>CM051397.1:5885848-6614090 GCA_028052125.1 Melia azedarach
ATCCACTTAGCCATCAACATTCTAACTACTCGCCTTTATATTATGTTTTAATGATTTTAGGCGTCATAAGTATACTTGATTATGAAAACGTAATGATAATATATATGACTGAGATTTGTAAATTTTATAAAAAATTAATTAAAAGGTTTATATGATAGCGACTCTAACTTTCTCATCTGAAATTAATAATTTAGGCAAAAAATATTATTTAATTCCCTGTCTCCGTCTCCTTTAGTCTTCAACACCATTCATCGGAAGTTCTAACGCCAACCTAAAACAATGGGAAATTTACAATTGACAATTATACCCCTATATTTGGTAAAATGGAGAATCTCATTAAAAGCCAGCCCAACTAGATGACAAAAGCGAGAACAATTAGCCCACAGATGTTAATTAGAAACCAGATAAATCCATCTTTTAGTAATAACATTGAGATATCTAAACTATTAATTAAACTTATAAGTATAAACCTATATTTTTTATTTTTTCATGCAAGTTCCTTTGATCAAATTTCGTTAAAATTTTGTTAATGGCTTTATCTTTATTCACCAAACATCTATACGTAAATTTGTGGACCAATGTGCATGCAATTCTAGTAACTATTATGATATAATAATAATAATAATTATAGGTAGTTAACCAGTGATTAACAATTGTATTACACCAAATGCATGCAATTTATCGCTCAATTTGGTTAATTTTCACAAGAGCAAAATTGTGTATAGGCAACATCAATGTAGCTGAGACCTATGTCAAGCTTCAATAAAATAAAGCCTAATGATAACATACTTTTATTTTTTATGTGAAAAATATTTGTGAAAGCGAGATCGTTGGATATCATTAATAAATAGATCAAATTCTTTCTGGGACCCGTAGTAATAATGTAATATATTGTAATATAGTTATGTATGCTAGATGATGTGATATAAAGTAATGATAAGGTGTGTGAGTTGTAAAGAAGATTCCTTTAAGATAAGGAAGCATCTCCTAATAGTTACTAAGTGAGTGATGAGTTATCTATTAGAGTGTTCCCCTGATGTATATATAAAGGAACCTTGGGTAGAGTTGTAGACATAGTTAGATGAGATCCCGAGTCTTATACTTTCCATCGCTTAGTGCTTTAACACTAGGCTTCTCATGAACTATGAGAGATTAAGATCTTGAGTCTTGTACTAAGAGTCTTGAATAATATTTTCTTTATATAATAAGATCCTGTTTATGGTATCAGAGCCTTCACTCCCAAAATGAGTTCTTTTTCTTATAATCTCTTTTATCTTTTCTATCCCTATTGCGTCCTAGTTCTTATGAAGATTATGCTTTGTGGTTGTCACTAGTTTGGATCCTTCACATCAGAAATTCATAAGTTATAGAATTCCAAGTCTGTCTTTAAAACCCAACGACTCTTAGGTCAAGAAGATATAGCAATTAAAGATTTCCTTGGTTAGAGTGTGCCGTCTGAGTTTAAAGGGCAGGGAGAGCCGTCATTTGTAGGACTTATTACTTAACGCAAGAAAATCCTTTAATCTATATTCCCCTTCATATAAGACCCAGTGGTAAGGCGATGTCAAGGCTATGAAAAGCCAAGAGTTTACCAAGTTTGAAGCTCTGATTCAGAATTCTGGAACCATGTTTTTTGATGAAGCATCCTCTAGTAACAACTTCCACTATGATGTAGATCTAAAACTAGATGATCAGTCTTTACAGTCCTTTAAGTTAGACCCTCTTAATCCTTATTCCTTCTACGATGTAAATTTTTTCTTAACTAGAATAAAAACTATAGGTTACAAAGGAATTCATTTAGGTATGATTCGTATAGGTCTTCAGCCACTGTTCATAGGAGGAAAAAACATCACTTGTTTTATTGCTCTCCTTGATACTAGATGGCAAACATTTAGAAAAGCATTGATTGCTGCTGTAGAAGTTGGTCTTAATAGTGCTCCTGTAGTTTTGGAAGTATAGCCAAACTTCATCCTAAATCTTAAGCAGACAGATCTATCAAACACTATTAAAGTTTTAATTCAAACCAATGGATTAGACATGAAACTAGACCAACTAGCCATAGCAGTTCATCATACTATGACCTCTAAAGTCCAAACTCATATGTTTTCCATGAGTCATACAAATCTTCCAGCCATAAAGCTTTCTACAGATGAAAGGATCATCCATCCACAAAACTATACACAAAATCCGTTAGTCTTTCCTCCTAGTTAGATCAATGATTATAAGAGAAATAATTAGTTTCTCATAGTTCATGAGAAGCCTAGTGTTAAAGCACTAAGCGATGGAAGAAATTCTATTTCTTTCCCACGAGAATCCAGACCTTTGTATTCTTGTGAAAAGTGCCAGCTCACAGGGAGACTGCCGAATACGTGTACATATGGTCCAAGGAGATCCTTGTCAACCAGACATATGAAATCAATCAGCATGATTAGATTCCTTGATCCGGAGTTCACTGTTGAAACTAATGGAAGCTATATAGTTGGTGGATTTCAAATTCATAAAGTCAACTTTACAGAATTTGATCAGATGGAAAAGGCATTAAACTGGAGCAATACAAATGTAGCTGAACAAAACAGAGTTCTAGAAATGATTCTTGAAGAACAAGCTCAAATCAACCAGAAGTTAAGTATGCTCACTCAGCAAATTAGGCTAGAAGCTAAGAAGCGAAAGCTTAGCATTCGAGAACTTTCATGTACCCATGAAGCCGAGACCAATCAAAATGCTTACTTCAACAAGAGCAGATGATCTTCATGTAATTGCACAAATTCGGCGAGAACAAGTTGAATATTTCAAGAGACTCCAAGAGAAGAAAAAGAAAAAGATTTCTTGGAAAAATGATAAGCCTTCAAAGCCAACACATATATGGGAAGAAAGCAGTTCGGGCAACAACCTAAAAGCTTTTTGGAGAAGTTATGAACCACCACCTCCACAACCATGGCCTGTAAAGCCAACAAGATGGGGTGATGAGTTTGATGACTTAGCGTTAGCATCATCAACAACAAGTTCTCCAACACCAATTTTGATGCAAAATCCTGTAAATCCAACCTATATGGATACTAGGAGAAGATTTACACAACCTCCTCTAATGAGACATACCCCAAAAGAAATGGCTACTCATCAAACAAGGCAAGTAGAAACTAAAGCTTCTTCTACAAGTGAAACAGGAAGACAACTTGTTCCTCTTGATCCTTAACCTTCTCAGGCATCTCATGCTCTACAACAACAACAACCTCAACAACTACAACAGTCGCAACATCCTCAACAAAAACCTTTCAATTGGATAGAAGCTGCTGAAAGAGGAGATGCGATGATACAGATCTTTAATGCACCAGGTTTATGTCCATTCTGGAACATTGATGAAGTTGAACCAGAACAAATGCCAGCTTTGAAAAAATGTTAGTTTGGGCAGAAGGAGAAGTCTATCGAACAGCACATCTTACCTTTTGTGCTGTTTCTTGGAGACTTATTTCAGGATTTATTGGTTCTCTCAGATCATGGTGGTCAAACACTTTCACAAACCAAGAGCGCCAATTTATAATGAATAAGGAATGTCTTTATCGAACAATTATTCAATACCTGGTTTCTTATTTCTATAGCGCTACTGATCGAGAGAAAGATCTTGCTGAAAAAACTTACTTATAGGCGAAGTATTGTGATGTTCAACAACTTAAAGCCTACTGTCTGAAGCAAGAATAACTTTTTTACAAGATCAACAAGCCTAGTGATACAATGGTCAGAACATTTGTTCTGAATATGCCAACACCAGTTTCAGAAATGTTGGAAGCAAAGTTTAAGGCTGAACGAATTTCAGATCTCTCTTCCTACATTCTTGCATCACTGTATCAAATGGCTATATAGGTAATCCATGAACACTACAGACTTCAAGATTTGCGAAAGCATATGAAGCACATAAAAAAGACTTCACTCCAAAAACACTGCAATACTCATCCTCAACTATATGGTTGCCATGACTCAACGCAGATATGTTCATGCAAGCAGTTTTATCACAAAACTGGTAAGACCAAATGAAAAAAATGGAAACCATATAAAGGATCGAAGTATAAGTACATCAAGAAGAGAAAAACACCAAAAGGAAGAGGACGATGTTTTATTTGTGGGAAGCCTGGACATTATGCCAAATAGTGCAAGCAAAGAAAAAAAACCGTCGACAGAACTCTTTCAGTTGATTGAGACTCTAGACTTTGATGATGAAATCTTCGACTGGTCTAATGATCCTCTAGATGCTTATATGATTCTTGAAGATGATGATGAATCAGAATCGCTTGAATTTGATTTCTCATCTATCCTAGATGACGATGATCCTATACTTCAACTCTCTCCCCCACCAATAGACTTGACAAAGGATCCTACACCTCGATTTCGTCCTTATGTTCAAGTTACTCTTAAAGCATTAATAGGTTATCATATTACTCTTACTGTTATCATTGATAATGGAGCAGTCTCTTCAATCATCCACAGCAAGTGTGTTCCATCAAAATATTTCATTCTTACTGTTGTCAGTTTTGCTATTGCCAATGGTGAAGAATTTCAAAGCAGAAGGTATACCCTACCTTTCGAAATATTACCCTTTGGCACTCGCCACAGTTTCTTTGTCTTTGATTATACAGGAGAAGATCTTTTTCTCGGTACAGATTTCCTTCTTACAGTAGCTCCAGCTACCTTTTATCCTGAAGGATTTCTTTATACAATTAAATCTCCTGCTCAACAGACTTCTCAGGTTTTGTCAACTCTTTGGGTTAAGCAAAAATCCCTCTTTGGGAAGGATGAAAAGAGAAATAATCAAGTTCATGAAGTACAACCTTGTGAATTTACGGAATAAAAGAAACAGTTATTAGAATGCTGTGCTGATGTACTAAACAAGTTTTGGGGTTGAGAACAGTATTTTGTTTCTCTTTCGTATAAAGCTGATTGAACTATACTGTATCAGACGTCTTCGCGTTTAGGAATGCCTCATGATGAAGAACTGTGTAAGCAAGAGATCTAATCCCTTCTGGATCTAAAGCTTATCAGGCTCTCTAAGTCTAATTGGGTCAACCCAGCTTTTTATGTGAACAACCGTTCAGAACAGTTGCATCAAAAGAAAAGACTGGTCATCGACTATAGAAAGCTTAATGAGTGCCTACAATATATTAGGTACTCGATTCCAAGACGATCACATCTTCTGAAGAAAATCTCATCAGCCAAATACTTTTTCAAATTTGACATGAAGTTAGGATTTTGACAAATTGGAATAAAAGAGGAGGATAGGCATAAAATAGCGTTTGTAGTGCTACATGGACATTATGAATGGAATGTTATGCTCTTTGGACTAAAGAATGTTCCTTTGAAATTCCAACACATAATGGATGAGGTATATGCATCAATTTCTACATTTTGTTTAATTTACATTGATGATGCATTAATCTTCAGTAAAGATAAAGAAGAACATGCAAGGCATCTTCAATAATTCAAAGATTTGACGTATTTCCATGGATTGGCATTATTCGAATCCAAAATGAAGATCGGCCTTACTGAAATAGATTTTTTGGGATTACACATTCAATATGGACATATTATTCCGCAGCCTCACATTGCAAAGCAAATATTAGAATTCCCTAATGAGTTGTCAAGCAGAAAGCAAATACAACAATTTTTGGAAATCATCAATTATGTTGCAGATCACATCGAAAATCTTTAAAAAATGACGAGTCAGATTTCCAAGCACTTAAAGAAAAGAAGTGACATTTGGTCAGTAGAAGCGACAAAAGTCGTCAGAGATTTAAAGCAAGATAAGCCAGTCACTTCCACCTTTAAAGATTTCGGAAGATGGACAGCTCATACTCCAGACTGACGTAAGTGATCATTATTGGGGAGTTATCCTTATTGAGAATAAGGATAAGTACAAGAGAATTTGTGGTTATAAATCTGGACAATTCTCAAGTGCCCAGCCGAACTATCCTTCATCGAAAAAGGAAGTGCTAGCAGTATTCAATGGAATTAAGAAGTTTCAATTCTTTCTCTCTCTTGACTCATTTGTAGTAGAAACAGACTACAAATATCTTCAATGTCTTCTGTGAAGAAAAGAATGAGAAATTCCAGACTCTCAGCTAGCAAGGTGGGCAAAATCCTTGTCAAGATTCAACTTCACAGTGAAGTACATCAAAGGAGAATCGAACGTCCTAGCAAATTATTTGTCCAGACTTGTTCAGACAATCAACATGACTTCTTCCAGCTCTAGAACACTTCCTTAATTTTTCAAGCCCATCAAGAAAAGAAGATCCAGTAGAGACATTTGTTTACCAACAGATTTTCTAGCATATCTCTCAGAAAATATCAAGGGTATGGTAATCAATTCTCCAGATTACCCTAAGCCTTGTGAAAAAAACCTAGCATAAAGTTTGGGATTTTTTAGCAACTTGTGAAATAGATACGTATGAAAAAGTGGCTTGTAGACTTTTTGAACCCCATTCAAATCCGGACCAGATGCATCAACGAATTTTTCGGGTTACAAAAAGGTTCTTCTTTGTTACAGATGAAGATACAAACTGGGGACATAGCCTTAAAGCAGGAGCAACTTCATAAGCATATTACATATACTGGCTGTGGATAAATCTTTATCGAGCAACTATCCTCTTTGAACCAGGCTGTATCCACAGGAGTAGAAGATACAACAGGGGACGATGGTTTGACCGACTCTTTACACCAATCTTTGAAGACCTCTCGACTCTTACAATTAAAGGAGGATTTCATATCACTCATGATACTATTATCATCGTTCAACTTCGAGATATCTAGGGAAAACAAGAATTGCCTTTTGTTCAAATAGTCAATCATGAACATCAAGGAAGCCCAGTGTTCTCCATATGGGAAGAATGTCTACATGCTAGAATGACATTGGCAAATATTGATCAGCTACCTCTCACATACGACATAGATGAACCATTATCTCTAGGAATAATGAATACTCCAAATCTCTACTTCAAAGAGAGGATACATAATGCACGACTCAATAGTGACATTGATGATGAAGTATAAGCAGTCATGTATCATCATCAATGGCTACAAGAAACTGGTCGAGAAGATCATATTACTCCACCGATTTCCCCTGCACCTTTTCATGATTGGGATGATTGGCCGTCACCACAATATTTTCCTGATTATGATAATGACTCGGGAACCAGTACAGACTAATGCGGAAGTATAGTGGACCTACAAGTGAAAGCATTGGTGAATTGGGACTCGCAGTAATAATGTAATATATAGTAATATAGTTGTATATGCTAGGTGGCTAGAATGATGTGATATAAAGTAATGATAAGGTGTGTGAGTTGTAAAGTGGATTCCTTAGAGATAAGGAAGCATCTCCTAATAGTTACTAAGAGACTGACAAATCATCTACTAGAGTGTTCCCCTGATGCCTATATAAGGGAATCTTGGGTAGAGTTGTAGATAGAGTTGGATGAGATCCCTAGTTTTGTATAATATTCTCTTTATATAATAAGATCTTGTTTATGGTATCAAAGCCTCTATTTATGGTACTTTATCTTTACTGAAGATTAATGCATCATCAATGTAAATTAAACAAAATGTAGAAATAAATCCTAGTTAGATAAATGATTATGAGAGAAATAATTAGTCTCTCATAGTTCATGAGTTCTCTATTTTAAACCCTTTGTAGTATAACATCATATGACTCTTCTTTTTAATGTAAAATTATTAGAACTACACTATTATACTCTTGAAATCAAGCTTACTTAAAAAGTTATTTGTTTTCTAATTTTTGTGAATAAAATTACTAGTTGTTGACAAATTCTTAACTTTAACATTATAAATTGATTGATGTTGAACAAATTAGTAGTAGTGCACTTTATTATCTGTCATTTAGAATTAATTTTATGAGACTGCTAAATTTTTAATAGGTATAATGAGATCAATAATTATACAAATGTGAATAATAATTGTACGAGTGAGTGGATTCATTGAAAAAGATTTTAATTAGGTTAATATTGACATTTTAGATAGAGTTCAACGATAATATCGTGAATTAGGTGATTGTTAGAAAATTATATTTATTTTTAATAAATAATAAAAAAATGATGGTAATATCAACGTAAAGAAAGTATTATAATAATAATAATAATAATAATCCAAAAGCTTTCACACTGCTGTTTCGCTTTCACACCTACAACCGAAAAGACAAAAAAAAAAGTGCATGAAAGGGACAAAGAGAGCCGTTTTACCATCTTCGGCAACCTGAACGAGTTGGGGAATGAGCGCCAAGTCCAATGAAGGCAAGGCTGAGTCTACTCTCCCCCTATTCTTCTTATTTCCTTTTCAAAAGAAATACTAGACCCTTTCCTTTTTCAGCCTCCGTGTCGTTTTCAGAATTTAAAGCTGCCAAATTCCAACTCTAACTTTGCGTCTACATTAAATTAAATATTATTTCCCACACTAATTATCATTTTTTTTCCCTTGCAGTGCTATTTGGCTTGATTCCATCTTCTAGTTCAACCAAAACAAAACAAGTTCTTTTATTTCTTTCTTTGTATATTTCTTTTATGTTGATCGATATTTCAAATTTTCGTAAATCTTTTTTTTTATCATCAAATTTCCATAAATCTTAATATATATATAAAAAAAAAACCATTTTTTCCAAGGACATATAACACATGTTTCTTCTTTTGAATCTTCAAATTTGGAAGGCACTTGAACAATTGAGAAAGTGAGTGCGCATCTTTTAGGCCGTCGTTTTGTTCATAATTTGGTCGATTTGATCAACACAAGTACCAGTTCTGCCTTCCAAATTAAAAGGAGCACAGGGACCAACCCACACTGTACTATTAGACAAGGACCATTCGCAGCCCATTGAGTCCAAAGCTCGTTGTGGCCTCATAGAATCCGGTTGCCTACTCTTCTACAGATTTTTAACAACCCTCGACAGCTTTTGACAGGAAACACTAAAAAGAGAAAAAGAAAAAACTATCCGATTCTAGTGCAAATATTCCGGTAATATCCTCTTCATCGAAACATTAATAATGAATATGCCTGCAATTATTCTGTAATATTCATAATAACATGGCTTTATCAGAAACGTGTTTGGAAGAAATGGATGTTTTATGTCTAAATCATCGCATCACGTAACAAGAAATAAACCCTCCTTTGAATTTCGCGGCCTTCAAACAACAATTTCATTTCACTATAAAATCCTCTTTATGTACAAAGATTTATATGACAAGACTGCCTATTATCCACCCTCTAGCCTAGGCCGACACTATTTTTATTGGTCACAATCAACTATAACTCTTTACACACACTTCCATGTGAAACAACTAAGGCGTGTAAATACTATTTTACCTGAATCAACAATACTATCTGTACATTTTGTATCTGTACATTTTGTATAATCAGCAAGTTAGGCTTTAGGAGAGGCAGCAAATTAAACCCCGAGTGAGTAGCAGATCCGAGTCTGTGGTTTTCCCTCTTAAAACCACCAATGGTGGTCAACTTTTCAATTACTGAGATAGGATGGGAGGAACTATTCCTTGATACCAAATGTTTTTGCAATAATGGGACGCACATCATCAGCATCTGCCAAGGTCTCTAAAAAGGGAATTAAAGAGATTAGCGCATGGTCTGATGGATCATCAAACCAACTCTTAATGGGAATACCATTATTTACTTGCAAGCGAAACACCTGAAATCAACAAATGATTAATAGTTCAGTATCATTGTCTTTCTTAACAGTAAACCACAGAGGGCAAGAGACTCAATGAAACATGGACAACCAACAAAAAGAAGAAAAAGTAGACAGATACCTGAGGAGTGTTATCAATTATAGCTACTTTTGCCAGGTCAACTCCTAAAACTGTCAGATCCTTGGTATAGCTACCATCAGAAAATATGCATGATTCTCGATATGCACGTCGAGCAATAAGCTTTCTGTCGGGGTCCAGTTTATCCAGCAGCTGTTCAGCGTAAACGCTTTCACTGGCTGTAAAAACAATGATTTCAAACATCTCTGCTACTCTCTCCAAAAATGTCCGGAGAAAGGGTCTTTGCCTTACATATACAGTATGCTCTTTCATGTTGAAGAAAACTTGAAAGGTAAAGTCTGCATCATCACAGGGTCCCATAGTCGAATGGACAAGTGTTTCTGCAAAAATAGTAGCCAAGTATGAACTTAATATTCATCAATTAGTATGACCAAACTTCAGAAGAACTTACAGTGGATGAATTTTTGGTACATGCTCCTAACTAACTTTAGACTCTCTCACACAACTGTAATGAGTTTTTGCCAAGATTATTTTGAACAAGCTGCCAAAACATATGGAAGAAAAAGATACAAGTTCCCTACAGGAAAAAAGAGTATTGTAATATCTGAAAGACAGCCGGACACAAATTACCATGAAACTCGATCACAAAAACATAATGCTGTAAAGGCCATTTTAGTCATTGTGAGAGCTTATAATTAGTTTCCCCAAAACTATAAAACTGACTTAGCATATTGTCAGAAAGGGTATTAATTGGTTCATTTCCTGGCACTAAACAAATGTCAGCAAATTCCAATGCACCTAGAACTCAGATGAAATACCAAAAAAGGAATATCCTCTTACCATCCAAATCAAGAACTAAGGTGATGCGATTCCTGTTGCTGGTTTCCTTTGGCACTGGCGCCGGCAACAGGTCAGGTCCCATGTCAGATAGGTCCAGAAAATTTCTAATGAACGATTGTGGATCAAAATCTACTTCATCTGACTCAATATTGCCCAAGTTAACATCAGCTTCTTGATCACAGGGTTTTATCTGATGGCTCACTAGACGAGAATTTGAATTATCAGAACTCTTTGAGAGTTCTTCACAGGATCCCGCAAAATGGACATTTACCAGCTCCGTTGTTTCCTCAAGGGCAGGCAGCTTCATAGATCCATCAATCATATCAAACATCAAATTTTGACCAAAATAACCTGATTTAATGAACAGATTATCATTTAGAATATCATCAAAACCACTAATCCCATTGAGCACAGGAACATTCATGTCTGAGATATATGAATCCGGAACATCAAGGATTTGGCAACCAGATGACTCACTGATCCAATTATCATAGTCATCAGCTTTCATGTCTGGAACACCAGGACCATCTTCACACCCTAACAATATATGAGATAAAATAAGCACACCAAAAGTAAGGTACAAAAGAACAATGTCATGAAACTTAATTATGTGCCAAAAGCTGCACAAAAAGGAAGAGCCACCAGAAAGAACAATAAAAATTAAACCCATCTATGACAATAGTGCATCCTGCTCTCTGACTCTGATATTTATAAATAAATATAAGCAAAAGTATCCAGCATTGTGTCTGTAAGCATCAATAATTTCAAAGTCACAACATCATACTCTTAATCAAAAGCCATAGATAACCCGAAAACATCTAGGAAGAATAAATCATGAACAACTGCCACACTGGCAGCAGGTTGGCTTGAGGAGGGGAAAACACTTGCTTCGAAAGTATTTAAAGTGGAATTTTAGACATATGAATGTACAAAAAAACAATAACCTTGCCACTTAGAAGAGAAGAACTACCATTTCATTTTTTTGAAGCTTAATATGTGTTAATCCAGATAAAAAAGACCTCATCAGATAGCCTCAATGTTGAAGGTTGTTAGCTAAAAGCTAGTCATGCAAGTTCACTGTTCAATCACAGCATATATAATGACTCCGTAATAGAAACCTCTGCTTTAACCTTCGAATGACACAAAAAAAAAAATAACACATCTAAACAACAGGACCCTAATGAAATCACTAGGCCCTTACAATATAAGTGGAAGTTTTGAAAACTCTCAGTGTCTGATTTTCCCTTCTGTTACTTCAACTTTGCTAACATCAGAACAGAAATCAAATGTAAATCAACTAAAAGCCACAAGCACAACTTGCCACTACTTCATTGAAGGGAGATGAAGAAGACATATGTGTAACAACTAACTCTCCTATTAAAATGCATGAATATTCTATGGTATTTGCTTAACATGATTCTAAGCTGGTACCTTCATTATTTTGAGTGTTTGATCCAAAATGAATGCCACTGCCATCAATAAGAGGAGGGCACATTGCTTCAAAATTTGTGGTACAAGCAGGAGGTGGAGGATCCTGTTAACAAAAACCATTTAAACAGAATCAAAGTAGCTGAAAGACTACAGCAGCAACTGCTTTAACAGACTAGATTTGATACAAGGCACCAACCATTTAAATGATGAAATTGATTAATTGCTAAGATTTGAACTCAAAGTAAAAGCATAAAACTGGACTTAATCTTGATGCTTCGATGCAACTGTTTGCGCCTGTTTGCTTAAATCTATATTAACAGGTCTGTTCTGATTTCCTTTTGGTTATCATTCATTGCTTGAATCTCATACTTGCCTATTAATGATTCAATCAGCCAAAGATATAGAAGAACAAAGTATGAAAAGTTGGGAAGAGGAAAGGGGAATGCATGACAGCAAATGTCAAAATTTTGAGCTGGGTGAGTGAGTGTATATCCATGGAACTATCCATGAACACAATAAGCTCCTTACCATTTTGTTGATTACAGGATCTTCAGCAGATGAAAAGTATTTCTCAAATGCAGGGTCTTCTCCATCATGCCACATTTTATGGTGATTAGCTTCATCACTTCCTTTTTTCATGGTACACAATTCAAGTTTGCTAGAACCTGCAGTAATCATATTTAATCAAATAGTGAGAAATTTCCTTCAAGGACCTGAGAAACCACCTCTACACCATATAATAGTCTTCCATTACAACTTGATACTAGGATAGACTAACCTTGGTGGTGTTGCAATTTTGTTTTATTTTATTCTAATTATTTCAGAGACACATGGGTTTTCAAGCTTACCATTGTTGCAATGCTGATCTGATGTATCTGCTTCTGCTGTTTCACAACATACCCGCACTAAAGGAGATGAAACCTTGGAGATCTTTCTTGATTTCTGAGTTATATGGAGACAACTTACTTCTTTTATGCAAGCTGTGCTTGATTTAGATTTCATTTTAAGGGCTGGCATTGGATCTGGACTTGAAAAGAATACTTCAAATTCAAATCAAAACACAAGGCAAAATATAGTTCCCTGTACACATCCAAATCATAGGAGCAAAGCACATAGAGTTAAACAATGTGGAATAATTCCACATACTGAATGTAGAAATCAATTATTCATAGATACTTAAACATATTACTGCATATGCAAATAACTCATACAGCTGATTCAGCAAGACAAGTTAGAAATTCTAATAAATAGCAAATTTAGAAAGTCTATACACAGGAAAAAAGGCAAAAAAGAACAAAAAAAGAAGTAAAACTATGATATAAAATTCTAAAATATACCAAAAAGTTGAACCTTATTTTATATCCCTTTTCATTTTCCATTCCATTCAAACTGTGACATTTTTCCAAAAATAGACTAAAATTCCAGTTTTTATCTCAGTCTTGCAACTACAAAGCTGGATATCAGAATCAAAAGAAGGTAAAACAGGATGCAGTTGACCCCTTTTTTGGTCCTTTCTTTTTCTGGGTTTTCTTTAGTTAAAAAGAAAAAAGAAAATTAAGAGAGAAAATTATTAATGTATTTCGTGTATTAGAATCCAGAATTTGCATATAGTTTCACATTAACCATCCTAAAAATTCACCAACATGAATGAATGAATAAATAAATAAATAAAGAGGAACTCCAAAAAACGTTATGTGGTTTATACCGTCCAATCTTAAAGATCTAAAATCCCACAACAAGCATTGGCTTGAAAGTCTCGTACTCATGCATAAATTTCATCATTTTATTACCTAGATATTATAGCATACAAAATCATCTTCGGATTTACAACAGTAGTAATTCTCTTAAGCGAATAGAGCCTAAACTGACTCGACGATCACTGGTCTGAAAGTGTATTCAAGACGATCGTTGAAAAGAGAAGCTCATGTAAAATACGGAAGTATCAACTAACTTTAACTCTAATCACATGACAATTAAAAATTCCAAGAAACACCAAACATACTCTCGGTATTGATCTACAATACTAAGCAACAACTCATAGCTGCAAGAATTCATTTTCTACAAGGGATAGAAAACTCGAAACTTCGTGATCAAAAAAGTCAAGAAATCACATAATCACACAAATAAAATTAGCTCAGAAGAATCAAAATCCGTTAAGAATCACGTACCCAGATCTTTTGCTTCAGCCAAACCCTTGCTTCCTCAATCCCCCCCCTCTCTCTCTCTCTCTCTCTCAGTGCGGAGACAGAAGAGCGAGAAGGAACGGAAAAAGAACACCAAATGCTGCAACTAGATCAAATTTATAGAGGAAGACGAAACAAGAAGTCGGCTGGATCCAACGATCAATGTAAATTTACAGTGTCAGTTTTGAACGGATAATGTTTGGACACGTGTTTGATGAATGTACACCTCATCACATTTCACTTGAGTGAAGCTTCCTCCTTCCCCCTCACGAGATAAATGCTGGCTGTACTCCTACGCGGCGTTCGCTTATCGGATGCATGAAAAGTTAAACGTATCCGGCACAAGATAGGACGAGGGATGGGAAAGCCTTATTCTTGCAACCAAACGGTAAGTAATTAAAGGCAGAGGAGCCATGCGTCAAATTTAAAGCTGGGGGACTCCCTCCTACGCGTGTGTATCCACACACTTTTTTTTTTTTTTTAACAGGAAAATAACGGGAAATTTCTTATTTTTTTCCTAAAAATTAAAAAATGCCCTTTATAAAAGTCAATATCCAATTTTTATTGTTTCAAACAAAAATGTTGCGTATCCACTTTCAACTAAACTCTATTTCAAATTATATTTTAAAACGTACGCTTTGATCAAAATTATAATTTTACGCTCAAATATTTGAAATTGTTTTTAGTCAAAATTATAGTTATTTTGAACAAACATGGTTTCAGACATTCGAACACTTCAAATTATAATTCCGTGTATAATCTTTACTCGAAATTATTTTTTGATGCAACTTGAACATGTGTAACCATATTTACTTGAAACAGTTATAATTTTGAGCAAAAATTATTCTTGAAACTACAATTTAAAAAATAAGATGTTAAATTTAAAATAGGCATGAGGGCATTTTTTTTATCAAAATAAGTAAAATTGAACATTTTTTTATTGAAATTATGTACGGTGAGTATTTTTGAATTTTGATCATAAAATTTGGAGTATTTCAATTATTTTCTTTTTTTTTAATTAGACTCTCGAAATTAAAAATATTTATCAAGTAATTTTTTAAAAAATAAAAATAAATTATACACATGTATCAAATCAAATACTTGTGTAATCCTAGACCCTAAGCACTATCTCTTCCTCTTTCTCCTTCCCCTCTTTCTTTTTCTTTCCATTGTTGCCTCCTTATTTTTCTTTTTCTTGTGGCGTGAATAATTTTCACAATTTTCACATTGTAAGAGGTTGGATTGTTGCCCTTTTTGCTAGTTTTGGTTGTAATTGGATGAATGTGAATTTTTTTATTTTTTAGTTATATTTATTGTCACTAAAAGTACGAATATTTATGCAATAAGAGGTATTAATATAATTATATTGATTAATATAGATAAATGGGGTATTTATGTTCTTTTATTAGTCAAACTCAATCAAGGTCTGACAGAAAAAATGTCAAGACTCGACCCGACTCCCTTTAGAGTCATAGATGAATCTTGTATAAATATGTACCTTTTAATAATATTTTTATAATCCACACATAATAAATTTTCATAATAATATATACACGGCCTCAAGCTTTCATCATTCACACAGTGAGGCGTCATGTCTTATCAAAACATATATAAAATAATATTTACTTGCACATACATTTATACATGATGTGATTAAAATGTTTTTATGCAGCTGCGTAGAATGGTCTCAACCTCAATTATAAAACTTTATCCTGCACGACAACTTGTGTTCTTGAAGGAGATAGGAAAAGTAGAGAGAGAAGTGAGCTTACAACTCAATAAGTGGATATACATTTTATAAAAAATAAGTTTATTCTATTTCACAAACATTTTAACCTACAATCTTATATTTTAATGAAACATTTTAGTTAAAATAAGGATAGTGTGAGACAATTTTAATTAGCCATTTTTATATTTTGTGGTTAATAAAAAATACTTAAATTCACTTCAATAACAGATAGAAGTGACGAGGAGCAAAATTGTTCAAAGTTATAAAATATTTTACTGTGAAAAGGATCCCTAGCCTAATCTAAATTAATCTACAATCTTATATTTCTTAAGTAGTTTTCATCTCAAGGAGTCTTTAGGGAGGAAGAGTGGAAGATATCTTAGAGTGAATTTGATTTTAAAAAAATATTTGATCAATTATGTTTGAAGGTACGATTTTATTTTCTATTTTGGTTTCAAACTTTATTTAATAGTATTGATTAAATTCAAGGAAACGTATATAATATTGTTAATTTTCTCTTTTCAGGATGTTTTCAATTATTTTCTTAATTGAAATTAAAACAAATAATAATTAAACAAATAACAATTATTCTGATAGAACAATGGAGTTAACAGCAATATTCTTCCCATATGCAAGAGGAATACTCATTGAGCACGCACTAGTTGTAGCTCTCCACAAGAAAAATGATTATTAGAATCTTACTCCGATCAGTTTCCTTCTAAAAAATAATAATTGGTTATTATAAATTAATAATTGAATTAAAATAATCAATTAATATAATTTTTAACTATATAAAAATAAAATAATTATTTTATATAATTACAAATAATTTTGAAAAAGTAACTAATATTTACTCATAATAGGGGTATTTATCATTTCTAAAACATTGTTTCCTATGTTTCCTATTATCTTACGGTATCTACCAATTTTCCTTGAGCATTAATTAATGCATGCACGTATTTTAATGGAGCAATATATAAAAAGATCCTTCAAACTTTTTGTCTTGGCTAATTGACAAAATTATTTACTTCCTCTTCTAAACATACTTTTGTTTGAAAGTCGCAAAGGAAAAGTACTTGGGCATGGCCCATAAGGACGGCCCGACAAGACACGGGGTGGATCGGGCTAGGTTGAGGTGTCAAGTCGATGAACCTGCCCAGGTGAACCGTGGGCTTTTTAATTTAAAATAGATTTCTGCAAATCAAACCCAAGACTTGAAAGAACGTAATAATAATTTACTACTAAGCCAACTTTATTTACTTTTAATAAGGAATGAATATATATCATTTTTAAGTTATTACAAATATAAAATAATTAAATAATTTAAACGTAATTTTATTTTTAATAATTATTTAAATATAATGTTATTACAATTATTTCTTTTATAATTATTTGAAGAACTGTAATTATATTTTAATATCAAATTTTTTTATTTCTAATAATTTCTCAATTAAACTTATGTAAATAGAAAAAGGAATAGTATGATTGTAAATTATGATCTAATTTTAAAAAAATTGATAAAATTAGAAAAATATATTCAATAAATTTCATAATTTTACAAAAAATATTTTATTTGGTAGATAATATCATAAAAAAAGAAAATTCTTTGAGATTTTTTTTGTTTTTTAATCTTATGTTACTATATTACAATAAGCTAATGCACTAATTACAAATTGATTATTTTATTTGACGTAATTTTTTTTATTTTATCAAAAAATATTTGTTCTAATTATTAAAATTATTTAATTTTGTTAGTCTTTTGATTATTTTAAAAAATTTATTTATTAAAAAAATGAATTTAAAAATATTCTAAATTGATTCAATTAAAAATTTGTAAATAATTCCGATGGACTTAGTTTATTAAACTAAAAAGTTATAATTTCTATTGTCTTTATGTTTTAGAAGTACCAAAACCTAGCCTAACGGTCAAACAAACTCGAGCAATTATAGATTTTGATTTTGAAATTTAAAATTAAAATTTAATTTTAGTAAATTTATAATTTACTTCACTTTATAAAATTTGCCTTAAAATATTTACATATTGGTATTATTATAGTGATTCATTGATTATTTTAATATTAAAATTACTATATTTTAGTTTGTAATATAATAATTGATGATTAGTAAATTGATGATCATTGTCAATTATTTTATTTTCATCAATCATCTTGTGAAAAATCAAATATTTACTTTTATTACATTATTTGAAATATATAAGAAATAGTAAAAATTAATTTTTGTTAAATATTTTAAATATATATTTTAATCAATAAATCTAATATATATTTTTTAAACTTATATTGACTTTAATAGAGACCATTGTAAAATTAAATTATTATACAAAATTTTAATTTTTAAATCTAAAAATGAGATGAGTTGTTGAACAACTCTATCTTTCTTTCATACTAATTCGTTATTTATTGCAAATGATAATATCTTTCATAAATATAAATTATTTTGATGATTGTTAATGTTATGTATAATATTTTTATTTTTAGTGTTTTATTAACATAATAATAGTTATAATTATTAAATTTTAATTATTTTAAATTGTAAAATTATTTTTTATTAATATAATAATTTTAAAATAATATTTCTAATAATATAGATTAAACAGTTACAATTGATTAAATATTTCTCATTTATAATTTTTTGCAAGTGAATATTAATAGTTCAGTAGTAATATTGCTGTTTATTGTCCTAAGTCAATGATTTGATTTATGCTGTTGTAAAAATTTTGAAAAAATTTGCAAAGTCAAATTGTCCATAAGCCAACAAAGCACTGTACGGCCCATAAATATTCTTGGGCCGATACAATAAGATCATTGTACGTGTATAGACCAACCTGATACGTGAGCTTATTTAAGCTTTAATTTCCTGAGCCGTGCCATCCGACCTATTTACCACCTTTACTTTAACTATTTTCTATTCCAACTTCCATCTAGAGTGAGTAAAAAAACTTGAACTCAGTTCGAATAAAGCCCGTATTAAAGGCCGAGTTAAATCCTATTCCTTTATAGATTTTAAACCTGTAATTTAAAATTTGGATATATTTCGAGTCGGGTAGAGTTCGAGCCCTAACTCAAATATTCGAAATTGAACCCATATACATGTATATTTAGACGAATTCAGATCAAATTTTTTAAAACTTGACTCGGATATGAATATTTATTATAATTTAAATCCGAATTTTAGAGTTCGGATTTAAAACTCGGCTTAGATCTAGTTGAGTCAAGGTTCTACCCAGATAACACGTAACCTAAGCCCTGATCTAGGATTTTAAAAATTCAACCCCAACCCAAAAAATTGTCCACCCCACTTCCATCAATCTCTTCGATTGATTTGAGGCCACACCACATATCCCAATTCCCACTCCCCTACATTTTATGTCTTGCTTGTTTTCTTCTCTTCTCTGTTTGTTCATTAGTAACATTATTCTTTTGGAAAAAGTCACATACCTCCCCTGAGGTTTATGAAAATCTTAGTTTGATAAAAACTTTGTGAAAAAAATACATATATCCCTTATAAATAATAAACTTAGTAAAATACCCTAAATTTATTTTAAAATTATAAAATAAAATCACTTTGATTAACCACTATATCTCAATACCCTAACCATTATACTAAAACAAATTTTAATAATATATATTTTAATTCATAATAAATAACTCTTTTGAAAATACATATATAATAAAATTTATAATATTTATAATTATTTTGCTACTATAAAAAATTTATAATTCAAAAATAATTTTACAATCATTAAAATTTTATATTATAACTTGAATTAAATTTATTATTATCATTAAATTATAAATTTTCAAAATAATTATAAATATTTAGATTTTTTAAAATCGAATAATTTATTTTATTTAACAATTACTTAAGAAATATTTTTTAAATTATTAATTTTAGAATAATTTTATTTTATAAATATTTAAATTTATTTTTTTATAATTTTTAAGAATAATTTTATTATTATTTTATAATAATTTTAAACTCAAGTTATTATATAGATTTTTTGAATTATAAGTTTTATAATAATAAGATAATTTTAATTATTATAAAAATTGTTAAATATACATTTTTAAAAGAGTTATTTATTAAAGATTAAAAAATATATATTTAAAATGTGTTTGATACAATGGTTAAAATATTATTCTTTTTTACTAAGATTTAGTATTTTTTTTATAATTTTAGAAAAATAAATTTATAATATTTTGATAAGTTTGCTGCTTTTAGAGGAGATTTATATTATTTTCTACAAATGTTTTATTAAACTGAAATTACTATAAATGTCAGGGAGGTATGTGGACTTTTCCCTTATTCTTCGTCTTCCTCTCTGGTGTCATGTCAGGGTGAAAACATGCCTCAGTGATGCTGGGCAATGAAAGACATGTAGAAGGACAACGAATCACGGGCAAGATCTACCAAATTATTAAAGAGTTGGGCCCCACGTCCCATTGTTTGCCTTCCACCAATTTGTGTTGTATCCCCACATCGCCTAAATTCATTTCTATCCCCCTCCATTCACTCCATATATATAAGTGATTGTAAAAGATTTTGTGCAATCAAATGAAAAATTGTAACGCCTTGCAAAGTTTATAAAAGAATTACATTTAGACCCAAATCATTTTTTTTATTCCTAGTATATTTTATTTTAAAACTGTAAATAAAACCGTGTTGTATTTTATATCACCAATTTATTTATAACGTGTTATGATCACGTCTTATTGATTTAATTTTTCGTATATCGTTTTATTAGTTAAATACTTTTACATTATACTTATTTTATTATTTTATAATTGTCCTTATGTATGCTCTTATTATATGTTTTATTTTTATTAAAATATTTATTCAAGTACTGATGTGAATTTTAATTATAATTTTAATAGTTATTTTTTAGTTATATTATTAACAATAAAAACAAAGTTCTTTACATAAAATCGTATGTTTAGTTTAAATATGTTATTGCAGTAATTTAGTTACAACATTATCTTTGTTGTATTTAAAAAATAAATTAATTTTTTCTCCATCACTTTATCTAATCAAAAATATATTTTCTACTTCTTATTAACAAAATCAAAGGAGATTAAAAATATTATTTTTACTTTCATATTATAGAAATATTTGTGAATTTTTTTTATTTCGTTTTTTAAGTTACCATCTTTTCAATTATGTTACTGAATAGATATTTGTCTTAGAAACACCAACTTATATATTTTTACTTTTAAAGAAATGAAATATAATAAATTATAAAAAAAGAACATCAAACATGTGTCGATATATTAATTTTTGTAACTATTTAATTAAAAAGAGTAGGGGCTAATATATATATTTTTTGAAAAAACCTAATAAATTTATGTCTACATTAATCATAATTAATGAATTAATTATAATTAATGAATTAATTATAAATTAATATATTTAAAATTTATAAAAATTTTACCTATGATGGTCAAACAAAATCGCCACCACAGTTAGGGGTGGGCAAAAATGTCTAATCGAACCGAACCGAATTGAATAGTTCAATTCATTTTGGTTCAGGTTTAAAACTAAGTTTGGTTCTAATTAGTTTTTAAATAATTGGTTCGGTTCGGTTTTAGTTTAAAATTAAAATCGAACCGAAATCGATTGTAAAATATTATTTGACCCCCTAATAATTTTATAAATTATAAATAATTTATATTTGAATAATAAATTTCATAAATATATATAATAATAAGGGTTAAAATTAATAATTGTTTAAATATATTTATTTATTATAATTATAATATAGAATAGGGATAGGAATATAATTTTACAATACAAAGGTTTCGAAACCAAACTTAAACCGAAGTAGCGGTGTAAAACCGAAGTTAGACCCGAACCGAATCGAACCGAACTTCTTTGATTCGATTTGGTTCGATTTTATTATAAAATACTTCGGGTTCGATTCAGTTTTTTTAAAAACCAAATCGAACCCGATTTTGTCCACCCCTAACCACAGCCAATCATTGTTCGTTGCCAATGATAAATTGTCGTTGATATTATTAGACGCCAAATTTTTTTATCTACATAATTGTATATTTAATTTTGAAAAAAAATTCACAGAATGCGAGACCAAAATAGTAGTAGCCATCGTAAGGCTCTACCACATTCGTGGCAAATGCGGAATATTGCCACCACCATTGAATAAAGTGACTTCTACGACTGTGATAACAGTGGTGATATACTGTTACTCGTCATCAACATGGTGGACCTACATGGTAACTATCACTACTTTGATCACTTTTGGTTTTTTTTCCGTCACTTTTTTCTTGAAAATAGATATATCATCGTGTAAATAAAAATATTTTGAGTCCAATGACGTCGGTGACAATTTATTCCAAGTCGGTTACCAGCTGTGGATGGTAGTGGATAGTGGTGCAGTGGTGGCGCTTGTCACCAGTCGATTTGATTTATTTATTTTTATCTCTCCTCTATTATAGTGATATGACATATCTAAATCAGTATTTTATCTTGCCACATTAGTTATTATTGTTTAAAAGTTTATTTTCCTTTTAAAAAGTATATTTTCACCATTAAAATTTTGACGGAAGGGGGATTTTTAAACTTTTTTTTTATCGAGGAGAAATATAGTAAGTTTTGGTCTGTTAGTGAGAAAACTGTAAATTTAGAAAAAAAATACTATTATTAAAAAATTTAAACTTCCTTTTTATCAATCTGCTATTGATAGCATAACTTCCTTTTTATCAATCTGCTCATTGTGAATGCAAACAAGGATCGCGCCAGCAACTATTTTTGGATCGAAGGATCCTGGATGGCAGCTTCTGCATATTCAATTTAAACTTTATTTAATAGCATTGATTAAATTCAGGGAAACGCATATTATATTGTTGATTTTCTCTTTTAAGGATGTTTTCAATTATTTTTTTAATTAAAATTAAAACAAACAATACAAAATATCCTTTAAACTTTTTTCCCTCGGCTAATTTACAAAACTATCCACTTTCTTTTTAAAAAGTATCTGGAAGAATACTTTTGTAGAAGTTGCAAAGGAAAGGCACTATGGCTGCTCTCTATTCCAATTTCCATCATCAAGTCCTTGGATTGATTTGAGACCACATACCCCAATTCCCACTCCCCTACACTTAATGTCTTGCTTGTTTTCTTCTCTGTTTGATTAGAAACATTCTTCTTCTTCTTCTTCCGCTCTGGGTGCTGTCATATCAGTGTGAAACAATGCCTCCGTGATGCTTGGCAATAAAACTCTGTTGAAAATTAATTAAATATTACTTTTTCAACTTGACCGTAAAAACATAAAACAAAAAGACATGTAGACGGACAACGAATCACGGGCAAGATCTACCAAATTATTAGAGGAGTTAGGCCTACGATACCTTTCAGAACCCACATACCTTTGTCGTGAGTGAACTGCTTGTCTTCCGCCAACTTGTGTTAAGAATTTTGTGCAATGAAATGGAAAATTGTAAAGCCTTGCAAAGTTTAAAAAAGGATTACATTTAAATCCAAATCATTTTTTTTAATGAAATATATTTTAAAGATATTATACTTTAATCTCTTAAATTTTGAGAGAAAGTCAATGTACCTCCTAAATTTTGAAAAAAATAAAATAACTCTTGCGTTTTAGAGAAAATCAAAATACTCCATGAGATTGTTATTTATATTTTAATTCTACTATTTTACTCTTACACTATTACAAATATCTAAAATAATTATGTTATATTTATTTTTTTACTTTATAATAGTCAATATAATCTTATTATAACATTTACATTTAAAAATTATAATAATATTTTAACCCTTAATTATTTCTTTCCTTCAAAATTTATAATTAAATATTTATAGTATCAAATTATATATAATTTATAAAATATATCATATTATTAAAATAGTTTACTTAAAAAATTATGTATATTAATTGTAGAATTTTTTTAATAACATAAAACTTGTTATCAAAATTTCTTAAATGTTTACACAATTATACATAATGTTGACAATATTAATTATATATAATTTTTGAAATAAACTACTTTAATAATATGATATATTTAAAAAAAATATAATTAAATATTATATAAATTTAATAATGATTTGAAAGAAAATAAATAATTAAGAATCAAAATATTATTATAAATTTTAAAATTAAATGTCAGAATAAGATATATTAACTATTACCAAACAAAAAATAAAGATAATATAATTATTTTAAATATTTTTAATAATGGAGAGGTAAAATAGTCAAATTAAGATGTAAATAATAATTTTAAGGAGATATTTTGACTTTTTTTAAAATTTAAGGGGTATTTCATTTTTTTTTAAAAACTTAAGAGTTATATCAATTTTTTTTTTAAAAATAAGGAGAGTAAATATAATATCTCTAATTTTTATTTTAAAATTTCAAATAAAATCATGTCATATTTTATTCTTTTAAGTATGCTCTTGTTATATGGTTTATTTCTATCAAAATATTTATTCAAGTATTGATATAAATTTTAATTATAATTTTAATATTTATTTTTGAGTTATTTTATTATCAATACTATTACTTGCATCTTTTTCTCTTATTTTATAACAAAAAAAATGCATCGTTTACTTCTTATAAACACAATAAAAGCAAGTAAAAATATTATTTTTCACTCTCTCTCGTCTGACAGAAGTATTTATGAAAAATATATTTTTTGATTTTGTTTTTAAGTTACTATCTTTTCAATTACGTTACTGGCTACGGAGATGTCTCAGAAATACCAACTTATAACATCTTTAGTTTTAAGAAATTAAATAAAATAAATTATTAAAAAAATAATATCAACCGTGTTTCAATAGGAGCTGACGTTAGATGGATGACACATAAAGGATATCACTATCAACATTTATTCTGATAGAGAAAATAAAGAGAGAATACATATTCTGGTGACTATTGATGTCTTTTTATTGATTTTGGGCCTCTTGATTAGGGGTGGCAAAATTAATTTGCCAATATTAAGACATTAGTTAATTTTCATTTCCTTCTTCTTTTTCTTCCTCTGTGCGGCATGTACAATTTCCCCCTCTTATACTCAAACTAACTGCATTTTCTCTAACAGAAAAAATGTCTACGAACCCCCTGCCGTTAGGAATATTTTACTATTTTAATAAAAAAAATATGATTTTTACAAAAATATTCTCAATATTGCTGACATGTAAATGAGATGACAAAGACAAAAGCCGACTACTTTTACACATGTATATTAAATTAATTAAAAATTAAAATAATTAATAAAATATATTAATTACATCTATAATCACAATTAATGTGCACACACATAATCAATTTAATTAAAATAAATTCTATTTAAATTAATTTGAATTTATAAGTATTTTATTAGTTATAGCTCTAATTATATTTAATCCATACATAATCAACCTAATAAATTTTTGTTGCCCCTTGGAGGCAACTTAAGTGATGTGAGACATGTTTAACACTCCCAGACTATCTTGAGTTTGACTAATAGTACGAGTAAGGATTTCGTATTTTATGAGTGATATTTCTCACTCTTATCCAATTTTTTCTTAAAAAAAAACTTAATAAATTCATATCTACATTAATTATAATTAATAAATTAATTATAAATGAATATCAATTAAAATTGATTTAAATTTTGTAAAAATTTTACCTATGGCAGCCAAACAAAATCGCTACTACCGCCAACCACTGTTCGCCATCAATGACCGGTTGAGAATAAATTGTTGTTGGTATATTGGAAGCCAAATTTTTTAATCTACATAATGGTTTTTTTTTTCTTTTTGAGAAAAAATTGACGGAAGGAGGTTGAAAGTGGCCAAAATCGTCTTAAGGCTCCACCACGCTCGTGATGAGTGATGGAATGCTGCTATCATTATTAGATAGATTGACTTTTGCTGACTCTGATAATAGTGACAATGTATTATTATTCACCATTGGCGTGGTGGATCCACATGGTAGCTACCACTACTTTGACTATTTTTGCCCTCTATCCATTATATTTTTTAATCGAAAATAAATGTATCATTGTACAGATAAAAAAATTTAGAATCTAATAATGTTCACAATAATTTATTTTGAGCCGATTACCAGTGGGGAGTTGCGCTTAAAAGATATTTTCATGGTTAAGAAAATTCAAAAAAGAGGGGTTTTAGACATTCTTTTCTATGAGGGAGGAAATGTTGTAAGTTTAAGTCTAATAGGGAGGAAACTATATAAATTTCCCTTTTCACGTTAAAGAAGGTTAGAATATTGTATTTTTTGTTGGTTTTGATTGTAGTTGTTAACCGCAAAATTAATTCTAATGTGTGTGTATATATAAAATCATTTTTCTTTTTATTTTTTTAAGTATATATTTATGGTCACTAAAAAGTACGAGCATCTATATGCAATAAAGGTATTAATATAATCGTATTAATTAATTCATAGGTCAAAGGAGTATTTATGTCATTTTATGAATCAAAGTCAATCATAGTCCAATAGAAAAATGTAATAAAACAAGTCTCATTGATAAATATTATCAAATCGGAGTTTAATTGACACATATTTTTAATTTTAATAGTCTAACTCTAGTTTTTTTTTCTCTTTTTTGAATTTTTAAAAATTTACTTAAGAGTTTACATCAAATAACCAAATTTTGTACCTTTTCAATATTTACAAGATAATTTCTCCCCCTAAAAGGGTCAAAAGCTGTAAAATTATCTTTTATGTAATGTTTTAAAATTATTAATTTTAGGATAATTTTCAATTTTACCCCTTTATTTATTGACATATATAAGATATACCATTAATTTATTGAAAGTCATCGCTCAATTGCGGATAATAATAAAATTATTATTGTATTCTTATTTTAATTAAAAATAAAAAAGTAACAATATTTTAGTCTCTACACTTTGGCCAAATAACAAATTAACACATACTATGGTTGACTTTAACATTTTAGTCTCTACTATTACATGAATGCATTAAATAGCGGTAAAATACAAATTTACCCCTATTGAGTATATTTAAATGAATATGTTATACTATTCACCTTTAATATAAAATATAAACATAAAAAATTTACCACATGATTGCTACCTTTCTTCCTTTCCCATCTCTAAACATGCCACCATTATCATTATTTTCATCTTTTATTTTTTATTTTTTCTTTCTACCATTTTCTCTACCATGACCACTGCTATTTTTTTTGTCTTTTTCTCAAAAACAAAATTTTTCTAAATTATATCTAGAAAATTATTGATGAAAGCCAAAATAATTGCCCAAACAAATCCCTATGATCTTTATTATTGTTTGTTTTCAGAAATAAAAAATTAAAGCTATGTGTTATGAGTCAAAGTTCCTGTTTTTGATGATCTATATCTCTTGGGTGACCTTTGTCAGTGATTATGAGGAGGAATAGTAGCTGAGCAGTAGAACTAATAGTAGAGAAAAAAAGCCTTTGAAATTAGAATTAAGGATTTGGTTAATGACAAGAAAATGACAAGAGAAATTGATGTATTTTTTTTTTCAAAAAAGATGATAGGAGAAGTTGATACATTTTTTTCCTTATAAAAAATAGAGAAGTATGTTTCCTTTAAATTTTTTATTATGTGCATGAAATTATAGTCTTTTTAATGTTGATGAACAAAAGTCAATTATACTCTAAAAAATTTTAATGGACAATGATAAATATAAAAATAGAGACTAGAATGTTATAAGTAGCTAAAATATGTCATGATTTATTATTTCGTCAAAGTTTAGGAACTAAAACAATATCATTCCTTTTATTCTTAATTAAAAATAAGGATAAAATTTTTCTTTTATCAATTAAAGAGTGGAGTAATGATTTTTAATAAATTGATGGCTTATCTGATATAGGTTAATAAATTAGGAGGCAAAGCTAAAATAATCTTTGATCCGTTCATTTTAATACCATATTTTTATAGTTGTAATAACATTATTAAAATAAAATTAATATTTTATTTTGTTTTAGTATTAAAATGGGGAGATACATTTCATAAGAAAAACATATTATTGAAATTAAACCAATTGCATAAAGTAGGAAGGATTTTCATATTTTTAAATGCACAAATATGTGCACGTCAACCTTATTCACTTTATTATTCAACTCCACTAGTTCATCATCATTATATTATCAAATTATTCAACATCCACAGCAAAGACCATCCGAACAGAGTGTTGATTGTCAGACCAAGTTATCGAACCGAAATTGTAGCCGGATGAAGCTTGCTTGCTGTAGAAGGAAACTTTAAAAGACAACCTTTCGACGCCTTGGAAAAACACAAGCTTTTCAGGAAATACCTTGACCGATAGTCCGGAAGGGGCATTCACAGTAGACATGTATGTGGCATTTGGCGATCCCACGTTGGTCGCCGTTCTTATGACAGTTCTAACAGCTCCACGGCTGTCAAGCTTGCTTACGGAGATTGATGGATAATTAATATTGGAGATTAGTTTCTCGGTGGATTTCCTTGGACAGTTGAATTTTGTTTTTGAAACTTTTAGAATTTGTTTCTCTGGATATCCAAAGAAGCAAAGGAACCGAAGGTAATCTGTTGTTGATGTTGTAAATACTAGTCCTGGATTTAGAGCTCTGAGTGGGTTAATTTCTCCAGCTCCGATGTCGTGTGGATTTGCATAGTTGCGTGAGCTATTTGTTATGCGTTTCCCTCTGTTATCATAAACGCTTGCTGCGTACAGATAAAATTGAAGATGAGCATGCAGGTAATAGGTAAAAATCATGACACAATTTTATCATTTATATATATAATTGGAGAAGAGCCCATACATGGAATGATTAAGCTTTGGATTTTAAATATATGTACCTGTAGTCATGAGAGCTGATTTGATCATGGAATAACTCCATTTAGGGTGCACAGATTTCATGACTGCAACTGCTCCAGTTACATGTGGGCAAGCCATGGATGTTCCAGATTGAAAGCCGTATGTGGCTGGCTTCTCTCCTGCCGGAATACCCCCAAGTTCAGTTGGTTTCGGAACTATTGCAGCTAAAATTGTAACCCCTGGAGCCGTTACATCGGGCTGAAAATATGTATGATCAGCAAATAAATTAATGCTAAATTATTCAAGTATATTATTTTATATGACATCTATGCAACATCAACATCGTTTTTTTAATTTATATGGAATAGATTTCTTACTCGGACTTCTATTGAATTGACTTTGATCATCAGAATACTATAGTATACGGTTCAACACTAACATCCATCATTCTATGTATACATGTAAAAGTTAATCTGACGGAGTAAATATATATATACATACATACATATATATATATATATGTATGTATGTATGTATGTATGTATGTATGTATATATGAACCTTGAGAAGGTTTTGTGTAAGCATTCCTGGACCTCTTGAGGAGAAATATGCAACAACTGGTGCAGGTTTATATCCTGGAACAGTAACTGTTGGGAGAATTGTTGCAGTTGGATTCCTGCAAATGTAATATTAATTTCAAAACAGTAAGTATGAAATCAAGTGAATTACAACTAGGCTATTTGTGCTAAAAAGTAATATTAATAACAATAATAAAATGAAAGCTTACTTGTTAGAATTGATGTACTTAATAATTTGAAGTCCAGCAAGTTTTCCAACTTCTGCATATGGAAATATGCCTGCTGAAGAACTGGGCCATATTTTCTCATCATCATTGACGATAATTAACCCTTTGGCTATAGAAGTTAAGCTTTTTGCTTCGGCATTAATATTACTAGCTACCGATTGCATAACTTCCTTTGTGTCAATCAGCTCACTCCGAATGCAAACAAGGATCTTGCCTGCAACTTTCTCTGGATCGTAGGATCCTGGTTGGCATCTCCTGCACATTTTGCAGTATTTTATTTAATAACATTGGTTAATTCAAGGAAATTGAACATGTATGTATGTAGATTAGTTTTTATCTCTTAAGGGTGTTTTTAATTATTTTCTTAAATGGAATTCAAACAAATAATATAGAAACTACGCTTACCTTGCTTCCGATAGAACGGTGGAGTTAACAGCAATATTCTTCCCATATGCAAGGGGAATACTCACTGAACGTGAGAGTTTTGATAGATTAATTGCAGTTCCCTTCAAGAAAAACGATGATTATACAATTAGTACATTAATTTGATAGCTAATATTCTATTAAGAGTAAGATATGTGGAAAAGAAAAATTCAACAATGACAATTAATTAATTAATTAATTAATCTTACTTTGGTAGATTTGCCTTTTCCAAGAAGCACAGTAGACAGGAAATCTCGATCAATGGTAGAAGCTCCAACCGTAAAAATCCATGGAGCTGTATTTATAACAGTGAAAGGATTAGGTCCAGAATTTCCAGCAGCGCACACTGCCATGACTCCTCTTTGTGCAGCATGAAAAGCTCCAATAGATATAGGATGCTTGAAGAAATCAGATTCCGATTGTGGTCCTAGAGAGAGTGACATGATATCAACTCCATCGTGAATTGCATCATCCATTGCCTGTAAAATAGCAGCACCTGGACAGCGTCTTTCGCAGACCTTGTAGATTGCAATCCTGGAATAAGGGGAGCCTCCCCTCGCTGTGCCGCGGGCTAAGCCGAAATAACTGGCATTCGGGACGTGGGCGCCCGCTGCAGTTGATGCTGTGTGAGTTCCATGGCCCCCATAATCTCTGGGAGAGCTATGAGCTTTAGCGTAGAATCTTGCTCCGATCAGTTTCCTTAAATAATTAGTTAAAACATTCTAGCACCAATTAATATCTTGATTTGGACGTTAATTGAACATAGAACTTTTAATTAAGCATAATATTTACTTGTATTTTATTCAATATTTTTAATAATAGTAGTATTTTTAAAATTTTCACAATTTTAAGATTTACCTATTACTAATCATGGCAAAAAAGTCAAATTAAACTAAATCGAACCAAATTAAACTGTACGATTTGACCATAAAAGATGCTTTAATCGAAACTAAGCCCAAAAGTGACTCTAAGATTGAATGTAAATTTATTTATAATATCATTGTAATATAGAGATTTATATGAAAATATGGCGACTATAACCAAAGTGTGGAACTGAACTTAGAACTAATTTAAATTAGTTTGATTTAGTTCGATTGATTTTCACATTTTAGTTAAATTCAATTTGAATATGAGAAATCAAGTTGTATTTAGTTCGATTATGTTTTTAAACAACTTGATTTTGCCCACCTCACCTATTACAGTTTGATTTCTTGAAGTCAGATGACTCCATACAAACTCCTTTCCATCTTGAAGGTACTTCACTCATTCCATTGTCGTTGAAACTTGCAGATTCAGGCCATATCCCTGTAATTCAATCTTCTTGTTATTAATACTAATATTAAATAAAAAAACATAATATTTATTGAATATTAATTTTAAGTTATGCATGAATATATGTGTAAAACTATGAATTGCTAATCCATCTTCTATACATATTATTGAATGAGAATAATTAGGCAATACTTTTGCACTCAACTGAAAAACAAAAACAAAAAGACATACACATACAACGAATCATTGGCAAGATCTACGAAGTTATTGAAGAGTTGGGCCTACAATAATTTCAGAATCCACATACCTTTGTCTTTTTTTTTTTTTTAACAAAATCCTTAATTTTTCTCCTATTATATATAAGAAAAAAAAATGTTGCTTCTTATTAAAAAAGTAAAGCGAGTAAAAAATATTATTTTTCACTCTCTTTCGTATTATTTGTTACTAAAAGCGAGTATTCTCTTCAAGTATTTATCAAACATGTTTTTTCTGATTTTATTTTTAAATTAATATTTTTTCAAATATGTAATTACTAGATAGATGTCTTAAAAACACCAAAATATAATATCTTCACTTTAAAAAATGATATAAAATAAATTATTAAAACAAAATCAAACGTGTTTTAATTAATGTATTAATTTTGGAAACTAATTAATTAAACGGATGACATAAAGCATATCGCTATCAACAATAAATGATAGGCAGAGGAAATAAAGAAGAATATATTATATATATATATATATATATATATTCTGATTTAAATAACTAAATAAATAAAGAAATTACCTGAGTCTATAACACCAATTATGATATCACTTTATTGGTTATGATATTTACGGATGATGCTGGACCAAAAAGTGCTTCTGCTGCTTGTTTTTACAGCTTCTGCTTCTAAGAAATCCCAAGAACGTGTTGTTTGGAGTTCAAAAATCGGATCTGGGAATACTGACACGACCTCATCGTGCTCTGCTTTAGTTCACAAATCAAACCGATTTCATGAATAATTTTACATTTATACATACATATTTCAAGACTTTTTTTTTGGTTGGTGGGGGGTAATAAGATAACGTTTTGATGGTTTCTAATGTTGTTTCCAAGTTATAATAATACCAAATAGAGAGTAAATTTATAATATTACCAGAGAGCAGAGAAGCTTCTTGGTCAGTGAGCATGGCAGAGAATCCCTTGAAAGCATGTTTATAATGGTGAATTAGAGATATTCTTTCACTCTCTTCCCTAAAAAAAAATGATTCGATCACACATGCATGAAAAAAAAAGGCATTTATTAATTAAATAAATCGAGATGTTAAAAGTCCAATTCATAATTATAGAAAAAGTGAATAACCTTGGAATAATGGAGGATAATAACTGTAAATGTGCCAACTCTGCAGCTTCAACATCTTGTCTATTATCATTAATATTCGATGAAGTACTTCCCATATAAACAACATAATGCTGAAAAATCAGAGTACATAACATTATTCACTTAATATTCTTCGTAATAACATGAAAAGAATAATGCAAAACTCCTTGTTTTGGTTGCCAAGAACATTGTGCAGCAGTAGGAAAATTAATTTGAAGAAGCATTTCTGCCATATGAAAGCTGGGTTGAATTTGGTTCTTGTAAATGTTACAAGCTATTTATTAGCAATTAGCAAGCAAAACCAAAAAAATATAAAAAAAGAGACAACCTTGGGAATTTGATTTGATGAAGAAGAAACAATGACAATAAGCAAATGAAGGGAGAGAAAAGGGAGGAGTTGCAGCCAGGTAGCCATGGAAGGAAGAAGGGTTTCTCTTCTCAGCTGCTGGTTGTGCTTGTGAAATTATTGCATGGAGATATGTGAAAGTAAGGGGCCCGATTTATATCAAGAAAACTAATCAAGCATGACAGCTGTTTCACATCCATAGTTTAGTATAGTCCCACAATTTATTACTATTATTTTTTATTTTGCATTCTTTTAAAAATTGTGGGTTATGATACATATTTTTAAAATTTTAAACAAAATACTACATTTAACAAGTGTTCATACCTATTATAATTTTATTTAACTTTAAAAGTATAATAATTAAAGTCTTTAATAAATAGTTACAATAACTTCTAAAATTAAAAAAAAAATGTGTTACATGTGTTGTAGGTAAAAGCCAAAAACCATGAAATTATTCTCAATTTTTGGTGGGGCATGTTATGCTTTGCATCGTCGGTGTCATCTTAATCATGCAATTCGAGGCGGAGGATGAGGATGACCACTCTCACCCTGCTCAGACTCTCGTGTTCCTTGCTGTTGCCATTTGCTTTTGCAATATCGACATTAAAATGATTATATAAACCATCCATAACCAATTACATGCAACTACAAAGACTATATCAAATGCTCGAACATCATTCCCATTAATTCAATGATGAAAGGAATTAAATATATTAAGTGCATAAAAAAATCGTTTAATCTCTACACTATACTTACACAAAACATATCCATCTCATATTCGTCCTGTATATTATTCAATTATTAATTCATCATTATTATAAACTTATTCAACATTCACTGCAAACACCACCCGGACCGAATGTTGATTATCTGACCAAGTTATTGAACCAAAATTGTGGCCAGTCGAAGCTTGCTTGCCAAAGAAGGAAACTCTGAGAGACACCCTTTTGACACCTTCAACAAATACAAGCTTTTGAGGAAATATCTTCACTGATAATCCTGATGGAGCGTTCACCTTGGAAACAATGTATGTAGAATTTGACGATCCAACGTTGGTCACCGTTCTTCTAACAATTCTGGCAGCTCCATGGCGATCAAGCTTGCTTATGGAGATTGATGGATAGTTAATATTGGAGATGAGTTTGTCCGCAGATTTCTTTGGACAGTTAAATTTTGTGCCTGTCATAGGTTGAATCTTTTTCTCTGAATACCCAAAATAACAAAGGAACTGAAGGTAATCTTTTGTTGATGTTTCGAATACTAATCCTGGATTTAGAGCTCTGAGTGGGTTAATTTCTCCAGCGCCCATCTCGTGTGGATTTGCATAGTTGCGTGAGCTATTCGTAATGAGCTTCCCTGTGTTATCATAAACGGTAGCTGCATATATGAAAAGCATGCAGGTAAGATAACTCTTTTAAGGCAGAACCATGACGCATTGTTATCATTTATATAAGTACTGAAGAAGAGCCCGTACATGGAATAAGCTTTAGTTTGGCCTTTAAATATATGTACCTGTAGTCATGAGAGCTGATTTGATCATGGAATAAGTCCATTTAGGGCGCGCTGATTTGATGATTGCAGCTACTCCAGTTACATGTGGGCAAGACATGGATGTTCCAGAGTCTAAGGCATATGCGGCTGGCTTCTTTCCTGCTGGAATACCCCCAAGTAATTCCTTTGATTTGGGAACTGTTGCAGCTAAAATGGCAACTCCTGGAGCCGTAATATCGGGCTGACAATTAACATGCACAACAAATTAACATCAAAACTTCAAAGTATATTTACACATTTGACATCGTGTTACATATGCAATTTAATGTTTATTAATTATATCAAAATTCTCAATTGCAGATATCTAAACTGCTGTTTAGAGTATATATATAAACAATGTTGTAAAAATGCAAAACAGAGTTTTTTGTAAATAATTCATATTTATAATTGAATCTGACAGAGTATATATATTAACCTTGAGAATGTTTTCTGTAATTGGTCCTGGGCCTCTTGAGGAGAAATATGCAACAACTGGCGCAGGTTTATATCCTGGAACAGTAACTGTTGGGAGAATTGTTGCAGTTGGATTCCTGCAGGTGTAATATTAATTAATTTGAAAACAATAAGTATGAAATCATGTGAATTACAAATTAAACTACTGGCTAGTTACATTAATTGGGCTAAAAAGTAATATTAATAACAATAATAAAATAAAAGCTTACTTGTTAGAATTGATGTACTTAATAATTTGAAGTCCAGCAAGTTTTCCAACTTCTGCATACGGAAATATGCCTGCTGAAAAACTGGGCCATATTTTCTCATCATCATTGACGATAATTAGCCCTTTGGCTATAAAAGTTAAGCTTTTTTCTTCAGCATTAATATTACTAGCTACCGATTGCATAACTTCCTTTGTGTCAATCAGCTCACTCTGAATGCAAACAAGGATCTTGCCTGCAACTTTCTCTGGATCGTAGGATCCTGGTTGGCATCTCCTGCACATTTTGCAGTATTTTATTTAATAACATTGGTTAATTCAAGGAAATCAAACATGTATATATGTTGATTAGTTTTTATCTTTTAAGGGTGTTTTTAATTATTTTCTTAATTGGAATTCGAACAAATAATATAGAAACTACAATTACCTTGCTTCCGATAGAACGGTGGAGTTAACAGCAATATTCTTCCCATATGCAAGGGGAATACTCATTGAACGTGAGAGTTTTGATAAATTAATTGCAGTGCCCTGCAAGAAAAGTGATTATGATACAATCAGTACATTTTAATAGTTTTATTCTCATTTTATTACTAATCCCTAGTCAATTTTCCAATAGAAATAAAGATCCGTGAAAAAGAAAAATTCAACCATAAAAATTAATTAATTAATCAATCTTACTTGGATAGATTTGCCATTTCCAAGGAGCACGGTGGACTGGAAATCTCTGTCAATGGTAGAAGCTCCAACTGTTAAAATCCATGGAGCTGTGTTTTTAACAGTGAAAGGAGTAGATCCATCATTTCCAGCAGAGCAGATTACCATGATTCCCATTTGCTCAGCATGAAAAGCTCCAATAGCTATAGGATCAGCTAAGTAATCAAGGTGTGAATTCAAACTAATAGAGATTGAAATGATATCAACTCCATCCTCAATTGCATCTTCGATTGCCTGTAATATAGCAGCACCTGAACAAGCCCTTCCCTCGCAGGCCTTGTAGCTTGCAATCCTGGAATAAGGGGAGCCGCCCCTCGCCGTGCCACGGGCTAACCCGAAATAACTGGCATTGGGGACGTGGGCGCCAGCCGCAGTTGATGCTGTGTGAGTTCCATGGCCCCCATAATCTCTCGGAGAACCAGGAGCCTCGGTGTTATTTTTGCTTGAAGCTAGAGTAAGGTTGTAGAATCTTGCTCCAATCAGTTTCCTGCCATTTATATACGCAGCCACAATTCTATATTTAATGACCTTCTCATACTATCTTTCAATAATAATAATAATAATATATACGTAGTTTAGGATTTTCAAATTTCAAGCTTCACCTATTACAGTTGGATCTCTTGAAGTCGGATGATTCCATGCAAACACCTTTCCATCTTGAAGGTATTTCATTCATTCCATCGTCCTTGAAACTTGCAGACTCAGGCCATATCCCTGATATTTAATGTACCAAAAAATAACCAATCTGCTTGTAGTTATCAACAGGTATGGATAATATTATGTAGAAATGATATAAAATTAAGTCATGAATCAAATTTCACTTTACAAACATCATTCATGACTATGCAAATAATCTACCTGAATATTTAACTCACAACAAACTAAAATATGGGTACGCGCAGTTGATTATGACAATTTTATTAATTTTTTTTCCAAATATAAGTCATGTTAAATTATATATTTATCCACGTCTTGAGGAGAGAATGTAAACTTTTTTCACCACGAAGTACACATTTTCTTATAGTTATAAATACTCAAGAATAAACGATATTAATTTATGCAAGTTAAAATCGGTCAACTGTCCAAGTTAATAGGCCTAGAAAATAAAGTTGAATATTATTTTGGTTTAAATAAATGAATAAATAAATTACCCGAGTCTATTACGCCAATTATGATATCACTTGATTGGTTATGATATTTATGGGTGATGCTGGACCAAGAAGTGCTTCTTGTTGGTTTTACTTTTGCAGCAGCTTCTGCTTCTAAGAAATCCCAAGAACGTGTTGTATGAAGTTGAAGAATCGGATCGGGGAACACTGACACTATCTCATCGAGCCCTGCTTTCACAAATCAATAAAACCCAACAACATAATTATCAATTTCATTTCTCAAATATATGTGTGTGTGTGTAGACCGATATTCCCCATTGTCATTCCTTAGGATTACCAGAGAGTAGAGAAGCTTCTTCATCAGTGAGCATGGCAGAGAAGCCCTTGAAAGAACGTTTATAATGGTGGATTAGGGATATTCTTTCACTGTCTTCCCTGCAAAAGTCGATTAAAGCCCATGTAAAAACAATATATATATATATATATATATATATATAGGGAATATTAACTGATTAATAAATGGATATTTAAAAAATCCATTTAATAAATATTTGATGATCATGATCATGATCGTTGATATATAACAATCACAAAGAAAAAGTGATATAACCTTGGAATAACTGAAGATAATATCTGTAAATGAGCCAACTCTGCAACTTTAACATCTTCTCTATTTGAAGTACTACTTCCCATGTAAACAACATAAGGCTGAAAAAATAGTGTGTACAACATCCAATCCAAGTAACAATAGTTAAACAATTACGCAAAATAACTGTTTGGTTGCCAAGAAACCATTACTGAAGGAAAAAGTTAGAGAAATATGTACCTTGGGTATTTGATTTGACGAAGAAGAAGCAATGACAATAAGACATTGAAGGAAGAGAAAAGGGAGTAGTTGCAGCAAGGAAGCCATGGAAGAAGTGTATGTAAAAATCGAAATGGCTTATTGTATATATAGCGGTCATTCTTATGAAGAGGACCGAGTCTGAGAGCTTTTTCTCTAATAAGAAAATTTTCAACATAAATATCCCACAAATTTTTTTTTTATTTTTTAAAATATATACTTTTAGAAAGTAATGGTATTCTATGTTTTAAAATTTTGATAAAATATATATAAATACTTTATAATACATTTTAATTAAATGAAAAGATCTAGCAGCCATTAATTGAGGTAAAACCATAAAGAGGTCAATGAAAACAACACTACCTATTTTGATATAGTCACTCTTGGTAGGCCAAACAATGTTGGGTGGTTTCCTATAATCCACAAAAGTAAAAGAACCAAAATTTAGTTATCAAACAGATGGTGACTTAATTGAGTTTTATATTTAGCAATTAATATATAGTATCATAGTCGCAACGCCGTGTCCAGACTTTATTTTTTGTATGGGTCAATTTGATATATATACATGAATACTAAAACGTGTCTCAAGTCACCCCACTAACATTAATTTAATCATATCAATTAATGGTGTGATGAAATGTTTTTCTGAAACGGTCACACGTTGAGACATAAAAATAATAAATGATAAATTAATATAATTTTACTATATTAATCATTAGTTTAATATAATTCAATAATATAATCTATTATAGTGTGTGTATATATATATATATATATATATATATAAAAAGAGGGCAATAGAAAAATGAATGTTGGTCTTGGATGTAATTTTGGTACGCCAGACCTGATTTAGAAATTAGAACTAAGTCAAAGGCATTAACCTCAAATGCCTCCACAGTAATGCTACATTGATGCTAATAATTATTAAACTAACGACAAAAAAAAAAATAAATAAAAGAATTGGCTGTTATATAACAGTGATTGATGGATATTTTATCAATAAGATGTAAATTTCGTGTTTTAACTTTATATTCGTTTTTCCTAAATGTCACTGTAAATAATTACCATTATATATAGCATTTTTCTTTTAAAGAAAAAAAAAAAGAAAAAGATAATGCATTATAATTGTGAACCATACTCCTATTTGTCTTTACACTGATATTTTAGATGAGCTAGCTTATACTCCACTCCACACCACACGTAAACTAGCTACAAATATCATCATCCTTATTAAATCAATTATATGTTAATTAAAAAGGACAGTATATAAAATTTTCAAGGGACGAAACATCCTTACCCTTCAATGAATTATGCATAAAACATCAATTAGTCTCATCACTTAACTAACATATATAAAACATGCAAATCGTATTCTTATTCAACCAGCTAATTAATCATAAACTTATTCAACATTCACAGAAAACACCATTCGGACCGAATTATGTCGGTTACCCGACCAAGTTATGGAACCATAATTGTAGCCACTCGGAGCTTGGTTGCCGGAGAAGGAAACTCTGAAAGACACCCTTTTGACGCCTTCAGTAAAAACAAGCTTCTCAGGAAATACTTTGACTGATAATCCTGAAGGAGCATTTATCCTAGAAATAATGTATGTGGCATTTGGTGATCCGACGTTCGTCACCGTTCTTTTGACAGTTCTGACAGCTCCATGGCGACAATCGAGCTTGCTTATAGAGATTGATGGGTAATTAATAGTGGAAATAAGCTTTTTGGTGGATTTCTTCGGACAGTCAAATTTTGTGCTTGTGATAGATCGAATCTTTTTCTCTGAATATCCGAAATAACAAAGGAATCGAAGGTAATCTCTTGTTGATGTTTCGAACACTAATCCTGGATTTAGAGCACTCTGGGGGCTAATTTCTCCAGCTCCCATTTGGTGTGGGTTTGCATAGTTGCCGGAGCTATTTCTCATCGGTTTCCCCGTGTTGTCATAGACAGATGCTGCAAATTACAGAATTAATTAAGACACAATCTTATCATATATATATATATATATATATATATATATATATATATATATATATATATAGAAAAATTAATTCTACTTGTGGATTAAATTTAAAGTTACCTGTAGTCATAAGAGCTGATTTGATCATGGAATAACTCCATTTACGGCGCACCGATTTGATGATTGCAGCTACTCCGCTTACATGAGGGCAAGCCATGGATGTTCCAGATCTTAACCCATAAGTGGCTGGCTTCTCTCCAGCTGGAATGCCCCCCGGTCTATCTCTTGGAACAATTCCAGCTAAAATGGCTACTCCTGGAGCCGTGATATCGGGCTGAATTCATTGCAAATTAACCCCAAAACATTTATTTATATTTATTTGACATGAATTAAAATACAATCATCTATAAAGCATGATGCATAATGCCGTAAAAGTATATTAATTAACCCTGAGAATGTTTTCCGTAAGAGATCCTGGGCCTCTTGAGGAGAAGTATGCAACAATCGGAGCGGGTTTATGCCTTGGAACAGTTACTGTTGGGAGAATTGTTGCAGTTGGGTTCCTGTATATATAAAGGCATTGATAAAATAGTTAACATGTATTTCATCATGAGAATAATTCTTGTGAACAATACATGTCATAAATATATATCTAGACAGTGAAGAGAAAATGAATTTGCTGCGGAAGAAAGCTGGAATTATCTTTTGGGCACAGTGCACGGGAATCAAAGATAGATAAAAATTTGAAGAACCCAGCATTCGACATAATTATAAGGCTTACTTGATAGAATTGATGTACTTAATAATCCGATATCCTGAAACTTTGCCAACTTCTGCGTAAGGAAATTTGCCTGAATCAAAAGGCACAATACTCTCATCCTTGTTGACAACAATTAACCCTTTGGCTTTAGCACCTTCTGCAACTAATAACATAATTGTCCTCAGAACAGTTGGGTCAATGCAAACAATAATCTTGCCTGCAACTTTCTTCGGATCTAGTGATTCTGGATCACAACTCCTGCAAATTAAAGTTTTAGAGTAGACTTGAAGCTTGTACAAGGCACAATATTACGACTGTCAATATCGGCGTTTAATCTAATTTCACCTGATTTTCTCCGGTACCATTGCATTTTTGAGTTCAACATTATTCACAAAGTGTTAGCTTATTTAATCGTTTTTAATTACTTTTTCTTTATCAAAAAATGAAAGGAGGATAGAAAATAATTATTGTTTCACAAATACCTTGCTTCGGATACAACGGTTGAGTTAACAGCAATACCCTTTCCATATGCAAGGGGATACGTCTTTGATATGTCAAGGTTTGATAAACTAATCCCAGTTGCCTACAACCAAAAGGATTGTAAGTATAATTAAGCAAATTAAAGACATGCAGCAACAAGACAAGTTTCTCCATGAAAGTGATCTTACTTTGATAGTTTTCCCATTTCCAAGAAGCACAGTAGACTGGAAATCCCTGTCAATGCTTGAAGCTCCAACTGTCAAGAGCCATGGAGCTGTATTTCCAACGGTGAAAGGCTTAGGTCCTCTATTTCCAGCAGAACAGATTACCATGACTCCTTTTTGTTCAGCGTGGAAACTTCCAATAGCTATTGGATCAATTAAGTAATCAATTTCTGAATTCAAACCAATAGATATTGAAATGATATCAACTCCGTCCTGAATTGCATCATCGATTGCCTTTAAAATTGCAGCACCTGAGCAACCATCGTCATCACAGACCTTGTAACTTGCAATCCTGGAATAAGGCGAGCCGCCCCTCGCTGTGCCGCGAGCCAGGCCGAAATAGCTGGCATTGCGGACATAGGCGCCGGCTGCTGTGGTTGCTGTGTGTGTTCCATGGCCTAAAGGATCCCTTGGCGAGCCAGCAGCAGTCTCAGTTTCTATACTGTCGGATTCGGATGCTGTGTTGTAGTATCTCGCTCCAATCAACTTCCTGTAGGAATTATACGTACCCGAAAGATTTTGTTGCTACGAGTATATATTTTAACGGCAACAACATATTTTTATCAAATGTAATAATGAAATTATATTTTTAGTTTAAAAAATGCGAAATTAGTATATATTGGGGAAAACTCGATAACCTGTTACAGTTGGATTTCTTGAAATCAGATGATTCCATGCAAATCCCTTTCCATCTTGAAGGGATTTCACCCATTCCTTGGTCGTTGAAACTTAGAGATTCAGGCCATACCCCTAAATCCAACACAATAAATTAACATAGAATATTTTTTTTTGTTTTTTTTTTGAAAAAAAATAAATTCATATTTATTAAAGTTCTATTGATTAATTAAATCTAATGAAGTCGAAATATTTAATTGTCTATTTTATGTAAAAGTATAACAAGAGTGAGTGACCTCCACCGTGACACTGCATTAATTAATTTAGATAGTTTAAAAGTTTAAACTATTAAATAAATTAAAAAAATATTGTAATTTATCCTGAGTTTTAGAAAAAACTAACATATCTCCCTAAATTTTTTAAAAAGACAAAATATTTTTGAAAAAAGTCAAGATATCTCCTTAAAATTATTATTTACATTTTAATTTATTATTTTACCTCTCAATTATTAAAAATATTTAAAATAATTATATTACCTTTATTTTTTTATTTTATAATAGTTAATATAATTTTATTCTGAACATTTAAATTTAAAAGTAATAATAATATTTTGATCATTAATTACTTATTTCCTTCCAAATCTATTATTAAATTTATATAATATTTAATTATATATTTTCTAAAATATATTATATTATTAAAATAGTTTATTTTAAAAATTATATATAATTAATATTGACAAAATTATGTATAATTGTGTAAACATTTTAAATATTTAAACAACAAATTTTACCTTATAAAAAAATTTACAATTAATTATACATAATTTTTTAAATGAACTGTTTTAATAATATGATATATTTTAGAAATTTATATAATTAGATATTAGAAATATTTGATTATAAATTTTGAAAGAAATAAATAATTAAGGGTTAAATATTATTACAAGTTTTAAATTTAAATGTTACAATAAAATTATATTGATTATTGTTAGTCGTATAAGAGTAAAATAATTAAATTAAAATATAAATAATAACTTAAGGGAGCATTTTGACTTTTTCTCAAAATCTAAGGGGATAAGGTACAATATCCCTAAAATATAAATAATTTTTTTTTACCTCAAAGTAATGACACAAAATTTTTAACCTTTTTAATTCAATAAATTACATAAAATTAGTAGATAAAATTTATTTTTACGTTTACCTAATATATCTCCACTAACAAAATAAATTATATTTTCAATTAAGAAATTGAAAATAAGTGCAAGTCTGAAGTGAAAGAATGGTATATATATAATATTTTACCAGTGTCTATAACACCAATTATGATATCACTTGCTGCTTTTTGATATCTGCGGTTGACGAAAGTGCTTCTGCCAGGTTTTGCAGTAGCTGCATCTTCTAAGAAATCCCAAGAACGTGTTGTATGGAGTTCATAAACCGGATCAGGGAACACCGATACAACACCATCATGTTCTGCTAATTCACGACATCAAATATATATAAAATTTCCTTTCCTTTTGTTAACCAAGATTATTCCAAGTAATAAAACACAAATATATATATATGCACGCACACACATATAAAAGAGGAATTATATATACATATATACCAGAGAGAATTGAAGCTTCTTTCTCTGTGAGCATGGCAGAGAAACCCCTGAAAGCATGTTTGTAATGGTGGATTAGAGATATTCTTCTACTCTCCTCACTGTAAAAATAAAGAATAATAATATATATCATCGATCCATGGATGATGAAATCTGTGAATGATTATAAGTCCACCTAATCTTATATATATATATATATAATTAGTTAGGTTAAGGGTCGGAACATTCATTAATATCATGCTATTAATTCTAAATTATGTCTTTTCTCAATTTATCTTAATAAAGTTATAAATAAAAAAGAATTTGCATATATTTTCACTCGATATATCGAGTCTCTATCATAATTAATGCTGTACCTGTATTAATTAGTGGGTGTTAATGGAATTGGTAATTTTTCTAAAACTTGGGATACAAATGTTGTTATGTTATTCTTATAACAAAGCCCAACAAAGAAAAAAAAAGGGTTATCGTATTTTCAGAGCTTAATTTGCTCATTAATATTAAAGAATGAAAAAGTAACCTGGGAATAATGGAAGACAAGAGTTGCAAGTGAGCCAACTCAATGTTAAGATTCGATCTCGACGAGCTTCCCATGTAAACCACGTAAGACTGCCAATGCCATTGCCCCATTGCCAAACAAATTAAAGAATTAATAAGAAAATAAATAAAAGAAAATTAACTTAATTTGTATTAGTTAAATTTAATTAAAGAGATATATAGAAATTAACGTACGCACCTTGGGAATAATTTCATTTGATGAAGTAGTAGAGCCAACAAAAACAAGCAAATATTGTAAGCAGATGATCAGAAAGGGAAGGAGTTGCAGCAAGCTGCTGGAAGCCATGCATATATGCAAGGAGAAGATGATATTGAAATTAATGAAGCACTTTTATTGACTACTTTTGCAACTGAAGATGGTGATCAGTACTGAGATTAAGATATGCATGTAGCTATCAGGCACTAGGCAGCAGCCATTTATAAAGTTTGATTCTCTGTCATTTCACCACAATTTCAAAACTATTTAGCCAAAATTAAAGTTAACCTAGCCAAGATGCGACATATAAAATTAAAACTAAATTTTATGTGTATATAACTTTAATTAGCGTCCAAAATAATATCCTTTAAATAATTAATATAATGTAGCTTTCACTGCATGATTAATTGGAATATGCTTTTTAGTTGATTAATAATAACACCATTAGATTATCATTATTCTAATTGAACATCGATATATATCCAGTTTCACATACGTGGTTTGCACTAAATCCTAAGACATTATATTAATTAATTGACGCTCTTTTCCAACAGCATGAATCAAGTTTTGAGATTGCTTTTGATACGTTGAAAAATCAAATCATTCCTTTACTTTGAAAATTAATTTGTGTTCAAATTATGTATGTTTTTTAAATAATTGATCGAAAAAGTAATTTTTTTTTAAAGTAGTATCCAAATAATTCAACAACTATTGCAAGATATAGAATTGATTACCAAACAAAGTGATGAGTCATTTAATAAAAATTTAGGATTCAATCAATAATTTAGGAAAAATTTAATATGAACATTTAATGAAAATTTCAATACTCAAGTACATATGTAAATATATGTTATATATATTTTTGAGCATTTAAAAGTCTAATATATCTCAAATACAATGAATAATTGATACAAATTAATTATACTAAACAAAAATTAATATGTACTCAACACTTTAACTACCTTTACATAAGCGAAAACACAAAATTTATAAATATACTTCTTTTTAATATGATAATATATTGAATATATCACTTTCCCATATTGTGTTACCTTTAATTAATATTTTTAAGGTAATTGCATAGATTCTATTCCATAAATGCTTAAATAAATAAATAACGTACTTTATATTAGTTAAATACCTATTTATTAATGCATCCTTAATTTATTAAAAGAAATGGAATGATATATAGATGAAAGAGAAGCAATAATCCCTATCTTTTCTGCTTTTCTTTTTTACTTTTTTTTTTTGCTTTATTCTCTTCCCTTTAAATTGATTAATATTTTTCCTCCAACCCTTTATATATCATTACTAGCTTTCTTTTCTATATTGGTGTTATTATTTTTAGCTTTATTTTCCTTCACATGGGAAGATTAAGTGTGTTGATAGTATATAATTTATATTAATGGATTTTACATCTTTATTCACACATTTTTATATATATTCCACTTTACTACTACCAAAGTACTTGTATATCTCCACTTGAGGTAGAATATATTTAATATTGAGGGATGGTAAAAAAGTTATCTTTAATGGCGTTTTCTCACTAAATTACATGACTTCTTATTTACTTGAGATGTGTTTGAAATCAAAATGCTCTTACTTATAATTTATAGCTACATTGTTATTTACTTTTAAATATAAGAAATATAAGAAAGTAAAAGTAAGTGTTTATTAAATATTTTAATATGTATTAAAGTTATAAATATTACAAAAAAAAAGTCTTTTGCGACTATTTTTTCAATCGCAAATAATACAAATTAAGCCGTAAAAGATATTTTTGTGGTCTAATTGTAGTCATTTGTGGCTAAATTTCATCAGTTGCAATAAATTACATTGCAAATAATTTTTTACTATTTACAGCTAATTTTAATAGTCACAAAAAATATTTACGACCAATTTTACGACTTATATATATTAGCTGCAAAAAGTATTTATGACCAATTCGCATCTAACATGTAATAGTAGCAAATAATCTGAAATTTTTATATTTTTTTACTACCACCTTTTATTGTCAAATATTTAACTACAAAAAATATTAACTATTTGTAACATTTTTATTAAATTAAATATTGATCTTATAAAACTAATTCGAATATTAAATCATAGGTGAATTTTATAATTACATCTAAGACTAAAAATATTCATTAAAAGATTTAAACATAAAATTTAAAAATTCATTAAATACGATTTCACTTTAAAAAGAAAGAATTTAAAGACATAATTCATCATATCATAAAATAAAATGTAATATTTCTATTGAGTATCTATCTAGTAAATGTAATATAACTTTAAATTACTATCATAGACATAAAATGAAATAGTAAAACTACAACTTACTCTTTGGAATCCCAACTTAGTGCATTTCTTGACCTGAAAATAGGGATGGGCATGGTCTTGTCCGATTTGAGGTTTTGAAAACTCGGACCAAAATAAAAAATTTCAAAATTTTAAACTTTGGGATAAGATCAGACCGAATAAAAAAGAATAACCGAATCGATTATAAAAAAAAAACGGAATAAAATTAAACCAATCGATTTGATTTTTGGTCAGTTCATTTTTTAAATTAATTTATTATTTTTTTAAATTTTCAAGAACAAAAATGACATTATATTTTTTAAAATAGTTTCGTTTTAAACGAAAAATATTAAAAAATAATAAATTTGGTTCGGTCCGAATTTTTTTAGCCAAACTCGAAATCGGACCGAAAATTTCGAATTTTTATTTTCGATGACTGAAACATAACTAATTTAAATAAAATACTAGACCTAACCCTGTCAATTTTGGTCCGATTTTTATGCCCACCTACTTGAAAAGAATAAAAATGAAAAAATATAACAAATCTTCATATTATAACTCAAGCATAACTTCCCACTTCGAACCTGAATATTGCAGTAGAAGAAATTAAAATAAAATGACATTAAATATACCTAAAAAATAATTCCACCACCATACCCCACATCAATAATATTTAGTCCTTCAAAAGGCATGGCACAGTAAAGATCTTTCCTGATACAAGGACAACTAATCAAAATCCAAAGAATATACGTGATATAGAAATTTCACTTGTTATTATACAAGATAAAATTAATATGTAATAACTGCAAAATATTAGCCATATACAATGGAAGACCTGGCATTCAAAGTGAGTCCTTAAACTGAAGTGAGTAACCACTAACTATGCACTAAAAGTTCCTCTTTCCAATTGTCAGCTCATTTCTTGTTCTATTGTGGATACCAAAAGAACAAAAAAAGTCTAGAAATTAAAATATAAGCGACACAACTAAAATGCATTAAGTTTCATTGCGAATTCGATGTACACACATAAACACCTTATACGTTTGCTATGCATGTATTTGACGGACTGTTCTCCTTCCTACCTATCATATATTCATCGCCATTTTTAAATACATTAAGAATGAGTGAAAAGTTTTCCATTATAACCAGAGCTTTCAGTTTCAGTCTCTTTCTCACTCTTGATTGGAGATCTATCCATAATATCAGGTTTATTTGAATCAAAAAACTTCATGCTAAGTAGTAAAAGATGACTGATATTTAGAGCAGAATATGGCTTGACATAGTTTTTTAACTCAGAATCTCTATGTCTACTTTTCCAAGTATAGAAGTTGGCACTGAAGAGGCTAAAGTGATTTTTTGGCAGAGAAATGTCTATTTGAATATGTAAAAGATTTAAACAAAAATAACCACCATCAGAACCTCAGCTCACACCAACAATATCAATAATTTAAAAACAAAAGAAAGCACACTGCAACATGAAGTGTCATACAATAGAGCTTCAGACCAGAAAACACAATTTTACTTTACGAATTAATGAAATGACATGTTATACATATCCACACCACTTAAAGGTGTTTATATTGATCTCAACTAGAATATGTTGCGTCTGCTTGCCAGAAAATTTGATCAGTTTTGAATTATTTATAAATTTCTACAAAAGGATGCATCGAATTACATTATATCATACAGAGATCACACCCAGATTAGGCTTTTAAGTTTTAAAGTTTAGACCGTGATTGGTTTTGCTTCATTTAGGCCCAGTGGCTCCAACTGCACCACCTATAAACATAAGATCTAACACCTTCACCATGTGCATTTTAGTTCACATAAGTGACAAAAGCTTCTATAACAGCAACCCTTTCTACCTCGTCCCCTCTTTATTTCTATTTGATAAAAAGAATATACCTCCTTTCAGTTTTCAGCATGTCAAGTACATCTAAATGTTGGAGCCATTTCAATAGTTACCTTCCGTACAGATGCAACCATACTATATATAGCTTAGGATAATCCAATACCAAAATAATAAAAGCCAACTGATATAAAAAGATTCATGAAAGCAGACTAAGATAAGAAGCACATGATATAAAACAAAGGATACGAGGAAGTGACGGACCAATTGTCTTCTTTATCAGGGGATTTCCTTGCTGTCAGGGGCGAGTTTGGCTGAAAGAAGTGGCACAAAAATAAAGTCTAGCAACATCTTAAAATCTATAATTATACAACATTGATCATTTGAAACAAGATCATGATGCTTTTCAATTCTTATCAGCACTTCATACTGTAGAATTTGCTAATTCTTTGACCAAGATATTACTTTTGAACTGAAAACAAATATGACGATGAAATTACAAAAAAAATGTAGTCCACTTAGTTCCTCGAGTTCCAACGGGAAGCAATTGTAGCTGTGAAAGAACAATGGTTATGACCCAATCAAGGACCAATAGCATGAATCATACAAAGCTTCCTTCAATCGAATAGTTGGTAGGCGAACCAAACAAGTAAACCAATATCTTAAAGCCCTCAAACAAAGTCAGACAACAAATATAACACAAAAATAAAAAATAAAAAAACTAGAAGAAAGAGAACGCATTGAAATGAAAAGCAAAAAATATCAATTGCATGTTTTAAATATAATTTCAAATTGCCAGCAAATGGAAACAAAATTGCAATAAAATAAACTTCTTTCATAAATTTTTAAGTTCATTCTTTAATAATTACTAAAGCAATAGTAAGAAAACCTCTACTTTATAAAAAGTATGATTCTTTTGACTAACCCAACCTCAGAACATATTGGCAATACATAATGTCAAGTTAAGCTAGGATAGACTCTGGGTAACCTCGTCTCTCTCCCAAAGGAATAAAATTGAACTTCTGACCCACTGTTAATTATTATGTTTGGTTTCCAAGAAATACAATACTAAAACTACAAAAAATTTGAAATCTTAAAATTACATAATCATAAACGACTACCAACAAAAATAAATAAACAAATAAAAACCTAAACAATGATAATTCATAATCATCATCACCCAACCTAACTCAAAAGCAAGCTGACGACGGCATACCTGGCGTTGGCAAGCTGATAGCAGCGTATATGGCGTTGGACAATGGAATTGATGGTTGGTGTTGTGTTTAAAATTAACGAACGCAAGTGCACGTGTCGCAATCACATAATAAAATGATAAGAAGATGTCGATCTCACGAGGAATGTAATCCTATAATTACCTAAATTGATTAATTTAGAATTTAACTAAAGGAATCGAAATAATTTTTTTATTAGAAAAATTAAAATAGACTAAAATTTACTATTATGCAAATTAACTACAAGATTCAACTAATGGAAAGTTCTAAGGCTAATGATTTATCATATTTGGTCGCATCAAATTCTTCAATTAACGTTGTTCTAATTTAAAACATATGTTACTAGTTAATTATCTTAATTTATTTGATTGTCTCTCTCGAAATCAATCGAGTCTACTTCACACATAAAATTTCACTATATCTCTATGTGAAATTAATTAAATAGAAGTGCATTACAATTAGTGATAATTTCTAATTAAACTACGCAAACCATATTAGTATATATTTATATAATATGCAATTTACGGTATTTATCACACGGTCTAGATATGATATTCATTTCTCAATTTTTATAAATCCACAATTCATTCAAATATTGGCCAACTATTCAAAAGTATTAATTACCATGATAAATACTCAACATCCAATCTCAAATCAATTGAACAATACAATATTATAAATGAATGCTTTAAATAGATTAAATCATTACCCTAAAAATTTGGGTTTAGCTATACAAAACAGTATAATTCAAATCTCACAATTAAGAATTCAATAATTGATAACATAATTTTAATTAATCACAATATTGTCAAATTCAAAACTAAATTAAAAGAAGAGAGAAAGAAAAACTAGATAAGAAGAGCATGAATCCACAAAATTGATGAGAATCCTCAATCTCTCAGTGAAATCCTCCTTTTTTTTGTTAATTTTTCTCTCTTTCTAGCAATCATCTCCCTTTCTCTAAAAACTAAATCCAAAACCAAAAAATCTCCCCAAAAGTCCCCTCTCTTTCTCTCTCTAAGGCCCTTTAAAATTGTCCAAATTCGGGGAAAGGAGTCGCCGCGCGGTCGCGCGCTTTGGTCGCTCATCCGCGCACTTGATTCTGCTAACAATTACAAATTGATTGGAAACTATCTATTGAGTCCCTATCTTATGATTAACCAGACATTGAGCCTAAGTTTTAGATGTTATTTTATTTTAGTCCTAATTTGTTACACTTTGGTCCACCTGGTCAGAAAGAGCTGCGCGGTCGCGCGAATCCGAAAAATATCTATTGGACCCCCATCAATATGATTAATGTTTATGTCTCCTCTTGATGTGAGATTTCTTCGTTTTGATCCATATATCGCTTGCACTTTGGTCCCTAAACATCTTCCTTTTCATGCCAAATTTATTCTTTTTTAATCAAATTCGTCTTGGATACCCAAATCTATCATTTTCTGTAGAAAATAACTAAAATACATCAAATTCAAATGAAACTTGAAGATTAAATAAACAATTCAAGTTTAAGAATACATGATTAGCGCTTGTTTTACGCACTTATCAGTCAGATTTGATTTTAGGAGTAAATTCGATTTAGAAGATATGAAAATGGTTGGGAAAATGGTTGAATTTGATTTTAATATACAAAATGAAAAGGAAAAAGTAAATGATTTTAATGTAAAATAATATTTGCATCTTTAATAGCTTAATAATTAATATTTGCTATATAATGTAATATATTTAAATATTTTTAGTCCCATTTATTAAAAATTAATATATAATAAAAAAAATAATAATACACAATTTTCAGTAAATATTTATATATATATACTTACTGTAATTTTATCAAAATAACGGCATTTTGATAATAAAAATTTATCACGACTCTTTTGCTACTAATATTTGATTTTGGTCATAAATAATACATTTTTCTACGACTGCAATTGTGTTTAACTGCAAATCAATCACAAATAATTTCTTATTTATGACAGATTTAAAATCAACCACAAATATAAGTCGTAAAAGCACTTTTTCTTGTACATAAAATTAAAATTTTATATCTATCACTAACTTCATCATAATTAATTAAAGCTAAAAAAAATATGCATGTGATATATTATGTCGATATCGATCACGAAATTTGATGTGGGTAACTTTTGGAACATCATAATCCAAAAGCAATTATATAAATTAAAATGATCTTGCAACATTTTCAATTACACGAGAATCGTTCCCTATTAAAATAAAATTAAGGAATGAATTAATGGTGAATATATCATAATTCAATCAAACAATTAATATGTCTACATACACGTAAAACTTTAATAATTATAATTATAATCTCAAACTTGCATATATGGTAATTTACCCAATAAATTTTCCAAAACAAATTACTCAACATTCACGGCAAACATCATTCGGACAGAATGTCGATTATCCGACCAAGTTATAGAACCAAAATTGTAGCCATTCGAAGCTTGCTTTCCGTAGAAGGAAACCCTGAAGGAAACCCTTTTGACGCCTTTAACAAAAACAAGCTTTTCAGGAAATACCTTGACTGCTAACCCTGAAGGAGCATTCACTCTGGAAATGTACGTGGCATTCGGCGATCCGACGTTGGTTGCCGTTCTTCCGACAGTTCTGACTGGTCCATGACGATCAAGATTGGTGATGGAAATTGATGGATAGTTCACATTGGAGATGAGATTGTCAATGGAGTTCTTCGGACAGAGGAAGTTTGTTTTTGACATAGAGCGAATATTTTTCTCTGAATACCCGTAGTAACAAAGGAATCGAAGGTAATCTTTTGTTGTTGTTTGGAATACTAATCCTGGATTCAGAGCTTTGAGTGGATTGATTTCTCCCGCTCCCATTTCGTGTGGATTAGCATAGTTTCCTGTGCTGTTTGTCATGAGTTTCCCCATGTTATCATGCATGGTTGCTGCATGCATGCAGATACAAAAGATTGTTCCATCATTAAGAAAAATTAATAAAACTAATTAAATTCAACAAAGCAATTATACGAAATTAACGTTAATTATTGAATCTGTAAATTAATTAATGTACCTGTTGTCATGAGAGCTGACTTGATGATGGAAGAAGTCCATCTTCGACGCATTGATCTAATGAATGCAGCAGCTCCAGTGACATGAGGACAAGCCATCGATGTTCCAGATTTTATGGCATATCCCGCAGGCTTCTTTCCAATCGGAACACTTCCTGCAGTAGTTTTCGGAACAACTGCAGCCAAAATGGCAACTCCTGGAGCCGTTATATCAGGCTGAAATTCAACACAAAATTAACAACCCGAAGTCTATATATGTTGTTGGTGAAATTGGATTACATATAAAAAAATTTAAACCTTGAGAACGTTTTCTGTAAGCGATCCTGGACCTCTCGACGAGAAATATGCAACAACTGGTGCTGGTTTATATCTTGGCACTTCAACTGTTGGGAGGATTGTTGCCGTTGGATTCCTGTGGCAAGTGCATTAATCTTTCAGAAAATCGTCAAATCAAATTCGACAAATGCAAATTGGGTCGTATGGGGCTAGCCCAAAACAAGTAAGCCCATTTCGTATCATATCGGGCTCCATGGGGAGCTGCTTTTTAGAAGAAACAAGCAATTACTAACAATATTATAACCAACGAGGCTGGCTGGCTTACTTGGTAGAATTGATGTAGTCGATGATTTTAAATCCTGCAACGCTGTCAACTTCTGAAAATGGAAATGCGCCTGAATCAAAAGGCACGCCTTTCTGATCCTCGTCGATCAAAATTAAACCTTTGGCTTTAGCGTCTTCAACAACTAATTTCTTAATTTTCCTTGGAACAGTTGGATCATCGTCTACACAAACAACGATCTTGCCGGCAACTTTCTTCGGATCCAATGAACCTGGACGGCAAGTCCTGCACATTTTTACTTTCATATAACATTATTAATTACTAAATTTAACTATCGATGCACACTACAACTATCATTATCCCTTACAGTAAATTATTATATTATAATTTTACAGCAAATTAAGAATGATAATGGAACACAATTACCTTGCTTCTGATGCAGGAGTAAATTTAGCAGCAATGTCCTTTCCAAATGCAACGGGGTAAGTGTTAGACCTAGAAAGGTTTGATAAACTAATGGCAGATCCCTACAAGAAAAATTATTGCAAGAAGATTTTAAAAATTATAAATAAAAAAGAAAAGTCTTGGTACTTGATAAAACATATATAATTTATTTTCAGAAATGTTAATTTTGTCTTACTTTGATAACTTTTCCATTTCCAAGCAGCACAGTAGACTGAAAATCCCTGTCAATGCTCGAACCTCCAACTGTAAAAATCCATGGAGCTGTATTTACAACAGTGGAAGGATCAGGTCCATCGTTTCCAGCAGAACAGATCACCATAACTCCCATTTGGTCAGCATGAAATGCTCCAATGGCTATCGGATCACTCAAATAATCAGACTGAAACAACGAGCTCATTCCAATAGAGATTGAAATCATATCAACTCCGTCGTGAATCGCATCGTCTATTGCCTGTAAAATTGCAGAGCCCGAGCAGCCGTCTTCGGAGCAAGCTTTGTAGCTAGCAATTCTGGCATACGGGGAACCGCCCCTGGCCGTGCCGCGAGCCAAGCCGAAGTAGCTGGCGTTGGGGACTTGGGAGCCGGCCGCAGTTGACGCCGTGTGAGTTCCATGGCCGACGGAATCTCTCGACGAGCCCGAATTTTTGGTGGTGTCACTATTGCTTGAAGCTAGAGGAATGGTGTAGAATCTTGCTCCGATCAGTTTCCTGCCGCAGTCAGAAGAAGAATGTACTTCAAGATCATTTCTACCAATTTTACAGCTCGAATTGAAGAAGAGGTAAATAAAATAAATATTAAACTTTTAAAGTTTATTAATTGTATGTAACTTCACCTATTACAGTTGGATATCTTGAAGTCAGGTGAGGCCATGCAAATTCCTTTCCATCTTGAAGGGATTTCACTCATTCCATGGTCTTTGAAACTGGGAGATTCAGGCCATATCCCTGTAAATTTATGTACCAACCAGCACAATCAAGGCCAATCAAAATAATGTCGATGGTTATAATTAAATTTACCTATAAGTTCAAAAATATATAATAGGTAAATTTAAAGTTTCAATTAAGTTCTAAATGATACTCTTTATGTACTAATTATTAATTATTGAATGAGATTTAACAAATAGCCAGATGTAGCAATTAGAAAAGACATAATTACATATATTCGGGATTACTCGGGATCACTCTATCTTTCTAACTAAGCACATGGGGATACCTCTCGGGTGGCTACAATTCACGTGATTTATTTTTGTCCTGTTTCTCTTTGTATAACAAGTTCCACAGACGTAGATGGAACCGTTAAGTTAGGTACTTGTGCTCAAAAACTTTGGGATCCAGTCCACCAACGAAGATTTATATATAGTTTAAATTTTGATTATATAATTTTATTTTTTTTAGTATTACAATCCTATAGATTATTTACAAGTTTACCGATATACAATTAGAAATCTGCAAAAAAGGGCATGAGTTCCGACCATCAGGCCACTAGCCTGATAATTTTGATTATATAATTAAATGCTATAAACATCGATCAATGGAGTAAAATTAAAGTAGAAATAAATGAATTATATACCTGTGTCAATAATACCAACTATGACGTCAGTGGATAGGTTGTTATGATATTTATGGGTGGACGTGGACCCAAAAGTGCTCGTGGTTGGTTCTGGTTTAGTAGCAGCTTCTGCTTTCAAGAAGTCCCAAGATCGTGTTGTATGGAGTTGAAGCATTGGATCTGGGAACACTGACACTATCTCTTCATGCCCTGCTTTTAATTCACAAATCCAATCAATCCCCCATCATATTTATTTATTTATTTATTTATTTTCATATTCCTCCTTTCATCGAATTCAATCTCTCTAAAAATATATTTTCCTCCAATCAATCCCCCATCATATATATTTGTTGGTATTTATTTAGACTACTCCTAATATCTCTAATAATTTGCAGCTTATATTAGACTGGTGATCATCCCTACTTAAACAATTACATTTTTTTTTTGTTTTTCATACTATAGATGCTTCATTTTACAAAGAGTCTCTTTCAAGTAAGCCATTAAAATTCAGACTTTGTTTTTCCTTCTTGATAATGTAAACTACAGAGATAAGAGGAATCAATTACCGGAGAGTGCAGAAGCTTCCTTCTCTGTGAGCATTGCTGAGAAACCTTTGAAAGAATATTTATAATGGTGGATTAGAGATATTCTTTCACTCTCTCCACTGCCAAAATTTTCATTAAAATCGGTTTAAAAATTAGAAAATAATTAATAAATTCAGATTGAAAAAATCCACTAATTATTTGACGATGATGATCATTTATCAAAATAAGGAAAAACCTTGGAATAATGGAAGATAATAGTTGTAAATGATCAGCCAATTCTGCAGCTTCAACATCTTGCCCATTTTCATTAACATTCGACGAACAACTTCCCATGTAAACAACATAAGGCTGCCAAGACAGAGTGTATATAACATGACTAGCAGTGGTAAAAGAATAATGAATATATATATATATATATAGACCTGTTTGGTTGCAAAGAAAATGGTGGAAAATGTGCATAAACATTTCCACCACACTTGTAAAGTCGCAAGTATAAGCTATACATATACACATATTCTGAGGAATTAAGCCAAGAGAAATCAATGTGTTTAAATTGCTGAAAAGCAGTGAAGGGGAAGAAAAAGTAGTACCTTGGGAATTTGATTTGATGAAGAAGAAGCAATGGCAATAAGGCAATGAAAGGAGAGAAAAGAGAGGATTTGCAGCAAGGAAGCCATGGAAGAAGAAGAAGGAGAATGGTCAAATTTTGATGAGGGGGGTATGCTGCATATGAAATATATGGAATTATGTGAAACAAGTGAAGTGACTTGTATATGCAGCTATCCATATAAGTATCAAAGCTTTTCCACTAAACAAATTTCTGACTACGAGTATCTATCCCACAATTTAATTCTTTTCCTATACTTCTTTGGAAATTTATTAGTATAATTATTTTTTTATAGATAATACATATATATATATATATGGAAAATATTGGAAAATATTAAGAAATAATATATTAATATTTAATTATCTTAATATTTATTGATAGGATTGGGGTAGAGGTAGGCCATGTGAATGAGATGCTTTTGTATTTGTCGGTTTCATCATAATCCTCAAAAAGAGAACGCCCGAAATTATATAATTATCTACACCTTCATAAAGTATTTTATTTTCATAAAATTTAGTATAATCAAACTTCCATTGGATTATTGGAATGTCTTTTTGTTAATAAGTATGTGAGAAAATAACTGTGAAAATTACTTAATATCATCGTGTTTAGTTATGACAAATTTTAACACATTTTTAATCAAACATCTTAATTCTCGAAAAAAAAAAGGTACTATATTAATTTTAAAATATAATGATTCAATATTTGATATGGTAATATTATTAGTTATTTTTATATCTAATGTACAATTTAATTATTCATATGATATTTAATGGTACTATATAGTCTGTAAAGAGAAGTTGCAAATGCCCAAATCATTGTTTGTTTGTGTTGACTAAATTAAATATAAATTAATTAATGTAAGCTCTTTCCTTTTATTTAATATTTCTTTCATTTTTTTTAAATAGAGACAGAGAATAAATAATCTGTATTACATTCTCTCTCTTCATGGTACTGGATTCTTTCTAATGACAATATATATATATATATATATATACACACACAAAACAAAAGGGTTTATAATGTAATGATGAGGGAGTTGTATATACCATATGGACAGTCCCACTAACAAAATAAAACATTTTGCAATGACATTTTATTCTCAAATAAGAAAGAAAAAGAACCCACATAAACTAAATCATTGATATGTGCAAGTAAATGCCAACCCATTGAAAAGATATTTATTTTGAGAATAATAATTGTCTTGAAATGCAAGTGATTCTCTCAATCTCTCTGTGTCTGTATCTTTCTAAAAAAGAGCAAGGTTAGCACCAGGCATACATGTGTAAATTTTCTTCTTCATTTACTTTATTCTCTGCTCTTTCCGTTATTTTCTCCTGCTTTACGCCTTTGCTTGCTGTTTCATTTAAGATTCTTGCTGCTATTTTTATTATTACTGCTTTTATACATTCAGATGAGTGTGCTTTCCTTTCCCATAGTGTGAACCAACTTCCTGGGGGTTACCACTGCGCTAGTAAGCTGTATTTGAGAAGACCTTTCAAACAAGTTTATTTGCATATTCCATAAGACCATTTTTAAAGTGAATTTAGACATGGTATAATTCTGTTACAAGGGCTCCATGAATGCTGTGGTGCGTATTACCATATAAGAAATATAACTTTTTATTTTAATAACCGCAAACAAACCGATGAAGACTGTAATATGGAGTTACAGGATATTTTTTTACCATCTATAGATCACACCTTACTTTTCATACTTCAAACCTGACATATTTATCATTCCTAATTTCGTAGTGAATTTTGATAAGTTGTGTACCTATTACAAGTATCATTAGAAAAATATAGCATTCATCATAACCACATAACTTCACGCTCTTTCAAATTTGAGCCACAACAGGGAAGATGTTGTAATGTGGCTTAAGTCACCAGCATCACTTGTGCTTCTGGCCTGGCTCATATATTTGGTACTCTGGAAATCTCATAATCCGCAAGAGACTGGCTTGCCTAACCCAAGCTTATTAATTATGTATATACAGAAAGGCTATTTTATTTTACTGCTTTGTTTTGCATTTTACAGAGCACTTGACCTTAGAGAGTTGATTCAGTTTGTTTTTCTGCAAGTTGGCTGTTAACGAATTCCAGCACAGAAAGACGCTGTATGACAAACAAAGTGTCAGATCAAGATTTTTCAGAATCCAAACTATTCTTATAAATTCAAGTCAGGAATCGCTAACTAACCCGTTGCTCCAAACCAGCTTCTTCAGGTTTCAACGTCAAAGATTCCAGCAATTTGATAGCTTCCTGAAATCCATCAACTGCCACATCCTCACTACCAATACTTCTATCAACGTCCGCAACTTTTGCAAGGGAAACAGCTACATCCAAAATCTGAAATCACAGAAAGAAGCAGGAAAGATTTCAAAAGTTAGAAGTCAATAATTTCAAAAATAACTGAGACTTCAAGCTCATAAGAAAGCAAAATCCATTATTTCTTCAAGGCTACATAGTACTATTGTTTTCTAGCAAAAGTTCTAGTATATCTTCTATGCCAAAGAAACATAACAAAGATAAATAAGAAGTGGCGGTAATAAAGATGGATGACCTGGGATGGAACGTTAGAATGATGTTTGATGGCATCCCGACGAACATTCAGAGAACGAACATAGTAAGATCTTGCAGCTTGCAGGTCTCCATCATAATATTTTAGATCTCCAATTTTGTTAAGCGAAACAGAAAGTGTATGTGTTATCTGTAGACCAAAAAATCTCAATTAATTTGGGTCAAATCATACATAAAATGCCAGTATGAAGCAGAAAAGGCAGTGATGCTACGACCTCCAAATCATCCATTGGCAATTTCATGAGGAATTCAACACTCTCTTCAAAATAAGAAACTGCAGAAGCAGAATCTCCCATTGCTCGACTGCACCAAAATATGAGGGTTTAGGCTTTACAGTTTACACAAACAAAGACACCGGGTAAAAATATCATATTTTGGATGAAATTAAGGAAGAAATATTTTTTCAAAAGAGAGTGATAACATGTAAATGGATGTTTAGAAATGAAAGATTCTAATTTCTGAGTTCAAGATGACAATAGAAGTTCACTTATCAAGCATCATGGTGCACAGCTGTCATCAGACCACCTCTCCAAATCGTCCCTTTGGTTTTTCTGGTTTATTATGTTTTGACTTAGATAACCCACTTAAATTTTCCTTTTTCTCAAACTTTTTCATATTTTGTTTTTTGTTTAACAAAAATAATGAGAAAAAGGAAAAATAAAAAAAAATACACATTACGGCAGAAAAGAAATACTACTCCAATCATTATGAAGGACAAAATATTAAAGGTGGAATTGTTTAATGTACAATGAGAAAATTTTAAAGATGGAATTGTTTAATGCCTTCCAACCTATGTTCAAAGAGATTACTTGAAGTGCTACATATGGTAAACTAAGAAAATTGACCGTGACTCAAGACTGGTTTTGGTCTAAAATCAAACCAAACAGATCGTTGAAGTTCCTGCTGAACAAAGGAACTTATATCATTCGGCAGATAATCAATGGTCATTATAGTTAAATGGATATATAGATCTACAGATGCTCAAAATTTATAATCGTAGAAAATAGGAAAAATTTAGGGGTCTAAAAATAAACCAAGGGCCTGGTTGAAAACAGCGAATGGTCCTTGAAAAAACTAACTGGGAACTGATTTAACTGGTTTGGGATTCTGTGGGCAAAACTACTAGATTTGCAGAATATAATTTTAATGGCTTAATAAGGGCTACAATGAAAGCCTGACTGTTAGTTAATGATTTCAATGTAATACAAGGTAAAGATGAAATTTGTTGAAGTCTTATAGGGGTATCATCAAGAAAAGGTCATAAAGTAGTCTAGCAGTTGAAGAAAGCAGAAACTTAGAGAAGAATTGTATTAACCAGTTCTTGAATTGGTTGAAGAAATGTTGCTCACACATTAATGTATCCACCACAATCTATAATCCTTCCTAACTAGGAAACTCTTCTAGACTCAACGCCACTACATCTAGCAAATCTTTTCCCTTACCTTGCACTGGGTTGGCATTGGTATGGATTCAATCCTTCCTCTGTTCATATGAGAGGTCTTTCATATGTAGTATCAGGCTTTTGCCATGAATTGGTAAATTTTTTAGCTAATAAATAAAAACTACCAAATAAACTGCTTAGCACCATCTAGTTCTTTGTAATCCTTATCTCCATTCCCCTAAAAGCACTCCTAATGCATATCCCCACATGAATCAATTTCTCATGTGCATAAAATTAGTGCCCATTGAACATCACAAGCATAATAAAATAAATGATGCGAAACTAATAAATTGTAATAAAAGTGAGACAATGAGACAGACCAGCAGTCACCAAGCATACCCAGAACCGCTCCTAGCTGTGAACACAAGTCTGACGTATTGCCCATTCTTTCAATCTGACCTCGGATATCTTCTGCACAGATACTAAGTCTTGATTTTGCACTTTCTATATTCTGGGCACGGAATGCCTGCACAATACAGCCAAAAATCTAAGCAGATGCAATTGAGCATGAAAATAACTTCCTACTAATGACTCATTACATAGTAGGTTGAATTTTTTCCAAAAGAAAAAAATTCAGCTAGATGAACAAAATATCATTTTAAGATGAATTTCAGAAGGCTCTCGATTTAAGATTTAGGGGACCAACTTATGGACACACCCACTAGGTGGATTGGAGTGTGAGCACTAATTGCAATTGACACACTCCAATACACTGACGCAGCCCCACTTTTCATGGACACAAATACACATATATGTAATTTAAATGTTTTTAAGAATTTAATATTTCCGCCTCCAAAACTTTTTAAATCATCAACTAAGATACATTAATAATAAAAATTTAAGTCCAAGATCCACTATACACACACAAAGAAAGTTTGTTCTAACCAAAAGTTTGAAACCGAGGGAACTCTGTCTATTTTTGCAATAACTCTCTCTAGCTGAAATTATTGGAAACCTCAGGCAGGTTTCTAAAAATTATTATAGCTAAAAAACATAATATCAATTACTCACAATAACAAGTTCCAATTCACTCATGGTTAGACATAACAAAGCAATGGCAAAGAAACCAGCTAAACTCACCCTCATGGCTTGTTGAACCAAAAAAGAACCTCTCTCCATAGAAACATCCTCATATATCACTTTTTTATTTTCACCTGCTTCACCTTCCTCTTTGTCAGAAGTAACATGAGACCGCTTGATTCTAGCATGACCTTCAATGAAGCGATCAACAACACTCTGAAGATTTGTATCTGCTTCAATCTTCTCAATGTCAGCCCCACACAACGGGCAGTCCTTAAATCGTGAAACGCATGCTCTGATTTCAATTTAACAAATTTAATTGAACGTCATCCAATCTCCAATGAAATTAAAATTTAAAAAGAAATAAAAAAAGTCAGGATAAACATGAGAGAGGAAAAAATTAAAAAAAATAAAAAGATGCTCACTTGCAATATACATGAGAACAAGGCACACATTTGCTAGTTTCGAAGAGAAGTGCTTGGCAAATCACACAACTGAGGGGACCAATCTTAAATGTTTGAGAATCATATCCAAATGGACACTTTGGAGAAATGGTAGCAGAGTCATTGGAGTCATTCTTTGCCTTGTTACCGTCATTCTCTGCCTGGGGTTTACTGGAGTTTTCAACAGATTTTCTTGAAGAGGCATCATCAGGACGTGCTTTGGAGAAAGGACATTCTGCTGGGAGTTTATTAGAGTTCTCCCCAGGTTTTCTTGGAGAGGCATCATCAGGACGTGCTTTAGCGAATGGACATACTGGCGTCATCTTGACCAACTCCTGAAAATAAACACAATCAAACTCAATTTCTACAAAATCTCTATCATTGATAACAACTTTCTAATAACAACCCCAGTGCCAAAAAAAGTAAAAGCATGATATCAAAAAATGAGTTTACAAAATTTCTTATTGTAACAGGATATGGCAGTGAAATATTTAATAAGCCCAAATCTACTTGGACCAAGATACACATATCAGGTGCATATGTGCAACATAAAGCAGTTCAAAAGAAGCGTAGCTATAAGCAGAGACCTACATTCAATTCATATATGGTTCGATTTTGTTGCAATTTGACAGAAAGCATCAAAGCAAACCAATGGCGAATTCAAAATATCCATAAAAAATGCTCCCACAAAAAGAACCATAAAGTTAGGAGCTTAAAGAACATAAATTTTACAATGAAGAGCTAGGTTTAATTCGCCGACAAACTTTTACGTATTAGAGATGTAAATTCATTAGTCTCACTTCACATTTCATGTTTAAATGAATTTGATGATTCAGAACAATTCAATTTCAGCTGATGTCTGCAGGCAGAGAGTGAAAGCATACCCGGGAATGAAAGCCCTAAATCACAGAAAGGACGCAAACGTCGTCGTGTTAATCTTCTTCTTCTGCAGGATTTCCTGATTGTCTAGGAAGCATGAATGACAGACGGGGGGCAGATACCGATATTTTTTTCGTTATATCATAATATTGCAAAAGTGCCCCGTAATCTTTTCAGAATTATAATCTTGCGAAAAGTTGGAAGGAATCACCGAATTGAAGGAAAAGAAAATTACACTTGGCCCAAGCGATATTTTAATTCAAAACCCATTTTCTTCTTTTTTTTAAAAAAAATATATATTTTAATATTTTAAGAGAATTTGTATGTAAATGTTTATTTTTCCTCCTTTAATTTATTTGACCATAAAAGCAGAATTTTGTAAAATCAGTTTATTTTACCATAAATATATATATATATATTTATTTATTTATTTATTTCTCACCATACATTTCTGTAGAATCGAAGACTTTTTACCACCATCAGAAAGACAAGTCTTTGACACACAAAGAAGGATTAAGATTCTAGAATAACACACTCGAGCCTCATACAGCCATAAAAATTTATACCATAAGTTATAGGTGAGAGGGCGTGAACCTCTGCTCCACATCATCCTTAACCAATATCAGATAGATAAATAAATAAATCACAAAGAAAATGCAAGTCCTCTCTTTTAAACTGGGCCAGTTTGGTATTGTTTTGCTCAAGCCTACATACAACCCACGATAGAATTTAACCATATCATTTTCACCAGAATTTCTCCCCACCCACTTTTATTGTCCTTTGAGCAGATTTGCCTTCTGAGGTTTCAGACATTGTTGCTCATCTTACATTAAACTCTTGACATTCAGCTTTCATTGTCCAAATCTGACTAGTTCTGATCCCCATCAGAAGTCAAGGTCAAGGTCACTCTTGCTTCGTGGTTGCAGATTGCTCAGTATACATCAGGAAATGTCTTTTAACTGCAAAGTAATCAAGTACTTTACTATGGGAAAGATCCCTAAAAAGGGCAAAGTTATTAGGCCGGGAGAGAATGAAAAGTCTAGGCACTGCATACGATAGGAGATGATTTCATTTCCATGCATTTTGGTGATTCCAAGATGTAGAACGTGCAAAACGTAGTACATAAGTACCTTGCCACTAGCTTTATCATTGATTACTGCAATTGTTATTTCGGCAGAAATTAAAACACAGTTGGCTATTCAATAGAAAAACAGTGGAATACCCCTTCAATGCAATTCACAAGCTGGAATTTCTGTTAAAATTTAACACGAATGGCATATATACATACAGAAACTCTCAACATCAGAATGCAGAGATTAAAGGCTGAAATCAAAAAGCAACCTGATATCATTGCCCAGTCACACATCTTTGAGTACAAACCATAACGGGGTGAAAATTTTCATTGCCCACTCACAATCACCTCAAGAACCAAAATGTGAATCAAGGTTCAGGTCGCATAGAGTTCAGTTCACCACAGAGCGGACGATGGACATTTTCTTTGTAGTAGTCTCGAGCTAACCTGATGCATGATTCTAGGTTCAAGAGGCAGAGGGTTCGGCTCCATCGTGGAGAGCACAACAAATGGTTGCTTTGTGGTGTCCTTGATATACTCTGATGTCTTCACCTGATGACATCGACCAAAGTCTTGCTGTTGTATCAGAAGAGGCTGCATTTAGTTAAAACCAAAATTTCAGTTTTCACCAGTAACTCACTGTACAAGGTGCAGGCCAAACTTTGCATGAGGTTCAATGATATAATAATAACAAATCCTCCACTAGGTATATGCAAAACACTTGAGAAACGGAGATAAGGTAGTAGAGGAACAAAGAAGATAAAATTCAGAAACTAAAGTAATATTAGAACATTAAACTTCAAATCCAACCTTCTTTTTCTATTAACTCCGGTTTACACAGAACCAATGACTTAATGATGTGATATCATACAGAATACAGCATTAGGTCACTTCTAATGACAGATAACACTTGATTGAGTGTGGATCCAAGTAGTTCAAACACAGATTTCTTGGCTGACTATTACCAGATCGTTAGTTACTTGTACTAATTCTTCCACAAGTTGCTTTAAAGGAAGAAGCAGTTACTCAAGATAAAAACTTCCTTTACCTGTGATGAGATAGGCACCATCTACCGAGAAAACACAATCCCATACCCATCGCTGATGTCCTGAAAAATATACATGTAACAAAATTCAGTTTTAGAATTAATTTCATATAAACAATCTAGTAGTTTCAGTAGGCCATATAAAGCCAAGAGTGAGCAAAATACCAATTAAGGTTTTCTCTAATGTGAAACCATCAACATTCCATATCTTTACCGTATGGTCAGAGGATGCAGTTGCCAGATACCTACAAGAATGATATAGGCACTAACTATTAATTAACATCTAGTTACAGCATATTACTGAGTAGGACAAGAAGGTACATGCATACATATATATACACAAGGAAATAGAACCTGTGGGGTTCACAAAACTCCGGAGACAGGAGACATTTGAGGATGTATCCATTGTGTGCTTGAAGTTTATGAAGAGGCTCAAAGTTGGTCATTGTCTACCAGGAATGAAAAAAGTATGATTGTCAGGAGTCAAATCTGATGCTTCAAGGTAACATTGCATGGTTGATTTGCCAGAAAAATCTACCTGGGTCCCGCGCATCAAGCGCCAAACATAACATGTTCCATGATTATTAGCAGCAACAACCAGGCTTCCGTCCCACATGATTGTTAAAGACCTTACAGCTGTATCCACCTCTGGCACCTAGGTTAAAACATAAATTACCATAAGAAATTGCCAAAGAAAAACTACCACAATGATTTTCCGAACACAGGTATGTGTTTGTTGAAGTGCGCAGTGGCACTGCCTCGGGATCTGAATATAATCATTACGGTAAACTAAAAAACATAACACTACAAATACAAACACATCAGGGATGCTCTAAGTTCAACAAGAAGGAAGAGCTTTGAAATTCGACCATTTATTTCTCTGGCTCACATCTCAGTTGTAAAAGAGTCACTCTCTGCTTTTGTATCGATTTTCATTCACAAGCCTCTGGAATATACTATAATATTTTTCCAAACAAACATGAATTTGCAAAGAGAGAACATATTACCAATTCACAACTGCATGAATTTGCTGTCAAATCCCACACACGAATATTCCCATTTTGGTCTCCAGATATAAGCTCGGTCTACAAAAACAAAGAGAGACAATAATGACAAAATGTTAAGCAAGCAACTAAAAGCACACTGAAAATTACAAAGAAAAACTACTAATATCTCAGTGAACCTCATTTCACTACAGGACAGAAAATTTTATCCAGAATTTGATTAGAATAGAAAAAAGATAAAAGAATTTTATACATCTCAACGAGCCCAGTTTTTACCAGCAGACAAAGGCTACCATTGATTGGAAGATTAAGAACTTGTTAGCCAATTTATCCCTAGCTAATCGATAAAACTCTTGATCCAAACATCAAACATCAGCATGTATTGTACCCTTCAGATAAGATGTGGCTATTCATGAATATCCAGAGGCATGCCATGCCAGCCAATTCAAATTCACATCTGAACAATCTGTTGAAGTAGACCAATGAAGAAAAAAGCTAATCCCATAAATATCTGATCCGCACATTATCTTAATGTTTAAAGGACACAATTTCAAGATTTTAGAAGCTGATGTCTCCAAAGTCTCACAAAACCACTAACGCTGTGAGAAAGCAGTTCAGCATGTCAACTATGCAGGAGTACTGATGAATCCTACGATGTATCCAAATTGCTAGAGAATACTCTAAATCTCGCTAGATTGTAGGCAAGCTACAACAAATAGAAAAGAAGAAAAAATATGTAAACTAAACAGGACAATTCGGTCCTACATCAAGAATTTACATCTCCAATATAGTATTCAACCTGATTCGGGTGTAACACAACAGTGTTAACTGCAGCACGACTTTCATACTCCATTTGACAAACCGGAGCCCTGCATTTGACTTAACATAAGAATAAATCCAAATTTTTTTGAAAAAATGGGCACAGAAATAAATAATTAATCTAACAACAAACCTATCATCTAACTTTGGGTTAGGGTTTATAAGCTTACCTTAAATCCCAAATCTTTACTGTACCATCTTCAGAACCTGAATACATCCAATTTCCATCACACTGAAAGCCCACTGCCATAACATTGTTTGTATGCTGATCATAGCTCATCACCTGTTTTCAATTATAAAAAGGTTCACATCAGCCAATAAAATAAGTAACAAATAGCATAGCTATTTTCAAAAACAAAAATATACCGAAAGATTGAAAGAGAATACGCACAGGTTGCGGGCTGTTTGAGTTAACGTCAAATAACCGAATGTGTGGATTACCCGCTGCAGCCAGATAGTGTTTATTTGGAGTTATCTCTAGCCGATTAACTTGCTGTACACATTATATTAAAAATCAAATCCCACAAGAACCCACCAAAAGAGAGAGACAAAGAGTAAAAGCTTTTATTGCATGAACTGCAAACATTATCACATCTGTGTAAGGAGCATTAGCACACTATATCACCAACATCTAAATACTTCTTTCATAAACACAATATCAATAACATAAACTAAAAATGTAGTCAGTTCTAACTTCTCTATAAGTTAGTGATCAGTTCACAATACAACTCACATCCAAACAAAGATTAGATTGAAAGTAGTGAAAATATATTAAAACAACAAAAGAATCATATAATCAATAGACGAACCGAATCTGGGTATTGAATAGTTCGGTAGCAGCGACCGCTTTTTGCCTCCCAAAATTTGATTGTGTGATCATAACTAGCTGTTGCAAGTATTACCGACGGTTGTGTCATCTTAATCTCCTCCTAATCAACATTAGTCACAACTTAAATCACTAAATATAAATTGAAAACAATAATATGAAGAAAAAAACAATGAAGTAGAAATCAAGTTATCAAAAATACCAGTGATAGAATTATGATATGCAGAAAAGGTCAGAAAAGGTATTTTGTTCACATTTAGAGCGAAGTGAAACTCTTCAGCCTGCATGAAAATAATAAATTGGAAAAGAAATTAAAATTTGATAAACAAAGAGGTTAATAAGAGTTTATTACCGTAAATTATGAGATTAGTCGAAACTAAGGAATCAAGAATAAGAGTTTTGAAAGGTTTTTGATTGATCAGTTACATACAGACTTCTTACACAGTAGCTGCCAAGGAAAGTTTTTTGTTCATGGGATCTTTAACTATGCTTGCCTTTAGCAGTCTAAATTTTAATCTTTCAGATGATGATAATTGTCCATCCAAGCGAATAAACTGCTCGAAATATCAAGAACAGTACAGCCCTCAAGGTAAAATGGGAATTTTTTTGCTTCAACATCATGCACAAAAAATTAAAAAAAAAATGGTTTACAAATCAAAGGTCATTAATAATTTAATGTTGCTACTGTTTTTGCAGTCCATTTTTATTCGAATGTAAGAGTGATTAATCAACTCTAAACCTATTATTGTAGTCCAACAGACTTGTATCAATGGAGGAAAGAAATAAATTAAAGTTTATTTTTTTTAGATTAACCCAAAGTTGGTGATCAATAAAATTTTCCCAGAAAGTCCACCAGTCTCAGTTCAAATTTCACTATCAACATGCTTAACAGAATATATGATGACTCAAAACAAGTCAATCTGAGCAAATCGTCTGCACTGGAAGGTGAGACTGAGATGAGAAGTGCCTACCTGGGAAGAATAGAAGCCCTAAATCAAAGGCAAACATCGTCGTGTCATGGCAATCGTCTTCTTCTGCCGAATGTCTCTGGAAGTTTTATCAATATTCTAATTGCACCCATACAACCCAATTAGAAACATTAATTTACAATTTTTCCTCTCTGCCGGTTTTACCCCGCACTGTTATCTTTGCTTATTAAAATATTAATTTGTTTTTAGCTTTTAATTGTTCAATTAACAAATAAAAGGATTTTTTTTCAAAAATATTACAAATAAAAGGAGATAAAAATATATTTTCTTAAAAAAAATATAAATATAGATCAGGGTTAATTGCATCCCACCCCACTAGTTTTACACAAACATAATAACACACCCTAATTTTCACAAGTCTACAATCTACTCCAACATTTCTATCATTAACCCTCGTATTCGTAGTCAATCTGACTTATTTAAGAATAAAATGATAATTTTAGAATACCGGAATGAAATATAACCTTGTTTTAGATAAACATAAATACTGACGTTAAATCCAACTCGATTTTAAATTGTATTAGAAAAAATCAATTTTAAATTAACAAAAATATTTAGAAAATATAAGAATTTTTTCACAAATCAAATTCTAATCTTAAAAATAAAAAGTTAAATAAAAAGTAAAAAAAAAAAAAGCACATTCATTCATATATATATATTTTTTGTTATTTTAAAAACCCTAAGCTGCTGCACTTACCTCGCCGGACTTCGACGAACGCCACCGGTGGTAAATAACATAAACTTTGATTTTTTTTTTTTAAATATGTAATTTATTTTTATTTTATAAAAAATTGTTTTAGTATTTTGAGATGATATGATTGCTGTAATGTATGGTAAACCTAGACAATAAATTGATGATCATAATTTTTTTTAGATTTTTGTTAGTAATGTAGTTAGTTGTAGCATTATTTTATTATCTATCCTGTTGTTTTGTTCGTAGTTATTGGCCAGATTGAGTAGCAAAGTTTCAATCATAAAATTTAACCTCGTTTTTAATAAGATCTTGAATTTTCTCAGATTGTTTGGTTCAAGCCTAAAACTTATCTGTTGATCATCTAGTACTGGACTCACTAATGATTACATTTTGTTCTCTCCTTCTATTTCAAGACTTTTCATTCAATTCTGATGGAATCAAAACCTTCTAGCAGCACCAGAAAGGTTTGTTTTTCATACCTTTCACTTTATACACTTGAGCTACATGAAAATGTCAATTATTTTTTTACATTTTCTGATGAATTGCTTTTGAGCTTCTGTAGATTAAATATGCACCAAAAGCTCCTCCACACCGGGTACCAAAGCCTGAAGTCAAAACGTACATTTCATTTTGTTAACTAGTAATTTGGACGCCATTTCTTGTTGTGATTTCCTTTCTTGTCTCATTGCCATGTGCTGTTTTCAGTGAAGTGGTTGAAAATGCTGATGCTGTCCAGGCCATGGATTTGCTGCAACGTATCAATGCAAATGTGTTTGTCAATCTTTTTCTTTTTTTTTCGGTTCTTGTTCATTATAGCTATCTAAGTTTAATTCTCGTGTTTTATGTTCTTATGTTTTAATTTTCTCCTTCTTCCTTAGCAAGGTGCTCTGAGGGGAAAGCCTAAAGTTGAAAAAAAGGGTAATTCTCACTGTCAAGCTGCATTTGATTGTTAGAATCAACTTTCAAGTCAAATATCTTAATGTTACTGTTTCTATGTCCATATATGTCTTTCAGTTTATTCCTTCTGGTGGTTTTTTGCTACAAGTTACCAATTGGCATTTTCAAAATAGCAGTTAATCAACCAAGTAATTCTCTGTGAAATTTGTCCGAAAATTATTAATGCTACAACGTCACTATTTATTTAATGTATATATAACCAAATGCTGTAATTTGCAGTCTTCCTCATTCTGCTCTGTGTTTTTAAGCCTTAATATATATTGTTTATCGAATTCAGTACTTTAAATTTTTAAAAATTTGTAAGATCCTTGTGCAGGTGGCTCTAACTTTATTATTGTGCATCATAAAATATAAAGAAGTTGATTTATTGATATTATCTTAAATTGGCATGAATTGGGTACTATGGCTTCAGTTCTTATCTTCTTTTGGTATTGTTAATCAACTGAAGATAAGCAAATACCTGGGAATTTTGGCATTCAGTTATGGACCAGGGACTCTTTCTGTTCAATTGAATATTTTACTGAAAAACAATTCAATTTGATCATGTCATGTATATACCTGAATAAGAAAGATTCTTTTAATTCTTTTATCTTAAAAATATGCAGTTGCAGCATCACAAATTGCATTTGGTCATGGAGGTGCGTCAACTTCTGTAAAATCATACAGTATTCCCAAAGGTTGGAGTAGCGGTAACGGAGGTCAGGGTTCTGCTTCAAATGGTATGCTATTCTTAAATACATGCTCTATTAATACTTACAGTGCATTACACTTGTGATGACGATTCTACAGGTGGCTCAGGCCTGAGGCCAGAGAAAGAATACCAAGAACCATGGGTAAGTAAAACCATGACTACATTTGAAAACTGATGCAACTTTGGTTTATTTCCTAGCTCTTCTCTCTCAATTTGTGTGTGTTTGTATACTCATTTTGATTTAATTGTGCAGGATTATTACAGTTATTATCCTGTAACTCTTCCTCTGAGGAGACCTTATTCAGGAAATCCAGGTGTGCTCTAAGGAAAAGAACTATTAGTAGGATATTAATTTATATTCTGCTTGCTTTCAATTGAATTGTTAAGTGCCATATACAAAACTGAATTATGTCTTACAGATGTTTAGTTTGAGGCATTTCTTTTTCTAGAGTTTTGAGGTTTCACAGTATGCCATGATGAAACCTGCAAACTATGAGACTGCCTTCAACTTGTTTATATGGCTTGTAGAACTTCTTAATGAGGAAGAATTTGGGGAGACTTCTGAAACGCTAGTTCATGACGAAAGTTCCATGAACCCAGCAGAAGAACTTGGCCTAATGGTTGGTAAACCCACCCTAAGAAGTTCAAATTTTTATTCCTGTACACTTAGTTTCTTTGTAATGCTTAATGATGGTTGGTTGGCAGGAGGAGAATGTGGAACCAAGTATGTTTTTTCTTCAGTTACCATCAACAATGCCTATGAAGAAGCGGTCAGCAACAACAGATGGGCAACAAGTAACTGAAAGCTCAAGTAGACGTGAGGGTTTGCATGCTAAGGAGAAGACATGTAGTTTGAATGAGTTACCAGGAGGCTTCATGGGTAAATTGCTGGTATACAGGAGTGGTGCTGTCAAGCTAAAGCTTGGTGATACCTTTTACGATGTGAGTATATATACTTCTGAAGGAGACTAAAGATGCATATTGTTATACATTTTGCTACAAGAATATGGAAAATAATAAAGTAACACATGAAAAACAAAAGTAGAACTCTCCTAATATTTGCTTAACCTGAACATTTAGTTTATCTAACCACATACAAAATGAATGGTGCAGGTTACCCCAGGTATGGATTGTATGTTTTCTCAGGATGTTGTAACTATTAATACTGCAGAGAAGAATTGTTGTGCTGTTGGGGAGCTCAACAAGCGTGCTATTCTCACACCAGACGTAGATTCTGTTTTAAAAGGTTTTGCTGATTTCTGATGGTTTATGCTAATTACCAGCATAATATTAAAATTTAGTTTAGTTTTATACATGGATTAAATCAATAAATCTAACTTCTCTAGGGAGAAACAAAGGAAAAACGTAGGTAATAATACCTTACATTTCTCTATCATTCCTTTTATTAGGAAGTTGCAACAGATTCCATAGCACCTGAGAGAGAGATTGAGATTTAATTTGTTTGTTTTTGTTTATTTTCTTGCTAAAAGAACACACAGTGGAAATTCATTCAATTGGTTAATTTTAGAAGTATGAAATCTCTTTTCTTTTGTTTTTTTTTTTTTCAATAAAATTCTTGTTCCAACCCATTCAAGGATGGAAAACCCTAACTTTTCTCAGGCCTGCGCTCGACTAAACAACTGGCCCGGGCCTTTCCCAAGCTTGTCATGTAGCCTTTGGGCAACAAATTTTAAGGAATGGCTCAGCAGTCTGATATTTGAAATAATACTTCTGAATTGCTATCAATGTAAGATAATTAACTGGTAGTAGTTTTTGACAATGAACAGCTTTATTGTTATAAACATTACCAGCAATTAATTGGCGAAATTACGTTGAACGCCGACGAAAGATCAAGCGTTTGCTTGGTAAATATTCATTCAGTATGCGGTTGATCTAATTTCTCTGCTCACAGCGCGTTAAGGTAGAAAGGGTTTGAATGTCATTATAACTCCAATTGCCTCCACCACATTTAGAAGGAAAAACACCATATGATTACCTGCATGCACTTAAAATTTAAGCAGCCAAGCCCTTTGTATTTCATGAAATAATAGCTTAGGTTGATTCAAGATACTTCTACACTCGACATTTGCATTTATTTAGAGAGGAAAAAGAGAAAAGAGATGAAGCATGTATTAGATTAACAGAAATTATTCGTAGAGCAAACTAGGTGTAGTGCGGAACCTCCAGTGAGAAATTTCATTAGTACCGTACCTGGGAGGAAGTCAGCGTCTTCGCGCTTTTGTGCCCAAGAAAATCTGCAAACAACAGAGCAAAAGAAAAAAACTCTTACCGTATAATTTCGTTAAAAATTTAACGGAGCAACCTAAAGAGAGTTTATCTACAACTATGCATACTAAATTAAAGTGGGAAGACTAGTTATTTTCATGTTCTAAGACATGACTTGCAAAGATATTGAATAGTAAATTCGAAATAAGAAACTGTTTAATTTTGGGTCATTCTACAGTATCGCGGTTAAATAAAATAAGAGATAAGTAAAAAAAAATCTTTTTATTTTGTATTTATCTAAATCTCTTACTTGTAATTAAGTAAATAAAAAAAAAATTAATGTGTTTATCTAAATCTTTTGCCAATAAATAATTCTAATTTTATTCAAATTATAAATTTTTGTAATTAATTATAATTTTATGAGAATAAAAATATATAAAGTAATTATATTTTACTTGTTTAATTTTTAATTAATTATATTTTATACTGAAAATATAAATTTTTTATATTACTATAGACACGTATTATTTTACAATATTTTTAACATGTATAAAAATAATATAATACATGTAAATTAATATGAAACTATTAAAATTTATTATTTCTAGACCAACTAAAACCTGTAAATGCAATGATACCTTATAATTCAAAATTGTCCTTCTAATTTAATATAAAAATAAAATTTTTTATGAAAAATTTGTAATAAAATATAATATTTATAAAAGTAAAATTAAAATGCTAAGTTATAAAATTAATGTTGAAATAAAAATAATAAAAAAGATAAACTAACATAAAAGAGTAAAATAAACATCAATTTTGTAAATTTAACATAAAAAATATAAATATATTGAGATAAATGTAAATTAGCATTAATTGTCAAATAACAACAATATAATTGTAAACAAAATAAAATATATATATATATATATAATTACGACATCAAAATTATAAATCCATATGAAATTTGTAATCCACGCACAAAAAATTAAGTTATAATGTTTAACTTGTATGTAAAATAAAATACTTGTAAAAGTTAACAATTAAAAATAAAAAAACAATAAGCCAACATAAAAAGTAAAAAGAAATATCAATTTCATAAATACAACATAAAAATATAAATACAATGAGATACATGTAAATTAACATTAAATTGTCAAATGACAACAGTATAGTAATAAACAATACAAAAAATTATAATTATGACGTAAAAATTATAAATTCACATAAAATTTATAATCTACACAAAAAAAATTAAATTATAACTTATAACTTGTATGTAAAATAAAATATTCAAAAATAAAAAACAATAAACCAACATAAAAAAGTAAAAAAGAAAACTAAATTTATAAATACAACATAAAAAAATATACATGCAATAAGATACATAAAAATTAAATTTAAATTGTTATATGACATCAGTATAACTATAAACAAAATAAAAAAATTTATAACTACGACACAAAAGTTATAAGTTTGCATAAAATTTATAATCTTCACATAAAAAATTATATTATAACATATGATTTATATATAAAACAAAATACTTGTAGAAGTTCAAAATTAAAAATTAAAAAGATAAGCCAACATAAAAGAGTAAAAATAAATATCAATTTTATAAATGCAACAAAAAATGTAAATACACTTAAATAAATATAAATTAACATTAAATTATTAAATAACAATAACAGTTATAAATAAAATAAAATAAATATAATTATAACGTAAAAGTTGTAAATATACATAAATTTTGTAATTTTCACATAAAAAAATAAATTATAACGTATGACTTGTATGTAAAATAAAATACTTATAAAAGTTAAAATAATTAAAAACTAAAGATAATAAGTCAACATAAAAGAGTAAAAATAGATATCAATTTCATAAATATAACATAAAAAATGTAATTGTAATTAAATAAATGTAAATTAACAAAAATTGATAAATCATAATGTTATGATTGTATAGGAAATAAAAAGAATAGACCTATAACATAAAGATTATAAATCAACATTTTACTTGTAACCCTGATACAGAAAATTGAATTACAAATAAAAAAAATTATATCCAAAACACAATACTTGTAAAATTATAAAAATAATTATAAAATTTAATATAGTTTCAAAGTAATAATAATTAATTATATAACACATAAATCTATAATTTTTTTTAAACATATGAATGTTTTACTCTAAGAGAAAAAAAATGATTATTGATATTTTCAAATTATTTCAATTATTATAATAATTTGATTTTACATGTACTAATTAATTTTTTTCTCATGTATTTTTTTTTTTTTGCATAACATTAGATAAAGTATTATTTTATAAATAGTAGATGTTAGTAATTTAATTATAGTATTTTTGTTATATTAAATTTAATTTACATTGTGATCAAGATTCCTCAAATTTTATGTCCCTCATAATTAATATCAATTTCATAAAATAATATTAACTTATATTTTATTTTTCTTAATTATCCTTTTCAAAATTACCTGTTTACATTTGTACAATTACATATATGGCTTTTTTGCTCACAATTTATTAGTTTTAAGATATTCTTATTTCTTTTTTTATTAATGTGATATTAGTTATAGGGTTATTTTATTATACTATTTATTTTTAACTATTATAATAACATTTATATCTTCAAATCAACATATGTTTCTTATGAAATCATATAAACACAATCATCATAAGTAAGAAATTAAATATGTCTTACTTTCTAATATTAAATTTTGAGCTCTCATAATATATTTTATTATTATTAATTTTTTTAAAAAATAAAGAAAAAATATGCATTTTGATAATATTTAAATTAATATTTTTTAAATAAACTATTCTTAGTAGACATAACACATTGTTTAACATTAAATTTCAATTATAATATATGAATTTTGTATTTCAAATATATTTTAAAAGACCAAACTATAACAAAATAACTTTAATATATTAAAAAAAATTAAAAAATAAAAAAAATAACTTTTAACTTGTATAATAGGTAAATTTTTCATAGTATCTGTTTAGCATATTCATTATTAGTATATAAATAAATGGTCCACATTTTTTTTTTGAATCTAAAAATCAAAAAGTATAGGTTATTAATACTGAAATTCTCTATTCCAGTATCATAAAATTTTCCGTTTAATTTCTTAGTATTTATATAATTAAAGCATGCAAAAAAAACTACTGAACCTAGGACATGTGCAAACTAAACCACAAGGGTTTTCGTAAACTCTAGGATAGAAGTGTACCGGTGACTTAAAGATACAAAATAATATTATTAATATTATTGGGCTTGTTTTTTTATTTACACCTCACATAAAAGTAGAAAAAGCTATACATGTGAAGGTAATTCAATCTCTATCCGTAAAAGACATTTATCCGCTAGCACCTACAAACAAAATGATAAAATCAGATAATAGGATACTTACACAGAACCTCCTATAGCTGGACCAGCAGTTTTGGCAAGTGACATTGCAGTCATAGCAATTCCATTAGCAGCTCCTCTCTGATCCTGATCCTGTTGTGCCTTAGCCGGTCAAACCAACTTGACATATATTTATAAAGGAAGAACCATAATTTGACGAATCAAAAATGAAACAGCTGAAAGCATGGAACTATACTGAATAAACCAAAGAAAAGAAATTTACCACTGTTCTGTTTTGCATAAGGAATAATCCAGTTACGATAGACACCTAGTGAAAAGTCAAAAAAGTAAAAGAAAAAATAATTAGTAACAACAATCTTGATCAAGATTATATGAAAGCAATAATTATGAATATAAGGAATCTAAATAAGTTTAACAGCCTTATTGAGAGACTCAATCACTCAAAACTTCTCATTTCAAACATATTGATTCTAAGGTTGAGTTCAAGTGAGATCATTATGTTCCACATGCACAAGTACAGTAGAGAATCAGCAGAATTGTTACTAACTAAGCAAATTTTAGTCATTTCCATAAGAATAACAGCAACTGAAAATTCTTATGATGACCAGGAATATACTTATGCACAAATGAATATTATACAATATAAGTTCATTTTTTATACAGATTTATGCTTGTTGTATGACACAAGGCAATTAGTATGATACTATGATAAAGTGGGGCATATTACCAACCTCCTCCACAACCAAGCTCCGAATAGGACTAGTTTAAGCAAATTGACATGTAGCTTTATTAAAAAATTTTAATCTACTGTTAAGCTATACTTCTGATAATTAAAAGCTGAACTTAATCCAATTACACCAGAAACTCCAAAAAAATATCACGCCTCTTAGGGAACAATGTTGTCAAACATTAATAAGAAGAAAAACAGCGTTATGTTATTTTCCATTTACTAATCATTACATAAAGAATAAAAGCAAGAAACAACGAAACAAAAGATCCAAGCTCACCATAATAGATCATATAATATGCATAAATTAAATAAATTTGGAGCTAATAGTTTCTCATTACAAAAAACACTAAGTAGTTTTAAAACATTTAGTAGATGACCCAAAAATTAGAAGTACCTTAGAATATAATCAATAAGTGGGGATCATCAATATGGAGTATATCTACTTACAGATGAGACATTCTTCACCATAGAAGCACAATTTACCAATAAGGCAAGGCTGAATCCAGATAGCATTGCTATATAAGTGTAACTTGTCAGAAGAGGTATGGAGAAAACCTGTACATAGGGAATTAAGTAACCCAAAGAAAGAGAAAAGAACAGATTTCTTAAAAACATATGTTAAGTAAACTAAATGCCACATGGTTCTACAAAATGTACCCCTGCTATGCGTGCCACCATTATCGGTCCAAAAGTCCTCTCAATATATGGGTATAGAGAAATTTGGAAGACAAGGAGGCTGAAACCTGGAAGTTGAATAAGCAGACAATTGTCAACCATTTTTGTAGAATGGTACATGAAATGAAAATCAAAACATGAAAATAAAATATTATATGGGATACCAACATTTTTTTGTCTCTGAACTTTGGCAAAGAAACAAATCAGAATATGGTTTTCTCAATTTTTAACAATTTAGTCCCTGCCCTAGTGCCCTTTGCTTCCTAACACTGCTTCCCACAACGTATCATGTATATCATAATATCAAGACTAAAATGTTAACATTGTGCAAAAACCATTTTCTGATTTGTTATCTGGTGCTATAGCTAGAAAAGTATTAACTTGAATGAGTAACATAAAACTTCTAAAGTTTAAGTTGATAGTGAAGGATTTAAACTTTAGCGCATCCTATCATGTGCATGGCCAAATTTATCCAATCATTTTGTTACATGAAGCCAATACACAACTGAATAGATGACAGAATTGGAGATTTGAACACGGCCTTTTAGTCAACCTGATTTTGATACTGTGATAAGGTAACATTAACCCCAAAGCTTCAGATAATAGGAAATGGACAATAGTATGTCTAACAAATTTGATGTTTTCTCCATGTAACACATCTTTTGAGCAGGGAGACACAGGTTTTTTCAAAAGCTTCTACCTTGGATTGTGGACATCAAGTTGACTTTTGTAACTTCCTTTTACTTATTTCACTCATATGCATCTTTTCAGTTCCCTATCAAAACAAAACATGACGAATACAAAAAGTGCGCCATGGGAGTTTGTTTGACACTTACGAGAATTCTTTACATCTAAGCTAGTCTGTTTTAAAATGTAGCAGTGTAAACATGACTTGTTTAAAAGTGCTTTGAAAGTTTTTTAGGCATCAAGGTTGGATAAAAATGTTACAAGAACAAAGAAGAAAAATGTATAAGATGATTAAAGTATAAAAAAGGCAATATCAGTATCCACTTTGTACCTGAGATGGTAAGAACTATCCCAACATCTTCAGTTGAATAACTGAGACCGCCATACTTCCTAGGGCTAACAGCCCAGAGTGAAAATATCTATAGAAGAAAGAACAGTTACTACATTTAGCCAATCAGATGACAAGTAAAAATATACACAACAAACAACAATTGCAACATCTAGCCACCTTAATTACACGTAAAATATAGACAAACAAAGAAATGAGGACTAATAGATATTGCTCTTCATATTGGAGTGAGCTATTTCAGTAAGAAATATAACTGCATAATCTAATTGAATTATCAGCGTTCTTTGTATCGAAATGAGATATTTCAATATGAAGCAAATTTTTTAATAAAAGATTTGGCAATATGATGGAATACTACTGCTGCACTTTTAATGATGAAGCCAATGACTTTTTTGTTGAAAATATAGCAAAAATCATATAGTGGCAATGGCAGTCCTTGTACTGAATGTGATGGTGACAGGATTACTTTTTTCTATTAGTGGTGGAGCACAAGCTGTCAATGAAAATTAATTGAATTGCAGAGTACGAATGACCAGTTCAAACCACAATGATGATATTTCATGCAACATGCATTTATTAATGCAAAAAGAATCCATCAAGGAGAACCCCATTCAAAGCTGTTAACAACCATACTTTTGGTGATTCCATTTGTTTCCATCTATTTATCAGAAATAAAGGAGCCCTTCTCCAGAGTAAGAGGAAGATTTTGATTCTATAATTCAAGGTTTCCCTCCCTTCCTCATCCTTCATTTGACTTGGGGCTCCATGATGTATGAACTAGTAGCAACTTATGTATCTGTTATTATATAAAAATTGATGAAGCCAGAATGCTTCATCAATATAGAGACAGAACTACACATTTCAATCCTTAAGACCAATTTTTACGGGAAAAAAGAACCTACACTTATAAATGAGAGACAACTGAAATAAATAACATAAACCAAACATATAAAACAACCTAAATCTGGTAGAAATATACCTCTGAGTAAGCAATCTCATGAAATGAGAAAAAACAGTAAACAATAATAGAAGACATAAAGGGCCAATTCTTTATGAGGCTTTTCTTAGCTGTTGCCTCTCTTCCTTCATGTTGTTTAAATTCTGAATTGGACACACGGCACCCAGATTCCAAAGCATCATGTGAGACATCACATAATAAGCCGTCTTCATTGTGTGCGTGCAAGGTCTCCTGCAACAGCCAGATGTACTTTAGAAAACCTACTACAATAAATAGCAAGTGCTGGTGTCAGTTCAGTCATTATAAGACAAGCATATGCGATATGTACATCCATGAGTGTCTGTGACTCAGCAAAAGATGAAGGTGGCTTAAGACTTTTATACTTCTTTTTACACCCTGCATGTCCTCATAGGATAGCCACGACTGTTAATCAAATCAAACATCAGAAAACTTGAGCACAGATGGAAACTATATTTTTGGTAAAGGCAAAGCCAGGTAAAACTTGCCAAACCATAGTACATAGAATGACAATCTAACTAAAGGTAAATTATGCCAATATGTACAATAACAGCATCTCATCATAAAGTATTAAAAATATGTAAATTCACGAAACAATTTGATTGAAAAGACATATAACATTCAACAGTTGGATATCGTAATATTCAGTTTTCAGATTCTGTTTTCAACTCTACTTTTGTTTCAGGTCAGTTAAAAGTACACTTCTGTATACATCATTTTCTACTCTGGTTCAAACCAATCAGTGCCCATATATTTTCTACATGATATTCCCACTATAGAAACAATTTGAACTGGAGAGACAAAAGGAGGCAAAACAGAAGATCAGGGTTAAGATGTTAAATAGGAAATTCAATTTAAAATGTCTTGATAATAACTGTCATAACTTGCACTTCTGCTGAAGACCTACATTCTTCACCTTGTAAGATCCTCATAATAATGTCAAACAAAGTGCAAATATCTAATATGATCAGTTTTAAATGTAGAGATATCATTATCAGTCAATTTTGGTAGACATTCACATGATCTTGACATGTTAGAAAGAGGTACTTAACATGCATCCTACTTGAGAGAAAATAATGTCCCAAATTAGATGATAAAATAATGAATATTACACGGAAGTACGTAATGTTGTATGGAAGTCAAAAACAACATAAATTACATACCGGAAACCAGCAAGAAACAATGGCTACCCCCAAAGCAAAAAGAGATATACAAAGGGAAGGCAGGAAGTACGGAAATCTGGAAAAATTTAATTTTAGGAATATCATCATACTTTAAACATCTAAAGGAGCTAAAAAAAATAAAAAATAAAAGTTAAGTGGTAAAAATTCACTTACTTTCCGAACAGTGATTCTTTGGAAAATATATTTGAATATTTCTCTGCAGGCTGGATTGCAAAATTATTCAGAAAGATTAGGAAAATACTAAACTAGCAAAAAAATATATAAATAAATAAATGTCAAGTTCCCGTTGTTTCCTATCAAACATTATGAGATGTTAAATTATGCATTTTTTATGGAAGTTCGCTGACATTTAAATATTATTTCTATTTTTCCATAGTCTATATTCTAAAAAGAATGGACATCAATCCCTAGAATACCACACTAACAAAAGGTATATATTCTAAATAAATTGCACAGCAATACCTAGAATACCATACAATAACAAAAGAAATTCACGATATACACATTTTTGACCAAAGGGAGCCTGCCATCTGAATAGAGTATGTAATTTGCATTCGAAACCAAAAAGATAAAATAAAATTCATATTTTCAGCAAAATGTATTTGTTTGGATACAGGTCAAATAAACAAAGTACCTGGGCCAAGAAACCGCCCACTGCTGGGCCAATGATCAATCCTGTAGCCCACGCTGCACTAACCTGAAGTTGATTATACTTCTCAATTCTAATGGCGAAGTAAAATTTTCTTAAGAACTCAAATTATACACAGCCCAATAAGCTCACCGTTGACAGTCCTAGAGCATGGTGTTCTTCACGGAATATTTCACATGCATATGCCTGATCATGAAAGAAGTGAAGATTTACAGGAAATCAGAATTATAAACAAGAAATCACATAGTAGAAAACATCAATACCTTTATTGGTCCAAGCAAACCATTCAAACTCCCCAGAAGAAACCTTGAAGCTATGGCCATCCAGAAATTCACGCTGAGCCCAAAAAGAGTGTTAAAGATAACCCTGAGACCATTTTAAGACAAATAGTTATGAAGAAGAAAACACAAACCCACTTGAAAAAGATCAATTTCAAATTTTGATATCAAAATAGCCATCACTTACACTGTCATGGTCCCAATTATTATAACAGGTTTTCGACCATAGTGATCAGCCACTATTCCCCAAAGAACAGATGTCAAAGCTCTGCCAAGCATATATGAAGACCCTTCAAGGTATTAAGAGGTTTGTTAGGATAACTTCTTGAGGAACTGAAAATGAAATTTTATGTGAACATAAATATACACCAATATTAAAGCCAAAAAACAGAAAATAAACTCACCTAAATAGCCAGCATAGGAGCCAATATCTTCCTCTCTTTTCGCAATATGAAAATCCCTGGTCTGAAAATAAATAAAAGACAAATGGACTGCTGTTAAAAAGCAGAAAACTGTATAATATAGTGACAGATTAATCCTGATGTCTTATTTTTCTCTGTAAAGAAGGTAAACAGAAATATCAGCCAGCTCAGTTGAAAAATATAATTTTCTTACTTCTCAAACTCAAACAAAATCCAATTGATTACCCAAAAGAAATGCAAAAAATACAGAGATTGTGTCAAGTGTAGAAAGGAAGACCATGAGATTTATGCTCATGAGCTATAATTGAATTCTTAGGTCAAAACACATAAAGAAACTTCAGCAATAGAGTAAAGAGAACAATGACTTTCTTAGCATACTAGGCCCAACAGAGAAAACCTATTGCAGGTGTTCTAGACTCAAAGCATGGATTACACTTCATTGTGTTCTACCACCTCTTCTGATTTAGTGTGCTGTTTTCTCTTGTGGGTTAAATTTCCATTTGTAGTCAACAAAATAAGACTTTGAGACTGAGAATCCTTTGACTCACATAAAGATTTGCAGAAATCTTTAGCTAGAGAAACATTTCTAAAGATGAGAAATGCCTGATTTTACCAGTAATGCTTGTACTGACTATGAGAACTTTAGGAGAACAAACTAAGAGGGCAACTTTTAAGAACAAAAGTATTCTGAGGGAGTTAACAAGTCAATTGTCCATGGCACATAAATTGAAGCTTTATAACTTTAATATGACATTGAATAACTGCTAACTTTGGGTATAAAAATACATTTTCACATTGTTTTAGGTCAACAAAATTCACTTAATTAGCATTAAACATAAGGCAATCTCGATGTTGCCAACTTTGTTCCAAGGAAACAAAGCAAGACAGGAATGTCTGAACACTTAATGGCAATAACAATTATCACCCGATAATGACTTGGCATTAAATATAAATGGAGTCCTTTCCCTCTCAAAAATTTATGTTAAATAAAAATTGTGTTGAAGTTAATCAAAGTCCAAACATAAGTCCTATATGGAAACTAGTGCTTATTTATGATAGTGACAGACTCAAAATGAAGTATAGTACTGGAAGTATCAGAAGTCATAGTATGCATAAAAATAGATATATTTATAAAGAGCTACATGGAAGGTCATAGCTACACTCACCATAAAATAAAGGAAGGGAAAGAGGGATGATACTGGCAGTACTGAAAAGATTTTAACAGCAGAAAAATGTAAGTGATAACTTATACAAAATAAATCACATAATCAAGAAATAATTAACAGCTATCAAACAAATGCAGGAAACCAACAAACTCATGCAAAAGGGCATTAAATTCGTCAAATGATAAAGTTACAACCATAAAGAAGCAGAGGTACTACCTTAAAACAACAGAAATTGTTTACAACCGGTGCAGTATAATACTACATCAACATAAAAGAAATTGTTTACAATGGTATATGCAGTACATAATACTACATCAACATAATAAGCAAAAAATTTCTAATTCTGGCTCAAAAATTAGAATTTATGTAATCATATTCCCCATGTTTCTCACAAAGAACAAACAAAGGAATAAAAATGAAATAATGGCTTTGGTAAAGAATTATTTCATTAAATTGCCCATTCTATCAGTGTACAGTCCTAAATTGGGTAGATTGCAGAGTCTCCAATTGCAAACCAAATAATGCAAACAGAACCATACTACAAGTTAATGCACTGAATAACTTTTACTCACTTTGATATTTTCAAGATGTGATATGTCTTTCCATTTTCAACTGGCAGTTCAAAAATATGTTCACTTGTCTTTTAAGCTCCAAACTGAAGTTTTTCTTATGCTATTTTCTTTAAAAATATAGAGCAAATAATCTGCACACATCTCCATTCTTAAATTTCACTATTTAACTAAATTATAATGGTTGAACTTGACAGTTTTGAAGATAAGGAGGAAAGAGAACTGCCTTAAAGCTAACCTGATCTGCCATTATAAAACTTACCAGACGCAAGCACAACAATCCAAATAGTAACAAGTTTCCGAATAGGTAAACCTTGTTCCAACTCTTTAAGCTGCTCAACCTTACAACCTGAGCAATTCTCATAATATCTCTTCTTCAACAATGGCTCTCTTCCCTTCTCCTCAGCCATAATCAAAAAACTTGAGCTCAAGAAACTGTCTTCGTCTTTACACCCAAAAAAAGTTTAGAAAAAATTACTAACCATAACACAATCTAATACTGTGACCTCCACTTATTTAAAGACTAAGATCAAAAAGTAATCATTTATTTCAATACGTTCATTTTATAGAATTGCATTGTTGCACAGTGGCAGTACGTATAAAATCCAAGGATAGGAAATTTAAAATGATTATATTGATTCCCATGTCAAGTAAACAGACGCCAAGCAAAACAAAACCGTGTTATTCTTGCGATCTTGACTCCTGTTCTGTCCTATCATGTCATTTTCATAAGTTTCCAATTTCAATTATTGCCTAAGGTTTCCTTGTAATTATTTTTTTAAAAATATGCAGTTTGTTTTCAAAAATAATTTTTAGGTTAGCACGATTACAATTTACTTAGCAATCACGTCAGAGTGAGATGGAATATTCACAAGTTTCTTTTAATACAACAATATGTACTAATATTACAATTAGAGTTCTGTTAGAAATTTAGATATTTTAAAAGTCTTTGCACACATAAGTGCGAAATAAGCCCACCTTTGCATCTGACAGAGGGACGGCTAGGCCCGATTTGTTGGAATATTCACAGGATTAATAAACCAAATTGTATTGTCCAAAACACTATTATTATACTTTTATTTGAGACAACAGAATAATTGCCACTCCAATCAACACTAATGTATGCTGTAACTGACAAAATTGCAGGAGTCAGAGCATTCATATAGAGATCAAATTAATTGTTAATTAATTATTAAATTAATTAAGTAATAAAACGGTGGTTACGAAGAAGAGGAAAGCACTAATAAATTATTAGCTTCGTGTAGACCATGAATCAATATTTTGACGATTGCATGTTACAGAAAGGGTCCAGCTGAGTCATGATTCCCACGATATGGCTGGACATTTTATCAAACAGATAATCTGCATTTAGGAACAACGCGACAAAGTAATCTCAGAGACGATAACTTTACCTGACTTCGACGGTTGCAGATATTTCAAAGCGAAACCTTTCTTGATCAAATTTTTCGGCCATCACCGCCATCGGCCAACTAAGAAAATTAGCAGGATTTGGCATCAATCGTTTGATCAGGAACTGAAATTTTGGTGGAAAGAGGCGTGGAATTTGGGATGGCGGGATTTCAAAAATCTGGAATAAAAATATAAATAGGATAATAACATCCAGATCCCTGTATATCTATAGTTTTATAATAAAAGATATAGTTTATCCAACAGTATTAAACTGGTCATCGAGTCTGTGAGTTACAGTGAAATGATTGAAACGATTGAAACTCCTTTTTTTTACAAAAATTAGTTTTACAGAGTTTTTGTTAAAAATTTATTAATTATTTAATTATTACAAATAATTTTTAAAAAATTTACATAATTAGTTGAATAAATAAACTTGTAATGTTTTATTTAAATAAATAAAGTGAAATTATTAAAATAAAGTAAAGAGTTTTAGACAATTTATCTTTTAAAAAAAATTAAGAAATTTTATTGCTTAAAATTTAAATTTTGAATTTCTTTTAATAAAAATAAAATAATTTTTTTAATTCTCAAAAATTCTTCTCCAATATCAACTAAAAATATTTAAAGATTGAAAAAAAAATTATCATTAAAAAATTTATTTTAATTACTAAAAAAAAAACTAAACACACTGTCAAAATCTTATCTTATAAAAAATAATTTAGTTACTTTAATAAAATTTAGGAATTTCTTTAACATAAATAGTTAAGTTATATTTTTATTTATGAAAAAATAAATATTTAAATGTTATTATTGTAATAACTATTCTTAAATAAATAAAATTACCAATTAATAAATATGTGCGCAGAATAAATGACAAAATCGAATCCTTCTACAGTGTTAGAGAAAAAATTTCTAAATTGATAACATAATAATTGTAAACCATCAGATAAGATTAATGGTCCATCATCTTTTTAAAAATATTAATTTAATTTTTAAAATAATTTTTTAATTTACCAATTGTACAAGTTCCTTATAACTTTTAGTTCATTTCAACGAGTTTAACGATTTTTTTAATCTCTTTTTAAGTTTTAATTAATTTCAAACTTCTCTCTCTAACATAATTTCAGTAATTTATAAATTTCTCTCTCAATTTCTACGGTCAAATTGTATACTCGTCTTTTTAACTAAAAATTTCGAAATATGGTCAATTAAAATGAGATTTATTTTTTATTCTATTATATTGGTTTATTTGTTAAAATAAAATATTAGCCAATATAAAATAGTAAAAATGAATATCAACTTCATAAATTTAATATTAAAAATATAAATAAACTGAGATCAATATAAATTAATGTAAAATTATTAAATAACAATCATATAGTTGTAAACAAAATAAATGTGATATAAAACTTATAAATAGGTATAAAACTTGTAATTTTAACATAAAAAATTAAATTATAACGAAAAATTTGTATGCAAAATATAATATTTGTAAACGTTAAAATTAAAAATAAAAATATAAGCTAACATAAAATAGTAAAAATGAACATCAACTTTGTGAATTCAACATTAAAAATATAATTGAACCGAAATAATATAAATTAACGTAAAATTGTAAAATGACAACAATATACTTGTAAACAAAAAAAATAAATAAATGTGATATAAAACTTATAAATACATATAAAGTTTGTAATCTTGACATAAAAAATTATATTATAACGTAAAATTTGTAAGTAAAACATAATACTTGTAAACGTTAAAATTAAAAATAAAAATATAAGTCAACATAAAATAGTAAAAATGAACATCAACTTCATAAATTTAACATTAAAAATGTAAATAAATCGAAATAATATAAATTAACGCGAAATTGTAAAATGACAACAATATAATTATAAACAAAAATAAATAAATTTGATATAAAACTTATAAATACACATAAAAATTGTAATCTTGACATAAAAAATTAAATTACAACGTAAAACTTATACGTAAAATATAGTAAAAAAAATATAAGCCAACATAAAATAGTAGAAATGAATATCAAATTCATAAATTCAACATTAAAAATGTAAATGAACTGAGATAAATATAAATTAACGTAAAATTATAAAATGACAATAATATAATTATAAACAAAATAAAAATAGAATAAATGTGATATAACATTTATAAATACCCATAAAAATTGTAATCTTGACATAAAAATTAAATTACAACATAAAACTTGTAAGTAAAACATAATATTTGTAAACGTTAAAATTAAAAATGAAAAAATATAAGCTAACATAAAATAGTAAAAATGAATATCATATTCATAAATTTAACATTAAAAATGTAAATGAAATGAGATAAATGTAAATGTAGTCAAATCATCAAATTACAATAACATAATTGTAAACAAAATAAAAAAAGTGTAAGTATGACGTGAAAGTAATAAATCTACATAAAAATTATAATTTTCACATAAAATATTAAATTATAACGTTCTTGTTGTATATAAAATAAAATACTTGTAAAATTTAAACATAAAATATAAATTAACATAAAAGAGAAAAATGATATTAATCTTATAAATATAACATAAAAAATGTAAATACACTAAAATAAATACAAATTAACATCAAATTATCAAATGACAACCAAATCATTGTAAACAAATAAAAAAATAAAATTATAATGTAAACCTAATAAATACTTGTCAGGACCCGACCCGAACCCCTCCTGGAGTCCGAGACGAATCCTGTATAAACATGCACTTTTCCTTAACCATTTTCATAATTCACACGCAGCATAATTCCATAATAATATATTCCTGGCCTCAGGCCTCCATAACCCACACTCAGTGAGGCGTCATGCCTCATCAAAATATATATAAATAATATTTACATGCACATACATTTATACATGACGTGTTCAACTTGTTTTATGCAGCTGCGTAGAGTGGTCTTAACCTCAACTATAATTCTTTATCCTGCACGACACTCTGTGTACCTGGAGTAGATAGGAAAAATAGGGAGAGGGGTGAGCTCACAGCTCAGTGAGTGGATATACATTTTATCTAAAAATACGTTTTATCAATTTCATAATTAATTCCTTGAAACTCTCACAATCAAATCATAATCGTATAATAAGCATAACTCATAAATTCATCTCACAGGAATAAACATTAATCATTATTAGTCATTGATATTATCAACCATATATTTGAGAAAATCATATCATCATACAACTCATAGCAAATCAATCATCTTTGCACCCAACTAGTACCCAGGGGAAAATCATGCTTGGCGGAAAACATCATCGCTCAAGCGGGGGAAATATCATACTCAACCCGACGGCCTCGTATTCTCGTCCGGGGAGCTCATATCATATCATACACATGCTCAACCCAACGGCCTCGTATCCTCGTCTGGGGAGCTCATAACATATCATACACATGCTCAACCCGACGGCCTCGTATTCTCGTCCGGGGAGCTCATATCATATCATGTACGTACATTTTCATGGGTCCCAAGGACCTATCATCATATCTGGGGGATGGGTACTTCGTAGAGTGCTTCAAACAATCACAAATCATAATTTCACATTTAATACCCTTTTTCTCATAAATATCCAATTCTCACATATAACAATACTTTCACGTTTCACTTCTCAATTCCACATATCCATAAACAATTCAACCATCAAGATAAATAATAATCAATTTCACGTAATTTAATTATAACATATCACAAATTAAACATCACGTCAAACCAATCGAATTCCACACGTCAAACCAATCCAATTTCACACGTCAAACCAATCCAATTCTACACGTCAAAATACAATTTATTTATAATCTAATTTATTTCCTATATAACGTAATTAAATTCTTCCACAAATGAATTTCACAATAATATAATTTAATTCAATTATAATAAAATTAATATTTAATTTTATAAAAACATATAATAATTTAAATATAATATCCACTCACAGTCAGAAATTTAATTTCTGGAGGTTTCAGGATCCCCTGAATTCCCTACAGCCGCTCTGCTTCCTAAAAACACAATAATTAACCGATTAACTTCAAGATTTATTCAAGATCTAATAATTATTACTAAAATTAATTATATAAATAAATATACTATTCACGCAAACTAATTTTCTAACTAAATAAAATTCTAAAACTCAAATATATATTAATTCTAAAATCAAATTAACTCAAATCATAAATCTAACCGTTCGATTTCAATTTCTTTTTTTTTTCTTCTTTCCCGTTTCTTCTTCTTCCTCTTCTTCTTCTTCTTCTTCTTCTTCTTCTTCTTCTTTCTTTCTTTCTTTCCCGTTTCCTTCTCTCTTTTTCTTCTTTCTTTTCTCTTTTTTCTCCTTCTCTTTCTTTTCTCTCTCTTTTCTCTTTCTTTCCCAATTTGAAAACAAAAATCGTAAACCTTCCCCACTTTAGATTATTAAAACATTAATTATTATTATAATATTCATTATTCTATTATAAACCTAACTAAATGATTAATTATTAATAATATTATATTAAATATTTTATTAATAAAAATTTACAAATGACACCTAGCATGCTAGGTGTCACAATCTCCCCTCCTTATAAGAATTTCGTCCTCGAAATTCATGTACCTGACTCAAACAAATAGGGGTATCTAGCTCGCATTTGATCCTCACGCTCCCATGTAGCCTCCTCTACATTATGATTTCTCCACAAAACCTTAACTAATGAAATTGTCTTGTTACGCAATTGTTGTTCCCTGGAGTCTAGTATCTGAACAGCCTCTTCTTCATAAGTTAAATTTTCTTCTAACTGTGCTGGTTGCGAATCTAAAATATGGGAAGGATCAGAAATATACTTCTTAAGCATTGAGACATGAAAAACATCGTGAATGCGTGATAATTCTGGTGGTAAAGCCAATCGGTAAGCCACCTCACCAATCCTTTCTATAATCTCAAATGGACCCATATATCGAGGACTCAGTTTTCCACGCTTTCCAAATCGAAGAATACCTTTCCAAGGAGAAACTCGCAAGAAAACATAATCACCCACAGCAAACTCCAAGTTTCTTCTACGTTTATCTGCATAGCTTTTCTGTCTATCTTGAGCCATTTTCAATCTATCTCTGATAACTGAAATCTTCTCATTAGTATCTTGTACAATTTCTGGACCCAATAATTTTCTCTCACCAACTTCATCCCAACAAATCTGTGTTCTGCATTTTCTTCCATACAAGGCTTCATACGGTGCCATCTGGATACTAGTTTGATAACTGTTATTATAAGCAAATTCCATCAACGACAAATATACATCCCAATTACCTTTAAACTGTATCACACATGCTCGAAGCATATCTTCTAAGGTCTGAATTGTTCTCTCTGACTGTCCATCTGTTTGAGGGTGAAAAGCTGTGCTGAAATTCAGTTTGGTCCCCATTGCATACTGTAGACTAGGCCAAAATCTGGAAGTGAATCTAGGATCCCTGTCAGAGACAATAGATACTGGTGCACCATGTAATCTCACTATCTCATTCACATATAAACTAGCCATTTTATCCATCGAATAAGTACTCTTGAAAGGTAGAAAATGAGCAGACTTGGTAAGTCTATCAACAATCACCCAAACACTATCATGACCGCGCTGTGTACGTGGAAGTCCCATAACAAAATCCATCGTAATATGTTCCCATTTCCACTCAGGAATCGAAAGTGGCTGTGATAACCCTGCAGGTCTCTGATGTTCCGCTTTAATCTGCTGACAAATTAAACAACGAGATACAAACTCTGCAATCTCTCTCTTCATACCTTGCCACCAATAATGCTCTCTTAGATTACGATACATTTTTGTACTTCCAGGATGCATTGCGTAAGCTGAACTGTGTGCTTCCTCTAAAATCTGTTTCTTTAATTCTAAATCATTCGGTACACAAAGTCTGCTTCCCATGACTAACATCTCATCATCTTTCAATGAAAAATCAGTTCGCAAGCCATCTCTCACTTCCTTTTTCAACTTAGCTATACTTGGGTCTTGATCCTGCATCTCTCGAATATGATCAATTAATACTGGTCTGACTTGAAAATGAGCTAAAAGTGCTCCATTGTCCTTTACTGCTAAATCAACTCTAAGTGATCTCAAATCAGCCAATGATGGAAAATACGCCACTCTCATATGTGCAATAGAGCTAAAAGATTTCCTACTAAGTGCATCTGCCACAACATTTGCCTTGCCTGGTTGGTAATCAATGGTGCAATCATAATCTTTGATCAGCTCAATCCATCTCCGCTGTCGAAGATTCAATTCTTTTTGAGTAAACAAATACTTCAAGCTTTTATGATCCGTATAAATCTCACAAGTAGTACCATATAAATAATGTCTCCAAATCTTTAATGCAAACACTATAGCAGCAAGTTCTAAGTCGTGTGTCGGATAATTCAACTCATGTTTCTTCAACTGTCGAGAAGCATAAGCTATCACCTTTCCATGTTGCATTAATACACAACCCAATCCCTGTCTAGATGCATCACTATAAACCACAAATCCTTCTGTACCAGATGGAAGTGTAAGAACAGAAGCAGAAGTCAATCTCTTTTTAAGTTCTTGAAAACTCTGTTCACAATCATCAGTCCACTCAAATTTCACATTCTTCCTAGTCAACTTGGTCAACGGTCCAGCAATTTTAGAAAAACCCTCAACAAATCTTCGATAATAACCAGCTAACCCCAGAAAACTTCTAACTTCAGTTACACTGGTAGGTCTTTTCCAATTAACCACTGCTTCTATTTTCTGAGGATCCACATAAATACCGTTAGCAGAAATCACATGGCCCAAAAATGTAACTCTATCCAACCAAAACTGACATTTACTAAACTTTGCATAAAGTTGTTTATTCTTCAGTGTCTGTAAAACAACTCTTAGATGCTCTGCATGTTCTTCTCTGCTTGGTGAATATACCAGAATATCATCAATAAACACAATGACAAACCGGTCTAAGTAAGGATGAAATACTCGATTCATGAGGTCCATAAATGCTGCTGGAGCATTAGTCAACCCAAATGGCATCACTAAAAACTCATAATGTCCATAGCGAGTTCTGAAGGCTGTCTACACTGGTAGCAGTATATTGTGCCCGCTAAACATCGCCCCTCATGAAATCTGCCACATGTCACACAAGGAAAACGACTGCCTCTACCAGTACTAATACTCCTCTGACCACTCCCTGAATATTGAGTAGTATAACTCTGACCATGTCCTCGTCCTTGCCCTTGAGATATACCAGAATATGGCCTGTACTGTTGTCTCTCTGAATTCCCTCTTCGTTTCCCTTCTTTTCTGATCACTCTGCTACTACTAGCTCCACTAGCTGACCAGCTTTGGCTTTGACCGAATCTTGGTGGTTCAGTCCTTTGAATGTTTACTGAGCACTGTTCCACTCTCATAGCAGCCTCAACTAAATGGCCATAGTGTGTATACCTTGACCCAGCCACAGATCTCCTAATATCATTTCGCAAGCCTGCTTCAAATCGTTTACATTTATCAGTCTCATCCCGTATCACATCAGAAGCAAACCTCAATAACTCAATAAATTTATTCTCATAATCCTCTACTGTCATTGACCCCTGAACTAACATCAGAAATTCATTCCTCTTTGCATCTCGATAAATAGATGAGAAATATTTATCATTAAATTCCCTGCGAAAATCATTCCAAGTGACAGCTTCGTATCCTCCATATCTATTCAGAACGGATGTCCACCAGTAATATGCTCTACCTCGAAGCATAAATGTTGCAAAATTCACCTTTTGCTGATCTGTGCATCCCATTACTTGGAATATCCTTTCAATCGTAGTCAACCAGGATTCTGCCTTCATTGGGTCACCAACACCCTCAAATTCCGTTGCTCCTAAATTACGGACACGCTCTATTGTGTTTTCCATTCTTATATGAGGATCTACTTGAGCTTGTGGGACACCTATATGTGGTACAAATTCAACTTCTCTATCCCCAACAACTTCCCTATCTACCTCCGCATCTGAAGGTAAATTCAGGTCTACAACAGGTCTCGTGCTGGATTGACCACTCCTACGCATATTAATTCAAATAATATTATTCAATTATTCATGCACTATGCATATTCACACAATAGTCTACAGAATCAAAACCATGCTCTGATACCAAATCTGTCAGGACCCGACCCGAACCCCTCCTGGAGTCCGAGACGAATCCTGTATAAACATGCACTTTTCCTTAACCATTTTCATAATTCACACGCAGCATAATTCCATAATAATATATTCCTGGCCTCAGGCCTCCATAACCCACACTCAGTGAGGCGTCATGCCTCATCAAAATATATATAAATAATATTTACATGCACATACATTTATACATGACGTGTTCAACTTGTTTTATGCAGCTGCGTAGAGTGGTCTTAACCTCAACTATAATTCTTTATCCTGCACGACACTCTGTGTACCTGGAGTAGATAGGAAAAATAGGGAGAGGGGTGAGCTCACAGCTCAGTGAGTGGATATACATTTTATCTAAAAATACGTTTTATCAATTTCATAATTAATTCCTTGAAACTCTCACAATCAAATCATAATCGTATAATAAGCATAACTCATAAATTCATCTCACAGGAATAAACATTAATCATTATTAGTCATTGATATTATCAACCATATATTTGAGAAAATCATATCATCATACAACTCATAGCAAATCAATCATCTTTGCACCCAACTAGTACCCAGGGGAAAATCATGCTTGGCGGAAAACATCATCGCTCAAGCGGGGGAAATATCATACTCAACCCGACGGCCTCGTATTCTCGTCCGGGGAGCTCATATCATATCATACACATGCTCAACCCAACGGCCTCGTATCCTCGTCTGGGGAGCTCATAACATATCATACACATGCTCAACCCGACGGCCTCGTATTCTCGTCCGAGGAGCTCATATCATATCATGTACGTACATTTTCATGGGTCCCAAGGACCTATCATCATATCTGGGGGATGGGTACTTCGTAGAGTGCTTCAAACAATCACAAATCATAATTTCACATTTAATACCCTTTTTCTCATAAATATCCAATTCTCACATATAACAATACTTTCACGTTTCACTTCTCAATTCCACATATCCATAAACAATTCAACCATCAAGATAAATAATAATCAATTTCACGTAATTTAATTATAACATATCACAAATTAAACATCACGTCAAACCAATCGAATTCCACACGTCAAACCAATCCAATTTCACACGTCAAACCAATCCAATTCTACACGTCAAAATACAATTTATTTATAATCTAATTTATTTCCTATATAACGTAATTAAATTCTTCCACAAATGAATTTCACAATAATATAATTTAATTCAATTATAATAAAATTAATATTTAATTTTATAAAAACATATAATAATTTAAATATAATATCCACTCACAGTCAGAAATTTAATTTCTGGAGGTTTCAGGATCCCCTGAATTCCCTACAGCCGCTCTGCTTCCTAAAAACACAATAATTAACCGATTAACTTCAAGATTTATTCAAGATCTAATAATTATTACTAAAATTAATTATATAAATAAATATACTATTCACGCAAACTAATTTTCTAACTAAATAAAATTCTAAAACTCAAATATATATTAATTCTAAAATCAAATTAACTCAAATCATAAATCTAACCGTTCGATTTCAATTTCTTTTTTTTTTCTTCTTTCCCGTTTCTTCTTCTTCCTCTTCTTCTTCTTCTTCTTCTTCTTCTTCTTTCTTTCTTTCTTTCCCGTTTCCTTCTCTCTTTTTCTTCTTTCTTTTCTCTTTTTTCTCCTTCTCTTTCTTTTCTCTCTCTTTTCTCTTTCTTTCCCAATTTGAAAACAAAAATCGTAAACCTTCCCCACTTTAGATTATTAAAACATTAATTATTATTATAATATTCATTATTCTATTATAAACCTAACTAAATGATTAATTATTAATAATATTATATTAAATATTTTATTAATAAAAATTTACAAATGACACCTAGCATGCTAGGTGTCACAATACTCATAAAAATTGTAACCTTTATATAAAAGATTAAATTATAACATATAATGTATATGTAAATAAAATACTTATAAAGGTTAAAAGTAATAAATAATAAATAATAATCTAACATAAAATAATAAAAATAAACATCAGTTGCATAAAGATAGTATAAAAAATGTAATTGTAATAAAATAAATAAAAATAAACACGAAATAATAAATAATAATATTATAATTTTAAATAAAATAAATAAAACTGTAATATAAGGATTGTAAATCAACATTTTATTTGTATTCCTATTATATAAAATTGAATTACGCTGAAAATTTTATGAAAAAAAGTACAATATATCTAAAATTATAAAAATATTTACAAATTATATAAACAAAGTATTATTATTATTATTATTATTATTATTATTATTATATAAACAAAGTATTTGTAACACATAAGCACATGTAATATATGTTTTTTTTAAACGTATGGGTATGCTTTACAAAAAATAATTATTAATGTTTTTATTTATTTCAATTATTTAAATAATTTTATTTTACATGTGTACTAATTAATTTTTTTCTATTTTTCTCTTTTTCTTTCTTATTGCATGACATAAGATAAAGTATCATTTTACAAATAGTAAGTATCAGTAATTTAACAATAGCACCCTTGTTATGTCAAATTGAATTTGTATTATATGTGATTAAGATTTTTAACAATATCATTTTACTTTTTTTAATTATCATTTTTAAAATTCTTTATTTATATTTGCATAATAAGACGTATGCTTTCTTTTCACTAACAATTTATCGGCTTTAAGATATTCTTATTTCTTTTTGTATTAATATAATATTAATTATAGGGTTATTTTATTTTATTATACTAATCATTCTCAAATATTATAATAATATTTACACATTCAAAATAACATATATTTTTTATTAATTTATAGATACAATCATCGTGAGTAATATATGTGATGTGTCTTATTTTTTAATATTGATTTTTTTAATTGTAATAATTTATTTTATTAATAATATTTAAAAATAAATAAAGAAAGAATATAAATTTTTATAATATCTAAATTAATATTTTTTAAATAGATTATTCTAGTATGCATAACATATAGTTTAATATTAGTTTTTTTTACTATAATTTATGAATTTGTATTTAAAATATATTTCTAAAAAATAAATTATAATAAAATAAATTAAGTATATTAAAAAATAAAAGTGAACAAAATAATCTTTAACGTGAATAATGAGTTAATTTTACATATTACGTACTGAACAGATTATTATTATTATATAAAATAAATGATCTAAATTTTAATTTTAAAATTTAAAAGTCAATAAATTTGAGTTATTAATATTGTGATACTTTATCCTAATATTGTAAAATTTTCTTTTTCTTATTACAATCTACTAATACATTATCGGAAACCTACTAAGACTAGTAACTAATAGTTATAGCACAACCTAGATATCTTCACACATAGTACGCAATACTTGTCCTCATTTTGAGAAATACTTGCTAACATATTAGTGAGAATTCGTCCTGCCACCATTAGAAGGACTCGAAAGCTTTCCCTCCTTGTGGAGAGAACGTCTTCTTACCATCCAAGTGGCTAACTATTATATTTTTAAAATTAAATTTAAATACGTTAATTTCATATATACACTAAATGGTTGTTAGGCGGTGAATGTCTAAAAAAAGATTTGAATACAATTTGCCACATATAAAATATTAAAAGTGTAATATTTTAATAATTACACCATTTAACTATTTTATTTGTCTATATATATATATATATATATATATATATATAAAGTGTTAAATTATTTACATTTTAACTTCTTTTTTTTTTAAGTTGCTTATTTTTACAAATCTAAAATATTCATAAGTTAGAATCATTTATAAGTTAAAAGCTCTTCACAAGACAAAAATAAAATAAGAAATCTCATAAATTGAGTAGTAATATATAAACCCCATAACTTTTCTCTTTTTTCGTCTGAAACTGAAACCGGTATACAATAATATCTCAGCCTGCACAACTTAAAAACACACAAGAACAACTATTGCACAAAATTTCATACATAAAAGGTGTTTTGACAAGAAGACGTTTCAGAAAAAAGGCTGTGTAAACTGTAATTAACGGCACAAAACTTGCTGTAGAGATGGCACAAATTGTTCGGCAACTTCATTACCTGTAATAGGTAAAAAGAGCATGCATGCATTGCTGATGAATCCATATTTAGTGCGAGCAGAGCAAAATCAAGAAACCAATCTGTGGATACTTTCGAATTCAGAAGCTTTACTTGAAAATTAAAAGGGATTGGTTTGTGGTTTGTGGTTTGTGTCGTCTCTACTGTTGTCGTTGAGCTAGGAAAGGTTTGAATGTCATTAATACTCCAATTGCATCGACCGCATTCAGAACAAATAAAACCATCTGGTCACCTGCACTTTCATAATTCATTTACAACCAGCTTAGCCCTTGGTTCATGAATTATTAGCTTAGTTTAAGATGATCAACAACCTACACATGCTTCCTGTTTCAAACCCCCAAAAAAAAATATATATATATATATATATATATATATATATATATGAAAATTAACACAATAACAACAAATTAAAACGTTTCCACCAGATAACTCGCTAATAGGTAGGAGTTGCATGTCACATTCACAATAAAAATGTGGCTGTAGTTTAGTGGTTAGAATTCTACGTTGTGGCCGTAGAGACCTGGGCTCGAATCCCAGCAGCCACAATCTTATATTTTTTAGAGTTTTTAATTTTTGAAAGCGGCAGAAACTAGCTGTGGGCTATATTTTAATAACTCGTTTCAAGAAGTTTCAACTAACTCCTACAAATATCTGAAGGAATACTGGAAATACCGGAACCTGTAATTCATATGCATGTTGGATGCCTTAAGTTAGACTTTGCGATTCAAATGCATTCTTTTCCTATTAATTAATATGACAAATCCTTGTCCTGATTCTTCTATGATTTTAATTGTATATCTTGTTTGTGGTACAAAACATGAACAGGACTTGTAGTTATCGTTATAACTGGTTGAGAAAAAAAAACTTAACATTTTTAAGATCTATGAAAGTCAGAAAAACCATTTGTTGTTTGTTTATCATTTCCTTTACACAAATTTTACCAAGATAAAGCTGCCAAAATCATTTTGAATCTTAAAGTGATAGAGGCACTTCTCTAAGAATGTGACATGAAATCACAAATTCTCTTTCTAAGTTCAGCAAACAAAAACATGCGGTGAGAAAAATTTCGTAAGTATCATACCTGGGAGGAAGGCAGCATATTGACGCTTTTGTGCCCAAGAAAATCTGCAGATGATCCATTTAAATCATGGGTTTAATTTCTCAACATAATTTTTATACAATTTGATAAAGATAAGCAGACAACCAAGGGAATCATTTATTAACAACTAAGCATACTTTACAAGACAGACACTCAAGTGGAAAGACTACTTATTCTCAAGGTCTGGTTTCTGACAGTGTTGAAAAGGAATCAATCCCAAAGAGATTCAGCAGTAAATTTGAAATAGGAAAACTATTTGTTTAATAGTTTCTCAGGATTAAAGAATCCATATAGATCCAAGCACGCTACAGATATACTGAACAAGGACATTAATATCATATGTAAACTACTAATAATAAACGTGGAGGTGCTCTTACTCTAGGATGCCACATGCAAGTGGAAAGTGAGCTGAAGATATAGATACTAATGGGCTTGATGAAATATTATGACACCTCTTCAAACTAAACGTAGCTAAGGTTGTGAGGGTTATTCTATCATATCCATAGATGAGATTTATCATTTATCTCATATCAAGAGTTTGTTCCCTTCCATTAAGGTAGCTCTGGTCAAAGCCTAGTTTGGGACATGGGGATACTAAATAGCTGGCATGTTAAATATATAACTGGTAGGAACATTCCATAAAAACTAGGCAGAACAAACTATTATCCTACCCCCAAGGATTCCACAACTAAATTTTTTTCATCTAACAAAGGCATAACATATTAGCCTGGGCTGATGCTTTTATTTTATGAGGATCATTGTATATGGATGTCACTCTTTTCATGCAGGATAGGATCTGGGACCAAATATGCTGTAACCCAGGGTTAGAAGCTAATATGAATGTTCCATATCTAGTATAAGCCTCTTATTTGCTCCACATATAAAAGAATCCAGTGAAATCGAAAGGACACTTACAGAGCTCCTGCTCCAGCTGGACCAGCAGCTTTAAAAAGAGACATTGCAGTCAAAGCAATTCCGTTGGCAGCTCCTCTTTCATGCTGATCCTGTTGTGTCATACTCAGTCAAGTCAACTTAACATATACTATAGAAGAACAACAATAATGTGACAATAAAAATGAAACAACTGAAAGCATGGAACTAATAATATTGGACCAAGAAAAAATATTTACCACCGCTTTGTTTTGGAGGATGAATAATCCGGTTGTGTTAGACACCTGGTTATACGAAAAGAAATAAAAGTTATTACAGTCCAGATAAAAAAGATGTGAAGGCAATAATTTTGAATATGGAATCCGAAATAATTAATAGCATTATTGAAAGACTAAATCAATCAATGCATTAATTACAGTAGGCAACGAGCATAATTGTTACTAACATAGCAGCGTTAGATTTTTTTTTTCATGAGAATAACAGCCATTAGAGAGTTCTTTTACGATCAGCAGCTACATGCTTGCTTGCGAATGGTGTATGAAAAGATGCTCTCACACCCACCTCTCCTCTAAAACCAAGATCCTAACTTGGTTAAGCAAACTGAAATGTAGTTATATTCAACAACCTCCACCGACTGTTAAGCTTACTCTTAATGCAACAAAACAACAAAATAATCAACATATCTAAGGGGGTGAATTCTTTTCCATAACCCTGTGTAATTATTTAATTGCAAAAAAAGCATATAACCAGAAATGACTTGCAACATTAAACATAAGGTGAGCTTCGAATTAGATTAGTACGTAGCATATTCACTTACGGTTAAAACATTCATCAACACAGAAGCACAATTTATCAGCACGTCAAGGCCGAACCCCGATAATGTTGCTATGTAAGTGAAACTTGTCAAAAGGGGTATGCAGAGAATCTGTTCACAGAAAATTACGTAACCAAAAACACAAAGAAAAATACTTCATACACAAATATATGAAAAGTAAATGCCACATTGAGTTCAAAATTACCCCTGTAACGCGTGCTAACATTATTGGACCAAGAATCTTCTCAAAATATGGGAATAGAGAAAATTGACAGAAAAGAAGGCCAAAACCTGGAAGTTCAGTAAGTGGACAATTGTCAAGTATTGTTGCGAATTGATAAATGAATTCGAAAATAAAAGAAAAATGACAAAAGTAGATTTGCATAGACAACAGTGCTCCATGAGTTTCACTCTAATTAAAAGTTATCGTAGCATCTCAAGCCATTGATGGGGAAGCATTAACTCGATAGAGTAACCACAAATTCCCAAAAGAAAAATTATACAATATTATCCATATATATATATAAGGGTAATGCGAATATCCACTTTGTACCTGAGATGGCAAGAACTTCACCAACATTTTCAGTTGAATAAGCAAGACCACCATACTTCCTAGGGCTAACAGCCCACAGCGAAAATATCTACAGAAAGAACAGTAGCAGAAGATAGTCAATACTGTTGTCACTGAAATTGTTTCACATACCAACTAATATTTCTACTCTCGTAACAAAAGAACCGTTGCACATATAGTTTTTCTGGTTGATATTGTTTGTTGGCTGAGAAGTAAAAAGATCTTCAGCGTGACCAATTCACAAACATGGGTAGGCCACCACACAAGACGCATTAGGTGATTAACTGGGGAAATAGATGGCCAGCACCAAGCAGAGTTCAAAAGAGTTGAACTTGGAATCTATGTTGCATGACATCATAATGTGTTGAAAAAAACTACTGTATGGTTATTCTTTTCCTTGTATATAAGAGCTTCCATCAGAACGCATCCTTTTTTACTTTTCCTATCACAAGGAAAGAGGAAGCTTTTTTCAATGTTTTCCAGCACCATTTGCATCTCTGATGGCAACTAGCTCCCTTGCCACAATTATATCACTAATGAATCTAAAGGAGCCCTCACAGGAAGAGGAAGATTTTGAGTCCTGCAGTTTACAATACCACTAAAGAAACAGAACTATGTGTTTCAGTTCTAAAGAACAATTTTTACAGGCAACAGACCTATTCTTAAATGATATCTCACTCGATAATAACATAAGCCAATCATATATGAACGGAGGTAGAAACATTACCTCTGTATAAGCCATTTCATAAAGTGAGAAAACACAATAAACAATGATAGAAGACATTAAGGGCCAATTCTGAAAGAGGCTTTTCTTAGCAGTAGCCCCTGCTTCTTTATGTTGTTTAACCTCTGTATCAGAAGCAGCACGTTCCAAAGCATCATATGAGACATCAGACGAAACATCTTCTTCATCGTGCTTGTGCAATGTCTCCTACAATAAACAGATACATTAATTAGAAAGTAAACACAAAACATAGCAAGTGATGATATAATTTTAGTTACATAACTTACATAAATTTTAAACTTAAAGAGATCACTTGGCAATTTTTCAAATGAACGTTCAGATGATCTTGATGTGTTATGCATGAGTTCTCAACATTCATCCTACTTATTACCGCTAGTGGCCCACATCAACAATTTGAAATAACAAGATGATCAATATTAAATAGAAATGCAGAATGATTTTCAGCATGATATAAATAGCAAAAATAACTTACCGGCAGATGGCAAGAAGCAATTGTCACCCCAAATGCAAAAGCTGATATAGTAAGGCAGGGCAAGAAATATGGAAATCTGCATAAACCAATTGTTAAGGATATCATTCTCACAGAAAAATTTTAGAAGAGAGGAAAAAAAATAGTAAAAGTCAACTTACTTTCCAAACAAAGATTCTTTGGAAAATATACTTGGAAATTTCTCTGCTGGCTGGATTGCAAGATTATCCACAAATTTTAGAACAGTACTTTCGGACAGTAAAAAATAAGACAAAAACAGATATGGCTACATGTATCTGTGGACATACAAACACCAAAAAGAAAAGAAAAAAAAAATTAAAGCACCTGTGCCAGAAAACCACCCAGTGCTGGGCCAATGACCAATCCTATACCCCATGCCGTGCTAACCTGAAATAAATTAAGCTCGCAACTAAAAAAAATGCAGTGGTAAACTTTTTTCTTTCTTTTGAGACCCCGTACAAGGATCAATAAGCTCACCGTTGACATTCCTAAACCTTGGTGTTCTTCACGGAATATTTCACTTGCATATGCCTGGTCATGAAAGAAAATAAAGCACAAATATTTACAGCAAGTCAGAATAATGAACAAGGAATAACATACGGAACAAATTCCAGTACCTTTATTGGTGCAAGCGTGCCATTCAAACTCCCAAGAAGAAATCTGGTGATTAAGGCCATCCAAAAATTTACACTAAGCCCAAAGAGAGTGTTGAAAATAACCCTGTGACCATGTCAAGACAAATAATCATTAAAAAGAAAGAATAGAGATGAGATGTTTGAAATAGAGAAATAGTCGAGAATTAGTTGCCAAAGTATAAATTTCAAGCTTTATATGAAAATAGCAGTCACATACACTGTGGTAGTCCCTATTATTATAACAGGTTTTCGTCCATATCGGTCAGCTATCATTCCCCAAAACACAGATGTCAAAGCTCTGCCCACCATAAACGCACAACCTTCATGGTATTAAGAGGTTTGTTAGAACAACTTCTTTCGGAAATGTGACGATTAAGCTGCAAGTATAAATACACCATTATTAAAGACAAAGAACATATAACAAGCTCACCCACATAACCAGCATAGTAGCCAATGTCTTCCTCTCTCTTCGCTATTTGAAAATCCCTAGTCTGAAAATAAATAATAAACAAGAGGACTGCTGTAAAAAGGCAATGCATGATTTAATATTTTTAAATTAGTCACTTTAACTTAAAAGCTTAAACTTGTAGATAAAGGCCAAGCCTTAAAAGGGAGAGACAAAATTGTCATATCTGTAGAAAAGTTTATCTCCTGCCTCAAAAAATAGATAAACATCCTAATAATAAAATGAATTACATTATTAATAACAGAACACGATGAATAAAACACTATCCCATGACGCAGATTGCTGGTAATCTGAACAGCTTTAATCACTTTAAACTTTAAAAAAAATTACAAAGCTGATAACAGTATCAGCAACTTTACTCACCATAAAATAAATGAAGGGAAAGAGAGATGCAATAGGCAGTGCTGAAAGAAAAGAACACAAGAAGGATGTAAGGGACAATATACGCAAAACTTTTCACATAACTAAGAAATGTTTCACAGCTACTTTAGCAAGTGGTGCAAGATACCAGCAAACTGATGGAAGAGGATGTCAACTTCTTGAATTATTAAGTTACAATCATAAACAAAAGAACCTTTCTTTTTTAGCTTTTGCTGTGACAAACCAGTAGAAGCTATGCGCAGTAATTCTCTTAAGTTCTCTAAGAACCCGATGGGTGCAAAACTGTCAAATTTGCTAGACAAATGTCAATCGATGGAATGCAGAGTCACAATCTTCAGTTACTAGGCAAAATAATGCCAGCAGCACCACTATCCAAGAAAAATGTAATGAAGAAATTACCCATTTCCACATTTACAAAGCATGAAATGACTTTCCCATTTCCATTAGACAATTCAAAAATCTTTTTGCTATCTTTGAAGCTCCGTACTTGAAAATATTCTAGACAAAATTCATTTGCAGGCATCTCCATTCTTAAATTAGACCACCTAACTTAAACTATGTCATTTGAACTTGATAATTTTTCAAGATAATTAAAGAGAAAACAAAAGCCGTTTTAAATAAAGCTAACCTGGTTTGCCATGACAAAACTTACCAGTGCAAAGCACAACAATCCATATAGAAACAAGTTCTCGGATAGGTAAACCCCGTTTCAACTCTTTAAGCTGCTCAACCTTACAGCCTGAGCAATTCTCATAATATTTCTTCTTCAACAATGGCTCTTTGAGCTTATTCTCCGCCATACTTGAGAAAATTCAGCTCAAGAAACTGTTTTCGTCTGCGAAAAATAATTTGCATATGGTAAAAAATGCATCCACTAAAAACCATGTGTATATAATGAAATCTAGCTCAAAAAGTAAATATCAGGTACGGTAAAGTACATATTAAAATAATAAATTGCTTTTAGAAATAATAAATTTCTTGTAGAAATAATAAATCTACTCCTTCAAGAACACAAAATTTGAAATATCTCCCACAAGTTTAACACAAAAATTAAAAATTTAAATAATATTATATACAAAGGTAAATACCAGAAAATGGAAATATACAAGAAAATGTTGATGGCGTGGCATGCACAGTTGCACTGCGTACAAAAACCAAGAATTTTGTATTTTTAATAAAATACGAGCATATACGTACAAAAAAGAGATATGCCCCGCTTGTTAATTACGTCGTCGTCCGCGTTGAATTAAAAGGTGATAATCATGCTTAAATAAATAAATAAGACGCCATGCATTATTAAGCAAGAGATTTCATTCCCATTGGGTCGAGTCGTTGAACAGACTGCGTCGTGTTGCGGAATTATCACACATTTTTCTAAAAATTAAAAAGCGAATAATAAACCCACATGCCTATTACTGACGCCTATAGATACTTTTGTCTGATTGCGTAAGACAGATGAGTGGGCCAAGTAGTGCCAGCACACATGCATATCTTCAACGTAATTCCAAAGCTTCGAAGTTGTAATCTTAAGAGTCAGAATCGAAACTAAAGGTGATTAACCAATAATAATATAAAAATTAATTCCGAAAACAGGGCTTAAGACTCAGTCGTCGATGAAATTATGCGACAAATGCAGTGACCCAATTCGAAAAGCAAACTACAAATGGGATTCGTGTACCTGAAAATCATTTCCATTTAGATATTAACTTACACCTAATAGACAGAAATAACCCAAGCAAGCAAGTTATTAGAAGCACGATCATGCTAGCATTAGCATAGCAGGTAAGGTTATCTGCATTCATACAGAGAACGACAAAAACACTTGGAAATTAAGAGGAAAATAACTTGTACAATACATTACAAAAAATTATTTTCGTGGCTTTAACATTTCAATGCAAACGCCCTTATCGTTGATAAATTTGTCGATGCCGCGGGCCCACTGGCGTCGAGGCAGATGGGAAACGCACATGGTTGAGTACGGACCATTAGCTTTCGACATCGTAAAGGTTTCTTTATTTCCTTGGGTTATTATCAAATTTATCCTCTCAAATTTAGAATTATATCTGTTATATAACAAATACAAAACATATATAAAAAATCTCTTCTTATAAATCCCACAATAATTTCAAAAATATTCTTAAAAATATTAATTTATTAAAATATAATAATTATATCTTTATATAATAATTATTATTATTTAAAAAAATAACTAACAATATTATTTTAATTAAAGATGTATTAGTATTTCTCTTAAATAATTAAAATAATATTTATTAGTATATTTCTTAAATAATTATTTTATTAAATATATTATTAGAACCCTATTTTAATCAATATATTTTATCCTTATACAATTATTTAAGAAAAATAACTATTAAATTTTTAAAATTTTTGATAAAATACAATATATTACTAAATATATTTATATAAAATACATTAATTAAATAAATAATATTATTATTTTAGATAATATTAATATTTATTAATATATATAAATTTATTTATTTTCATTGATATTAGTTTTTATTATTTTATTTCTATTTTAAATATGTGTACATATTATTTAAATTATTATATAATCATTAATATTTACTATAATTATTTTTATTTAATTTCTAATAATTACGAATGAGTAAGTTGTTTTTATTTAATTTATTATGAATAATTACAATACAATTTTTTATGAATATATCATTAAAAGTAACATTGTTATTTTATATAAATATATTATATTTTGTTAAATTTTAGAGACTTATTAATTCTTTTTTCAATAATAGTTATTTTATGGAGTTTGTAAGAATATTTTTAAAATTATTAGAATTTATAAGAATATTAAATCATATTTTTAAGGTTAAAAAGTCTTTTAAAATTAATTAAATAACATCAAATTTAAAAATTAAAAGTATTTAAATAAATATGTTATTTGAAATTAATTAGTTACCGATAAAGAGGAAATTTGTGATATATTTTTTAAATTTAATTCACTTAATAGAATCTCGAACCTCCGGGGAACAATTTGATAATAACCCTTATTTCCTTTGAGTTTAATATTTAATAATTAATATATTTGAGTGGCTTCCAGTTTCCACGTCTCGAGTGTAAAAACCAATTATTGATAAAGCGTCGCTGTCTTGGACGTGGGTCCACTGCCATCAAAGAGGATTTGGTAGAGCTGAAAAAAAACTTTGGTCGGAGGGCGGTCCTGGGAAGCAACGAGTCAGCAAATTTAGTAGATTAAGGCCAGACCTGAATCTGAAGGCCAGCTTGATCTCACGTCGTCGTGTAGCTGAAGCTCAATCTGTTGTCCATAGACCACAGCCAGTCTAAGAAGCACACAGGACCACTGCTATGCTAATCTGAACGCAATAAAGGCTGTATACATTACAGGCATAATTGAATTTTCTTTTTTTCTTTTTCTTGGGATAAGTGTGCAGAATTTAGTTGAATACATTAAAACAAATAAAATTGGTCTGATTTTTCAACTAATTATATTAAACTACAGCCTATCAAAATTTTAGTTATATAAAAAATATATATATATTTTTAAAAAATTATTATATATCTAAAGCTAGGGATGTGCAATTTTTAAAATTTCTTAAAAAATTTAAGAAATATAAAAAAATTCTTTCTAAGAAATAATGAAAAAGGTGCACGTTTTTTTAATCATATCAAAAGAATGATAATTGATATCTACAACCACTAGTCAAACAAAAAATTATCGGTGAATTTTTTCAGTTTTATCTAATATTTTTTTTCTAATATCTAATTATTACGTGCACTTTCACGTGAAACCTTCCCCGTTGGGAAGTCAGAAGTGCCAACTCATTTGTTTTTACATATATTATTACATTATTTTCTCAATCATTATATATAAATACTTTAATATTTAAAATTAAATCTCACATATATATTAAATTCAATTTAAATTATTGTAAATATTTTAATTTAATAATAAATAATTAATATAAAAAATATATAAAAGTATAAATCATTATCATTTTTTATATATATGTATGTGGACTCAACTATTAATTAATAATATATATTTAATAGTGTCAGCTTTAATCTAATTTTAAAAATAAAATTAGAAAAAAATTCAATAATACAATTTATACTGAGATTCAGTCATTTAGTTGTTAATATTTTTTATTTACAAAATTTGTGACTCCAAAATTATACGTGTCAATTTGAACTAGCTTAAAAAGACTCTTGTGTTAACTTATTTTAGCATTAAATATTTCATTACATATTTTAAATTTTTAGTTATATTTCTAAAACTTATGATAAAAATCTCAAAATTTCAATCAACTTAATGAATTCTTAACTTTTTAATTTGAACATATACTTAAAATTTTGGAAAATATAATATGTTGTAGCGTTACAGTTGATATAATCTAAATCCAACTACTTTTGTATTTATTATTAAATTGTAAATGAACCGAAATTGTCTTTGCCAGACAGGCGGACCTAAATTTGAACAACTTTGACCTTTACGCACAACACGATTTGCGTGGTGCTTTCCAGTTTGAACAGAAAGCTCGACGTCAAGAAAGGAAGGGGCCCAGACACAAATGTACGTGAACATGATTTAGGCTGTCGCTGGGGTGGGGCCGCCGGCTCGGAGGGAATTGTGAAAAACCGCAACTAATTTAGAATGAACCAGAAATTGTATGGGTATTTTGGTGCAACAAAAATTAAAGCTTAGGCCAATGGCTTTGATTAAATGGGGCGATAAATGAGTTGTCCGTTCGGTTCGGTTCATTGCATTTTCTCCACGTACTGTAGAACTAGTACCCATGCGGATTTGATTTGAATATGATTGAAAACGATTATTTTTGGCCTCGATTAGGGTGCTCCATATCAAATTATTCCAACTCACAATGTTATTTATATTGACCTTTTAAAAAAGAAAAAATAAAGCCTCGCATTATTTGTGGTTACAAAATATCTCACTTTATCCAAATAAATGTGAGGGTAGAAATTACCCACCCTGTTTTTAAACTGTATTATAATTGTCAGAAAGTTAGTAGTCCCAATAGATTTTTGATAATGTATCAATAAATATAATATTATAATATTTAAAAAAAAGAAGTTCTTTTTTAAATACACCATGAGTAGTCTCTCATTTCATGTAAGAGAATATGTTTCAAATTATATCTCAGAACAAGACTCCTTCCACTTTCATGTCCAGCTTCCTACCTCACATTCTATATATTATGTATAAATATATAAAATATATAGTAATTATTATATCTGAACTTTCAGTCGCCATTGAAGTTAGATAAATTGTAAAGTTATGACATTCACAATATATATCTATATTTTTATACTGTGTTAAGAGATTTTATTAGTTAGATAAATTAGCACTACACTTACTTTTCTATTCAATAAATGAACTTTAATCAATTTAAAACTTTTAATTTGATTTAATCTAAGCTTGACAAAACAACACAAAATTATGTCATTTAGTGGAATGACTTTGACATATTTAAAAATAATTTTATATACCAAATCTTCCAATTGAAATATGTAATTTTTTTAATAATATCAATGAAATTTTTATTAATTTAAAATATACCCATCTTTTAATTAAGAAAGAGATCGTGGTGGGCCCAAAAAATATTGTCGTAATTTTAATAGCTCTTTACCAAATCTGCATCTCAATGATTTATTTGCACATTTAAACAGTTGCCGACGGGAGATGGATAACAAAACCTCAAATGTCTGCAGAAAAAGTAGTATTTACTAAAAAATTTAATGAAAACGGCAAATACCCAAATATGGTTACGGTACAATTAAAAGAAAGAAATCAGTAGAATTATCCCTTTAGGTGGATTCTTTTATGCTTTAATCAGTAAATATTGAAGCTTTTAGTCACCACCATTATCGCTACACCGCTCCACTTTTACCATCATTAATCAGTCACCAACATCTATACTTTAGATTGTATATATAGTAACCTCTCAGTGTCGTTGTCAGTGTCCAGAATGTGAATTACTTACTGTATTTTGTGTTTTATATGTAAAAGGAAACTTGTATTTGTACAGCTGGGCCTGCCTAAGCTAAGCATAGAAAAAAAGGCAAAAAAATGTCAACAATGACGTTCACCGTATGTTTCGTTACAGCACAATCTCAGTGGTCTCCACCCTTGGACAAAATTAAATTGCTTCATTTTCTGTGAACAGAAAAATTGATTAAATTAAATTAAATTAAAATAAGCTTTGGTTCAATCAGTTGTTGTGGGTGTGGGTGTGGGTGTGGGCGTGGGCGTAATAAATGTATGTAATAGATTTATGGTGCAAATTGATCCAGCAAATACAACAATAGATTCAGAGCTGTAACAGTGAAATTATATACGGTCTTCTAGTTCTAGATCAATATTCATTTCTCCGCATGCAGGTGCAAGTGGGGCACATCATTTAATTTTGACAATAACTAAATATTTAATGATCCGATCTCGCAATATTATTTTCTCACCCGTAAAAAATGTCCGCATCGCAGTGTTTACGGGTAAATTCTATTTCATAAAACGTCCAAAAATTGGCAATTCTTTTATCTTCTTACTACACACGTAATATTGATTGAAATTAACAAGAGTAAATATGTTAAAAATAATATTATTTTTTTTCAAAAGTGCCAGCTCATCCAATTGTACAATTAAGAAGAAAGGTCCAAAACGTTTTATTTATTGCCTTTAGCCTAATCACGAGATTTGTTGTCTAATCAAAATATGCAAGCCAATAACATGCTAAATCATAATTAATGTAACGATGATGTGTTAGGGCCGCGTATTTTTTAAAACAAAAGTCACGTCACGTGTGCCCCTAACGTTACGGAAGATTACATGATACTAGTTTTCCAACGCTTAATTGATAAGTGTTTTTTAATGTCCGATACTAGTGTTTGGGATTGGTTAAAAGAAAACTAGAACCTCCTATACTCTCTAATAATAATATGTATTATGCATGCATATTTTATTCACTTTCACTTCGCCTTCAATGATTCTTCTGACAAAATCACAATTAATGTCAGAAAAATATACAGTTTTTCAAAACCGACAATGAACATATTATTACTAATTAATAAAATTTTGCTATCTATTAACACGCTTTAATATCAAACATGAATCTAAAAAAATTAATAAATTTTTTTATTAACTTGAAATGCACATATATATATATATTTTTAATTTAACAAATTACCACCTTAAGAAAATTAAGTCCCAAAATCAACAGACAACTTAACGAATCACTTTACACATTCATGCCTTGCATAAAAAATCGTTGAACAAATGAAATTCACTAGAAATCAGAATTACAGTTTGAAGCAATTATTATTGCTTTTTACATGCACATTATTCAATAAAATATCAGGTTTCTGTGATGATAATTTTCATTGCATTGATGATGCATCAGTTGTCCACTACTAACAAGCAAAAAATAGCATCATAATATACTCTAATAGTCACTGCCATTAAACAGAGGGCTCTTGTTTACTGGCAACGTGGTGTGTTCACGGATATACAAAATAAATGAAAAAGAAAAAACTATCAAGGCTGTAATTGGGGTAGGCATTATATCAAGCAGGTGGTCTGCGTTCATCGGAAAACGACAATAATACACTGAAAATGTATAATCATGCGACTTTTGCCTTACATTTCTCATTGCAGAAACTTCCTCTTTGATAAAGAAACTATAGCTGGCATTGGCCCATGGCCTGCAAGAAAACGCACGTGATTCAGATTGAAAACCGGCAATAAATGAGACAACAAATACATTCCGTATTTCGACTTGAAGCTGCACCGGTGGACACAATATGGTAGAAAAATTTCACAATATTGTGGAGTACTCTACTCTGCACTGCACCTGATAGAGATAGAACACGCTCCTTCGTGGAGGCGGTGGCACGTTTTTTTTAGTCTACGTAATTAATTTCAATCCGACTCAAAATGATAATTTTGTCTGAATTAAACAGCACCGTATTGAAGTGTCACCGGGGACCTCTCTCGTTCTCACCAACAAAGAGCACTGATTAATTCCTTACAAATAAGGGCGTAGAACTAGGGCATAATTGACTGTGGGAGCTCATATAGGTTGATTCATTCTTATCTAAACATTTAAAGTATTGTGGAAAAGTCTTTTGATAATTTGATTGATCTGGGGCGGTATGTTTAAGACTATTTTGAATTCAAATAATAATAAAGAATTAAAAGTTTAGGATTTTTTATTCTCATTTAAATAAATCTTAATAAAGCGTAATTAAGATCGAACAGTATTTAATATGTAAATCCAACTAATTAGATCTTGGACGAATGACCCATTTTTTGTTGATTTAAAATTTAATAAATTTATTTTTTTAATTCAATAAATAAAGAAAAATAAACAAAGAAAATAGTGTGCTTAATTCGGACTATATTACAAAGTTAAATTATCATTTATCAAATAACAAAATATTAAAATTTCGTTCATCTAAATGGACGATCAGTAATAATAAATATAAAATGAACTTGTATACGATTTTATAGATAAATATTAATATGCATGTTATTATATCTAATATTAATTTAAGTTACTCTGCTCCATAATAATTAAAATAATATTGATTGAGGAAAAGTATTTTAAATGAGATTATTTTAATAAAATTTCTAACAAAATTAAGTCATGTGTTTCATATTCTCTTTGATCTATTTATTCGTTTTTAGAACATGGAATTGTCCGTCTCCATGGTGAAAACAGAATGGGCCTTAACAGTTGACATGTTGAAGTTGGTAATTGCTAAATAGCCCCTACAAGCCCTTCTCTCTATTTAATTTAGAATTATTTTTTTTTAATAATTCTTAATCCATTTCATCCTACACATTAAATAATACAAATTGAATAAGTTCTCACTTCCATGTTGATTCGAGGGAGTATTGATCTTTTAACCTCTTATGGAAGTTGCTGCGAGCATTAACTCCGAGGTTTCTAATTCAAGTGATATTATTATGTTCTTTAATTATGATTTTTGATAAATAATCCAATATTGGAAAAAAAATATTTATTGAGATCTTTGTCTGCTAAAGTTTTTATTTTTAGCTACTGAAAATGAATAATAATTGAGTACTCATCATTTTAGACAGTGTGAATAAAAAAATCTGTTAACAAGTGATTTTTTTAAAAATATTATATATGATATATAATATAAATATCTGTACCTAATTTGAGAGATGTTTATTCTTGTAAAAAGGGATATATAGAGATATATAATATTACGAAAGAAAAAAATTAATTCACATTCTAATACAGTGAACATCATTTAAAATAAATTATACATCTAATAATTAGTAGGGTATCTCCTACTATTATAAATGGTAGGAGTCAAAGCTGATAATTGTTGGTAGAAGTAGCCTGCCTCTTGACCTCTCAGTTATTCATATCCCATCTACTTCTTTTCTTTGGTTATTCAATTTACAACCCAACTAAATTATTTCAATATTTTAGAATAAAATTATAATAAAAAGAATAATAGTAAATAAAATAAAAGGACGTACGATTACTTAACTCACCCATATTTTTTTTTAAATCAACATTTTGTCTCGACTCCGCTCTTGTCGTTGAGCTAGGAAAGGTTTGAATGTCATTAATACTCCGACTCCAACTGCGTCGACCACATTCACAACAAAGAAAACCATCTGGTCACCTGCATTTTCGTAATTCATTTAAGATAATCAACATTCTACACATTCTTTCTGTTTAAAAAAAAAAAAAAAAAGAATAATAGTCATTTAAGTCCTAAAAGTTTAGCCAATTAACCATATAAGTCTTAATAGTTTTAAAATTTATCTTAGAAGTCTTAGTATCCATAAAAAAATATATTTTTATAATAATACCTTTATTAATTATTATACTTAAGTCCCTCAAATTTTTAAAAAATAAAATATGTTCATCCTTAACTTTAAAAAAAGATAAAAAAACTCATAACTAATTATTATAATAAAAATAAAAATTTTATTTTTGTATTATTTTTTGAAATTATTAAAAGACATATAGAATTACTATAATTATTATTTTTATCTTTTAATACTGAATATAATTTTATTTTTTAATATTTAAATTTAAAAATTATAATAATATTTTAATCATTAATTATTTTCTTTAAAATTTATTGCCACTTTGTTATAAAAAAGTAGTTATAACATAAAAATTTTAAATTTATTTATAAAAAAATTTATAAGATATTTTTTAATATTAATTATAAAAAATAAATGGCATATTTTGGAGATTTTGACAAATAAATCATTTAATATTGTTAAAATTTCTAAAATAGAGTATTTAACTTTTATAATTAATAATAAAAAAATTATATAGTAAATATTTTTACAAATGAATTAAAAATTATACATTATAAATTTTAACTATGTATGACAATAAATATTATATTATAAAAATTATCATAATTAATATTTTAAAAAACTTAGAGATTTTGATAATATTATTATATATAATTTATATATAATTATATTATAAAAAAATTTACATCAAATTTTGAGAGAAAAATAATTAATTGATTTTTTTAATAATTTAAGACAATAACGTAGAGATAAAATATTTATTTTTTATCATAAATAATTAGTTATGAATATTTTTATCTTTTTTAAAATTAAGAATATTTTTATATTATTAAAAATTTAAGTAAACATATTTTATTTTTTAAAAACTTGAAAGACTTAAGTATAATAATTAATGAAGGTATTATTGTAAAAATATATTTTTTTATGAATACTGGGACTTTTAAGGTAAATTTTGAAACTATTAGGACTTATATAGCTAATTGGCTAAATTATTAAGACTTTTATGACCATTACGACATTACCCAAAAAAAAAACCCTAGTGAAAATTTACACAACAATAAAAAATAAAACAGTGAATTTGAAATAAGAAAACTATTTATTTAATAGTTTCTCAGGATTAAAGAATCTATATTGATCCAAGCATGCTACTGATATATTGAACAAGGACATTAATATCGTATGTAAACTACTAACAGTAACCATGGAGGCGCTCTTGCTCTAGGATGCAATTGGAAAGTGAGTTGAAGATACAGACTGATACTAATGGGCTTGTTGAATGTTATTAGACCTTTTCAAACTAAATGTAACTAACCTGTGAGGGTGATTCGATCATACCTATAGATGAGATTTATCTCATATCAAGAGTTTCTTCCCTTCCATTAAGGTAGCTCTGGTCAAAGCCTAGTTTGGGACATAAGAGGGACACTAAATAGCAGGTATATTGAATATAGCTGATAGAATCCTTCCATAAAACCCAGGCAGAACAAACCATTATCCTACCCCCAAAGATTCTACAACTAAACTTTTTTCATCTAGCAAAGGCAAAACATATAACCTGGGCTGATGCTATTATTTTATGAGGATCATTGTATATGGATGTCACTCTTTTCATGCCGGATAGGATCTGGGACCGAATATGCTGTAACCCAGGGTTAGAAGTTAATATGCATGTTCCATATCTAGTATAATCCTTTTATTTATTCCACCTATAAAAGAATCCATTGAAATCAAAAGGACACTTAACAGAGATCCTGCTCCAGCTGGACCAGCGGCTTTAAAGAGAGACATTGCAGTCATAGCAATTCAGTTGGCGGCTACTCTTTGATGCTGGTCCTGTTGTGTCATACTCAACCAAATCAACTTAACAATACTATAGAAGAACAACCATAATGTGACAAAATAAAAAATAAAACAACTGAAAGCTTGGAACTAACACTAATGCACCGAGAAAAGAAAAGCCAGACCACTTTGTACCTGAGATGGCAAGAACTTCACCAACATTTTTAGTTGAATAAGCCAGACCACCATACTTCCTAGGGCTGACAGCCCACAGCAAAAATATCAACAGAAAGAACAGTAGCAGTAGTAGTCATTATTATTGTCACTGAAATTGTTTCACATGCCAACAAACCTTTCTAGTCTCGTAACAAAAGAACTGTTGCACATATAGTTATGGCGGTTGATATTGTTTGTTGGCAGAGAAGTAAAAAGACCTTCAGCGTGACCAATTCACAACATGGGTAGGCCACTACACATGATGCATTAGGTGATTAACTGGGGAAATAAGAGTTTCCATCAGAATGCAACCTTTTCTTTTTTTTTCTATCACAAAGAAAGAGGAAGCTTTTTTCAATGTTTTCCAGCACCATTTTCATCTCTTTACGTAATTAGCTCTTTGCCACAATTATATGTCACTAATGAATCTAAAGGAGCCCTCACAGGGAGAGGAGGATTTTGAGTCCTGCAGTTTACGATACCGCTAAAGAAACAGAACTATGTGTTTCGGTTCTAAAGAACAGTTTTACGGGCAACAAACTCATAATCTTAAATGAGATCTCGCTGCCAACCTTGTATGAAATGAGATAGAAACATTACCTCTGTGTAAGCCATTTCATAAAGTCAGAAAACACAATAAACAATGATAGAAGACATTAAGGGCCAATTCTGAAGTAGGCTTTTCTTAGCAGTAGCCTCTGTATCAGAAGCAGCGCGTTCCAAGCATCATAGGAGACATCAGATGAAACATCTTCTTCATCGTGCTTGTGCAATGTCTCCTGCAATAACCAGATACATTAATTTGGAAGCGAATGCAACAAATAGCCAGTGATGATGTCATTTTAGTTCTTATACGATTTTTAAGCTTAAAGAGATCACTTGGCAATTTTTCAAATGAACGTTCAGATGATTTTGATGTGTTATGAAAGAGTACTCAACATTCTTCCTACTTATTATCGCTAGTGGCCCAAATCAACGATTTGAAATAACAAGATGATCAATATTAAACAAGAATGCAGAAAAATTTTCGGGACGACAAAAATAGCAAAAATAACTTACCGGCAGATGGCAAGAAGCAATTGTCACCCCAAATGCAAAAACTGATACAGTAAGGCAGGGCAAGAAATATGGAAATCTGCATAAACCAATTTTTAAGGATATCATTCTCACAGAAAAATTTTAAAGGAGAGGAAAAAAAAAATAGTAAAAGTTAACTTACTTTACTTGGAAAATTTCTCTGCTGGCTGGATTGCAAAATTATCCACAAATTTTAGAACAGTACTTTCGGAGCTGTAAAAAAGAAAACAAAAACAGATATGGCTTCATGTATTTGTGGACATACAAACACCAAAAAGAAAAGAAAAAAAAAAAAATTAAAGCACCTGTGCCAGAAAACCACCCAGCGCTGGGCCAATGACCAATCCTATACCACCCCATGCCGTGCTAACCTGAAATAAATTAAGCTCTCAACTAAAAAAATGCAGTGGTAAACTTTTTTCTTTCTTTTGAGACCCCAATATACATAGATCAATAAGCTCACCGTTGACATTCCTAAACCTTGGTGTTCTTCACGGAATATTTCACTTGCATATGCCTGGTCATGAAAGAAGTTAAAGCACAAATTTTTACAGGAAGTCAGAATTATGAACAAGGAATAACTGATGAAGATAAAGGATCAGAGTCACCAACTGGGCCTAATGGCAAAGACCAAGATGTGGCCCCTACTGAGACATATATTTGCTTAACCTCTCCTGCACTAGAAGACAGAAAAGGAGCTGTACCAAAATTGTGTGATAACAGTTATTGTGGTGATCAAACAATTAGCTATCAAGATGAAGAAAGATGCATGTTGTACGGTGATGATTGTATTGTACAGCTAGGCTAATGTAGGCAAAAATAAAAATGTAAATTAGGTTTTCTTTAGTTACTTTTTTGCCCAAATATAAAAAGTCATTTTTCGTTTCCCTTGGTAGTCAAGCTGCCAATACAGAAATATACAATTCATTTTCCCAGAAATTCTAAGTTGGTATCAGAGCCATCAATGGCTTCCAGTAGCAGCATCAATAACTCTTCACCTGCAAACACTACTTCACTCCCACAAACAAATACTTCGTTTGTCTTTGCAGCACCTATTAAGCTTACCAATACTAACTATCTCTTGTGGAAAACACAGGTTTTGCCTAGCATCAGGGCCAACAATCTTGAGGGGTTTATTGAAGCTAATGGAGGGCCTCCAAGAAGAATGCTGGTGAGTGTAGATCAGGAGCAAAATGTGGTAACTACTGAGAATCCAGAATACCTGGTGTGGGCAAGGCAAGACCAAATGTTGATGAGTTGGCTCTTGTCCTCAATGACTGAAGGAGTATTGAGTTCAGTCATGGAATGCAAATCTTCACTCGATTTATGGACAACATTACAGAAGCATTTTTCTGCACAAACTATTGCAAGAACTATGCAGCTTAGAGGGGATATCCACAACACAAAGAAGGAAGGAATGAGTATGAATGATTACTATTTCAAGATGAAGTCATTGGTTGAAGATTTGAGGTGTGCTGGAAATATGGTCAGTGATGATGAATTGGTGCTTTATCTTATGGAAGGTTTAGGCCCTGAATATGATTCTGTCATTGTGAACATCACATCCAGACCAGAGAAGCTACCTTTGCGAGAGGTTTACTCTATGCTTCTAAGCCAAGAAAGAAGGATTGAGAAAAATCTATCAGCTGGGAATATCAACTTGGCACCAAACATGTCAACCAACTATACTTACTCTGGCTACAACAACAATCAAAGGAGAAATTGGGCAGAAAGGAATAATCAAAACCAACATGCTGGGAATCAAAATCATTTTGGAGAATTTCTTCCAGGGAAAGGAAATCATAGAAATGCCAGTGAGGGAGAAGGCAAAACAATCTGCCAAATATGCTTCAGAATTGGCCATGAGGCATCAAAGTGTTGGTTTAGATTCAACAAGAAATTCACAACCAAACCAGGAGCAAGAAACTTTCAGAAAAAGGCATATGCGGCCACACTTGAGACAGTAACAGATCCTAATTGGTACCTAGACAGTGGGGCAACGAATCACATCACCAACAACCTGAGCAATCTCTCTATTGGAACAGAATACAAGGGTAATGATCAGTTGGCAGTAGGTAATGGAAATAAATTACTTATTTCTCACATTGGTCATTCACTTCTTCCAACCTTTCATCCACAAATGACTAAACACTTGCACCTAAATCACATCCTTCATGTACCTGGCATTACAAAAAATCTCATAAGTATCTCTAAATTGATTTCTGATAATAACATTAACATATTGTTTGACAAACATTTATGCTTGATCAAGGACAAGCCTCAGGGGAGAACTCTGTTGCAAGGAGTGGCTAGAGGTGGTCTCTATCAGTTGCAATTTTGCCCTCCCAGTCACATCAGCTCATTTTGCTCAATTGTCTATCCTCTTTCAGAAGAAACAATACACAACTCACCTGAATCAATGTTGTCATATAGTTCAAACACTTCGAAGTCAGTTAGCAAAACAATAAGTGTGAATGATGATTGGGATGTATGGCATAGAAGATTAGGTCACCCACATTTTCTTTCTCTGAAGAAAAGCTTATCTGGTTGTACCTCTTTGAAACTTAATGAAAATTCAAAATTTTCTTTTTGCAATGCTTGTCAGTTTGGAAAGCTTCATAGGCTAACATTCAAAGGCTCTGAAACAAAGACAACAGAACCCCTTCAGGTCATACATGCTGACCTCTGGGGGCCTGCTCCAATTTTATCCAATCAAGGCTTTAGGTATTACATAGCTTTTGTTGATGACAAAACAAGATTCACTTGGATTTATCCTCTGACTAGTAAAGCTGAAGCTCTTAACGCCTTTAAAGTCTTCAAGAAACAAGTAGAAACAATGCATGAGAAAAGAATAAAAACATTCCAATGTGATATGGGAGGAGAATTCAAGGCTTTTGAACCATACCTTAAGCAAGAGGGAATAACAATGAGATACTCTTGTCCATACACTCATCATCAAAATGGAAAGGTTGAGAGAAAACATAGACACTTAGTTGAAACAGGTCTCACCTTACTTGCTCAAGCAAGCATGCCTCTGAAATTTTGGTGGGAAGCATTTAGTACAGCCACATTTCTTATAAATAGACTAGCAACTCCAACTTTAGGAGACAAGTCACCTTTCCATGCTCTTTTCCATACTAAACCAGATTACACCATGATTAAAGTCTTTGGTTGTGAATGTTATCCATTCCTCAGACCTTATAATAGACACAAATTTGATTTTCATACCTCTAAGTGTGTTTTATTAGGTTTGAGTGTTTTACACAAAGGATATTTGTGTCTACATCACTCGGGAAGAATTTACATAGCAAGACATGTGACCTTTAATGAAGGGTCTTTTCCTTTTGAGAATGACTTTAGATTCAAAGATAGCCATAAGTTGATGATGTCAGAACCCACAACTTCACTGAACCATTTTCATTCAGTTTTCATTCAGTCTGAAACACATAACCAAGGCAACAACACAATTGATAGAGATGCACTGGTTAACACTCCTCCAACAGCAGAAGATCAAACCCAGGTATGTCAACAAGACACTTCCATTACACACAACTCAGAAACCACTTCTACACCATCCCATATACCTGAAACACAGGAACCACAGCCCACACAAAACCTCCTGCCAACTCACCCTATGATCACAAGGGCCAAAGCTGGTATTTTCAAACCAAAGGTATATGTTAGTGTTACAAGTGAACCAATTGAAGCAAATGTGCCTCCAGATGTTATAGCAGCTCTTTCTGACCCAAGATGGACTAAAGCAATGGAAGAAGAGATTAATGCATTGGCAAGGAACGAAACCTGGACCTTGGTACCTTACTCTCCTGACATGAGACTTGTAGGCAGCAAATGGGTTTACAAGGTGAAGCAGAACCCAGATGGAAGTGTTTCCAGGTTTAAGGCAAGGTTAGTGGCAAAAGGTTTTCATCAAACTCCTGGCTTAGACTACAATGAGACTTACAGCCCTGTTGTAAAAGCATCTACAATCAGAATAGTCTTCAGCTTAGCAGTCATAAATAAGTGGCAACTAAGGCAAGTTGATGTGAACAATGCTTTTCTAAATGGAGACTTGGCTGAAACAGTTTACATGACACAACCAGATGGTTTTGTGGATAAAACAAGGCCTGAACATGTTTGTAAGCTGGGGAAGGCACTGTATGGTTTGAAGCAGGCACCTAGAGCTTGGTTTGAGAAGTTAAAGAATGCTTTGAAGAGTTGGGGATTCAACAACTCAAGATGTGACACTTCATTATTTTTCAGGAGAATCAATATGGACTTGGTAGTGATTCTAATTTATGTTGACGATATTATTGTAACAGGGAACAACACTAATCAAATTGAAGAAACAGTTCAAAAATTGCATTCAAATTTTGCTCTGAAAGACCTTGGACAACTACACTTCTTCTTGGGGATAGAAGTATGCAGAACTCCAACCAAACTTGTCCTTTCTCAATGTAAGTATATTTCTGAACTACTAAAAAGAGTAAACATGACTCAGTGCAAAGGAATTGAAACACCACTCATTGTGGGTGGAAGATTGTCAAAATTAGAAGGGGAAAGCTTCAGAGATGGCTTACTATACAGAAGTGTAGTTGGAGCTTTGCAATATGCAACATTGACAAGACCTGAGTTAGCCTTTGCAGTAAATAAACTAAGCCAATTCATGTCTAATCCTCTAATTCCTCATTGGATAGCATGCAAGAGGGTTTTGAGATACTTGAAACATACAGTAAATTATGGGCTGGAGTTCAACACATCTGACAACCATGAATTAATTGGTTTCTGTGATGCTGATTGGGGTAGTGACATAGATGATAGAAAATCAGTGAGTGGATATTGTATATATCTGGGGGGAAATCTTGTGTCATGGAGCTCAAAGAAGCAACAAGTAACAGCTCGGTCAAGTGCAGAATCAGAGTATAGGGCATTGGCACACATATGCTCAGAAGTTACATGGATAAAGTCTCTACTCAGTGAACTGAAACTGTGTTCTTCTTCTACACCAATAATCTGGAGTGATAGCATCAGTGCAGCAGCCATAGCCAAGAATCCAGTTTTTCATGCTCGTACTAAACATATAGAAATCGACCTACATTTTGTACGAGACAAGATTTCAGCAGGGGAGATGAGTATAATGTACATGCCAAGTGAAGAACAAACAGCAGATATACTTACCAAGGCCTTGAATGTCGAAAGATTTTGCTATCTTAGAAACAAGCTTAAGGTTACTGAAAGAACCTTAAGCTTGAGGGAGGATGATGAAGATAAAGGATCAGAGTCACCAACTGGGCCTAATGGCAAAGACCAAGATGTGGCCCCTACTGAGACATATATTTGCTTAACCTCTCCTGCACTAGAAGACAGAAAAGGAGCTGTACCAAAATTGTGTGATAACAGTTATTGTGGTGATCAAACAATTAGCTATCAAGATGAAGAAAGATGCATGTTGTACGGTGATGATTGTATTGTACAGCTAGGCTAATGTAGGCAAAAATAAAAATGTAAATTAGGTTTTCTTTAGTTACTTTTTTGCCCAAATATAAAAAGTCATTTTTCGTTTCCCTTGGTAGTCAAGCTGCCAATACAGAAATATACAATTCATTTTCCCAGAAATTCTAAGTATAACATACGGAACAAATTGCAGTACCTTTATTGGTGCAAGCGTGCCATTCAAACTCCCAAGAAGAAACCTGGTGATTAAGGCCGTCCAAAAATTTACGCCAAGCCCAAAGAGAGTGTTGAAAATAACCCTGTGACCATGTCAAGACAAATAATCGTTAAAAAGAAAGAATTGAGATGAGATGTTTGAAATAGAGAAATAATCCAGAATTAGTTGCCGAAGTATAAATTTCAAGCTTTATGTGAAAATAGCAGTCACATACACTGTGGTAGCTAGTCCCTATTATTATAACAGGTTTTCGTCCATATCGGTCAGCTATCATTCCCCAAAATACAGATGTCAAATCTCTGCCCACCATAAACGCACAACCTTCATGGTATTAAAAGGTTTGTTAGAACAACTTCTTTCGGAAATGTGACGACTGAGCTGCGAATATAAATACACCATTATTAAAGACAAAGAACACATAACAAGCTCACCCACATAGCCAGCATGGTAGCCAATGTCTTCCTCTCTCTTCGCTATATATGAAAATCCCTAGTCTGAAAATAAATAATAAACAAGAGGACTGCTGTAAAAAGGCAATGCATGATTTAATATTGTTAAATTAGTCACTTTCATTGCATTGCCCACCATATATAAGAAGCAAAAGAATAGTATCACGTGCCACTATCAATGTACTCTAATAATACCAGGTTTATGCGTTTCCGCATGCAGGTGCAGTGGAGATATACATATTTGTTTGGCATACGTAATCAATTTGAAAAATCTGACTGAAGATACTAAATTTGGTCTGATTTAAACAACACTATATTATATATTTATTTTTACAAAGGGATTCGTTCTCATTCTCAATCTCACCAACTAATTGTAGAACTAGGGCATAATTGATTGATGTGGTTCATATAAGATTGATTCATTCTTATCTAAACATTTAAGGGATCGTCCAGATGTCTCTAATTGATTTGGAGCACTCTTGGACTTTTTCAAACTACCCTATATAATTTTCTTTTTAATTTTACCATTAATTTGATGCATATATGATTTTCAACTTTTCATGAATAATTATTAATTAATAGATTTTTTAAAAACGAAAAATAGAAAGAGGTGTCATTGGCGAAATTCCGACAAAGAGTGATGAAACGGGCAACAAGATGGAGCGGGGCAAGGACAATAGAATGGGTTAAAATTAAGGAACACTTTTATTTTATACATAAATTTTTAAATAAAATCGTATTTTTTCAATTATTATTTCAAAACCATATAGTATTTCAGTAATTAGATAGTAAAAATATACGATAAATTATTTTAAAATTTATGAAAATTTATCATTTAATTAATAATTAGTCAAATTGATAAATATTTTTTCCGATCTCAATATTATATTAAACGATTTTTTTCAAAAATAATTATTTTCCAACGAGACCGTGACACACAAACCGATCGATCAAACTTAAGCACGAAGAGCACGTGTGCACGTGTTTATTACGAGTAAAAGGAATAAATTCAAGAAAAATAACTGAAAATACCCTTATTTCTTAAAACAATTAAAAAAATACCAACCCACATAAAATTCATTCAAATATGTCCATTTTTAACTTTTTCGAACAAAAATGTCTGCATGCCAACACAATTAACAACACATTGCATTTTACTTTACTTTCTTCTTCTTCTTTAACCGAGCTTTCCAATAATATTGCATAAAATATTTTAATTTCAATTAATTCTTGATAATAAACCAGATTTGATTCAATTTACAAGCCTTATTTGATGGTAAGTATATTTTGGTAGTTATCTCACTCAAAAATAAGATTTCACAGAGTGAAAACCTGACTTATTATGTTGTTCTCGAATGTCGCTGAAAACTAACTGTCGAGTAAAGAATGAGTATTGTTGAATAAGGTGAAATTAGACCTTACTCAACAGTAAGGTTCGAGTAAGGTAATATTTCACCTTACTCGAGAGTAAGTTTCAAGTATATCACCTTATTCGATAATATTTTTTTTTAAATTGTTATGATATAATGAAATAACACTATTATTTTTGGGACTATGAAGTGATGGCTGAACAAGTTATGATCACTACTCGGTTTGGAGGTTCATGGGAACAATCTTTAAGTGGTTGTGACGTTTACGTCAAAGGAGAAGTAATGCCATTTTGTGTTGATCAGGACATTAAGTATGAACAATTTATGGAGTTTTATATGCTGCATATGAGATTAATCCAGTAGAGTGTAGGATTATAGCCAAAGCAATTATTATTGACGGTGCACAAGTTGTAAGTGTATCTCTGCCGAAGGCAATCATGATTAATTCATAATCTATTTTTCGTATCTTTATTCATGTCAACAATGTACAATATATTAGCATAAGAGGTCATTATTGCTTGTATCTTACCATGGAACGAGTTGGCAATGCATCACATTCAAGTCTACATAATCTTAATGATCCTACCACTATTGTACTCCCATTCAGATCATCAAGGGGAAGTAATCAGGTAAGCGAGAATGCTCCATTAATGTCAACACCATTTCAGTTCAATAGCCAATGCAATTACCCAACTTCAAGGTTTGAAGAGCAACATTGTCCAGCTATAGAAGCACGTATCTTTCCCCCGATGACTAACCCTTATAGAGTTGAAAATAATGATGATGTAACCACAGTCGCTAAAGGTTATTCTTCTCTCAACTATCAGAATAAATAAGCACACGAGTTCCTTGAAACTGAGTGGAATTTTAATGCCACGAGGTTTCCAAATCAGTAGGAAGATAGGAATGTAGCGGATGATGATAAAGAGAAGGGAACAAAAGATGTGCGTAGAGCAAAGTGTAATTGAAGTAGCTCAATGCCTTGTCTTTCGGTCATTGCCCTCTATTCCAACATTTATAACTATAGCAAGCGATGTATGCTCGAGTTCTGGAGTAGGGGATGTGTGTGTTAGGGCAGATTTATAGAACGAAGCAAGAATTGTGAGACAGATTAAGGTTGATGGTACTTAAGAATTATTTTCAATTTAAGATTTTCAAGTCAGATACAACCCATTTTGAGGCAAAGTGTATGGTGAATAGTTACAGATGGCGAGTCCGTGCCATTAAAAACAATGACGATGCCTTTTTCAGAGTTACGCGTATAGAAAAAATGCATACTTGTCTCAATGAGCAGTTATAGTACGGGTACATTGGACAACTTATAAAGGACAAGTTCAAAGATGTCAGTCGAACTTATATCCTGAGGAATATTTGTGACGATATTTAAAGCGAATTTGAAGTTCAGCTACCGTACTCCAAGACATAGGGTAATTGGAAAGAAGCATTGAGAATTGTGTGTGCAGATCCAGCTTTATCATTTAGGGGGGCTCTCTTTGTATTGTCACATGTTAGAGAAGAAAAATCCAGAGTCAATCACGGCAATTGAAACTGATAGGGATAAACACTTTCTCACTTCTTTGTAGCGCTTGAGTTAAGTATTCGAGGATTTTGCAAGTTCATTCATCCTGTAATCGTTGTTAACGGTACATTTCTAAATGAAAAATTCTGAGAAATGTTGATTATGGCTGCCGCACAAGATGAAAATGGGCAAATATTTCCTATTACCTTCGAGATTGTTGATGCCGAGAATGATGCATCGTGTGAGTATTTTTTCTGAAGTTATAACGGACATTTGATCGATAGAGAATTTGGTTTTTATCTCAGATCGACACACTAACATATAAAAGTGAATCAAATTTTATTTTCTCTGAAGTAACTAATGGATTCTGTACTCACCACATATTCGAAAATTTGAAGTTGAAGTACAAGATGAGGTAACAAAAAACTAACACGTTCATGACAGTATATTTCAAAGCCGCCGATGCATATCAAGCTAACAAATTCAACTAATATAAAAACAATTTGCAAATAATGTGCCCTGCAGCAGCAAAATACTTGGAGGATGACATGGGGCTTCATATGTGGGCGAGGTCACGCTTTTCTTCTAGACGATATAATATGCAAACTAATATTATTGCTAAAAGTATGAATTCTCTACTAAGACATGCTCGGTCTCTTCTTATCATTGCTCTAACCGATTACATATAGTCGTTATAAATGTAGAGAGTTGGCCACTGTGAGAGACGGATACCTGACAGAGTCGGTGCAAGCAAAAGTTGATGAACAAACGAAGTTGTCACGGACAATGACCGTACAACATGTGTCGCGTTTTGAGTTTAAGGTGAAGGATAAGAACAATGTTGATATTGTTGATGTATGAGAGAAGAAATACAATTGTGGATACTTTGCAATTTAACAATTACTTTGTACGCATACTTTAACCGCTTATAGACACATACGGTTATCACATCATTCATTGTGCTCCAACTATTACACAATTAACATACACGTGGCTGCGTATACAAAGCCTAGCCATCCCCCAGGTAATGGTGTTGACTAGATGGTTCCTCTAAAGGTAAGAAGATGTGTCGTGAAGCCCCCAAAACAGTGTCTATTTGTCGACCGCTCAAAGAAACAACGGATACCCTTTACTGGAGAAGACATTGTCTAGAGAATGTGCAATTGTTGCCTATAATTGGGTTATAATAACGCAACATGCATGAATATGATTTCAGTCTACATGGATCAGTGATTTCACTTTATTCATTGATTGTATTGTCAAACTTACTATATGTTTGAAGACTTGAATATTTTATTAATGTTTATTCTTATTTTATTAGTTTAATAATTAACTCCTCATTTGTATGGACTCTCAAATCTTATTTTCATAAATATGTGTACAAGTATATTCATTAATAAGTTTTTTATTAACAAATTATGTATTGTACTTCATATGTTATTGTGTAATATCATTATATGCAGAATTTGTTAGAAGTAGCTCATTTTTGGCTTAGTTACTGGAAAACTCGAAGGTACACCTTTGAGCACGGCTAAATGTGCCAAGTTTCGAGTATCTTACTTAAAAGTGTTTTGAGTAAAGTACTCGAAGTTAGTTTCGAGGCATATTACTCGAAGGTATTTTCAAGTCAGTTGCTCGAAACCTAAGTTTTGAGTAAAGACAGATTTGGACATTTTTTTTGTATCACTTTAAAAATTAGTTTTAAGTTGTAGTATTTTTGTATGAACTAGAAGACATGAATTAATATATCAGCGACTTTATACTAAAGATAACGTTAAAAAATAGTAGTCAATATATAATAACATTGTGCACATATACATGTAAGCATAATCAATATAATTACAATAACTAGCCCATTCACAAATTAACCATTACCCTCGCCTTTAATGCAAGTTCATCTTCACGCCCAAAATCGAATGGAATTCCTAGCCCTAAATACTGTATAAACATACATGTGAATATCCCATAATCGCCTGAATCTGGGGCCTGATAGGGGTAGAAGTTTCCCTCGTTCAATGCCCCGGATAAGTATCTATCATATGCCGATCACATGAGAGTTTGTAACATCATCAAGTATTTTATTATCAATCTAACTTTAGTAGGTTGAAAACAGCAAAAAAATAAAAAAATGAAAAAAGATAAACTTACAACTAAATAAGGGATGCAATAGTTCAATGCTATAGTACCTGGTCCCTGCATATCAACTGACAATGAGCCAACATGTCGATGTACTCTATAATATGCTATAGAAATAGTTACTCGTTAGTTCAACTTATAAAAGATAACGTTAAAAAATTGCAATAGAGTGAATAAATGTACATTATTCTCCAGCCATTGACTGGTCTCGCTGACAACCTACAACCACTCAGGTGTGATCGTCACAGTCTCGGCCCTAATATACACTCTCGGAGTAGAAACCTAACGAAGAAATCGGTTGGTGCATGAGGCTGAATCTAGTACTCAGGAGCATAATGAGGCCTATCCTTAATTGTATAGGGTTGAGCCTCTTTAGAGGGTTTTTGTATGAGACCTGCAACGTCTGAGCCTTTTGGTATGTGTGCTGGATTTAACTCTCTGAATTCAATAAGGGTTTAAATATAATGCGCACACTCGCGTCCCTATCAATGTAGGCCTGAAAAGCAACAAAAAATTTATTACTTGGTTAATAAGGCAAAATAAAAAATATAAATAAATTAAACGAAAAAAGACAGAGTTCCCTCATGTAACATGGATATTTCAAAATCCTTTAACATGCATATATACATCCATATAAAACTTGTATAGCATAATGTTAACAATGTATATACAAATTGTATTATTAGTACTGAACATAACTAATATTGCTAAAACTTTTTTAAGCATAGTAGATGGGTAACCGTGTAGCGAATGATTGTATATTGGGCTTAGGACGAACAATGGGCCGTTAATCAGGCTAAAAGAGTATCCTACAGTCACTGCACAATGTTGTCCTGTCTAAAGTTGAACGTAATGAAATTAGACCTCAACAAGCTCAAGTGCGCCTCAATGTCCAGTCCATGTGTAGCTCCAAAACTTGGACTTATGTCATTGTGGTCCAGAGTGTCATCATCAGCCATGTGGTCCGATGCGTCATCGACAATAAAGTTCGGGTAATCCACCGCCTGTGTCTTACCATAGCGAGGCGATGGCCATTGCAAGGTGGAAACAAGATAGAGGTTGGTATAAATTTTCAAGGAATACTCAAAAGATCGTGCGTTCAAATTGACACAAATTGAAAGGAATAATGCATACCTTTTTCTCTTTCATTGGAGGTAGTGAAAATGCCATAGTGGTGGGTACAACATGCACCTGAAGAGTGGTGATGTCAACTATCTCAGCTTCATGGGATAGAACATCTACACCTTTGCCATTGACTCATCATCTTCCTCAGGTATGGGTGCATCTGTGAACGATGCATCTCTAGTGACCTCAAGCACTTGCCCAACGTATAGTAATACTTGCTCAACAGCCATCGACTTTAACAAACGCAACATAGTAAGAACATCCTGTTGCACAATTAAAAGATCTACAACGTTTAAATAACAATCACAAAATAATATTTGAATTAACACAATTACAACTCGTGTTTCAAATTGACTTGCCCCTATGGACTTAAATATAAATTTACTCACGTCTGATGTCCTGATACACTTCGACTTCGAACGACATTATAGCATATAAGAGAGCCAATTGCTAATACATAGTGCAAACTTTGAAACTGCAAATGAGATAGTCTCATGCATCCACACCTACATAACAATTTAATATCACTGTTAAATCATTTCAACCAAAAATTTAATATATTAGTGAACTCCCAGTAAGAATAACAGAATAATACCTAAATTGCTATCGGAAAATCCTCTATGTTATATTTGTTATAATGTGTTTTCCCTTCAGCCTTGGACTTTATTGATTTCTTTCCTGTAGTACTGCATCTGCCCCTTCCCCCATAACGCGACTCAATGATCGATAAGTATACGTCCAAACGAGGGAGCCTCATAGAAACCGATCAAACTCTAAATCATCTATCAACCTTGGGGAGAATTCATGTTTCCTCATGAAAATAATTTTTTAGCTAATTATTATTATACAAGAATATAATCGTAATTTTTTAATAAATTAAATTTTTTATGAATATTTTTAAAATTATTATAATTATTTAAGTAATAATTTAAATTATAGCGACTCACATGTTATTTATTTTAACAGTGTTATATAACAGATGGGAGAATTGAGATATTTTTAAAACAATAGGGGAAAATGGGGTATTAGGCTAAGCAATAGGGGAAAAACAAAAATTCTCCCATCAACCTTAACAGCCACGTGTCTGAAGTGTACAGTACTACCCTGGCCTAGCAATGTATGTTCAATCAAGTATAATAGTGATAACTTGACAACATTTGTATCTGGGATCTTACTCAGGTCCATATCCTCATAGATCTTAACTATCATGTGCAATAGAATATATAAAAACTCGCAACAATACCTATCCCTTACTCGATCACTTTGTAACACAACCTCCAGATATGGTCCAAACCTTAACCTTGTGATCAATGCAGACTCAATTCGAGAAATCCTCATTGTCGTGCCCTCAATCAAATACCACAACTGATGCTCTTCATCATCAATATAGACCTTGTGCATTAACATGTGGTGTACAAGGGTGCCAGAAAAAAATAGACCAGATCAAGCTCCAAGAAATACCCAAAGCATGTCCTTTTGAACAAGCTTCATTGTCTCGCTATTAGCTTCTTATTTATCACTAGCAGATCACGAAGGAGAGATAACGAAGTCACCATTGCGTCTGTGAAGTTATCCGTCTTTTTAATTTTCAACAATCTTGTTACTGTCACCATATTTTCTGCACATATAAAATACAAATTTCATTAGTTTAACAAATTTTCAGTGATATTACAATCATCCAATGTAATTACTTTATTGTAAATAAATAATAAGACAGTGCAAAATCTATTAAATCAGTTGTCAATTTTATACATTAGAATACATTGTATTTATATTAATATAATGTATTTATATTCCTATCTAAAAACATATAATTAATTACATTAAATATATAAAAAAAACAAAAAAAAATTCAAATTATACAAAATTCATTTTAGACCAACATTAATCCTTTATGCTCAAAATGAAGAATACTTGAAACTGCAACTACTTTCGAGCAAAAAATGTGTTATTAGGAGTGAGCAAACCTACAGTTTTGTTTCATGCTCGAAGGTTATGTTTGCTTTATGCTCAAACCTCAACATTCGAGTAAAAAACTAAAATCGTAGTTTTGCTTACTCCCAAGAATACGTTCGAGCATAGAGTCATTAGAAGGTTATTTTGAGAGTGAGCGAAACCACGGTTTTGCTTCATGCTCGAAGGTTATGTTTGCTTCATGCTCGAACCTTAACCTTCGAGTATGAAGTAAAATCGTAGTTTCACTCACTCTCAATATAGCTTTCAAGCGACTCCATGCTTGAACGTGTTCTTGGGAGTGAGCAAAATCGTAGTTTCGCTTCATACTCAAAAATTAAGGTTCGAGCATGAAGAGAAACCGTCGTTTTGCTCACTCTCAAGAACACCATCGAGTATGAAGTCCCTTAAAGGTTTTGTGTTATCATCAAAACAATTTTATCATTCAAAATCCAATCAAATCAATCATATTCACATTCATGGGATACAATTTACATGTAGTCATGCTAAGAATACATAAATTACATATAATATTTCGAAAAAATAAAAAATTCTCGAATGAAAACTTAACCTCTTCACGCCAAAGCCAAAATCTTCTTTACTATTTTTGCCATCGAATCTGTTGTCGATTTCACACCCTCTGTTCACTGTCTATGGAGAAGCTACAACTCAATTTGATAGTGCTCGAATAAACGAATTCCTTGAAGGTACTAGTGCTCGAACTTGAAGGAGAAGTGGGCATTTTGTGTGTTTGTAAAATTTTGCTCACAAAGGCTTTTTTTGTCTAAAAAGGTTGAAAATGGGCATATTTGAATGAATTTTATATGGGTGGACATTTTTTAATTTTTCTTAAGAAACAAGGATATTTTCGGTTATTTTCCTAAATTCAAAGCACACGAAGTAAAAGCTAAAAGCATTGGGTAAAGAGTACAGGAGTTTTGTTTCACCCTCATGGACTTGGCAGACGAGGAATCTCCCGATTTCTCTTCCACTCTTTCTTCAATCCCTAGCAAGGAACAGTCGTGCAATCTCGAGAGGTAAAATGCTCTTACTTTTGATCTGCATATTGTTCTCAGATTCTTAGATCCGGCGTTAGAATTTCATTTTCAGTCAGTATCGGCTTCTTGTTCTTTAAAACAGCGGAAAACTTGTTTGAGCTTTGTTGTTGCGGAGAAGTATTTAAAATTTTGGCTTATGTGGGGAAATGGGTTTGTGACTAAAGAGAGATAAAGTGCGATTAATTTTGGGTTTGAAGGATATAAAAGCTTGTTGCAGAGATTTATTTACATTGTGGCAATGAGTTTGTGAACAGGAAAAGATAAAGTGGGATTAGTTTTCAGTTTGAAGGATATAAGCTTTTATTTTCGTGGTGTTGTGATTGAGGGTTTTTGTGAGATTTTGTAATTGATGGAAGGAGGTTCAGGTTCGGGCACTGCTCCTTCGGCTCCTTTTGATAAATCAAAAGTGTTAGATGTAAAACCTCTGCGTAGTCTCAGACCAGTGTTACCATCTGGTCCTCAAGCACCTCCATTTGTTTGTGCACCTCCTTTTGGTCCTTTTCCACCTGGGTTTTCCCCATTTTACCCGTTTAGTGCGCCGCAAGATATCCCTGACAACCCACCCGAGAGTCCACCTGCTTCATTTGCAACTCCCATTCGGTCATTTAGATCACCTGAAGTTACGGATGCATCTAATGGGTTTCGTAATGGGCAAAAACGTCGTGGATCAACTTCCAGGCAAAACAAAACCCAAAAGGTCCATGATCAGTATTTTAATTTGGGAATTAGTTCATTTGAGCGAGATGAGGGTAGTAGGCAAGTTGTTATTAATGTGCTGATGAGGTTTGATGCACTTAGAAGAAGAATTAGCCAGACTGAGGATGCTAAGGAGTCTGCTGTGGGGTTAATTAGGCGTGCAGATCTGAAAGCTAGCAATATATTGATGAGCAAAGGTATACGTACGAATATGAGGAAAAGGGTTGGAGTTGTTCCTGGTGTGGAGATTGGTGATATTTTCTTCTTTCGGATGGAAATGTGTTTGATTGGTTTGCATTCCCAGTCCATGGCTGGAATAGATTATATGTTTACTAGGGGTGATCTAGAGGAAGAACCAGTGGCTGTGAGCATTATATCATCTGGAGGTTATGATGACGATGCTGAGGATAGTGATATCTTGATTTACAGTGGCCAGGGCGGGAATGCCAATAAGAAGGGTGAGCAAGCATCTGATCAGAAGCTTGAAAGGGGTAATCTTGCCTTGGAAAGGAGCTTGCGCCGGGCCAATGAAGTGAGAGTCATCCGTGGAATTAAAGATGTTACTAGTCCAGGCTCAAAGGTTTATGTATATGATGGACTTTATACGGTTCAAGAATCATGGATTGAGAAAGGCAAATCTGGCTGCAGTATTTTCAAGTATAAATTGGTGAGAATACCAGGGCAACCTGGTGCTTTTGCTGTTTGGAAATTGATGCAGAAGTGGAAGGACGGCTTATCTGAGAGGGCTGGACTTATTCTTCCAGACCTTTCGTCTGGAGCTGAGACTGTGCCTGTTGCACTTGTAAATGATGTTGATAATGAGAAAGGGCCTGCTTATTTCACTTATTTCGCTACAGTTAAGTATTCAAGATCCTTCAGATTAACCCAACCTATTTTTGGCTGTGACTGTCGTAGTGCATGTGGCCCAGGCAATCCAAATTGCTCTTGCCTTCAGAAAAATGGGGGTAATTTTCCATATACTACAAATGGTATCCTAGTAAGCCGGAAGCCATTGATATATGAATGTGGTCCTTCATGTCCATGCTTTCGTGACTGCAAAAACAGAGTGTCTCAGACTGGTCTGAAGGTTCGGCTGGATGTGTTTAAAACGAAAGATAGGGGTTGGGGACTGCGATCTTTAGATCCTATTCGTGCCGGTACTTTTATTTGTGAATATGCAGGTGAAGTCATAGACAAAGTTAAGGCAAGACAGCACCGGGAGGAAGGTAATATCGGTGATTACTTCTTTGATGCAACCCGTAGTTATGACTTGTTCAAGTGGAACTATGAACCTGGGTTACTCGAAGAGGATGATTCTAACGACTCTACTGAAGAATACAACATCCCATTTCCCCTAGTCATTAGTGCGAAGAATGTTGGGAATGTTGCTCGGTTCATGAATCACAGTTGCCTTCCAAATGTTTTCTGGCAGCCAGTTATATTTGAACAAAACAATGAATCTTTTGTCCATATTGCATTTTTTGCCATGAGACACATTCCCCCCATGACAGAGTTGACATATGATTACGGGATTACCCAGTCAGAGGAGGGTAATTATGAACCCTGCAGGAAAAAGAAATGCTTATGTGGATCACTGAACTGTCGAGGTTATTTTGGTTGATGTTAGAAGTAAGTGGTTCAGTGGAAATGAATGGTATTGTGAATCTGGGCCCTGAGCAACAGGTCTAAATCTCACTCGTGGTTATCCTTTTATGAACTTGTAACAATGAAATATGGTTGTTTCTGACTCTAGAAAGTTTTGTTATTCATGCTTGTGTTAGAAAACAACCCAAATATGAACTGTCTATGCCACAATTATGCCAATCTACTAAAAATTTGAAGTTTGGGGTGTATTTAGATGCAGTGTGAGGATTTATGTGAGACTTGTGCTAGCTGTGTGGGATACATATGCTTGCAGAATTAGTTGGGTAACACATTAATGCTGTACATAAATTTTCTCAGACAAAGTTTATTATATAGTTTAGGTGGAAGCACCAACTCATTGATTGTTCATAAACTGCTCTTCTGTGGACACTGTTTCATTGTACAGTAGACAAATAGTCCTTGATTAAATAATACTTGGTGATTCATAAAGGAGGAAACTCTGTGCTTCGATTTTTACTAAAGACACCCAATTTGCAGGAATTTTATTTTCTCCTGTCAATTGGACTGATTGTAGCATTCAATATTTTTCAACCCTGTTATGGTGCTTTTAGATTTTAGGTTTGATGTATATAATTGCCTAATTAACCTTCCATACCATCCTTTGGATGTAGCTGCTAGCTCCTCTGAGTGCAGAAACTAAGCCTGCCTGTGGCCAGCTACTGTGTGCACTGTCGCCAGTTTAACAGGCACGCATCCTTGTATGTTGTTGCCAGCTTAGCTGGGTTAGATGCTTTCAGCTGTTGATAGGCCCTTCTCCTTCGCCAGTCGTCAGCGATTTTGGAAAGAAGTTCTTCGTATTCGTACTTGGCTGATCACTTAAAATGGTAAGGTTTTAGTACTTAATAGTTGGGTACTATACCGATTAGTTTCGTACCTGTCAAGAGTCATGCTCATGTAACTGTTATTATTGAATGTTTATTTGTGCTGAGATGGTATTGTCGTCTCATACAGAACAATTATTCTGCACTTCTGTGTTAATATTGTGGCAACAAGCTTACAGTGGATGAGGCTATGGCTCTGCATTTGACAAAGCCTGTCCATTTTCAATTCTCTGTTTCTGGTCTTCCAATTTGCAACTTTCTTCCATTTTTGGTTATGATGATGAAATCCCAATTCAGTTGCATTATAAGAACGACTACTTTTAGTGTTGCCTTTTAGGTAAATAGTGGGCGTGTTTGCATCACTTTGAAGATGCTTTTGAATTTTTTTTCTAAAAGAAATAATTTTTTTTATTTCTGCTCAGAATGCAAAAAGGGAAAAAAAAAAAACCTTGAAAAACTTGGAAAGAGCTACATTGTATCTCAAGTCATATGAATAGCTGAGATATACCATGAATAATCTTAAAAATTCTGAAGTAAGATTTATTATTTAATGAAAATAATCATGCATTACTCTTTTTGTCTTGAAGTAATATCGTCAATCTTTCTGGGAATAGATTTCATACTCGCATTTCTAGAAATATGAATTCGAACATGTTTAAAACGTTTGTTTCTGAAAGGGGAAAAATCAGTTTTCCAAAATGATTCCACAGAAGCCAAGCCACCCCAATTTTGTCGCCCAAATATCTAAACTTTCTTGGATAAAAGAAAATTTAATGAAAAAGGAAATTATCCTCTCAAGAAAAGAAATCGAAAGGAAATTAACTGGCGAATGAATTATTATATAATATTCTAGAGTGGTAGTGGGCCGGTAGGCTTATTAAATATATCTTACTTGCAGCCCATCGGGCTTCAATTTGGCGGGAAATTTTCCCCGCCGTTCCCCAATAGGTTTAGAAAAATAAATAAATAAATAAATAAAAAGAAAGAAAGAAAGAAAAACAGCACGTACAGTTTGAAAAAAGTTCAAAATAAATAAATAAAATGTTTTGCAAACAAAAAAGAAAATCGAGAAAAATGGAGAAAGGAAATTTCAAAAGAGGAGAAATTGTGTGGGCAAGAGTAGTTTATCCTCATGAATGGTGGCCTGGTTTTGTTATCAGAAGTGACTTTCTCGGCTTATTGGTCTCCTTCTTTGATTGCGAAAACTCTCGTTATTTTCTTCCATCAGAAATTTGTTCTTTCGAGGAAAACTTCAGATTACTTGTCGAGAAATGCACAAATCACGTCTTGCTTAATCGTGCATTGAAATTCTTGGGCGAAGATGTTATATCGAGCTTGAATTGCTGTGGGCGAGTAAAACGACGTCGAAATGCAAGTGACTTGTTTCAGCCTCGAGTGGTTTTGGGTTTTGTTCGTAGCGTGGCGGTTTCGCCTTGGATTGAACGGGATGATTTCCTTAGTGCTGTCCATGCGGTTGGGCAAGTTATGGCTTTCCGCCATTATGATTTGGTCAACTCAGGTATGTGCTTTGAAATTCTTTTACTCGTTTACATGTTGGAAAAATGTGTTAGATATTGGCAGTGGTTTACTGAAAATTAGGGCTGTTTTGGGTCTGAATTTTGAAATCTATGTTGGCTATATTATTTTGATTTCTTCTGGAATTTTAAATTTATGGTATGTAGAAAACACTAAAAGATAAATATAATGTAAAATAAAGAGCAAGGCAAGAAAGTTTGGGCAGGGATTGAAGGATCGCAATAATAACATTGTCTGAAAGCCAAAGAGTCATCCTCTCGTGAGGGTGATGACGGTACTCTATATCTCTAAAATACAACTCAGTATCCAATCCCCTTACTGAGCATAATTACGGGAAGAAATCTACTAACTTTATCGTGTTGTAGTTGCTCCAAACACAATATAAAATATGAAAGTAATATACTTGTATATACAACAGATATTCATTTTAATTAGTGTAACAGCTTGACCACATAATATATCTCTATTAATGTTGTAACATATAAGAATTTGTATTATATAATTATGCCTGTATTTGTATGTTGTGACTTATGATGTTACCAAAGATTTTAGACCTTTTATCGCGAACAATCTAAACCCTAACACTTGAAAGCCAACAAGTGGAGTGTAATTCTATAAAAGAATATAAAGTTTGGTTATTTCATAAATAGAATGACACATAACTTTTCTGAAATGGAATCATCTAAAAATTGATCATGATGATTGATACTAAGCTTTACTTTGCGCTCTTTGTGGTCCATGTTCCAGCAATGATTATTTGGTGCTGCAGCCTATGTTTGCTCTAATATTCTGCTGAATATATATTGGATTTGCTTTTGGTAATTTCTTTCTGCTTGGATATCTATACAGGTGTTAGTTCAAGAGTACACACAGACCAAGCTTCAGTTGAGAAGATGCACTCGGTTGTTGCAGAAGTAGATAATTTAAAAATGGGTGATGATAATCAGAAATTGTCTGAGCATGAAAATAGTAACTTGTCAGCCGAGTATGAAGATAATAACTTGTCAGCTTGTTTGGCAAATGGAAATAATGGTAGTAATCTTTCTCCAAAAGAATCTTTAAGCCTCCAGAACAAAGATCAGCTTGAAATTAGTTCAATCAGTCAAACAAGACAACAGAAGATACAGTCACTTAAAGAGATGATGGTCAAACTGGGAGTTCTTGCTATAGATCCATTTTATTTAGATGGGGAATGTCTGAATACTTTGAAGTCAAGTTTTTTGAGCTTTAGAAGTTTGTCATGCCTTTATGGTAGCCTGCGCAAGAAATGCTCTCATATTGAAAGTTATGAAGCTCAACTTCCTAATCCTGCCTATACTACGGCTCAGCAGAGCACTAAAGTTCACAGAGGAAAAGAAAAGGCACCTCTTTCTATCGTACCTTGTATGGAAAGCCCTGTTAACTGCCTGGGATTAAAGAGGCAGCTAGATCAATCTGCTTTTTCTGAGGCTCCTTTAAAGTTGCGCAAGACGTTGTCCTTCTCAATTAATGGAGCTGATGCTTATCTTTGGAGAAGTAGTGAAGGATTCAATGCTGCTTTTACTGATACTTTTGTGTCAGGGAATGCCTCTTCCGTTCTTCTTGAATTATTCAAGACTAGGCATTTTTCTTCCATCGAAGCTTATGCCCATCTTCTTAGAAATATAATTGGATGTGAGGCAGATTTATTTGACTCTTTCTTTTCTGGAACCGAAGTGAAGTTAAATGCTCAAAATCTCTCTTACATTGCAGCTCAAAGTTTGACATATATGTGCAGCAGTAGCTTGAAGGACTTGGTTCTGAATTTGCTCAACATCTCTCACACATCTTGCAATGGCATTGTTGAAATCTGTAGCCCTCTTGATAATAGTGGAACCCGTATATCTTATGCAAGTATGCAGCAAGCACAAGAAAGTGAAGCTATTATGAAAAAACCTGGCACCTGCATCCCTTATGCTGATGATATGACTGACAAACTGCTGCAACCTGCTGCTGCTCAATCAGTGTCTAAATATGCAATTGGAGTACCTGCTAAGGATGATGAGGCTAGTAATATAGTAGCAGCAGGAGCCAGTAAATACCAATTAAATTCCCACCTTATTGCTAATGAACTCAAGCCGCTACCTAGCAACTGTGACAATTCCAGTTCAGTCAAAATCAGAGAAATAAGCATGAATGTGGCAGTTGGATGCAGCTTTAAGGAGAAAAAGGATCTCTTACAACCTGTTACTTCTGATTTAGCATTCAAGTCGAAAGTGAGACAGCAACCAGAAGTTCGAACCAGTTTTGCAGTTTCTAGATCTTTGCTGATGAAGTTTCCGAAGGATTGCAGTCTGCCATCCAAGGAGGAGCTGGTAAAAAAGTTTAGTCCATTTGGCAGAGTAGATTCCTTTAAAACAAAAGTCTACTTTTATACTGGCTCTGCCCGGGTGGTGTTCTTACATCAACTTGATGCAGTGGCTGCTTATCAATATGCAAAGAGGAAGAAGATTGCATTTGGTAAAGAGAATGTCAAATTTTGGCTTGATACTTCTGGAGATGAGAAAAGAAGCAAGGAACTAGCTTCTTTTCCTTCACAGACAGCAAATCTGCCTGGATTCAACCTAAAATCATGTCTTAAAAAATCCAAACCCCTTGAGAAAGAAGATAAAAGATGTCAACGAAAGGTGAGGTTTCAGATAGAAACTTAGATCAGTTTATTGTTATTAAATAAAGTAGTCTACTGTAAATATTTTCTTTTTGTTTCTTGGCCATGGGGAAATGTTTTGATGCATCTCGAATAGATTATCACGGGGGACGATCCTGCATTTCTGCAAAAATTTCTACCTATTTGGCAAGAAGCAACCATCTTGAGATCTTTGCTGTAAATCATTTACTCCACTTGAAATGGTCATATTACTTTCTGACGAACTACTGTGTTGCACTTGCTACATACTACTTACATGAATTTGGCTATTAAAAGCCATTATTTGTATAACCAATGCTTGCCATATACGGTGTCTTGATTATGATGTCATATGATGATCATTAGTTGGATGTGCGGCCTTAGTTTTATTTTATTTAAAACCAAACTTCACACTTCATACCGCTTGCTCTCTTTGCTCTCTTTTAACTTTGTGCAGCACCTTAAGGGGGTGTTTAGTGAGCCGAACGACACTGCACTGCATTATTTTCTTGTACTGGACAAAAATTTTATAGTCCGATGTTTGACTCTAAAATTAGAGGGGCCTAAAAATTAAAAATAGTGCAGCTCATACTAGCCAGACTTGACCCGCATCCTCCACGGGTTGATCGTTGCCACTAATTACCATTGATTATTATTGATTATTGTCACTAATTACTATTTAAATTATTATAAATACAATTAGAATTTTTACCATTGATTATTATTGATTATTGTCACTAATTACTATTTAAATTATTATAAATACAATTAGAATTTTTGTTGAACGTTTTATACAATAATATCATTGCTATCATTGTTGATAGATTTGAAATTTATTTTAAAATTTAATTTCAAACTTATGATGAACGATTTTTTAAGATGTGAAGGAAATTGTATCATTGTATAAAGTGTTGATAAAATATTTTAACGATACTCACCTTAATTTAAAAGGATTAAAGTTGATGATGGTCGACGACAAAGAAGAATTGATGGCGTTTTTGTGATTGATTTAAATCATTTTAATTATTTAATTATTAATAAAAATAATAATATATAACTAAGTAATAAAAAATAAATTTTATAATTGATAACTTTGATGATTGACACAATACAGTGAGACACTAAGAGCTTATTTGATATTGTTGTTGAAAGAGGTAAAAGTAATTTTAGTAAAAATTTTTTATAATTACTTTCGATAAAAACACTTTATTTTATAGTATATTTTAAAAAGTAGAAAATGAGTTGTTTTTCAAAATTTAATTTTGAAAAGCAGTTTTATTCGTAAATATACCTATTCAAAAATTATAAAAATTTAAAATTAACTCTAATATAATTATTAAATTTTAGCCTTAATGAGAAAATAAAATTGTTGAAATTAAAAATATTTTATTTTTATTACTTATTATTTATTTATTTTCAAAAGTATAATTAAAAATTTTAAGTTATAAATTATTTTAAGATAGTATGTGTGTATAGATATATATATATATATATATATATAAATACTTACCCAAAATTAATTTTTTTATAATTAAGATTACTACAATATTTTAACAATAAAATAAATTAAATCAGCAAATGATTTTAAAGTTCACGATACTTTCAAATATAAAATTTATTAAATATTAAACGAATTCTTTTCAAAATCGGTTATTTTTATAGTAAAAATAAATTACTTTAAAATTTACAATAATTTTAAATTAATCCTAATTATAATATTATATTAAATTTTATTTAATACAATCCAGTACAATTCAATACGCATTGCCAAACTCAAAAAGTTGTATCTACTGTTTTATTCGGTTTCACGTTTGAACCCGGAGCAATAGGGGCTCAATTTTCAGCCCGGGTGGAACACTTTCCGTTGTTCTAAACGCAGTGACATTGCACCCCTCTAGTAATACGTGCGAACTGCTGATTCTCATTTTCAATACTAAGCCCCGTAGCCATTCACCAGCAGAAAACAAAGGATTCTTAGTTGCCTGCTACATAAAAGAGTTCCAACAAAGGATTCTTAGTTGCCTGCTACATAAAAGGGTTCCAACGCTTTCATAAGTTTAGTCTACTATCCTATTTTTTTCATATTATTTTAAAAATATTTCGATTTTTTTTTCCCGATAAAATAACATATAAATTTTTAAACTTTAAACTATTATTTAAATAATCATAATAATTTTAAAAATATTTATAAAAATTTTAATTTATTAAAAATTTACGATTATATTCTTATATAATAACAATTAATTAAAAAATTATTTTTAATTTTCATGTAAATATAAAATATAAAATAATAATATATATTATTTTATAACACATTAATAACTAAATATTAATTAATATAAAAAAATAAAATATTAAACTAAACAATAAAAGAAAAAAACGAAAATTCTCTCATTTAAAATGGTTTGACACACAGCTATCTTTTTTTCAAATTTAAAAAAAAAAAAGAAAGAAAAGTAAAAAACAATGAACAAATTAAGAGTATGAAGGAAGCTAAATACTGGAAGAAGTAAACAACAATTTCCAGCAAACCATTGACAATCGAGTAAATATCACTTTTCTCTTTTCATTTTTTTTGCTTTCTATTCTAGTATCAACAAATACAAAGAATTGTTGTCGAGGTTAATGTACAGACAATCTGCATCTGCTTCCAACTGGACTCATTCTGAAACATATAAACCTCATATGAATGATTTACATCTATGTTCTAAAAAGAATTAACGAGCATTTTGGCCATTCTCCAACCAAATTTCTGACCCATCACTAACTTCTGCAAAAACCGTGGTAGTCCTCTAGGAACGGTATTTCAGCCAAATTTTCTAGCATACTGCCCCTTCAAACGCTAGAATTCTACAAAATACCACCACAAAATTTCATACAAGACCACCTCTCCATGTCACACCAACGAATTTTGGAGAAGTCTGCCATCTCCAAGTCAGGGGATGAAACTAACACAGTGCAGTATCTCTCCATCCATGGCCGAGAAATCCATGTCTAAATCTCTTTAAAGTATTTGACATGAAATTCATGTTTGAACAAGGGAATTGGTTAATCATCACGAGCAATATATTTCACTCCCATACACAAGTAGCTACTGCACAAACAGTTTGGAGTTATTTTACACGAAATTCATGCCTAAATACGGTCAAATTCTGGGTGAACTTGTCCCTGTTCTTTGAATCCAAGCTTCGAGTAACGTCAGTCATTAGTTTATCAAAGCATACAGACAGCCGCTGGTGTTGATCCACTGGCTGCAAGATATGATGCAAATATCATCATTAAGAATAAGATCATTGGAAAAGGGCAAAGAATGAGAAGGGAGAAAAAGGCAGATAAAAACCAAGAAAACTAAAATAAAATTAAACTTCTCTAGCTGTCCCAATTCAAAACCATAGACAAGTTAAATTTTCTAGTTGCTCACAAGATTAAACTTCCCTTAGCTGTCAATTGAATCAGATATTTATCAGGTCTGAGAATTGGAGCCTTGCCAACCTCTTTAGCGGCACCAATTTTCATTGACAAAGTTGTTACCTAGCTTTCACATGTGGAGTCTCCGTGTTTATTGCTAGATGTGATGTACACACATATATGGCCTAACTTAATGGAAATTCCAAGTTTGTAAAATATATTTGCATTGCAAGAACATTCTTGCAAGGTGTCAATAGATGGAGGGCCAGGCATCTAGGACAGAACATATGTACACATGCATGAATGACAGGGCTACGAGATTTCAAAAGTTAAATGAAAACAAGATTTTTATCATATGTTTCATTTATTATATTATGTTAGAAAAAAAAAAATATTATATTGAGCCTCTCCTAAATGTTAAACTAAGTATATGAATGTGTCTTTATATAGGCTAAAATGATAAACCAATATAAGTTAGGAATCCTAACCAAACAAAGAAAAGACTAATATTACTTGAACTATAAATACACTTAATATAACTAAACCTAGTGAAACTAAATAAGTTTAATTTTGGTTCTAACATATCAAATTTTCATGAAGAAGGTCAAAGCAGCAAGGCGTCAGGCTAAACAGAAATACCCTGTTGATGTGGTCTAACTAACATTATTAATGGGGAAGAAAGAAAAAGAGATCGCCAATTTTTCCACAGATGATAGATTTGTTTGACTTACCTGTGAAGCCAAAATTTGAGCTTTCAGATCCGAAAAAACCTGCAGGTGAAGTTTAGATTTCTCAGTCAAGATGGAATACGATTGTACAAATTACATATAAGCAGTCAAAATCATATGCCTCCACAAAACAAACATGTTATTAAGAATACGGATCTCATACTCATGCTGAAATGTTTAACAAAGAGCATACCGGTCAGTATATGCAGACAAATTAACTTCATTCTATTAAACAAATCAAACAAGCAAAACAGAATTCATGATTGGTAAGCTAAAGAGGTACAATAAAGCAAGAGGGAAAGTAAGAGAAACATATGAGGTAAAATACTATAAACCATCACCTGTTCACTAATAAGAATTAAGCTCAGCATAGGTCTGCTAAGACTCCACTGGTTGCCACAATCTTCAAATAATACAATCTCAAATAAGGTCTTCAATATCTGTATACAAAGAAAAGAAGGCTCTCAAATATTCAATAAAAGGCAGCAGAAACAAAATAATTAGTGCAAGTATAAAATCTTTACTAAGAGAAAGACAAAACAAGTCCCTCATTATTTTACTGGAGTTGAGGATGTAATTTTAAGTTGATGTAATATGACAATTACATGCACCTCATAGTACATACTACATGGTATAGCCAGGGAGCAGAAATCAGTATGTATTTGAAAAGAAAAAAGGAAAAACAGGCTTTCGTGGGGACACAAATTGGATGACAAAACTGGCCATTTCAAGTTGATTAACCTATTTTTCGAAACCTGGTGTTTAATAAAACACTCCTGTCAATGCCCCAAAATGCCTCTACAACAGAATTTCTGGCAAAAGGGTAATGGAGTCAAAGTTTCTTAAAACACTATAAAATTTTAAAAAATTAGTGAAGCTCTACTTGGTTGTTATTTTATCAGAGATTTCAAAAACTAGGTTTCCTTTTACTTGTGAGCTTGAAGTGGGGTTATCTAATAGAAGTATGTTTGCCATTTGAGATGGGTCTACCAAAGAGATAAGTACATGTAGCGTTAATGATCTAGTTCCCAGAAAGGTCAAATTTGGGAAAAGGTGTTTACATTGATCGGAAAAAGTGCTAGAACTAGAACCTTCAACAATGAACTCTTGAAAGCATAGGTTTGTTGAGGAAGAAAGATGAGAACTGGAATGAGCTGAGTTTGGCGCTGAGATATCTTTTTGCCTGAGTGGCCGCCACTACACTATCTATGTCTCTAATTTTTATCATCTTGGTATCATGTTTCTTATAATATCAACAAGAACAAAAACAACGGAAAAGAGTCCCTTCACTCACTTCTGGGAACAAATTGGGACACTCTGCAATGCGTCTTGCGAGATTAATTGCAGCAGGTGAAGTAGGTGCCTCACCCATAGTTATGTTATTGAAATAGAAAGCAGCCAAATTATCCACGGAAGAAGCGCACTGAAACCAGAATTTAAAATGTTCAGGTTTGATGAATAAAAAATAGACAAAGAAATATACAGATAAAATGGTGCCACATTCAGACAAGAAATAGAGCAAAAATGTTTCACGCTCATGAAGATGGTTAAAACTTAAAAGTGGAAATTATGGTTGCAACGACCAATGAGTGAATCCAATCTGTTGATCTGATGCAAATATTCTTCAGAAAAATGGGATTACTTAAAGATATAGAAAGATTATTCTGTAATTTATATATTTGGATAATATATGCATACACATGACAAGAACATTGAATTTGTTTTATTTCCGTTGTCTCCTTTATTTACAAGAAAGAAGATTAGTTTACTATCATTAATCAACAATATTGGTGAAGAAAAATTATTATCCATGACTCTTTCAACAGAACAAAGAAAAATATTTTCATTTGCCTTTGCTTTTCTTTCCTCCTGTTTTTTCCCACAGAATAACTTGTTGTTCACACCTAAAATAAACTTAAGACACCACTTTGATTGAATTTTGATTCAGAGGAAAGAAAGTATGGAGCTGAAATTGGAAATCAATACTACCTGTGAAGAGATATTCGTATCCAGTCCTTTCAGGCCAGATTCAAGGGAACCGACCATGTGCATAAAGGTACTTGTATCCAAATTCAATATAAAAACAATGTGGCTGCTGAACAAAACCTCCAAGAATGCAAAGTAGGCCCTTGTTAACTGCAAAGAAACAGAAAATGGACAAACCAAACCTTAAAATTTGAAAGACTCAAAACAGTCTACAATCCAATAAATTTATCCCTGAGAACAGTTCATTGAAAAATAAATTAAAAGAACAAATTATTCACCTTTAAGTTACTCTAAATCATCCTAGAGGTATGTTATTGAGAGATTTTGGTATCTTTTACTCCACATACTACTAGCATGGTTTAAAAGATGGGAAAACTCCATTGTTCCAAATACCCTATGGTACTATTTATACTATTTGATTCCTAAGGGGATAGCAAGTTAGTAAAGCCTCTTGCAGCGGAAGCAAGAGGTCAATGGATTGAATCCTCTGCACACCAACATTGGAGGGGGATTAGTCTAACTTCTGTTTGTGCTTAGGGTGGGATGGAATGGGACACATTCAAAAAAATTTAAAACATAAAAAGAGAGTATATATAAACAATTCTTGATATGAAACTTACCAACAATAGAACACTATCATAAGAGAGCAGGGCTATCTTAATGCCATAGACCTTTTTGACTAAATGAAAGTTTATATAACAGAGTATGGTTATCTTTAAGCCAATACTTTGCTTTCAGAAGTGCAGGGCTGGTGGCATCAACAGTGTGATCATCACAATTCTTTCTTAAATCAGTAACATAACTCAAATATTTCCGTTTTTTTTTCTTCTTTTGGAAGTAAAAAAATGAAAAAAGAAAATGGATTTGGTCTCTCAGGTTTTGTTTGACATCCATAATGATACACATGCATGCAAACATATTTCTAAACAAATTCAGAAAACATTCTACAAGGAATTATCTAACCAACCAAACCTGGTGTCCAGAAAGCCCATAGCATTCTACATACCTTCCTGAAAGCCAATATATCAGCCAAAGGAATTGACAGTGTCATTTTAAGGGCAATGTCAAGTACATCAGAGAGTGCTCTATCACCATATAATTCAAACACGCCAAAGTTGACATAGTTTCCAGCAAGTGCTGCCATTTGTTTGGAAAACAAAATCAAATCAGCTCAAATTATGGGTCTTTGTCAAAAGCTGTTTATTAACCAATACCAAACAAGAAAATGCCACTGCCTAAATAGATAGTGGTTGAAAATTAAAAGCAATATACCATGCCAAACAATAACTACATGTATCTAATGTAACCACACTAAAAGGAAGATATTTCTTTCCTGGCTAAAAGGAGTTAAGATCAGTTCTTGATTTATATCTCACCAAATGGCCAGAAAAGGAGGGAAAAGAAAAAGGGGAATAAATAAGCAGACATCCTTTATATGAAATACAAAATCACACTAATCTAATTATTGTTTTCCTTGTACTCAGAAAATCGTTATTGACACATTTCATTCAGCATACAAAAAGAGTATGGTACATCTATATATGTCATGTTGAACAACTGAAAACTCATACAAGAAAAGATGGACGTGAATTGAGAAAATCTGACATACATTTATATAACTAAGAAATTACTGATATTTACTTTCCAATATACTTGAGGATAAAAAATAAATAGTATAATACATGAATAATAGTTCTCATATAAAGAAGTCAACTGGTAGTAGTTTTCACATAAAAAAATTATATGTTGTGTAGGAGCAGAGAGTGTGAGGTGTCTATGATTCTTTGGCAAATTGATGAAACTTCTGAAAGATTTAGTTTGTCCTATATTTTACTATAATTAAACTAAAAATGCCAAACTCACAACAAATAGAAGTGCATCTACCCAGAGAAATCATGCAACTGATGAACTACCAACAACCACAATGAATAAAACCCACTAAATAGTTTAAGCTTAAAAGAGAGAAAGATAGCTAAAAAATAACCTCTTGACAGAATAGTTAAACAAATCCATATTCCCTTGTATTTGTAGGCATATATATCGGCAGCATTTGGAAGAACTAGAATTCTCGATCCGTAAGCTACTATTATTTTACTAACTTCGCGAAATAGGAGAATGCCATTAGGAGAAGATGAGTCAAAAGTCAACCGCTGTGCTTTGTTTAACACGAACTCAGCCATGAATTTTAGCAATGGAGTAGTAACCTGCAGCATTAAGTCAAACAATAAAGTCCATTAAGAAAACACTGTTTAGGTTTATCATCCCACAAGAATTTGATAAATACTACACAAAATCATCACGATAACAAATAAAAAAGCAGGGGCAAGCAGCAAGTGAAATATAAAACAAATCTTGAGAAGTCAAAAGTGAATATAACAGCATTTGAAGTGCCAACATGTATACATCTATTTTTTTCCGAAAAAGTTTAGTGGGAGCCTCAGTTAAAAAAAAAACAATTAAAAGCGGCATTAAGGGCAAGCAATCAAACAGTGTTTGAAGATGTAGGTAGGAAGTTTCCGAACTTTTGAGAAAAAAGGCAAACTTTCTGGCTTCATTATTATCCTAGTTTCCCAGATAGTTTAGTGATATTTCACTATTATCTTAATCACAAAAATAGGAACACTGTTGTAGATGGCATTTGTTTAGCATCTGTATGACCGGTGGCCTACTGGTCCACAATTTGGCAGCTCTTTTATTAAATCAACAAAGTTTTGTTTGTTTCTTGTATAAAGAAAGGAAGAATGACAGATAGTTTATATTCTGTAAATCTTCTCAAAATTAATACAAACATACTTCATTTGTCATCTGAAAAAAGAATGACAGTAGCAATCCTCATCCAACTTTTTGTTCCTAAGGCAAAAATGATAAAGCGAATATGCCCTATTGAACCATGCAAGAACAATGGAGCAAATACATGCTTTAAAGTTAAAGTGTTGACCAGGACAATGGGAAAAACAAGCATAATAGAATACTATATGCAGAGACATACAAAAAGCAAGAATTGAGAGAAGAATGAGGTGACATCTACAGAAACTGGCTCAAGTTAAAATTGTGTTACTCTTTTTATTTTCATTGGCAAATTGTGTTTGTATGCCCCCAGTGATGTGTCAATGAATTGCTGAGGTTTTGTTGTCAAGAAAAGTTCCTAACGGCATAAAATGTTATATGCTGCTGACTTGCTTTAGATTTTAGTGTAAGAGATTCTTTTAGCCCAATTTTGCCGACCCAAGAGGTCTTTAGAAATAGCACAAGCTCGATTTAGATAGAACACCCTTGATAGAATTATAAACCAAATATTGCCATAAGCCACAGGAAAGGAGTAACGCACTACAAGTCAGAATGATTCCTGGCATTCTGATATTTCCTTCTCGAAGTTTTTATTTAAGAGAATGTCATGGTAAATTTATAATACAATCACTGCTGAGACAGAAAAATAATATAGACAGTGGTTGTTTCTACGGTAGAAGTTAGATACTCAAACTTTATGGACTTAATGAATGCTTCCATCCACCCAGTGCTAACTGATCAACATTCTTTAAATTAAAGGACGATAAAGTAGATGTTAGAATAAAAGGACTAAAAACAAAAGTGATTTGCAGTAAAGAGAGAGAAAAAAAAATCAGAAACCCTGATTTAAATATTATACAGTTATTGGTGAAAAGGTTTCTAGAGTTTTAAGGTCTAGTTGGTTGCTCAACAATATAGGAAATTGGCATGTCAGAGATCTCACGGTGGGGAAAATTAACAATACCTCAGGAGTATCAGTCCAATGTGATATGCCTTTTAGGAGAAGGGGCATGTGTGCTGGATATAGCCAATCAAATAAAAGTCCATATGTTCTGCGACTGAAATATATTCATAAAAGGAAAAGGGTATTATTGTACCATTCATCGGAAAGAAAAAGAAAGGCAAACCCAGATATTGCACTTGTACCAACCTATTTGTGGCCATTGCAATTCCTCGGAGATCCCTCATTAACCCAATCAAAGCATACTTTACCGCATCAGTACGAAACATTGAATCAGGAGTCGATTCCAAACTGATGAAAACCTAAAGCACCATAAACATCATTTCAGTGCCCAAAAAAAAGAAAAACCAAAGGAAAAATTAACTTAAATTAAGGGTATAAGAATGGGGAATGATTGTGCACATCACTGATAAAATATCACTACCAATAACAATATGAAGGAAAATAGGTGCAACAACTTTGACCCAAGCACCCGAGAAAAACTTCTGGGGGACTTGTCTCGTTTCTAAGATACATGTTGATATTCAGAAGCACATTAACACGATCAATGCCAACAGGCTGACAAAAATATGAAAGAACATTAGAGAGAAAGAAAGCATGTGTACTTGCAAAAGTGGATCCATTGAAGACTTAAATTTCACAGGGCTATCCTCCATGAAAATCAACCAGCCAATAGTGTAGTAAAAAGTTGTTCTGCTGCGGGAGCATCTATATTCTTCCAAAAAAGGGAAGTGCTCTCTCTGAAATCAGATATTCAGAACTGGGCTATTAATACAAGGTTTTATCAATTTCTAAACACACAAATCAAACGATGAATAATGAAATAAATGAAATAATGTTAGAAATGGAATTACAGTATGATTTGCAACAATAAATTTGATAGTATCCAACTTCAAAAGAAGCTTTCCAGTCATATATCTGCCCAAAAGAAATACAGAAGTCAAACATACGAGGGGAATAAATAACTTTTAAGAAACCAAAACAACAGATGGTGCCATTTTTCTAGCCATATATTGAACTGATATACTAACCCAGAAGCCAACTCCAAGAACAAACTTAAAGTGTGATCAATAACCTCCTCACTCTGTAAAAAACAGCAAACAAATATACATATATGAAATGGATTCCAAGAAGAATATTATGAACAGAAAAAAAAAAGAATAAGGCAATCACCTCAGTGTAACACTTGAGGTTAGTAGCAATCTTCCCAACAATCACATTCAATAGTAGTAGATGATCATGGAGTCCAAGAAGCTCAGACAACCGGGCATACAACTGCTGCAACAGAATGAGAAAGTCTCAAAGAATATGCAGACATTTAAAAGATAATTTTAAGAAAGAACAGAGAGAAACTTAATTACCTTGGAGGAATGCATCGCCTGATCACCTACATAAGATTTTCTGAAATGCTGAAAGAAGGTGAGAATGGCACGATCAAGTCTCTGCTTACTCAATTCACGGTATCTCTGCCAATGCGAAGATAACGAAATCTATATTGTCAAGTTATTCTACCAACAGAGAGACAAATGTAAAATCCAGTCCAGTGATGATACAGAAGTACTTAATATGGAAAAACCCAAGGCCTCATGGCTGACAACTAATAAAACTGTACGTCATGTGCTGTTAATTTTTTTAAGGAATTTTACAGCTGTCAGACATACTATAATTACATTTCAGAGGAAAATAACCAATTTCAAGATGGTTATACAATTATCATGGATAATTTTAGGCAGAGTCATGAAATCAGAAAAGAAATAACATCTAAGTAAAGCATCAAAATATTCAATACTACATTAACCATTATCCAGACAACAGAACAAATGGACTCCTTTAACATTAACTGAAGAAGCCAAAGGAATAGATACCAAACTCTCTCCAGCCATAGAAACACTGCCAGAAAGAAAATATATCTCCCCCACTGGCAAAGTTCTTGTTAGAGCTTAAATAGTATTGTTGGGCATCATCACTTAATAGCCAAAGCATTTATGCTACAAGTTCATTTGTTACAGACTACAGATGACATAGCAAAATAGGGTACTACAAAATAGTCAACAGTTCAACTTCCTGCCCACAAATAATGTATAAGCTCAATGTAATTTAACTTTACAAAACTACAACTACAATGAGAAAATCTGAACTCGAAGGAGACATCAAAGAAATTATGAATTTAACCCATCAGTCACACTAATAAGATATAGGTTGCTTGTCACTGCCATGTTTTCAGCCTCCAAACAACTACCACATTCTCTTGTAAAATGAAAACATCTCAGATGACACAATAAAAGATTATCAGCCAACAAATTGTCCATTGGCCAATTAAAGTTTAACTGAGTGAAAATGAGAGGATGATGCCATCTTATCTAGGAGTATTTGGCTCCTCAGATATGGGGATAAGTGCAAAATTAGCCTAAAAGCAATTGCAATAAGTGAATATGCAATGACACAGTAGTTGCCAAAATTGTGAGTCACCAAGAAACTAACCCTTTCATTTGTAACATGACAAATACGAAAGGAGCCATTACATTGTTACCACATCAGCTGATAAAGCTAGCTCCACCTGGTCCAGCCCATTGGAATAAAAAAAATTTACCCTACACACCAGGCATGAGACCAAAAGCCATATATCTCCAGTCAATAGATACTTTTTTTTCAGTGTAGGGCCTACAACCTAAAATCTTTGTCTTTCCATTTCCTTTCTACATTCCTTTCCATCTAAAACTGGCTGGAAATATATGATTGACAATCTAAAGCAACAATTAGTAAAGTTCTCAATTTTACCCTAAATCCCATGCATAACACCAAAAGCCAAAGCACAGAGTATTAGGAAAGAGAAGTGGCAATAGACAGTGAATGCTTTAATTTAAGTTCATATGTTCTTGTTATTCAATTTAAACTCCTCAAGCTGATCTACCTGAGTGTGAAGACCACTGTCAGTGACATTTATTAGTTGCAAAACACGTGCTGAAAGTTCTGCATCAAGCACTTCTTGTGACTCCATGCTGCACAGGCGAAAGTAACTAATGGATTTACATATGCCAAAACAAACATCACTTAATTTTTTCAATAATGTTGAAAAAAAATAAAATACAAGGTCGCGACTGGAAGAAGTGTTTTACCTACAACCAGTACATTGTTTTATCTTAAGAATAGCAGCAATAATATGAACAATCCAAGCAAGTTTGGCTTCAATGACAGAGAGGTCACTATTATCACCAGTCTGTACTCGTGCTCTTTCCTATAAATATTAATTACAGACAATAATTGAGATTATACTTCACTTTGCAAAAGCTAGATCAGAAAATGAGGCCTTGCCCGTGATGAATGACCGTACCGTATATGACTGCAGAATAGGCTCCATTATGTTTATTATATACAAGCCACTGCTTTCATACTGCAACAAGAAAAAAGAAGTCAAAAACACTACAACCATTTACCAAAACAGTTAGATAACTGAAAAGAGTGAAATAAAAAAGAAAAACAGCTGTAAAATTCAAACCTAGACTTTCTTTTTAGCAGGAAATAAAAGAACTTTCTTTTTAGCAGGAAATAAAAGAACTTTCTTTTTAGCAGGAAATAAAAGAACTTTCTTTTTAGCAGGAAATAAAAGAATAAATATCTAGCAATTGGTTTTAAACCTGGAATCTACAAAGGTAAGGAAAGCAATCTAGTTGATCCTGAAGTAGTTCAACATTGTCCAGCGGATTGTCAGAAAGATCATCAGGGAATCCAGCCTACAGGACATGTAGAAAAGGAAAAATGAAAGATAAAGCTTTTAATAAATAAATTGTACTTAAATTGACAAATCAGAGTATCAGTCCCAGAGAAAAGCAGATGTGTACCTGCACAGAATTGAATCTTGATGTGATAAAACCTTCAGTGATTTTAGGCACAAATTCATCCAACAAACTAGGTGCATCACCTTTCAAATAAGGCACAGATGTAACTAGTCTGGACCAGAGTCCCAGTAGGTAATATACACTGCTGCTGGCCCACTAGTAAAAGACATGAGTTTAATCAGTATTCAAGGTGCAGTAAGGGAATAAAGCTTCCAAATAATTCTCTTACACATGCACAGACCAATTGAATATACCCAAATAAAATAGCTCAAGGCACCATGTAATGAAATCCAATTTGCAGGACATTCTATTAAGTTAAAGCTTACTATATAGACATTCTTAAAATTTATGAACACCAGTCAACCTGCCAAGACTGCAATGACTTTAAAGTGAACTCTGCCACTAATTGTATCCAATCGCTATAGCCCTCCACATTCACAAGCTCTGATAACTGAAACACAATTCCCAAATTCAATAAACACGATGTTAAATGATTCAGAGAGAAATAATTACAATTTTATCATTCCGCAGAAATTAAACATGTACTAAGAGAGGCAACAAAACATACAGGTGATATTAGCAGCTATAAAGATAACATTGATAAGTACTGATTCACTTATAAAATAAACCATAAATTACCATAACAATGAAATGAAGCAGTGCAGTTTATGCGCATGAAATAAAAAACCCGAAGAGAACGTGAAAAACTGCTATTGTAGACAACAAACCTTCCACGTAATTTTTTCAATCACAGAGGTGTAAAAATACATGGAAGTCCTAATAGAGGGATTATAAACTGAGTGATGCTTATAAAAGCAAAAGCACAAGCAAAATATGTCGGCAGCAGACATTGTGAAGGTAACACATGGGTTTATATCCCAAGGTGTGGAATCTATGTAGAGAAACTACATAACCAATTTATTCTAATGAAGTAGATATGACCTTAGATATTTTCACCAACCATGGGTTCAAAGGGACTTCTAATGTTCCCTTCTGCAATTGATAACAGCGAGCAAATAAATAAAAATTAATAAAGAATTTGTCTTTATGATTGTGCCATGAAGAAGGTACTGATTATAGACAGAGAAATGAACAAAAGAGGATTTGCATAGTCAACCCTAAGTAGTTGGGCTAAACAAATATTCAGCAGAGAGAATTCGCTTGCCATTCTGCCACTGAACTACATAGCCAGTCCTACAAACAAAAGGAATTCGATTTTACAATCAAACTTCTAACAATATGATAGCAAACTGGCATGCAAAGAACATGACTATATAAACTAGACTGAATATCTACTGAACTAAAATACACCAGCTTATAGTTATGCGACCACAATTGCTTCCGGTATTCAATTACGACATAAATTAGAACTAATCAAACAGCACACATGCATACATAGTCATCAAATGGAAAACCATAAAATGATTTGCAGTTGTTAACCAATAGGTACACCATAAAGACACAAACAGCACATGCACACACAACTATCAATTGTATTCGTATCATATGCAAATTAAGAACACATTGTCAAAAGTTCACAACTATTACCTGATAATTCACTCTGAAACGTCCGAGAAGGCGACAATATTCATGGTAATTATCATGATCAGCAAGACCTGAAGCCCAATCAGGTCACAATTTGTAAATGATAAAACAGAACAATGAAGAAAAAAGTAGCATAATGGATTCAAAACTTAACAACTAATTGATGGGCTATTTTTGTATGGCACCAAGAAATGAAACCATGACATAAGAATTTGATGCTACTTTACCATGAATTCTTCCAAAATCATTATACTCTTTGTACCGTATTTCCTACAGAGCACAATGCTAATTAAGCATGATAAAATTATGCATGCCAACAAATTTTGAATCACTAGTGGAATCGATTCCATGCTTGAATATGCTCCTATTAACCTGTGAACTCCAATGGTGCAAGCTAAATAAATCCAACCTCTGTTGCAATTTTATTTTGGTTAAAGTTTCTGAAACAGGAAGCCATAAGATGATAACCAGTTCAATGTCTCTCAAAACATGTTCCCCATTAACACTGACAGCAAAATGAACTAAAACTATCTCATGATGTTCCAAGGATACAAAATTAATAATAAATAATGTAAAGCACAATTAGCTTCCACTTGGTCTAAAAAGCCACAATAAAACATTAGCCATAATTGAATGTCTCTGCTATTTGGCAGTTATAGCAAAATCAATGAGGAGGCATTTTCTAGGATATACGAAGTGTCTGCCATATAGGGTTAAAAGCAGAGGCAAAAGAAGAAGAACAAGGCAAAACAATTGAGTAAATCCGCACAGCTATTAGCCAAGTAATAAAAAATTAATGCAAAATAATAAAGGGAGAGAGAATGTATTAACACAATATTACCTTGCCCTGTTTGTAGAATTTCTTTGGTTCCTGTCATCAAATGGGCCAAAAACTTAGAACGAGCAGCATCATTTGTAAATAAAGAACGTCTTACAGAAGCCAGTCGAACCAAGCATTCCAGTGCCTAGAAAGAAACTTAAATAACTAATAAAAAAAAAAAACCCAAGTAGCAAATTCATGAATAGTTGAAAATAATTTGCATTTCAAATTATTTACATGTAAGGATCTCTCTAAATTTCAGCAAAACAGGCCACCATGGCCAATGCTATGACAATCCACCATTTACAGTGCAATAGACATTAGTTGGAAGTAGTTATAATTGGTTTAAACTAACAAGAATGAAATATGCACCTTACAAAGGTTATGGCTTAGAACTCCAGATAGCCCATCATTACAATATATAACCAGTATTATTGAGTGATAAATTATAGTATCTGAATATTCACATTGAACAGTTATTTTCTTCTCTTGTTCTTTTTTTCTTTTACTGAATTGAATTCAAACCTCAGGCTTATCCCATTCTGAAAGCACCCCTTCATGGTTCCAACAAAGGTCAATGTCCAAATAAAGCATTCTCTTTCCATACCTTCTCGTCAATATTTAATTCAAGGTTTTAAAACCATTTCAGATAAACACCAAACAAATTTTTAGATAACAGTGTCACAGAAAGCAGCATTTCCTCAGTTCTTAAAAACACTTTGTCAATATCGCGTATAATCTATCCATAGGTAGAAAATCTAGGCTTTTAAGGACTTGGGAAGTATGTGATTGAAGAATAAAATACCCAACTTCCTAGTAGCAACTTGTCTCTAGAGATCTCAATTCTGTTAAAAAGGCCAAAAGTGAACATTAAAACAATCTTGATAGCAATACTTGTAAATTTTACAGTAATCACTGATATAAGCAAGGATGGCATGGTATTACCCCAAGGAAATCTTCATTCGGTTATACAATTCTAGTAGGAAACTGTCAATGATTTGATGTTATATAGCTTTCAGTAATACAATTCCATTTCCCCTTTTCCTTTCCAGAAATATTTTTCTAATGGTCTTTTTTATGGGACAAGGCTCATATTTTTGCTTCCTCTGGCCTTGATCTCTATTGAATTCAAGGTTTTAGCATTCTTTTCTATTAAGAAAAATATGGGAAGGTGTTATTAGATGAGTGTTGTACTTTTTGGCTTTTCTTGCGGCATTGATTTTCTTTGTGGACTTCTGGTCCACCCTTTAGTAGTTAATTTTTTGGAATGAAATTTCCTTGTTTCTTATCAAAAAGAAAAATAAAATTTAAAAAAAAAACCCTCCAATCTCGCCACCCTAATGGGCCCATCAATTTCTAAAGCAAAAGCCTGCAAGCAAGGCATATAGAAAACAGTATCCAAAATTTACTTGTCTATGAAATTGACAAAAACAGCAAGCAGAATGGTTCAGTTGTTATTAGCAGTATGGTTATGATTTTCTATAGAGCACTAAAGCATAAGAAACAAGACATGTACGAACCTCTTTGGAAAGAGGGGAGTCTGCGATTGCATAGTAATCAAAAAATATTTGTAGTGTTGATGGATCCTCTAAAACTGGTCTCCAAGAGGATGGAATCTGTGGGATGATTGCCATAAATTAATATGTTAAACTTCCTACCAGAAGGCCCATAGAATATGGCCTTTAAACAATTAATGATCGAAATCGAAAGAAAAAATATCAATCAATACCTGAACAGTACCAAACTCTTCTGAACTTTCATCAATAGAAGTCCCCACAAAATCAAAAGATAAACATTTAAGACAAAGAGAAAGTGCCAAATCTTGCAACCGACTAGCAACTGTGAATTACATGAAGCAAATCCATCAGAAAAATAATTAGTAATAAAGAAACATCAAATGAACTTGAATATAGAGATAATAATGAATGATTGATGTTCAGAGGGAGATGGAGAGAGAATCATAAGGACAAGACAAGAATGAAACTTAGCACATACCATCATTTTTCAGTTGACGCAACGATGTTAAAGATATTTGGAATATCTGAAAAAGTGACTGATCCCTGAAGGAGCAGGCAACCCGTCGATGATGTGTTGAAGGCAGCCCTGGATTAGGCTGATATTCGGGCAACAAGAAAATATACAAGATGATGTGTTAGCAAACATATGAAGATTATGTGGAAGATGATAATAGCAAAAACAAAAACACAAATAAAAACAACAACTTCAACAATAATAACAATAAAATAGGATAATGATGAAAAGAAAGCAAAAGGAATTGTTGTTCTTAGCTAACAAATTTTTTAAAAAAAAAAAATTGTATATGATTCTAGATTAATCATGAAGCTTTATCAGCAAATACTATAAATGGGGCTATCACCAAAGGTAACAGCCATGGTTTTTAGATTTTACTAGGAAACTTCAAAAAACACCAAAAATAATCTACCGGTGGACTAGAAACTAGACCTGACAATTCCTCGTACGATTTTAGTTAGAACAGAAATGAAAGGAAGTTAGAGAAGGAAAGATCGGAGAAAAGATGAGAAGCAAAGAGTGGGACCCACCAAATTTGTGTTGTTGAAGGCTTATACAAGACGTTTAAGCTTGTTGTAGTTTTCCATCTTCCTTTGTTTCACTCCCCCATCATGAATAAAACATGAGGTATGGGGAAGTTTTTCGTCTAATTTCCCTCCATTACCCTCTCACTTAAACACCCAAAAGCGGAAAATGTATCTATGTCCCTTGACTTCTCTCTCTCTCTTTCATTTCTTCATTCTAAACGAAGTCTTATTCTATAGAGCCATTAAGCACCTTCAAATAATACATAACCACAATGGCAATATCTGTGCAACGCACTGCTTTCCACAAGAACTGAAACCAAAAACCTCCACCTGAACCTAGAAACGAGAGGATTTGAAATTGCCACACAACAATAAACATAGAAAAAATTAACAATTCAAATTCTACATTCTTTCGACAACAAAAATGAATACTCAAGTTGTGTAAACTGTTGAGATTTGACTTAGGGAACCAGAATTGAGTCTAAATTTGACATGCACACTAGGGAACTGATGACATTCCATCTGCAGATACCAGTAATTAGATTCCAGTTAGTTATTTTTTCATGAAACTAGGTCAGCCCTTCAAAATCCAAGTCAATTGACGATGCATTTATGATAAATTTATTTTACTTCTTCTAACAGGTTGTGGGATAGCAGCATTTTTACTGTTACTACTACCCATAAAGGGTGATTCTATGCTCCATCCACAAAAAAAAGCCAAATATACAAGCTGGGTAAAAGAAGATGGTGGAAAAGAAACTATCTAAATAACTTAAAAGGCATGGAAAGAAGAGAAGAAAGAAGATATCGAAGAGGTTTAGTACAAACTAATGAAATAAAAAAAGATGGACAATGTTGAGGCCAGGAAGGGTGGGGGCACATATAAAGCATCGTAGGCCTTTGAATCTGATGAATTTGAAACGTTGCCACTGTATATATCCCTCTGCACTCATTGCACCCATTAAATTCTATAGAGAGACAGAGAGCAAGGAGGGGCAGTGGGAATGAAATTGACATATAATGCACATGGAACATTTTTTCCTTATTGTGTAGAGAATGCACTACAACAAAAATGGACATGCTTGCAATGATTATCATGATAAAAGCAGTTAGATACTTTATGTATTAGAAGTTTACAGATAAACCCAAAAGGGTCACCATGGGCAAGATGTAACATTTTTGTTCTGATTGCATCTCTTCAGAGAAGAAAAGCAATAAAAATAGATATATTTGCAATGGTTGTCATGAAAAAGCAATTAGATACTTTACATATTAGAAGTTTATGGATGAACGAAGAAAAGTCTACACGGTCAAATCACATCAAAAAGGACAAAAAGGTGGCTTCTCATACAGTCAATTGATATTGTTATAACATAGCAAGACCATTAATAGGAACTAAGAAGAAGCCAATGAACATAAGAAATAAATAATGATTAACTAGTACTAATTAAGTGTCTCCCGTTAATCTTATCCTCAGTCAGCTACAGGAGGTGGAGAAATGATTTCCAGAAATTGTATGAAAAAGATCATGCCGGCAATGTGATTCATTGTAGCTGAATCCATAGTACAAGGGAAATTAATCTAAAAATTTCCAGCTTAAATAAGATGAGGGGCTAGAATTGGCAACATATCATAAGATACAATAGTATGGTCAGGAAGGAAAAACATGATTCTAATTTCTTTCCATTCTTTTGGGTTCACTGGAGGGCCATCCTTTTTTATCTACCTCTCTTCTGTCACCCAAAAGTCTTTACCAATCAACTAGCTAAGACCGATAAAGTGAGCTTTTCTACACATCCATTTCTGATCATGCAATATATGATGCTGTTCTGCATAAACTCCAACCTTGATATAGATCAATCAACAATAAGCATCTTGATATCAGCATATCTATATTCAACAAGATAAGTCCATTAACGCTATCCATTTACTTCGTCAATTGGATTTGTATGATTTCAATCAATAAGAAGTACAGAAACGGGAATTTTTTAACTTATGGTTTTCAAATTTCCAACAATAAATCCTGATATCAAGCTAAAGAATAAATCAGAGAATGGGAATTACCTGCTTTCAAAAGAATTAAACAAAGTAAATATTCTAGAATCCTCAAACATTCTTCAATAAAATACAAAAAATACAATATGATCTAAGTATTTATCAGCATCCTCCCTCTTTCCAATCCCTTCGAGGCACTCACAAGAATTAAATAAATATTTTACAGAGTCCAACAAGAAATCAGCTTAAGAATTATATATATAAGCAAGTGGAAAGTAACCTGATTCATCTCAGAAACAAGTTGATTCAGTATCTTCAACCCAATGGCATAATGATCTGATGTTGCCTGTAAAAGACAGTATTTTTTAGCATCATATTCTACAAGCATTTGACACTACAAAGGGATATTAGTAATCAGCTCAAAAAGAAAATAATTGACAAGCACATTGTGAGAATCAGTATGCTGTCTAAAAAATCTTTTTTAAAAAATAAAAATGATAAAATGCAAGGAGTTGTTTAAATGTAAGACATAAAACAATATCAGTTAACTGGCAAAATAAAAACACAGAAAACACTTAAATAAGTCAATTATGAGATAACATTACAGTATGAAAGCAAAGGTAGTATAATAACTACAAGCACCAATCAAACAGTACTATTAAGAACATCTTTACTTCCTCAACAGCATCCAATACTAATATGTCAAGTACTGACAGATGACTTATTGCATATATGCCTTATCACCTGGCTCAAGAAATTTGTGGACTCTTTGACCAAGTCGCGAAATCTATCATCGTCAAACCAACCAAACTTTGTAAGTCGACACAAGAGTTGAATCAAAGATGCCGTCACAAATGACTGCAATTCAGGTCCTCTCTTTGCCAGATAGTTTATAAGGTAATTCCCTACACCACCAAATATCAAGAAAATAAGACAAAATTCTTAATCTTCCAGTAAACAACAAAAATTAAAAGCACAGATAGCGAACACAGAAGTAGATTAGGAACATTAATTACTGATATCAAGTCGGAGCTGTAAAGCAAGGCTATGCTCAGTGACTTGCTTCAACAAGCTAGAACTAGCGAGCATCAAGGCATAAGGAGTCAATGCATTGTCAAGAATGTATTGGCATTGAGAAATGTAATCCGTGTTCACAGAGAAGCACTTGAGAGTGTTCTCTGCGTGAGCTCGTTCAGCAGAATCTTGTGAATTGTATAGCCTCTCACACAACGCCTCTAGCTGTGCCAAGCTCTCCATGACACTGAAAGTGAATCCGAAATAACAGAAATAAATGTTTGCTTATTGGAATACCACAACATTTTGAAACTACTAATATCTTCAGACCAGTTGAACATCAACTATTAATTGAAATCGGGTTGTCTAGTTTTCAAGAAACTAAAGGTTAAAGTTATCTGAACAGTTGTAATAACTAAAACAGATAAGACGCCAAGCAGAAACATCAAACTTATTCAAAAAGAAAAAACTCCATGGAAAATCAAATTGAAAACGAAATAAAAAATTACAAAAAAAAATTAAGAAACAAACGGAAAGAATATGTGAACTAAATCCGAAACTCCTTCCCGCTGAATAGACGATAAATTCAAAACAATGCAGATTTCTCGCTTGAGTTTCGAGTAATAAAGTCGAAAACAGCAAATATGACGAAAATGAATAGAAAGATAAACAGATAGTCATTGATCATACTTTCATCAACTTGAAATCATTTGCTTCGTCAATCAAATCAGTACAAACAGGGGAAGAAAAAAAACATGATCAATCAGACAACACGGACGAACACAGATAATCAACTAATAGAAAAGAGAGAGAGAGAGAGAGTACCGATGGATCTGAGATCTGAAGAAAGATGCTTAATCGATAGAGTCAATTTGATTCTCTCTTTTACTTTAGATTTCGAGAGAGATTTCAATAGAGAATTTCAACCAGTATTTTGTTTTGCTTTGTTATTATTACAAGGGAGAGTCTACAATGGCTAGCAACGTGTTCTCTTGTTCTTTGTGTTTCTTCTTCTAGCGACGAATTTGGAGCTGCGTCTAAGGAGTATGTTTTCCGTGATTAATTACCGTTGGATGTGATTACTAAGGGAGGAGATCGTATGGTGGATGTTTACACAAGCAAAGGGCGGAATTTTGACTCATATGACAAAGGGCAAATGGGTTGGTGGGTTATTTGAACCCACCAAATTATTCATGCTTTAACCTATTTTTTTAAGGAAAAATTTCAACAATAACCGACTCTTAAATTTAATTTTTTTAAACAATATTATTTAAAATGTATTTTAAAAATAATCAACTTAAAATTTTTTGAACTAAAATATACTTATAAAAAAAATTTAAAATGACTAATTTTTAATTTTTTTATGATCGAAACTATTTTGTAATCAAAAGTAAAAATGATCAACTTAAAATTTTATAAACCAAAATATTTTTATAAAAAAAATTTAAAAAATACTCATTTTTAATTTTTTTATGATCGAAATTTTTTTGTACTTTCGATCACAAAAATTTTTTTTAATTTTTTTATAATCGAAAATACACTTTTGATTAAAAATATTTTGATCCGAAAATTTTAGAATTGATCATTTTTTAAACATATTTTAAACAGTAATTATTTAAAAAAAATTGGGTTCAAAAGTTAGTCACTGGTGTTAATTTTTTTTAATGAGTTATAAAAAGAAAATAATACGGTTAATTGCAAATGAAATTGAGATTCCTAATATGTGACTTTAATGTATCATATTCTTTTATTCAAAACAATTGTCAATCGCATATCTTTTGTCAATTTTTGTCAACTTTTTTATTTGATTGATTTTGAGTAAAATAATAACTTTGAAATCCCTTAAATTTGTTTTGAATGTGCTGACCATTGATAAAATAATAAGTTAAATTTAACATCCAGATAATATATAATTCACAAATTTTGATAATATTATATGAATATAAATCAATGAATTTTAAATTAATTAGCAACTATTTTTTATGTTATGTATTTTTTTTTTAAATTCTACAAAGATTATTTAATTGGTATTAAATTTATCAATTCAGAGTGATAGATGATTGAATTAAAATTGAGTCAAGTTGGCATAAAAAGCAAATTGAATAAATAATATTTTTAAAAGTATAAAAAAATAATTCTATCTAACAAATATATTGAGGGTTGTTTTAATAATTTTAATTTATAAAATATTAATTACACAAAAACTCAACATTCAATATAAACTTTGGTATTAAATTATCACCCTACATTTACATGCACTAGTTAGACTTCGGCCACGTTTAATTTAATTGTCAAAAGACATTTCTTTCTGCTTCACATTATGTTTTATTCGACATATTGCTTCACTTTGAATTGCTATTTGAGTTCTAGATAGCTAAGTAACATAATATATAGTAAAATTAAGTAACTAATATATAGAAAAATTAAGGATATAAAAAATAGAGAGACGGAACATTTTTATTAAGATCAAGTTTAAGAAGGCTCTCTTATATAAATTTAATAAGATGGAAGAGACAAGAAAGGGCATCACGGTTCCTGTATTTAAAAGTTTAGCATAATTTCACATTAGTCCAACTATTTTTAAAATATGACAGATATTATCTCAAATTTTTAAAAGCATATATAGAAACTTATTTATTGATACCAATAAACCTTCAATTATTGGTTGAAGTATCGGATAAAGTAATAATAAATAAATTTATAAAACAAAATAATTTCTTTTTTATTTTCTAATTCGTTAATAAAATAATAAGAAACGATATTCATAATTATTTATAATTGATTATAATTTTGATTAGAATTTTGTATTCTCACATATAATTTTATTATGACTGCTCAACATCACTTAGCCAATAATCGTAACCTCGAGATAATACTTTATCTGAATTGTTATAAAAGTATTGGTCGAGTAGTACGTTCTAATATTGACAATGAAACCAAAGCAACAAAAATAGATTGAAAATTAAACAAATAAGTCCATGAGCATGCGTCATAAAGTGAATATATTCGTTCCAATCGATGAATGGAGATGACAAAATAAAGCTAAAGCTTGCCATTGAGACAATCTCACTTAATACCTCGTATATATGCATGTATTTATGACATTGCTTTCATCATTTGGCACACAAGTTGGGATAGATATAGACAAATTTTGTAAAATGCAATATGGCAAAAGAAAGAAAGAAAATGAAAGGTATGGGCTTTTGTCACGATAAGCTTGCCTTGTATGCCTCTACTAAGTCTTCTCTTTATTTGATTTCATTTATATAATGCCTATTCAATTATATTTAAGCCTTAAGGTCATAACATTTGGTCCTTGAAGTCTTTCAAAATTATATAAAAGGACATCATTTATATATTATTTTCACATAAGTTCCTTTTGCAGTTTTGTTGAGAAAATTTTTAAGAATTAAGGAGCGGAACAGAATTTTTTTTGTTTACCTTTTTAGGTGCATATACAATTTCATTAATGCCCAAGAACATAACATAGTTGTGGGACTTGCATGACAAAATTATAAATTATATAATTTATTAATGATTTCGCTAAAACTCGGATAGCGAATTTTGTTACTTCATATATTTATTTAATTGTTGGAATGCAAAATTATTAACTATCAGAAAATGTCCAAAAGAAACTGCATAAATTATTGAAGCATGCATACATCATCTTTCCCTTATTCTTCTAATTTTTGTTGGATATAATTGTTTTTGTTCTCATACACATGAATTACCTGACAAAATTTGATAATGGATGGATGATGGTAGTCATCTATGATTCTATTTCATCCCATTCTTATCCTTCTTTTTGATTATTTGCAGAGTTCATGACATATATATAGGGCCTACAGACTAATCATTTGAGTCATTAATTCTAGATATAATCTTATCTCCATATTTGAAATTTTGTCGATTTTACTTATGGGTCTAAAATAAATAAAACACACAATTAAGTAATATTTAGACAATTATGACAATTTTGATGCAAATCACGTTATTTATATAATAATAAGCAATAATTTATGGTACAATTACTATAAATTTAATATGTAAAGTTTCTTGTCACTCAGGTCCCTAGTTTAGGTAATTAAGGATCGTTGTTACACTCTATAAAGTTTTAGAAAAATCTCACCACAATAATATGTATATATAAAATTTTCGTAAATTGTGTATATAATATATAATATTAAAAAAATATATGTAAATTTCGTTTAGGAAATGTTACGTAGTTCCAGTATATGCACATAAATGCTTTATAAGATTGATAATAGTTCTCTGTAACACAATGTTAGGGGCATGTTTTGTGAAATCTAAGCATATTTTACTATATGTTATGTTATGTGTCACAAGTGAGGTGGTATTGATAATTTTACTTTTAATACAAACATTTATATTGTGATAATTAGAGCATGTTTAGGGTCAAAATGTAATAAATTTTAATCTACAATTATTATAAAATAGACTCGTTAACTGTGGTATATTAATGTACACATTAGTAATAAATATGGACAAATAAGTACAATTAAGTATTTATCAAATATGTTTTAAATTAAGTTAAAGAATTTTTGTTATTTTATTTTTGAAATTAAGTGAAGGCATGTTGATACTAAACATGTTCTTAATTTAGCTCATCCCAATATAGGGTGGTTAGCATTTACGCAATTCCCAATATCATACTAACAAAATATCAAAAAATAAAATTGGAAAAAAAATTTAAACCCACAAAAAATAAAAAATTCTTAATGCTTCAATCTCCATATTTTTTATACATATTTTAGATCATTAGATCTAAACATCTCCAACAGTTAAAATTAAATTTAACACATACGATTAATACATAATTAATACATTATACACGATGGATTAATAGTGTTATAAGTTTACACGTGTTCTTATAATATTTGATGGACCATTGGATCTAAATATTTCTAATTATTGAAATTAAATTTGATATATATAATTAATACACTATGATTAATATAAATGTTAGATCTAATCTCAATTATTAGATGTATAAAAATTTAATAGTTTATAAAAAAATATAGAGTAACCGTCTTTTTCTCTCCAAAAATTACTTTTATTATGCCTTAAAAGTAATGACTTCGGTGTATCATTCAACTTGGCAAAGAGGATCAAGTGAATGAAATTATCCAAATGAATTTTTTTTTCCTTTTTTTTATCGTCTAGATAATAATATTGGACAACCAAACAACAATGGCTTCCACAAATTTAATAATAATTTATTCGAACATTATTGAAGATCGGACCTATCAACTAGGAAGGATATATAATGTGTCATTGTATTACGTTAAAAAAATATAATAAAAAAATTGATTATTGAATACAATTTGTTGACGTAGTGAATTAGGAAAAAAAATCAAGTACTAAAATTCAACTAAACTTGCAAAATATTTAGTTATATGATTACAATATTTAAAATAATCTTATAAAAAACTTTTTATTATTTATTATTTTGAAATATTTATACCATTAGTATTTTATTATTTTCATTTTTATAGTGTTATTAAAAAAATAATATCAAACACATTCTAAACTCTTAGAAATATAAAATCAGTTTTTGACTTAAAAATGTCAAACCTCCCCTTCTATATTCTCCTACCTCTCTTATAACTCAGTTTCTTTGATTTCTAAAATTTATATCTTAAATAGGATTTTTTTTTGTTTAAAAAATAAGAGAGAGATCAATTATTTCGTATGAAAAAAATACTTCGTATTTAAATCTTTAAATAATTTTAAAATTCAATAATATTTACATATACTGGTATTTTATAAGAAATTTATACATTTAATTTAATAATTTACTACATCATTTTTTTCTTTATAGTTGTAAATTGAAATTATTAACTATTCTCCAACATTTTTTTTATGAATTTTGAGGTTATAAATATTATTTTGTTATAATCTAATAATATTTGTGTTAAAATATGTTATTGATTAATCTAGTTAAGATTGAATTATGATCCATCAATCTTTTAATTTTCTTTTATTATAGTTTGTTAATTTTTTAAAATAAAAAATATTGTACGTATTTTCAAAGATATGTTTAAATTTTGTTCTCCCAATTAAAAACAATGGTTCCCCAATTAAGATTAGGAGTTGATTGCCTTTGGCAACTCAAGTATTGTATTTTTTAAAATATTAAATACTACATTAAATAAAAATAAACTCTCTCAAATCTTAATACTAACGTAATTCAAATTTTAAACTTTTTTACCAATAAGATTTTATCAATTAAATCAAATACTCTTTCGAAAAATTTTACCACCAATCTTTCAAATAAATTATCAAATTATTAGAATGTTGCATTATAATTTAAATTTAAGTAATAAAATATTTTGATTAATTCTTTTTTAGGTTTGTTTTTACCTAACTTGATTTGTGCTTTATTTTATTTTCTTTTATAATATAATTGCTATATCTTTATAACATAAATTAATATTTTTAAAAGTTGAAATTAAGATTTGAAATTCTAGCACAAAAATTATTAATATAATTTAAATTAATTTAATATTTTGGATACTTAAATTTAAATTAATGGTTATTTTTACTTTATCCCTTAATTTATTGATATATGTTAAATATTTATCAATTTATTGAAAACTATCATTTCATCTCACTTAACTATATATTGTCGTTAACTAACAGAATTAAGGGTAAAATAGTAATTTTTTATTTATTTAATTTATTTTAAAAAAAATTATTTTTGGCCTTGGCCGTGGCCAAGGCAAACTTGCGGGTGACCATTATCTTGCAATTATTTTGTTGCCATCACCATACTTTAGATCTAATTTTTTGATTTTATTTTTGTTAAGATGAGAGTATAATAATCATTTCACTAGATTCTATTAAAGTCAAGTGCCAATTGCCATTAAGTGGGAGTGAAGTGATACCTTTTTCACAAATTGAAAATATATACATAATATGACAATAAATTAGGGAAAACCACTAAAATTAACCCTTCTATTAAAGTTGTTCAAGGTAACTCCGCGGCCGGTGCACTAAACATCGCAATGCCCGGAAGATTAAGAAAAGAGTATAGCCCAAACTCACGGACCCACGCGGAGATTTATAACAGGATAATAACACCAGAGTCCTTGAATTTGATAAAATTACAAATAAATTTATAATTTACTATGTATAAAATTTTACCGTCACACTGGATTAGCTAGTATTAATTCAATTTTACATATTTAAAATTTGTATATAGTATTATATAATATAAGGTAAATTTTTTTTCTTAAATTTGATAAGGTGAGATTCGAATATTAAATTACATTTAAATTACATTTTATAATTATTTTTATAGTATTATATAATATAAGCTAAATTTTTTCTTAAATTTAATATAAATGAAATTCAAATATCAAATTATCGTAACAATTTAGAATATTTTATTGATTAAATTATCTAACAACTACACTTAACAATTACTTAAAATAACTAATTTGATAAACTAGTGCTAATATAAAAATAAAAGTAAAACTCGTAATTTATATTAAAAAGTTTACAGTATAAATTTATTTTTTCTTCAATTCTTAACGTTTGCTCTATCCACATAACATAATGCGAGTTCTTTATTTCAGTGGTCATAAATTATATCTTTATTTATAATTTTATAGAATCTCAAGGACTCCAACATTATTATCAGAAATTATGATCTGACCCTACGATGGTGATCGATGATCGACCGGGGGAATTCCCATTTCTATTATAAAAGTATCAAAGTGCAGTAAAGAAAGAGCGAGGCTTCGGCATTTTGGTTGAACTAGTCACTCGATCTTTCCCTCTCTCGATCTCTTTCGTTAAAATTCTTAACACATAATAACATCTAGATCCTTAAATTTTTAAAATTTTTATAAATGTACAATTTATTTAATTATATTAAATAAATCTCTGATATATATTAAAACGGTAAAATTTATTAAATATATTTTCACACTTAGAGGAGTGTTAATAGGCACTTTAAAAGAATTCTAAATATGTTATCTTCTCAATTAAATTTAAGTAAATTTATAATAAAATATCAGTAAGTTTTTAATTAAAATATTAGTAAATTTATAATATTTAAAAAAAACTTAGCATAAAGGGTATTTCTGTCATTTTGCATGAGTTAGGTACCTATTTGAAACTAATAGACAAACTATGTCCTTATTTGTTAAAATATAAAAAAGAGCCATACGTCATTATCCCATTTTTAATATTTTATTTATAACGATGACAATATTAATATATATTTGTCTACATTTTTTTTTGAAAGAAATGATAATATTACTATACAATAATATTATAATAATGATCATAAATAATAATAAAAAGGATTCTCTGAAAGCAAATAGAGCTGAAGAAAAGCTGGTACTTTCTCCTCCTTTGTCTCCCCTGATTTTTCTCTGCTTTTGCCATTTCTCAAATTAAAATCGAATCAATCTCTCTCTTTCTTTTCCTCTTTTCTTTTTTTTCTTTCCCTTTTTCTCACTCTCCATTTTAATTCGTAGCACCACTCTCTCTTCTATTATTTTCCAGATCTCAATGTTTTACTCTTTTTATGCTCGGATCCTGTTGCTACTCATTCACAATTTCCGGTTAGGATTTTTTATTTCTTCATTTCTTAATGTTTTCGGCTAGATTTTCCTTCTGGATCTTTTTCTTTTTTTTTTGCTTCTTTTTGCTCTAGGGTTTCTCTTCGATTGGATCTATAGACGCCTTTTCCTTTCTGGGTCATTATTTGTTAAAAGAATATACTTAAAATTTTCAAGCTTTGTTTTATTCTCTCCATTTGGGAAAAATATTTAGGGTTTGTGTTTTTATGGTTGGTTCTCTTTTTCTTTTTTTCTCCTGGTTAATTTCAGCTAAGATTTGCTGTTATTAATAAGTGATTTCTTTTTTTTTTTCAGGTGTTCCATTTTGACCTTCATTTCAGCTCTTAGCTCGTTCAGGCGCTACAACTGAGTTAAGGGGACTGTGTTTTTGGATTGTATTAATTCAGTCTGATTCAGGTATATTTCCTTTTTGTTTGTCTTTCTGTTCAGCTGGATTTTGTATGGATTTGGATTAATTGAGCTAAAAAGTTTCCATTTTTAGAGCTTCTTTTATATTTTTTTCTTCTAGTCTTTGGAGATTTTACATTTTGTTACTCTATTTAGTTGACTAGCTTTATTCGATTTACTGCTCTTAATGTTGAATTTATTATGTGCATAATAATTAATGGTTGACAAAGTGAATTCTGCATGATGGGTCTACTTTAGTTTCAATTTATGAGGGCCTTTTTGGTGGTTTATTTGCTTCCATTTTGGGCAAAAGAATTTACTTCAACATGAGAGTTTCATTTACTGTTTCTCCATTTTTGGTTTTGAGAAATCTCCCTCTTACTGTAGCGACGTGCGTTGTATGCAGAATTTAACTGTGTATAAGTTATTGTTTCAACCTCTTCTCTGCTTGATATTTATACCAATTTTCAGAACGAGCTCTGTACATTTTTCCCTTTGGTTATTTGTCCAACTTGCGTTCATTTCCATTTGTTGCTTTAATGTATCTTATCATGCTTTGTGGCATTTAGGTTTAATATGTGACGCATTCTGGGAAACTATGAAAACCTGTTGGAGCCGGAGTGCCAGTATAAAAGAATAGATGGAAAAAAAAATTGTGTTTTTTTGGTGCTTTTTGAGTGTTTTAATTTAATTTTTTCTTATTTTTGCTTCAGGATTTCACCCTGCTGTTTGAATGGTTCTTGGCTTTGGTCAGGGATTAGTGTGATTCAGAGAAGAGATGAGTCGCACAACAATTGAAAGTGATGATGGGGTGCTTTCCAAGGATCAGACTGAGTCACCATTAAATGATGAAGGTGGGGGAAGTGCAGGTCGGGGAATTGTACTGAAGAAAGGACCATGGACATCTGCAGAAGATGCGATCTTGATTGATTATGTTAAGAAGCATGGGGAGGGGAACTGGAATGCTGTTCAAAAGAACTCGGGGCTGTTCCGTTGTGGCAAAAGCTGCCGATTGAGATGGGCAAATCACTTGAGGCCAAACTTAAAAAAGGGGGCATTTACTCAAGAAGAAGAACAACTGATTGTTGAGCTCCACGCCAAAATGGGAAACAAATGGGCACGAATGGCTGCACATGTAAGTTTTTAGTTTCTTTCTTTTGGTTGTGGTGAAAAGAGAAACTTATGAAACCGGCAATGCTTTTGTTGACATCATTGTTGATTTTTTAGCTATAAATGACAAGAAAAATATGGCTTAGTCCTTTGTTTGCTCAATTTCGGTATGTTATCTTGTTATTATCATGTTAGATTTATTATTTAAGTGATCCCAGTAAACTTGATTTTCTGTTGTTTTGTGTAGTTGTTTAGGAAAAATCAGTTTGTTTTAATAAAAAAGTTGTAATTTCTTCTTTTGTGTTATGGAATAGCTAAGTATTTACGTATATATCTATTAAATCACTAGGTAATTAGAAATTATTTCACTATCTTGATGGTCAGTGCCGGGCCTACAATTTTCTTCTCAGTGACCCCAACTTGTTGACTGGAAAAACTTCATAAGGATATAACGAGATTACATAGTTGTCCAATGAAGATAAATCTAACCATTTAGATGCATTTATATCCTTTTCAGAGATAAATTGAATGGATTTAGGTCTTGTGCAAACTCCTTTCAGAGGTTAAGAGGTGAGAATCAAGTTCTTATGTGTAATTGAGTATATTGGCCTGAGAATCTTGTATCATCATGAATTGAGTAAATGGCAAACTCAAAAGTATAACAAGAATTTCATGTCATGTAATAATTAGTAGTTAGAAATGAGAGAAGTGTTACGTATGTGGTTGATCGTTTTTAATGGGTACTGTTTGGTCTAATAAAAATAAATACTTATTATTTATGAAAATCTAACAATTTGTACTCAATTTTATTTCTTAGGAAGTCAGATATAAACATTATTGAGAGTTCATCTAGAAATTAAAATATAAAGCAGTTGCCGCAATTTTGTTCTTTTGTACTTTTCTTTCAGTTTATTTTGAAGTACAGTTACATGTCTCTTCTAACTGGGATTGTTACTTTTTTAATTGTAATATTTTCAAAGTATGAATATGATGGAGTCAAGCCATTTGCACTGCAGGATATGAATATAAACTTTTGATTTGTAGAAGAGGATGGCTCAATTAATGCCGTTTATATAATATCATTGAGGTGGCTTGAAAAAACTGCTAAAGTAATGTTGGGGCTGGGGACCCCAGGCTTTGAAGTGGCTCCCTAACCTCCCCAACACATTCATACAAGATTAGCAAAATGAAGTAAATAAATGCTCGAGGAAAGTAGTGTTTTGGTCCTTCTTTATAATAAGTTTACATGTGGCAAGATTTAAAATGTAATGCTGAACTGATCTATGGGGTTTTTGATAGAAAGATTTTCTTTAATAAGAGTTACATCATGTTCTGATTGATACACATATAGATATTACTTAACTGAAATTTAGGCTGCTGTATCGACTATGCGATTAGGAAGCTTAAGAACTTTTAACAAAATTATATATTATTTATTGACTGGTCTGGGAAATATGTACTTTATATGTGAGAAATGGTTCTGGTGTATATTTCCTTTAATTAATGGTTTACCTTATAAGAGCTTATTAACTAGGCTGTCTGTTAGTATGTGCTCAGATTTAATGGTAGTTTCTCTTTGGAAATATTCAGTGCTCAGCATGAATTTTTTGGCTAATTGGTGCTGTAAATTTGACTTGAGAAGTTGATTTATTATTTTGGTATTTAATCATTAGAAGATTAAATTTAAATATAAACATAAAAAGGAGGTATGGATACATCATCTTATTGGTATTGCTATGGGCCTATCTATGTTTGCAGAGATAAGTTTTTATTCATATGCTGTATGGGGGTCGATCTGCAATAATCTGGATCATGCAATTCCTGCAATAATCTGAACTGTGAAATGGAGTTATTGATCCAGTTTGATGTCTGCCTCACCATATGTAATAATTTCTATCTTGCATTATTGAAACATATCAAATCTGTATTCAAATTGGGATTTATTTACATCCAGTTTGGCTTGTATATTTCCTAAGTTGGGATTATTGTCTTGGTTTTATGTTCTATCAATCTTAATGGCTTAGTCACCAGAATAAATATCCAGGTTCTGCCAATTGTTAATTATGGGTCTTTCTTATCTTTATCTGAGATTATCTATTTCTTTTTTCTTTTTGCCAGATAACTAGTTGTACTTAATTAATTATAGATGTATTTCTTATATTCTATGAAAGATAATCTGTTTTCTTTTTGCCAGATAACTGGTCGTACTTAATTAATTGTAGATGTTTCTCGTATATTTTATATAACATAATCTGTTTTTTTTGGCCAGTTACCGGGTCGTACAGATAATGAGATAAAAAATTATTGGAATACTCGAATCAAAAGACGCCAACGTGCTGGTTTACCTCTTTATCCTCCTGAGCTGTCTTTCCAAGCATTGCACGAAAGTCAAAGCCAGAACATTAATGGAATTAATAGTGGGGATAAAGGCCATCATGACCTCTTGCAGGGCAATGGTTATGAGATACCTGATGTTGTATTTGACAGTTTAAAGGCCAACCAGAGTGTATTACCTTATGTCCCTGAACTTCCTGATATTACTGCAAGCAGCATGCTGATGAAAGGTCTGGGTTCTCAATACTGTAGCTTCATGCCGCCAACAATGCATCGTCAGAAACGTCTTCGAGAATCAATGCCATTATTTGCTGGTTACAGTGGAAGAATAAAAAATGAGTTCACATTTGACCAGTTCCACAATGACGTTCCTGATAAGATTGCTAGACCTTTCGGGCTGTCCTTTCCACTTGAACCTGATCCTTCTCCCAAGACTCCAGAGTCTTTTGGGGTATTACAGGGTAGCCACACCCTTTCAAATGGCAATTTCTCTGCTTCTAAGCCCACTTCAGGGGGCTGTGAAGTTGGAGCTCCCTTCACTCCAATATACTGAAACTGATTTAGGTAGCTGGGGAACATCTTCTTCCCCACAACCTCTGCTTGAGACTGTTGATGCTTTTATCCAGTCTCCTCCACCAACTGGGACAGTTGATGATTCAGATTGCCCTTCACCACGTAACAGTGGTCTGCTAGATGCTTTACTCCATGAGGCTAAAACTCTAGGCTGTGCAAAGAATCATTCTTCTGACAAGAGTTCAAATTCGTCTTCTGTTACTCCTGCTGATATAGCTGATAGTTGCACCTTGAATATTTGTGAAACAGAATGGGAAGACTATGGTGATCCCCTTTCTCCATTGGGTCATTCTGCAACCTCTCTCTTCAATGAGTGCACTCCCCTTAGTGCCAGTGGAAGTTCCTTGGAAGAGCAAGCACCTGTTGAGACATTTGTTGGTAAGCATCATACATTTTGGTCCTATAAATGAAAGTAATCTTGATTATAACTTTGAAACATGATCCAAGAACTTTTGAACTATCCTTTTTATGGATTGGTCAAACCCCATTGTAGCCAGTCAATCAAACAATATCTCAATTACTTATTAGAAACTGTCTTTTTTAGTTATTTCCGTTACCTGCAAATTTTTTTAATCATTCAAGATTACTTTATGTTGACAGAACGGTGTCTGTTTTTATGTTTGTTTCTTTTCATATTTTGAAACTATATGTTTGGATATTGTTTTCTTTGAACCCCGTATGTCAAATTATTGTAAAACTGGATGAGCGTGGGGTTGGGCTATAGTTTCTCAACTTGCATTTGATTGTTCTGTAGGATGCAAAGTGAAATCAGAACCAGTTGAACAGGCATGGAGTCCTGATAGAGGCAAGGAAACCACTAACCTGTATGTTAGCCAGCCTGATGCTTTACTAGCTTCTGATTGGCTGGAGCAGGATTCTGCATATGTTAAGGACCCAACTATTATGACTGATGCCATAGCAACCCTTCTTGGCGATGACTTGGGCAGTGAATATAAGCAGATGACAATGGGAAGTTCTACATCAAGTCAAGGATTGGGATTTGGTGCTTGTGCATGGAATAACATGCCTGCTGTCTGTCAAATGTCTGATCTACCTTGAAGTTTGCTGTTTGTCAAATGTATGAATTGTTTTTGAAATCGTTGGTGCTTCATTAATGTTGATGATTAGTTTAATATTTGCAGTCAGGTCCAGGTGCCTGCTCGACTTCAAAAAGTTCATTTGGGATTGGACTTGTGGTATGATTTGTACTCGGTCATGGTTATTTTGCTTGTGGATCTTGATTTCTTGTTTCCCGAACAAGTGTGATGCCTGTATGCCAATATTGAACTGACTAGTGTATAAATGCGTTCAGGCATTTGTTACAATTGTTAAATAATTATGCACTTCCAAGGTTATATGTGATTGTTGATTCAGCGAAAGATTTAACTTGTTTATATTGGTGTTCTTGATATTTTCGTGCAATTTCTGTTGTTGCAATTTGTTTTAAGACCTTGATAGCTTCAGGATTGATGTATTTGTGGATTAGTTTTGGTTTTTGCTGGTATCAGGTTTCTAATAATGTCTAGAATGGAATGCAATATATAGGTGTTGGCGTTGCATGAAATATCTTTACAATGGAACATACGTTCATTGCAAGACAATCATATGTTGGTAAGCTTGTCTTTTGTAACAAAAGCACTGGATTATGAGAAAATTCATGGTTGTTCTCAACTCATTTAAAAATGGATTTCTAATTGCATGGATTATTCAACAATATTAAACTGTCAAAGAGAAGCTGAACAAATATTCTGAGTACGGAGAAAGTTTATATATAAACATAAAAGATGATGCAATTGACCAATTAACTTCTGACAACTTCTAAAATGTCAAGTTAATCATCAACTGACAACACTTGTCAAGGATTAATTAATCGATCAAGCTTTATATTACGTTGCGCGGCTGAGGTGGATCTCACGAGTTTTGAGACAATTTCGCATTTAAATGACCATCTGATTATAAAGCACGGCAATCAACTTTGTGAATTATCTGGCTTCTTATTGTTATTGACGGCGGATGAAACTTCCTGCAATGGCGGCGATGGTGGAAGTCTCCGACGTGTTTGTAAGGGTGGCGTTGGAGGGAATCTTACACTGAACTGACTGATGCTACTGGTTGAAGTACTATCTACACTAAAGGTTGTAGCATCTTCAGATTGTGAAATTGGTGATGAATCTGAAGTCTCTGAACCGCAGCTGCTGCTTACCGAAGGCGATGGGGAGAATCCTCTGATATTGCAGATGGCGTTGCCTTCCATTATGTTTTTTAAAGCTTCCACTACCTACAATATTATTGATTATAGTATGACAAAACATGTAAATTGATATAGTTAATTCCATGTATATTATATATTTTGATCAAGCAAGACTTACAATATCCATAGGTACTCTCTTTTGAGGATCTTTGCATAGACATTTCTCCGCAACTCGAACCATCCAAAATAGTTGATGAACGTCATGGCAATCTAAAATCCTTGGGTCGATCAAATCTGGGTAGTTTCTTTCCTTCAACAGTGGTCGTGCCTATCAAGAAATTCGAACAGCAGAATGTTTTACTGTATTCATATTTGATTCATTCAAGTAATATTGAAGCATGTGATGTTGTTTGAGGCTCTTACCCACCCCACAAGACTTTTCTCTCCAAGTATTTTGTCTGTAGTCTTCAGCCCTGTTATCAGCTGTAACAGAACTACTCCAAATGAATACACATCTGTTTTGGTTGAAACTTTGCCACACTCTGCATATTCTGGAGCCAAGTATCCAAGTGTTCCAACGACTCCTGTTTCTGAAGAATAATCTGAATCTTCTCGTTGAGTTTTTGCAAGGCCAAAATCTCCCAACTGATGCACCAAAAAGTGTTAGATGATCCATGGAATGGAGCAAATTTATAAGTAGGCGACAATGTTAGTGTGTACCAGTGATTCAAAATCATGGGTTACAAGGATGTTGTTTGGCCCCATATCTCTGTGGATGATGTTGTTTTCATGCAAGTATTGTAAGCCTTTGGCCGCTCCCAGTGCTATTTTAATCCTATTTTTCCAGCTTAAAGGTCTGCGGGCATGCTCTGTGTCATTAACAGAAATTCCCTTCAAATTAGACTTTCCTATTCTTTGGTGGCCAATATGATAATACATGTATCCTGATTTTTTTATATCAACTAGAAACGAAAAAAAGGTTGGAGTAAATAATCTTACTTGATAGATGTTGATCCAGAGAACCATTGCAGACATATTCATAAACAAGCAGCCTGTGACTTCCTTCCGAGCAAGACCCCAATAGCATTACCAAATTCTCATGTCTAGCTTTGCTGAGAACCTGAACTTCAGACTTGAATTCTCTTTCTCCCTGTAAGCTTGCATTTTTATGTTGCTTCACAGCAATTTTCAACCCGTTTATCTGTCCTCTGTAAACTGAACCAAACCCACCTTCTGACAGATAATTCTTATCCGAAAATCCTTCTGTGGCAGCCAGTAGCTCAGCATAGCTGAAATCTCTTTTCCATCCGATCTTTGGTCGTCTGTTTTTGCATACTGCACAAATGGAGTTCTCAAAAACTTCGTTGGTCGGACTTCTGGATAAATTCCAGCCAATTTCATTGCTGTTTCTCAGGTTTTGGTTTCCATGATCTTCTGGGCTGCTTGTATCTCCCTTATTCAAATCAATGGAGAAAGTGTCATCTTCATCATCTTGCTCTAGGAAATGTAAGAAGGGAGAATTTTTTGTCTCAGTATTAGAACTTGAAGCCACTGTGCTTAATACTGTGGCTGTTGTCGAGATGATCAGTTGCTCCCTTGATGAAGATCTGTGAGCGGATTTCCTGCTGTTTTGCCACGGAGGTTCTCCGCTAAATTCTCTCTCCTCTACTTCACTTGAGTTGGCCTTCTCAGGATTCTGGGAGTCTGAAAAATCAGAGAAATTTGAGACTCCATTCATAAAACATTACAAAATCAATTGTGTCACGCGTACTGCGTACAGTAGTGAACTGTATCCAATATTATAAGTACTTACTTTTGAGAGAGAGTTGTCTTCTCGGACTTCCTGGAATCATTTCATCGTATGAAACTTGGTCATAATTATGTGATTTTTCAACCTGCGATTTGGTGCTTTCATCTTTTGCTTTCTGTCCTCTTAGCTGTTCGATGGAGTTGTCTCTTTTCATCCTGGATATTCTACACGAGAGATTATCCAAAAAGTATTTCCTCTCCTTCTTTATGTGCCTGTAACAGATAGATGCGACATAAATCAACACTATTTTTTTTTTATTATCTAAAGTCATTTTGTGAGATAAAACTCATTTCAGTAATTCACATGCGTATTATTTATTACTTATTATTGCTTCATTGTAATAGAAGAAAGAAAATGAAAGGCTGATTCAATAGTTAATTTGTTCGTTAAGAAATGTGCCAAAAATAAAATCATAAAATTGACAGAATATATTGACGGACCTATCAAGAATAACCCATGTAGCTTTAAATTTTTTGGCAGATCTAACAGCAACGTTCTTCAATGCGGATCCGGCTCGCACCTCTACATGAAACTCTATCTGTTGAATTTCAGGCACAAAAATTAATTTTATTAACCACCCATTAAATTATATACTTTTTATTTTGTAAAATATGATTTATCAATGAGCGTATGATTAATCAAAATATACACATGATAAGAACATATGAAAAGGGTGAATTAAAAAATATATATACATATTTTAATACCAACATGCTTTTTTGTACCCAATCCTTAACAATTTGTTATTAAAATGTACAAATAACATACTTGTGATCATAAAGTTTAAAGTACGCAGAGAGAGTACAGACGTTATCAGTTTGGCATTGCTTGAAAATCTTGGCAATTTCCTCGTTATTTTGGTACTCTTCCTTCTTCCTGGAAATTTCTTCCTCAATGATTTTCTGGTTGGTTCGGAACATCGAACTCGAATCCAATCTGATCTTGTATCCCACTGAAAAAATTATAAACCAATATGCAACACAACAAAGGGATATGGGATAGGGGTTGCAAAAAATTTAAAAAAAAATGATTAGCAAAAATGAATTATACGAATTCGATGAAATCAAAAGACAGAAGGAACAAATATATATACAACCTGGGTTCTGATATCATGCTAGTTAAATTGCTCAATCCAAAGACTTAAATTATCGCAAAAAACAAATTGGCTAAAACCTATATATATTCGCAGTAAAGTCTAACAGTTGTGTCATTGTTTTAACTTGGGACAAAAAAAATAAAGTATGAATTCTTACTGAATTTTCCAGCAGCCATGAAAGATAACGTACTAGGATTATTAACCTGGTGAAGAACTCCAAGAAATTTGAGTGCATCTCCAGGCTTAAGTGATAAGCCTTGCAGAATTCCTCTTACTGCGCTCGGACTAACATCCCTCGACGCATCCTGGATTACCACCACTCTTTCAGGACCTTCTCCTGACATGATCTTTTCTTTTCGAAGATAAACTTTCACCTTGAAAATATTACCAGAAAACTAATGCAAAAATTTATATGCAACGGAATTCTTATTATTATTCACTGTTCAATGCAATGCTAAATGAAAAAAATTGTATTTACTGCATGCTACTGGAAAATGACTCATAAACGGAGAAAATGTTTTCAGAAATCAAGTTTTCACAAATATGAACAAGGTAGAATTAAAGACGAGGTTGGTGGTGAATCCAAGCAAGAATCTGTGGAGTTAGTACGAGCGCATATTCGGATATGCGAGGAATTGCCTGAAAATATATTGATGGAAGGAGAGAAGATTTAAAAGTCATTATTTGTTGTATAAATTGATACTCTCTATGATTATTCCTGTCAATATCTTTTTGCCGTTTTGTGATGATACCATTATACCGAAGCTAGCTGTTTAAGGAGCATGTTCTTGTAGGAAAGTGACTTGTTTTTTGGACTACGTTGATTATATATAACCAAAAAAAAAAAAAAAACAGCTTGTTTGAAGCTGTGCTTTGCTGAATCGAAAGCGATAATTATAATTAAGTAGTTTACAATTGTCTTTGGTAAGTGTTGTACTCAAGAAGGCCGAAATTTTATGTGCAGCAAAAGAATATTCACGTAAATATATTAATTGTATAATTATAAATTATTTTGCACTGTTTTCTACTGGAACTACACGTATGAATGCATTTGATACTGTTTCCATTTTTGATAGCATAAATTAAAGAAATATTTTGTTGTACCCGGAATTTTTCCCAACATAAAGCAACAAAATGTATCATTTTTAGAGAGTCTAATAAGTCGAGCTCGAATCAGCCACCAAGCCCTTATCCTGGTGGTATGTACTCAAATCCGGCCCCAAAAGAAAGTTTTGAGTTCAAATTCTCGCAACACTTTCGAAAGGATTTTTTTTATCAATGTGGGAGCACCAATCCCTCATATCCAAAAAGTAATTATATAACATACATGTTGGTATTAGTCATGTATTATTCACCATGCACAGAAAAATATAAGCTTTTATTTGCAAAACTGAACCCAAAATATACTCTTCAGCAGGTATCATCTCTGTCATCATCGATACTTTTCGCAATTTTTTATTTATTTATATGCATATATGTATATGTATGTGTGTACGTAGGTATATACTATCTTTTGTTGCTTCTGACAGATTCTAAAATTTGTCTTGTTGAAGTTTTAACAATTCTACTACTAAAATTACGTCAAATCCAATTAAACGTCACCGTTTCAAACGAATAACGGTCGCAGAAATAATACGCAAGTCCATCTCCCGCCCATTATCCGAACTTCTCCATTGATGTCTCTCTCCCTCAGAATCAGCGCTCACTCCGCTCAACTCTTTCACCGTTATCACTTCGTAAGTATTTCTGCTTATTTCTTTTCTTTCGTTGTTTCCTTTATGTCCTTTCTTGTTTCACCCTCAATCGTTATTCGTTCTTGTTCTTCTGAATTAAGGGTTTTAATGAGATTCCGTCGATGTCGAGAATCTCTAGGGTTTGTACTCCCTTTTACCTGCGGAAGTCATCGAATTGCTTTGTAAATAACTGGAATTATCGATCGCTTTGCTCTATTAACGCCGGCAACAATGTTAGTAAGACATTTCTATCACCCAAATGCAAATTGGTTTATGTCAACAATTCAGTGTGTTTATTGAAATTACTAAAAGAAAAATTGATTTGGAGTTGCTTATATTTTGTGATTAGGCTGGTGGTTTGTCCGGTGATCAGGACTTCTCTCCTAACAATGAAGGTATCGCATCTACTTGGAACAGGATTTTATTATGTTTGTACACTTTCTCATGACTTTACCTCATTTATGTTTTTGAAGGTTCAATGGAAAAGACTGGAAGTAGTCGGAAAGAGTCTTTCTCATCTAAGGAGTACTTGCTACTTGCCTCGCAATATTTTTTGGTTTATTGTAAAAGACACTGAAAGAAAATGTTTGATTGAGTTTAAAATATATGTTTGAATGAGTTTATCTTGTTATATTGTTTTAATGAACAAAGAATGTGAAGGTGGAATGGGGAGTGTAGTTTAAAATGGACAATCCTATGGTTGTTTTGTGCATGTCTGATGATGATTGCTGTTGCTTGTTCAACTTGTCAGGGTGTTGAAGAAACTGAGGAGATATGGAATTTCTGGAATTTTGTCATATGGGCTACTGAATACAGCCTACTACCTCACAACATTTCTCTTGGTGTGGTGAGTGAAATAATATGTACGTTATATTTCATCAATGTTTTTGTGATTTCGTTGGGAAATGTTGAGCTATGACACCATGCTATACCATGGGTCCACTGCTAGTGTGACCGCAGCCCCTGCCATTGCTTGCAAGTATATTTCTTGTCAGAATATTGATCATTCAGTTAATGTCAGAAGCATTTGGAATTTTATCTCTTGTTTCATTCTCTTCCAGATTGGCTCATGTCTTCTTTGCATATAGGCCGTGGGCCATGCTAGTATTCTTTGTCTTGTTTTAATTTTATTGGATGTCTATAGAAACACTTTTCACAAAAGATGCTCAATATTTAGAAATTTTGTTCTTCCATAAAGGAAAAACATTCATAATTCTTAATTTAACACCGTGTGTTAAAAAGTTTATTTAATCCTTGACTAATGGCAACTCAATCTTTAAAAATTATGTGAAAAATCTTGTAAATCAAATGCAGTGTGTGACCTAACAAATATAAACCATAAATCACTTAATGTTCAAAATATATAGAAATTTGCAATGAAAATTTTTTGCGCTTGACTTTGTTGTATCATGTAAGTTCTTTGACAATGTTTCATTGAAAGGAGGCACATTTTCACTTGCTTTCTAGGTTTTATGTGGCTCCAGTACCTGGAAAAATGGGTTATGCCGCAGCTGTTGAGAGGTAGAATCTCATTTTTCTTATGTTTCTGATAATATTATTTATATTGAAGTTTTAGTGCTTTGCAGATTCCTGAAAGTAATGGCCATGGTGTGGGCTGGAAGCCAGGTTACTAAGCTTCTGAGAGCTGGAGGGTGAGCTGCTGGTTACTAGTATCTTTCTCTTCTTCTTTCTTCCTTTTTTTTTTTTTGTTTTAAATTCTACCATATAATATACATTTTAGCTTAGGAGTCTGCCGGGACCAGTTAGATCAAGCCCATGGTAGTCTGGCCTGGAAATATACTCCAATAAGGAGCAAGTCTACTCCCATAACACTTGGGGAAACTTGAATCTCTTCCCACATAGTTGGTGAAGGGAGGTGAGACTATTGGGTTATGGGTAGTTCTTGCCTTTTGGAATGAATTTAGTATCCAAAAGTTTGAGTTAGAAATACTGAATAACTCATGCTGTTCTCATTTAAATTGTCAACACTTTATTAATTAAATTCTTTTTAGTCTGGAGGTAAGCTTAATATGACAGTTTCAGTCAGAAAAGATTTGTTAATAGGTCATGAATATTGGCTGTTTCGCATCTTATTTTCAGTACTGTCACAATGCAAATAATTGCATCTGAGATCCCTGGTAGCCTTTCTGATTGAATAAGGGTTTGTTTGTTCTACATTTTTATCCATCTGATATGAATATTTAATGTGTAAACCATCAAGAATCAGTTAATTTTATACATTTGCTTTTTCTGCAGGGCCCTTGCTCTTGCACCTTTTGTAGATAGAGGATTGTCATGGTTCACAGTCAGATTTAAATTTGAATCTCAGAGAAAGGCAAGTGAGATTTGAAATTCCAAGTTTCATTTTACATTGTTTAGTCGTGAGCGTTATAGTTACTTGCAAGTTTTCTACAGGCTTTCGTGGCAATCGTGGGATTTTGCTTTGGACTGGCTCTTATACTATTTTTGGTCGTGACATTGCTTTGGGCATGAACCTAGTTCGTGTCTACCCAAATAGAGATTGCCCTTCTCTTTCAAAATCACAAAAGCCTAACTGTGAGCTATTGGAGAAGCGTGCTCCTCCTTCAAGTTGAATATGTTTCTTGATTTGATATGGATATAATAGCATGGAAGCCAGAAGATTATTTGATATACGTGTACATTATCAAATACATATGGTGTTATGAAATTCCAAATTCTTGTTCAACTCCTTTTTTTCAGTTACTTCCCCTTACAAAAATATTTCCACATCGCAATGGGCGCAGTGGTTTTACAATGATCCACAACAAAACATCTATAAACACCAAATTCAATAAGACAGATTATTAATTAATTCACTTTTCTTTCCATAAATAGGATGCTTGGGACTCATCTCTCTCTCTCTAAACATGTTAAATTGTTTTGTTTCAAGCTTCCAGAAATTCTGGTTATAATACATATGATACAAAATGTTTACACATCGTGCTAAATAGTATACAGGTAAGTTTCCAATGATTTGTTAATATTTGATGCATCAACAGTTAAAGATTAAATCACCAACATTCTTCAGGGGCGCAAGAATATTTGTCCAGATGGCTTAAAGTACAATTTGCCTGCAAAGTGAAAAGAGCATGGATGTCAATTAACAACAAATCATTTTCAAAACAAAGTAATAAAACACTTGACAAATATCAAACTACCCCTTGAGTTCAAATATGGCCAGAAATATATTGTAGAACAATGCAAGTAGCATATTAGTCCACAAATTTGATGAGGTTTAGAATTTAGTGTCTGAAGGATGGTTCTCACAGACACTTTCTTTTTCTAAATTTTTCCCCATGTCGAGCTAACAATGGAAGCCAATAAAAAGATTACAAATAAAGAAAAAGAATGCATGTTAAGAGATACCTCTGAAGTTGTTCCAATTCCAAAAAGCTGTATTTTTTAAATCCTTCCTTGGGACGACAAAATGTTGTTTGCTTGGTGGGTAGCAACTTAGTTCCTACTTCATCTGTGCATGTCTGAAGACCACAAGCATTGCAAAACAATTCCACATCCGACTCCTGAAGGAAAAAAACGGTGCCACTTTACACTTTGCATTACCACAACCATCAAATCAGTAAATTACATCTAGCAGAAATCATACCTCCATCTTCAAAAGTTCGGATAGCTGTGCTAGAGGATATGGATGAAGTTTATAGCCACCATTGTTTATACAGCATAAAGCAAGTGATCGAACCTATCAAGATCAGAAGAAAGAAACCCTCAATATGGTTTTTAAGGTAATATGGATAAAATAATTCCGATATGTGCCGCAAGAACTTTTGCAAAGTAACTTATATAAAAAATAACAAAACCAATAGAAAAAAAAATACGCAATTTGAAAGCTTCAAATTGATAACATTCAAGAATGTATAGTAACACCAATATAACAAGAACGCCAGAAGAAAAAGTTTATAACAGATGAAAATCTGATTACCTCATGAATATAAGGTTCAATAATGCAGAACTGTAGATATGATGCCTCAGCAGCAGTAGTAGACAAAAACTGCCTATAATTGCCCATCCGAAAGTACCTTTAATGATATATAACAGGGAAAGAGAAAAGCGGACAAAAATCTCAGTTTACCACAAATTAAACATTGAACAAGAGATCAAAAAGATTATCATCCAGATGTTAGATAAACAGAGAGTTCAAGGCATTTATAATAATTGGAAATTTATTTTTACCTTAAAACTCGGCGAGCAAAACCCATTTCTTTTGACTTGATAACTGGAGTAGGCACATGACGAAACCACAGAGAAAGTGACTCCCCCTGTAGATCAGAAATAGCTATATTTCATGCATTCAATACCCAGCACAAGGCTGCAATTAAGAATGATAAAAAATGAGAACCACAATAATAGCAACCAACCATTGGTTGGGCATTAGAATCAAGATGAAGAAGCACGTAAAATGAACGAAATTCAGCTTCATTCTCACAAATAGGATTGGAGCTCCGATTTGCTTCGTACAGATTATATAGAGATGTTAGAGCTTTTGTAAGCTGCTCAAAGTTGAGGTAGTGCAATGAAGCAATATTTGAACTGCTGCAGCTACTTTGAAGCTTGTGGTGAGATATGACATGAAATTTAACCTGTTGAAATATACAAAGAGACAACATGAAGTGAATCCATCACAACCAAGCTTAGACTTTGCCACATATAGTAACAAGTGCCGTCTGAAATCCAAGGCTGAAAAAGGTGCATGAGGCATTTCTAAGTTTCAAAGAAATAATATATATCTGAGGTTCTTTTATTTGAAATTGGTTATATATTTACAAAAGTTCTATTTACATGTTAGCAGCATCCATGAAATAAACCCTTTTGGTTGTGCACATAAGCAACTGTTGAACACTTTTGAGCATTGTTCTGTCCATGAGTATTAAGCTATTTCTGTTTCTCGTGTCCTATCATGTGATCATCATAAGCACTATCCATATTTGCTCCCAGTATTTTTCATAATACTTTCTTTGATATTTTTTCTTACATCTGTAATTGTTCTCAGGACGCCCAAATTTGAGCACCTTTTTACAGTTTAAGCATTACAGCGTCTGAAAAATTGTCAGTTGGTGGTATTGTGATCCAACAACTACTTTGGTTAGCATGCCTCAAAGTAACTACTATTGCAGCATCCCAAAAGTTCTCGATAACTTAGAAGGAAAAAGCTTGTAAAAATATCTAGTGATATTTTAGAGCTAGTTGTATGATGCACTAAATAAAGTAGGTACAAGGTGTGATGAATAAAACTCCAAACAGGCATGAGCATGTTGGGCTGGTTCTTGTATTTTAGAGACTTTTAATACGTCTCCTGTGATTGAGTTAAATTTGATATTCTTGCATCATATTTTCCACATAATACTCAAATCAAATCCTAACACTATTCTCCACATAATATTCAACCAAAGCCCAATTCTGTGCCTCAAAACATAATTAAATGTTATATTCAATATGTCCATTACATATTCATTTTACTCACGTTTGCACTTTATCTCAAAACTTGTAAGGTAAGCCAGATAATAAAGCAATGCTTATAAGATACACCAGCATCTACTCTCCAGAGTACCAACAGATGAGTCTAACACATAAGAAGTCTCAAACACTACAAGAAATACAAGTTTGAAGTTTGTATGTAATGGTCTTTATCAAGTGATAGCGATGCTTCAAATAACATATATATATGTTAAAAATAGAATCCACTTAGCTCAATTATAAGAAGACTGAACCTATCCTTCATAAGTTTAAAAGACAAAAAATATTTTAGCAAGAGAAAAGAGGAGGAAGAGGTTGAGAGATTTCTTACAATTTTTTCATACATGTGGATTACTTTGTCATTGACAATGCTCTGCATGGTAAGATCTTGCCTTATGGACCTCGTCCTATCAAAGACAAAGTCGTGAATCACTTCAAAGGGATGGTCCTTAGAATCCAGTAAGCTCAAAACGTAGTTTAAAGTATCGTCCAGCACTGGAAGAGGCCGCACATCAGAGGCTCGCACATGCTTGGCCGACATCGTTCTGCAAAACTAGCATGTGAAATGGAGGGTGAAATGTTTTCTACACCAAAAGTAAATACTTTCTGCAATTACAAAATCTTGAATAGCAACATGGATTTGAGCAAACAAGAAGGGTTTTACAAAAATATAGAGAACCGCGCAACAATAAATGTCTTAACATTATGTGCTGAAACTGAAAAAGATGGAAATTTGAACAACCTTTTTGACAGCCAGGGAAGGAGATGATTTACAAGGATCTCCATTGAGTCTTTCAAACACAGCTAAATCTCGAAGTCGCTGGCGTTGGAGCCTTTCCTCCTCTGTTTACAACAACACAGGGATCAACAATGGTACGAAATATGATGAGCAAAAATCACTCTTCTTCCATTTGAAATACAAACCTGGACACATAAAAGGACAAATTCCAACTATTGCTTCCGGTTTTCCTTCTTCTTCTTGCCGTCGGTTATCACGGACATGATCAGAATTATAGGCATTGCCAGGGGTATTACGTGAATTAAAGCCGGAAAATCTGGCTTGATTAGGGCGGAAACCTGTTGATCCGGTGAACGAAGACGAAGAACAACGATTTGAACGTTTTTGAGAATACCGCCTTCCGTCCATGTGCTCGAACGCTGGAAAAATTATGGAGCGAAGACTGAAGAGCAACGAATGTTATAGATAGAGGTAGGTCTGCTGAGGGATTTGCTTGCTAATTGCTATCGCGTCCCGTACACGTACACGTACACGTACACGTACATTTAATTTTTCTTTTCTGAAGTGAAAAGTTAGTTTTTTTTTTAGTTTGTATTAATGTGCCTTAAACATGAAATAAAGGGCCTAATACAACTTGTTTATTGTTCAATTTGAAATTATGAATTTGACTGATTTAGATTAGACCCAACGCAACTTGCTTACTATTCAAATATTATAATAAAAATTTTAAAAAGGACTTCTTAAAGGGTTATATGTATATATATATATATATATATATATATATATTTTAATCTAGACAAATAAGTCGTTAAATGGCATCGAAAAATACAATAGAACAGAATACGTTAGGTACGTCCGCTGCTACAACGCTTGCTAATTCGATTTTTGTGGGCCATCAAAAACAAATTATAGCAGCTTAAATACAATCTCAACTAATAAAAAGAATTAAGGGAAATAACCAATAATGCCCCTGTTTTACAAACAAAATTCAAAAATGCCATCCTCACTAATTTTCGATCAAAATTGCCCCTTTTTAACCCAAACAGACAAAATTGCCCCCATGCCCCCTTTGCAACAGCAACAAAACTCAAATATTTTTTTTTGTTTTGATATCGTGCTTCACATTCGAGCGTTTCCTCCTCACCTTCGAGCAAAGAAAGTTAAGTTCTAACTGCAGTTTGAAGACGACGGCGAGCTGGTAACGACGACACAAGCAACAATCGGCGGCAGCATTTAGGGCTCTACGATTTCAGGTAAGGGTTTTGATTTCACAATCAAAATTAGTGAAATTAATTGGATTTGATGAAGATAAACCTAATTCCTTTGCATGAATTAGTTGTTATGTATATTTAGGATGTAAATTAATTGAAAAATAGTTTGTGAAATTGATTGACTTTGTTGTGCATTTGGGAGAGAATTGTTGACGAAGCGGAAATTGCGAAAACCCTAACAAACTTTCGAGTCGACATCACTCGAATGTGCTTTTTCTTGTTACTCGAATGTACATGCGTAATACATGACTCGAAACTATATTTTAAACTTACTCGAAACTATAATTTAAACTTACTCGAAACTACAATTTAAACGTACTCGAATCTATTTATTTTCCCTTACTCGAAACTACATATCCACCTTACTCGAAACAGTTTATTTACATTTACTCGAAACTACATTTTCAACTTGACACGAAAGTGTTTATTTGCCTAACTAGAAAGTACGTTTGGATAAGAGAAAAATATACTTTCGAGTGACTTGTGTATGTAGTTTCGAGTCAAGTTTGTTTACGGCATTTCGAGTTATGTGTTTATTTAGTTTCGAGTCAGTTGGAATTTTTAGTTTCGAGTCGAGTAAGTTTTATGCAGTTTCAAGTCATGTGCATTCTTTAGTTTCGAGTGCTATGTGTTTTGGAAGTATCGAGTCATGTATCAGTTTATGTTTCGAGTAATTTATTGACTTTCGAGAAAAACAGAATTTTGGGTCTTTATCTTGTAAAATATGATCATGATGTAAGTAATACAATTTCAGTTGATATTGTTGAACTAATTTTGGTAATTTAATTTGTTTTTGATGTAGGAAGCAATGGTTACAGTTACCAGCACGTTAAAAACAAAGAAAGCAGACCATTTTCCGGCCGTGGTGACGACATTGTCTAAATCGAAGCAACTAAGTGAAATATTGGGAAAGTTGACAAAGAGGCAACGACGTTTATTCAGGCAGAGTTGCTTTGGATACTTTCTTGATCTGCAGTCCTTAGGTTTTTCAGGGAATCTCGTGCATAAAATTCTTTTGCACGAGGTTAAGACAGATGGGGAGGAGCAGGAGCTGTGGTTTCTTGTTGGTGCGACACCCATGAGATTCTCCCGCATAGAGTTTGCACTGATTACTGGGTTACGATTTGGGCCATACCCGGATATAGATGTGGATAGCCATAGGTTGAAAGACTTGTATTTTGGACAGAAGGCTGCACCCACTTTAGATGACATTGATCTTGCTTTTTTTGCACTTGACTTTACATCCATTGACGATGTGGACGCAGTTAAGCTTACGCTTTACTATATACTTGAGCGTGTGTTGATCGGACGGGCTGGGAGATATCTTGCAGACTTATGGCTGATGAGTATTGTGGGAGATACTTGAGCGTCTGGTCGACCTCCGTATACAAATCCATTCAAGCAAAGGATGATCGAGCAACCGAGGAGCTGGTCTCAGTATGGTCATGCATATCACATTCGTCCTCTTGAGCCAGTTCCTATTGACATCTACAGTCAGTTTCTACGGTGGATTGCTACACCGATGGCATATACTGAGGGGGAGACATGCAGATTGACGCCCACCTGGATTAGTGTTGTGTTTGAGGCCGGTCGTTGGCTTGAGGACGATGTAAGTCATATATACTTGTAGCGATCTTTTCAAATTTCAAATTTTAAGTACAAATTTTTTTATTTAATACCAACGTATGTTCATTTCATGATAACGTTACAGCATATCAGTGAGTACATAAGCTTGTTATCACACCGACAGCTCGCATGCAGAGAGATGATCCCACAACATTGGACTGTTGCGTCCCCCCACCTATACGTAAGTCGTTAATGAATGGCTTTTATTTAGGGATTACTTATTTTTTTTACTTACTAAGAACTAATAATTTTTTCTTATCGCAGACTGCGCTTCAGGTGACTTACAGAGGGTACCTATCACGAACATTAGCCGAGGGTACTTTTTACCCGAACTCCGGCATCGAGGCGTTCGTGACAGGAAGACATTCCCGACTGCACAGAGATTGGATCCAGGTCGATGTCGTGTACTTGCCTATAACTCTAGGTGGCAACCACTGGGTTGCATGTGAGATTCATTTACGACGGAGGGCCATTACAGTCTATGATTCTCTTCCATCTGCTCATGGAGATGATGTCCTCGATACTGCCATACAGCCATTGTGCATCTATATTCCCTACTTACTAGATCAGACTGGGTTTTACAGGTATCGTACCGATGTCATCCAGAGTCTTGAGGCTTTTACGTACATTCGACCGATCGAGGGCATACCACATCAGCGATCGGATTCAGGGGATTGTGGTATTTTTACTTGTATGTTCATACAGCATTTAGGATCAGGGCTTCCTTTATGTTTTAGGCCAGAGGACAGTGAGCTTATGCGGACGAGAGTTGCAGTTGACCTATGGGCCGGACAGTTATTGTAGTTTTGTGCTTTGGACTTTGTTACACACATTATATTTTTTTGGTATAGTATGAATTTACTTATATTTGTTAGTTTGAATTAAATTACGCATAATTGTTAACTAAAAACAATTGATATATGTAACGAATTAGAAAACTAACTAATTTACGCATAATCATTAATTAATTTACATTGATATATTTAACGAATTGGAAAACTAACTAATTTACGCATAATCCGGTTAAATGTATGTCAAACTCAAATGCTGCGAACATTCTGGAAAACTCGAAAGTATAGTTTCGAGTACACAATGATTTTGGAATAACTCGAAAGTATAGTTTCGAGTAGACAAATACTGCGAACTATTCTGGAAAACTCGAAAGTATAGTTTCGAGTACACACAAATTTCGAATAACTCGAAACAACACTTTCGAGTTTTCCAGAATGTTCGCATTTTTTAGTCTACTCGAAACTATAGGTTCGAGTTATTCAAAAATCATTGTGTACTCGAAACTATACTTTCGAGTTTTCCAGAATGTTCGCAGCATTTGAGTTTGACATACATTTAAAAATAAAGGAGTTCATGTCAACTAATCAAATCAATTATGATTTGTACAACATGTATCATACATAATTTGACAAATTACCAATGTTTGCAAGTAAATAAACTGAAAAATACATAACATACATAAAAGTCACTGACTCGAGGCTAGCGGAATTGGGTTCCGACATGTCGCGCGATTATGGCCAACTTGTGAACAGCGCGAACACCTTCGTTGAATCACGTCTTCACCGGTTGAGGGAATTCGTTGTTTTTTTGGTCGACCAGCAGGCTGGCGTTGTTTAGGCGGATTGACAATAATTCCTCGTACCTCATCTGGTACAACCCAGTCAACATCGTTACCAACTGGGATAATGGCCTCCGCATACGCTGCGATGTGAGCATTTGTAGTGTAGTAATGCGAGCACAATGAGTGATAGGATAAACGAATGTGTCGACATGCTGCTAAAGCATGAGAGCATGGTAATTGTTGCATGTCAAAGAACATGCAACTACATTTCTTCGATCGTAGGTTAACGACCTCCACATTTTCTCGTTCTTTCACTTCGAATTCAAACCTTGACACCGGATGAACAATCATGGTTCGTGACAACTCTGTATGCTCATCTAATTTTTTTTGGGCAGCCTCAGTTAGATACCCATCTCGTGCAGCAGCCAACTCTCTACGTTCGTAGAACCACCTTTGAATCAGAGATCTTATGAAGTCGACTAAAGGAATGATGGGCAAAGAACGAGCATGTCTAAGTGCGGAGTTCATACTCTCAGCAATGTTAGTAGTTTGCATCTCATATCGCTTGGACGGAAATCGTGCCCTCGCCCACCTATGTAGCCCTACTTCATCTTCCAAGTATGTTGCAGCTTGAGGATGCATGATTCTGAGATTATTCATGTATTTGATGAACTCGCTGTCACGGTACGCATTTGCGGCTTTAAAATAAGCGGCGAGAAATGTGTCTATCTTCTGTTGTCGCATTTTGTACTTCGCCTTCAAATTTCCGGATATGTGGTAAGTACAAAAACCATGAGTAGCTTCTGGGAAGACACCTCTGATCCCTTTTAGAATGCTATTGTGTCGATCTGAGATAAAAACCAAATCGTCAACCGGCCCAATGGCATCTCGAAGCTTAAGTAGAAACCATTCCCACGATGCATCGTTTTCAGAATCAGCAATGCCAAAGGCAATAGGATAAATTTGGTCATTTCCATCTTGTGCTACTGCGACAAACAATGTGCCTCGATATTTACCCTTAAGAAAAGTACCATCAATGGCGACAACAGGTCGAATGGTGGTGCGAAATCCTCGAATGCATGGCCCCAATGCCATAAAGAAGTATAAGAAATGGTTTTCTTCATCCGTTTCTATTGCCGTTATAGTCCCTGGGTTTTTATCCTCTAACACACGACAATATACAGGAAGTCCCTTAAATGACTCAGTCGGATCTCCGCACACGATCCTCAAGGCTACCTCCTTGCTACGCCAACTCTTTGAGTATGGTAGACGAACCCCATATTCGTTATGAATATCATCCCGAATATTTCTTGGAGTGTAAATTCGGCCTACATCCCTGAACTTATCTTTCACAAGTTCCCCAATTAACCGACTACTTGCTTGCCGATGCCCGTCTTGTAACTGCATATTTTGACACGTATGTACTGGGTCGATGCGAGTAACACGGAAGTAAGCATCGTTATTACTCTTAGTAGCCCGAACTCGCCATTTGCAACTATCTTCAATACACTTGGCAATCAAACGGGTGGTATCAGACTTGCAAATCTTGAATTGGAAGTGGTGTTTGAGAGCCATAAAGCTTAATCTGTCGCGCAATTCTTGTTTTGTACCATAAATTTGTCCAACACACACATCCCCAGAACCAATACTTGACAATGCATCACTTGCCGTAGATGTAGATGATGGAATAGGAGGCATAGCTCGAATGTATTGATTTGACGCTGATGGACCCACCATTGAGCTACTTCTGTACATACCACGAGCACCAACATCTTCGATATTCTCGTTTTCCTCGTCATCGACGACATTCCTAGGTCCACACTGATATTCATGATGATCACGTGGTTGTTCTTCGTGCATACGACGAGGAGGAGAAAAACCTCTATCTATAGTGGTTGCATCGTCCTCAGATTGATGAGCATTTGGCTCGACATTCTGTGGGTCTTTATCTTGTACAGGTGTAGTTGTATCATTAAAATGGTCGTTGAACTGTTCCTGTTCCGATAACATTGTAGGAAATGTTTCACCAAGTTGATTACTCCCACGAGAGGACGTGAATGGGGGCACAGTACCTCCCTCTGTGCTACGATACTGAAAACCGTGTGTCCTTGAAGGCTCTCCGCCACTAACACGTTCCTTAGTCATATACAAGTAACAATGACCCCTTCCATTTATAAAAGCTACATTATTAACATTCATAAAGGCACGAAAACTAGATTCAGTGTCAATAAGTGCCGCTGGTTGAGGCACACCTATTACTTGTGCTATATCAAGAAAGATCGCTTTCGCAATAATAGTTTCCTCGGCTGGATTAATCCCATATGACCCATACACAATATGCATAAACTGTTCGTACGTTATGTCTTTATCCACAGAAAATGCCCTGACCTCACCTCCAATGTAAATATCACCACCGTTCGGAGTACGTTGCCATAAACCCCCTAACCGAGTAGCTATCGTAATTGGCGATTCCATGACTGCATCATAAATAAAAAACAACAATTAATCAAATGTATAACACTCACTGTTATTAGTTTTCATTACTTAACGTAAACGTTTATAATTTTGAGGAGGAGTTCTGTCGAACTCGAAAGTGTAACTCGAAAGTAGGGCAAAATTTTGCCCTACTCGAACGTACTTTCGAGTAAGGAGAAAATTTCCCTACTTTCGAGTTACACTTTCGAGTACAAGAAGTTTGTCGAACTCGAAAGTGGAACTCGAAGGTAGGGGAATTTCCTCCCTACTCGAAAGTACTTTCGAGTAGGGCAAAATTTTGCCCTACTTTCGAGTTCCACTTTCGAGTTCGACAAAACTCCCTTCCCAAGTCGACTGAAGCTCTCTCCAGTTTGAAACAGTGTAATTGTATATTTACCTACCTTTGCAAAAAATCTTCTAGTTTCACTCAATAATATCTTAACCATAACATTGCATTTAAATCAATACAATGTATAATGGAATCGGTTGGATATATCATTTTGGAAAGGAAAGAAGAAGAGGAGGAGGAGGAAGAAGAAGAAGATGAAGAAGAAACGGATTAAAAAAAGGGAGGGAGGGGGTATGGGGGCAATTTTGTCCGTTTGGGTTAAAAAGGGGCAATTTTGATTGAATATTAGTGGGAGTGGTATTTTTGAATTTTGTTTATAAAACAGGGGCATTATTGGTTAAATCCCAAGAATTAATTCATTCCACGGTTTAAGATTTATGTCATCATTGGCTGAAAATACAAAAATTTATAAAATTCATAATCAATGATGCACTATAACTAACAAGTGTTCAAAAAATATTTCGACTTGAATTATGATCATACAAATGGCTTCAAATAATAATAATAATAATAATAATAATAATAATAATAATTGCACCAAAAACAAACTTGAAACAGGGCTTGGGTTGGCAGCAGACAATAAACACAATAAGGCATGGGCAAAAAACTTTTAGCATCCGCTAGTGTGAGTACCTTTTTACGCAACAGAACATAACATCGCGGTGCAGCTGCCTTGTAAGCAGGAAAAACAATATATGCGATAACCTTAGTCCTACAATACAATTAGTATTTCCCTTCAGAATAGGCAGCAAAGAGGCTGGAAATGTTTCTGGGTACTACCGGCTTCTATTCATAAATTTTAACCCTGACAACATCTAATATCTGTACATTCACCTCCAAACATCAATGAGAAAAGGTTTAATGTGTAAAACATTCACCAATCAGGATGTATTCCCACAAATCTGTAACTCTATATACTGACAATATCACAAGTTAAAGCCCCTAGTCATTTCCACCACCAAAATTGTCGAAACAAATATATCTTCCTCATTCGAGGATTGTACGTCATGAAGGCTCTGGCTTTAATAGGGTCCGCGTTCAAATACTCAAAAGCATACATCTGTTTAGCCTCTTCCAGACCATCAATCTCCATCACAGCCTCTAAAAGTTCTGAGGCATTTATCGCAGTTTTATTTCGTTCCATTGCATCAGCTAAGCGACGAATGCTGGATGCCACAGCCAACATGGCATCCTGAAGAGCATCTGAGCCACGAGACCTTTTTGGAAGTTGTCGTAAAGGTGGCACTGGAGGAGGATCTTGACTACCATCTGGCATATACTCTGGTGGTCCACTGTATGACTCTGTTCCATCTGTATCACTTAGGTCTTCTGAACTTGGTGAAAGGAATGAAGCAGAATCATCTTCGCAGTTCTTTACCTCAGTCGGATGGTTTCCATCCTTCGTCTTTGCCCAACGACTTGGTGCTTGATAGTTGCCACAAACTATTTTCAATTCATCATACATCTCAATCTGCTTCCCTCGAAATCCTCTTGCATCAGGGTGTGCCTGTTCCATATAATTAAAGCGCACCGTTATTAAATAAGAGAATATATAATTTGGTAAATTTAAAATTAAGGGGGAAGAAAATTACTGCAATGTATCTCTTCCAAAGATCATCATCATCGCATTCAATCATCTTCGTATTTGGATTCCAATGGAATCCATCTTGACTGAGCAAATCCCTCATTACCTTGTATCTTTTCTTAATTGTCTTTAGACGATTGACAACTTTTTGATTATTCAAGTTTAAATTAAAACGGGAGTTGACAGCAATGCAGGCAGCAGTATATGCATTCTCATTAAAGCACTTGTCAATTTTATTCCCGGTTCTAGCCTGAACAGCAAGAGCTTCAATAAGACACTTGTCCATTGCAATTGACCACACAACATTCCTTCCCTTATGCTTCATCTCTCTTCTCTGTCCTTGATACTCATATTGGTCCATTCCTAAATGAGCAAGAAAAAGATAACTACCTATTTGTGCACTATAATATGACACATTTCAGTACAGAGTTCAACATAAAACAAACTCATCATCCAAGCAATCGGTAGCTAGAAATCTTGTCATAATCTGGTCCACATATATCTACTTGAATGCTAAAAGAAGTGAGCAAAATGAGACCAAAGCACAATTAAGCATAACAATTCATATAGCAACATCTGGCATCACATCGCTTGTGTATGCCCATAATGATGCCAAAATCTTGAATAACAATTTTTCAATTTTTTTCTTAAGAAAAGACCAAAGAAAAACATTAATCGAGCATTGCATCCGAGTAAATGCTTGTTATAGTTATGATCAAACTAAGGAAAGCAAATGGTAATCATACTTCTCAGTTAAAGTCATTACTTTACACCCAGTAATCACTTCTAATCAAAAGGCCTTAGCAGCCTTAGCATCCACAATCTTAAAAACACACTTCAAATTTCCAGCAATGTAGCAGCAATTAGGATTTATCTTTTTCATGCCTACTTCAATTTGAGAAGCCTAAGTGTAGTCTTGCTCAATTTTAACTTCAAATCACAGTCTTTTCCCATAATAATGCCTAATGGTATTCAGTTTCATGCAAACAATATTTTCTCCATAAAAGAAGAGCATAATTTCACAACACTCACAAACAATGCCTTCTTTTAACTTAAAGACAATTACTGAATTCAAAATGTTGAGAAAATTTACACTAGCAGTGCAAATCCTCAGGTGAGACAGAATATTGTGGCTGCTACAATAATGTTATTGAGCAAAAACAGTACTAGAAAATACCATAATCAATACGTATTACAAACATAGAAACAAGACTGAAATAAATGTCAAAAGTACAGTTATTAAGAAAACAAAGCAAACAAAATAATGCCATTTGCCAGCAAAGGGGAAATAAAAGTTGAGTGAAACTAAAGTTATCCTTACTATGATGGTAAAGATACTGGTAATAGACACCCAATGGCTTATGCTATAACTAGTACAATATGTTTAAAAGTTCTTGGAAAATGTTTCTCTTTTTCATATGTCCAATTGAGCCACTTCACATCTTGGTCATTAAGGAAACAATTAAATGAAAGAACTGAGAAAACCTAAGGATCAAAACTTGAGAAGCAAACATACTTGGGAAAGAAATTAATTCACAAGGTGCAACTGAAGGTTTTTAGCTGGTGGCAAATTCTCCCCAATCAATTGTACCATCAAGGGATTATAAAACCTTATATGCTTTCAGAATACCTACAAAGTTCAAAGGCTCCAATGACCCTATGTAGGGAATGGATCCAAATATTGCTCGTCACAAAAAAGCAGCAACATACGCCACCTAACACTCACTGAAACAAGTAGTTAAATCTCCTACATCTTTTAAAGCCAAATATGTCCAGACACTTTGTCATGCCTTCAATACTCATTGATGGACATGGTATGCTACCCATTAGTAGTCGTTTATCCAAACCACCAACCACAAATAGTACATTACATATATTTTTTAATCTTAATTTCATTATCAAAGTGAAATCACTGTTTTGTAAAATAAAAGAAGATAAGTATCAAGACACAGAATGTTCAAAGAATGAAATACATGATTTTAGACTGGATATTTGATGTATTCTCAATGAATTTCCTCAGCGTGTTATATATCATTAAATCAAACAGTAAACCCTTTTTGTCTAGTATTATGACATATTCATATATATATGTGTGCATGTGTTCGCGCGGGCGCGTGTGTGTGCGTGGATGTGTGTACTCTGCCTCAGTGAAACAGGCCAGCACGTATGTCTACAATGCTTCAGCAAATGTTTGTCTTTTTTTGGTCTCATTCCTTCACAAATAAAGTTCTGATAAAACTTGACTTTGCAGTGCATGAACTTACAAGTGCTATTTTTTCTATCCCAGCTAAGAACTCGAGCTTAGCAGTATTAGTTAAATGCAGAAGGAATTCCTTAGAAACATGCTTTCCCCCAGCAAAATGAGTACTTCTTTTACAGTAATATAGCATGTCCTTGACAGTTGCTCGATAACGAACAAGTCAGATTTTAATATATATCTTAAACTAACCCAAACTATGTTAAGCTTCATTTGAGCTAAAGAAAAAGCTCAGTCAACAGCATTGAACTTCTCAAAATTTTTATCCATTTGCAAATTTTTTTCGACTTAATTGTTTTCACAGTTTAGTCAGCTCGGTAGAGACAATTTAGATACACTAACTATAAGAGCCCAACTCTTAAAATTCGCAGCGTAAGAAAAATGCACTCCAGATGCTTCACTCGTGTCTCCAACAGAGTAAACAAACTATGGCAATAATAAACTCAACCACAAAAAAAACAAATACCCATTTATCAATTAATTAAAAAAAATCTATCCTTGTAATGTCTGAACATTATCAGTGACAAGGCTAAGAGGTAGCAATCAAATCCAATTCAATAAATTCCACATGAACGAGATAATGAAGCTTTATAAACAAAGTCAAAATTGTTGACCATCTTAATAATACTAAATTTTATCTACAAGCTTAAATAGCTCACTCCAAAATAATGAAAATCGATATTCGAAGGAAAAAGGTTCAGCTTCTCCTCACGTACACAGTTAAAGGGACAGATACCTGAGTGAATTGAGTCTAAATCTGATCGCCGAAAGAGCAGTGGCGACGGCGCCAAGACGATCAAAGAGAGAAGCTCATATTCCTCATCTCATTCCCACGAGGTTAGGGTTTTTTTTTTTTTTTCTCTTTTCCTTTTTCCCGAGAAAAATAAAAGGTTAAAAATTTTCCCAGCGGAGAAGACACTTTCTCGAAAACCAAACGCGTGTTGAGAAAAGTTTCAATTCAGTGATACGCACTCGTTTCAGAGATTTCATGATTGGCCTATCATAAGCTGCCACGTGCTTTCTCTGAAATGTACGACTGAGGAGGTTCACCATCTTTTTCCTGGCGTTACACTTGGGTTAAGTTTGCATTTACAATAGTATTTTCAAATAAAATACATATTATAATGGATTAAAGATAGTTATAATAAAAATAAATAAAAATCTTCTCAACATACACATAGATGGACTTTACTACAATATATGCAACGTATACTTATTACATCCACTTTTTTCACCATATAAAACTTGAAACATCGACTAAAAAAATAAATATTTAATGTAAAATTTTAAGTTTTAGATGTTGATTATTGAAGCAAGGATTTATGTCAAAATTCTCCAATTTGTTGGTGAGTTTGTCCTCATTGAAAATTTGAGTACATTGAACTCTATCAATGGAGGGTTCTAAATTTTGGATTTTAATTGTTATGCTACCAAAATCACACCCAATATACCCTTCAAAAGAAAAAATTTTCCCTTACGTGATAATAAATCAAAGAAATTCCACCTTTACTAACTTGAGTGTGGAGGAATGTTGCCCATCAGAGTAAGAATCTTAGCACCCGTAACCATTTATTAGATTGGTGGTATAGTGAATCAAGAAAATTCAAAAATATTCACACAAATGACCAGCCAGCCGAAATGGAGGTGGTCCAATTATGTTTCACATTCACTCTTTTTACGTTAATGCCTTCTTTAAATATGAACCGCAAAATTGGAGCTTTCTTTTTAATTATTTATTCTAAAAAAATTTAAAACCTGTCACGTTCTGTGTAAGACAACTTTGATTTTGTTGAATGCTCATGGATTGAGCTAGTTTCTTGTTCGCATTATTAATTTGTGCAGGTTTCCCAATTCAGCACAAATACCAACCCAAATTCAAGAGATTTTCTTAATACAACACATTCTACAATAATTCTTTCATGATTTCAGCCACAACATCAATGAAATTTATCTAACAGAATGCTTTTACAAATAAATAAGTCAATTCTACAACCACCCCTTTCTACATTTAGAAACGTGAATATGAAGAAACAAAAATACAAATCAATGTGGGACAATAAGGAAATATACAAGTATGTGGTGTTGTTATGACACAGAAAAAGGTTATACAGTAAGTACCTCAGTTCTGCTACTAAAGAATACAGATGCCCGCTGATCTTCCAATTTTCTAGGGTGCTTTGTTCTAACCTCTATTTTCAAACAGACAGGGTGAAATACCCCAACAGTGTCATGTTCCATATATTCAAGAATCATCAAAATTTTACCTGCAACTCTCTGTGTCTACAGCCAACCAGAAAAACCTACAACAGTAGCTAGCACTGGCATACAAAATAGTTTTAATGGTTGGGGCAAATTCACCAATAATCCCCACAAGAACACAATCCATTCTTGAAATGGTGGAACCGGTGCATATCACGTACTATGATTTCCCTTCCAGTCACAAGCGAAATGTACTTGGTTGCATTATGACAATCACCGCAAACTCGCAGATTTTTCCTAATGTGTATGGTTGAGCCTGGCCTAGTATTTAGAAGTCCGAATGCAATAGCCAGCTTCTCGCTGTGGCTACTGAGCAACTGCTCCTGAACATCATCCTCCACGTCATGAATTGAATTTGTATCAGGTACATAACCGGCTGCTTTGATTTCATCTATCAGCGTCTCAAGGAAAGTATAGATCCTTTTGGATTGGGGATGGCCTGTGCTTCCAGAATAGAAACTATGAACCTCGTTTCCCAACTCCACCAAACTGCAGCCAGGAGTTTTCTGAAGCCCTTTCTTCTCCATGGTAGTTCTCACTTCTGCTAATTTGTCCCACATTGAAGCAGTGGCATATATGTTTGCTAGCAATACATGATAGCCACCTTCCTCTGGGTTCAATTCAAATAGGCTGGCGGCTGCCTTCTCACCCAACTCAACATTTTTATGAATCTTGCAAGCACCCAACATGGCACCAAACACAGTGATTCCTGGTTCAATGGGCATCTTTTGGATGAAATCCCAAGCCTCATTAAGGCGGTCAGCTCGGCCAAGAAGGTCAACCATGGCACCATAATGATCCATTGCAGGCTCTATGCCATAGTCTTTCCTCATGCTGGCAAAGTGGTGAAGCCCCTCTTCAACCAAACCTGAGTGGCTGCAAGCGGAGATAACACACAGAAAAGTAATATCATTTGGCTTGGTGGCCCCCTTTAGCATTTTCTTGAACAGTTCTACAGCAGCTTTTCCAAGCCCGTGTGTGCCATATCCATCTATCATGGCATTCCATGTCGTCACATGCCGCTCATCCATCATGTCAAAGAGCTTTCTTGCAGTCCCAACAGCTCCACATTTTGCATACATGTCAATAAGAGCGGTCATCACAAAAACATTCTTATCAAAATAACTCCTTATGACAAGTGCATGAATCCATTTTGCATGGCGAATAACTGACAGCTCCGCCAGAGCAGGAATTACACTCACCATTGTAAATGAATCTGGTTTTATATTCTGAGATCGCATCTTACAAAAGTAATTTAAAGCCTCATTTACATGACCATTTTGTGAAAAACCTAATATCATCGTATTCCAAGAAACTAGTGTTTTACCTTGCAATTTTGCAAATATATCTGCAGCTATATCAACTTTCTTACATTTACAATACATAGAGATCAATGAATTAGTCACAGAAACATCATTTCCAAGTTTCAACTGATCCAAAAACTTATGAACGAGCATTCCCCGCTCAAGATCTCCCAAATCAGCACAAGCGTGTAATGCTTCCATAATAGTGACGTTGGTTGGTTCAAATCCTTCATCTAACATCTTCTGAAAAATTATCATTGCTTCTCCAGGATCCCCGCCTTCTACATACCCAGCAATTATTGTATTCCATGAAACAACATTCCTACTTTCCATCCCATCAAAAATCAACCGAGCAGTCTCAACAGAACCGCATTTTGAATACATATCAACCAAAGCAGTAGAAATATTTAGAAGCGAGTCAAACTCAGCCCGCATAGCATATCCATGTACGGCCTTGCCTATTCTCAAGGACCCCATATTTGCAACAGCAGGCAAAACAGACAAAATAGTTATCCAATCAGGTCTTTGCCCTTCCTCATGCATCCGAATTAGCAAGTCCAAAGCCATCTCCGCCAACCCATTTTGTGAGTGCCCAGCAATAATCGTGTTCCAAGAAACCAAGTCTCTCTCAGGCATTCTATCAAACATCTTATACGCTTCATCAATTTCCCTACATTTCGCATACATATTTACAAGACCAGTCATTGCAAACAAATTCAACGAAAACCCATTAACCATCAACTGCCCATGAATCTCCTTACCCCTCCTAAGCTCCCCTGTATCGCCACAAACTTTTAACAAATAAGTAAAATTATACACGACCGGCGGAACATTATCATACCTCATCCGAATAAAAAACGACATAGCATCATCCAAAGAAGAAGTTTTAGCATAACCCTTAAGCATAGTATGATAAAGAGCATCGAGTTTATCTGGAATGGGCTCAAAAACAAGGGCAGCTTCGGTTAGGCTACCGTAGTTGCAGAACAAGCTAACGAGCTTGGTTTGGAACAAGTGTTCATTGTAGAGTCCGTTTTTTATGATGAGAGGGAGAATTTGGCGTACCTCCTTCAAGGAAGTGCAAAGCTCGAGAAGAAGAGATGCGGGGTGCCTGTAGACATGAGATGGAATGTAAACTCTATCGGAAAGAGTGTGAACAGTAGGTGAGCTCTTTGGAGAGGTTGAGTTTGTGTTGGCTATGGGGCGAAGATGAGTGAGGACTGAAAGATGTGAGCTCATCTTTCTCTCTCTCTCTCTTTTTCTGTCTACATTTGCCCGCTGCTTTATTATGGAGGTTTTGAAAGGGATAACGAACTTAACGACGAGACGCTTTTATTTATTTATTTTTGTTTTGGAAGATAAAATTAAAAAAGGAAAAAATAGCTTTGGCAATTTCATCCAAAAGCCGCTAAATTGTAAATTTCCCAGTTTGTATTGCTCTGTTGTATATAAACATAATTTTATACCCTGTTTATATTATATGTGAAAATATTATTTTTAAAAATGATAAATATTAAATTAAATGTCACTTTGAGATATAGCATGGAGATTGATACACCATAAATATTGGTAATAAGTAGCAATACAGAACATTTAGATTGATAATATACATGTAAAATATTCAGAGGTAGGATCAAAGTTCTTTTTTTTTTACACAAAATCTTACATCAAATATATTGAATCTAAGTACATCTAACGGTTGATATTACATCTAACATGTGCATTAATCATACATTAATTTCATGGTCAGATATAATCTGAATCATTGAATGTATCTAGATCTAATGACGTATATTTAATATAAGATTTTATGTAAAAAAAAAAAAACTATTAATCCTACTATCTATATATATATATATATATATATATATATATATATATATATAGAATGTGCCTACAGGCTACATCCAACTACTTATATTTAATAAAAGATTTTGTTAAAAAAAAAAAACTATTGATAATGTCGAGTGAGAATTATTGGAATGCGGTACAAACATAATTCCTAGAAAAAAAATATTTTTTTTCTATCCTATACAACCAATAGTTTTTAGTCTAATGAGAGAGATTCTCAACTACTTTCGGAATCTATTAGAAGTCTACTGACTGACAAATCTTCTAAATGACAAAGGATTGGCAAACAAACGAAACCTGTAAAGATATCATAATCCCGTATTGGTTTGGAACGTGTAAAAAGAGAAAATAATTTACTCTTTTGAAAGTGAAGTTTGGTATCTAAGAGAGTGACAAAATAATCCATGCTACAATTTTCAGAGAGAATACAAACGAATAATTTGATTAGTGACACTTGAACAGTTATTCAATATCTAAATTGATATTATAACCCTGAATGAATAAAATGTTTAAAATCTTCATATGACCAAACTGCAACATCAATCATCCTGAAACAGCGATTGCTGTGATTCTGTTAAAAACTTTCAGAAAATTTTACTGCTTTCTCCCATTAAAAAAGAAAACATAAATAACACAAGCAGCAAAAGAGGACTTTAGATCCATCTATTTCTGCTACATGTATTTAGGCCTTCACTGTCAATTCCTATGATCCTAGTAAAACAGGATGACCACAGCCACCAATCATCAATCATCAAACAAAAGTTTAAAACTGTCAAGATACAACATGTCCTCGTCCATGAGAGGGAAGCTGTCTTCAGCTTCATTTATTATTGCCATGGCCTAATTGCCAGTCTGCTTAGCAAATCAGCATTCATCAATATCAAAAACCCAAATAGGAGAAAAGATGAAGCATTTTTGACAATCACTACAACATACAACCTCTGGACAGCTGAACCTAATGATCAGAGTTGATCAGCCAAAAATGAAAGCAAAAAACTCAGAACAACAATCTAGCTCAGTCACTTCTATAGTTCCATGGACCACCCACAAAAATTCAGAGATCAAATATGATAAGAAATACATCAATGAGACAAATCTAGAGGAAGTAATAACAGAAACAAATTTCACTCTCTCTATCTCTCCCCTCTTTCTTTTTCATTTTTTAAAGCAACTTTAATGTGGTAATAAAAACTTCATTTCAAAAGGAACAGTCTCTTAACACAATGAGAAACCAAAGCTATGAACAAAAACTTGTAAACCAAGTGACTATGGAAGTACTGATGAGAAAATAGCCGTGAACAAGGGGGAGAAAGACAGGTACTATTGCGACTGGGTCCTAACCAAATACTTTTAACATTTAAATTTTAAATAGTCATCTATACCCACTATCAAGTTAAGCATATTTCAGTTGTTGTCTATGAAATGAGGTAATCAAATTCTTCCTCCACAGTTCTGCCATTATGTCAAAAATTGTCATACAAGGATGTCAAAGTAGTGGCTTCCCTTGTTGCAAGCACCAAGCTACCAGTTCTTTAGCAAAATCAACAACAAAAAATATTCTCAACCATGGTCTTATGGAAACCAAAAGCCAAAATTTCGCAAATGCTCCGAGAAAAATTTCAAGATTTTCTTCCAATGAATAATCCATTGAGGAAAGGTAGATGAAACACAAAAGTAAACAAACCAGAGAAAGAAGGAATTAAAAGCTATCTCCTCTTGCAATGTCGATGACCATGAAACAAGATACTTACAAACAATGAAACTAGTAATCAATAAAAACAAATGTAAGCAATATCCTGTTAAATAATAAGATAAAAAATAAAAAAAATTATTCTCATACTCATTGTCAGCGTTCACCAAACAGACTTGACAAATAACAACTGATAATTCAATATAAATGAAATCAAAATAGCATATCTAAAGTTACAGTACTTCCTGTACACTTGTTGTTTTAACCATTCAGCCAAGAAGTACTACAAGAATTGAGATGGACATCACAACTCAATTTTCTATCACTAGATTTAAATTCAATAAGAAAACATTATAATCAAAAGCATCAATTGATCAATAGTAGTGTATCTTTAATTGCAAGTTGTATTATTTTCTTCTATCAATACAATGCACAATGAACAATCTAAAATACAAAATCATATATTAAAAAAAAAAAGAAACAAAAAGCAATTGGTGTATAATAGAGGAGCAAAAATGAAAAATTAACAATTTTCTTTTCTTCTTTTCTTCTTTTAATTTTTCTTTGGATGAACAACATGAACAAATTTTCACAAGATGCTAACCTTAAACTAATTTTCAGGCTCAACCAGAAACTGCAATTGAAGCTCCAACAATCACAAAGTTCAGTTTCATGTGGCATAATGCTGCGACCTAGCAGCCATTGAAGCAACCTGAGCCTGCATTTGTGCAGCACGAACTTTTGCAGCAGTAGCTCGATGAAAGAACTGCTCTCTGGACAACAACCTCACATTCCTCAAGTAATGATCAAATGGCACAGCACCTTCCTGAAAGGCCTTGTCCAACGCATAAACAACATCCTCAATCGCCAGATCAGCAGCAGTGCAATCCAACATTTGCTTCGACAACACATCCACGCATTCGAAGGCATTATCCACATTAACATTTTTCAGAACATTGGTTTTGCTTTGGTTTTCCCTTACCCAAGACTCTAAAACATCGGAATTCATCAATACCATTTGCAATTGCTGCTCTAATCCTTCTATTTCATCTTGCAGTTCCTTTACTCCTTTATTGATTTCCTCCTCTCTACGTCTCAACAGAGCCTGCGTGCTGAATAACCCTTCCATCTCGGCTTCCCGGGCCTTCCTCATCGCTGAAATATCGGCGTGGGCCATTTCCACTAACTTGTTCACCGCGTTTCGCTTATAAACTTCCATCGGATCCTCCGTTTGCTGCTGAACCCGACCCCCGTAAGGCGAGGGTGGGAACGGACGCACTGGGTGAGGACGCGCCGTCGATGGACCATAACCAGATGCGACGGCGGGATTGGCACTATTCGGATTGGGATTGGTATGGGGATTCGGGTTAGGGTTTGGGCTAGGGCTAGGGCTGGGGCTGGGAGTGGGCCGGCGTTGTGAGTAAAGAGGAGGCTCACGTGAGAAACACTGGCTTAACTCGCGCACAAGATCAACGAGATTAGAGCTGGGGTAAATCCAATTCTGCAAATAAGGAATAGAAACAAGACCCGAAGGAGTGACGTGAGGATGCGGACGTTTGATGATCATGTCGCGCGTGGGATTGACGTAAACGCAGGGCGGATGACGGGGGTAAGATTCCATGAGCCAGATGATGACGGGGATGTTGTAAGTGACGCCTTGGAAAGGCATGGGAATCGTGCCATCAGCTTGAAGAAGATTGACGGATCGGCCGTCGTTGTGGGTAAACGTCGCCGTTTTGGGCTCCAAAGAAGGGTAGGCGGGGATTAGGGTTAGGAGATGCTGGCGAATGAGCCATTTGGTGTCTTCAGTGTACGGAAGAGCGGAAGGGCCGCGTTGAGAGAGGACTGAAGAGAGGAATTGTTGTATTTGTTGGGGATTTACTGGCGTACCCGCCGGAGGCACCATTGCTTGCTGCGTGGGGTGGCTTTTCTGTGCAGGGTTTAGCGTATCGTAGATTCGTAGGCAGAGAAACGGTTTTGATTGGAAATGAAGGAAAGAATGAAGAAGAGTTGAAGATTGCTTCGCGTTTGCTTAGCAGCAATTTTTTACGCGTGTCGACTTTTTGCTTTATTATTATTATTATTATTATTTTAACGACCTCCTTTCTTTCTTTCTTTCTTTTTTCAAATAAATTAATTCGAATAAATGTATATAATTAATTTACATGTTAAAAATAGTAAAATATTATGAAACGTACTATAAAAGCTAGAGATATATTAATTTTGAAAACAAATTATACATTGTTGTTGTTATTATTACTGTTGTAGTTATTGTTATTATTATTTGGTGTATGTGTGTACTATTATCGAATTTAATTTTAAAATTAAAAATAAATCAAATAAGTTAAATTCTGAGGATGGTGTATTTTAAAAAGTTGCTTTTATATTATCTTCATAGGATTTTGACAAATATCGATGTATTTTTTAACTTATCTTTATACACAACTTATTGAATTAATTTCCTAACCGAAGAAAATGGTGATAGTAATAGCCTCAATTTTACTTTGAAGTGGATGTGTGATGTATAAATAATTGGAATATAACCATTTTCTCTCTTTTTTTTTTAATTTTATGATTTTCTCTTTATCAAGAGCTATTAACTGTCACAATTGTGTCAGGATGAATATTAATTCCAAGTTGGAAAACTGTTAACCAATGAAGCAATAGATGTTAAATTCTTTTACAAACTAAGAAATTTGTATCAGCAAGACAAAATGCACCAAAAAAAACAACATATTAATTCTGCTTTTGCTTGCTGCATGGAAGAATGGAAACCAATCCTAAGGGCAGGATGATCTAAGCTTTACTTCTTCAATTCATCCAAAACCAAGTGAAGCGCAGAACAAATTATTTCACCTTCATATGTATGATAAGAACCTTAATGACTTGCATAGAATTTAAAAGTAAAGGTTTTCAGAATCTGAGGAACTGATAAAATCCTGTCGTTAACAACAAAAAGAGAACCCACCATTGATGCTGCTCAAAGAGTTCTGCCTTCCACTGAAAAGGACTTATGCAGACTCTGAGCTTTTTGTTCCAACTTCAGTACAGGAAAGGTAGCCAGGATTTCTTCAGATAGCATCCCACAGACTCAAAAGCATCGTGGTTGGTTCCTCTTCGGGCATAGTCCGGAGGTTGTCACATTCCCATATTTCCAACGTCTCGAGATACTTGAGGTTTTTCAGTCCCTTGGGTAGGGATTTAAGATTTGGCAGGCGCTCCAGATAAAGAGAAGACAGATTTGTGGGCAGCAACCAATCTTCTGGAAATGACACTAATCCTTGGCATCCACCAAAGGAGAAGTCTGCAAGATAAGTGAGTCTATGAAGGCCCCATCCAGATGAAGGCTTGAGATTTTCGCAATCCAAGATAGAAAGTGATTGTATATTGGAGGGAAGCCCACCCTCTGGAAATGACATGAGACAGGGGCAACCATCTATGTATAGTTCTTGAAGAAATGCAAGCATATATATCCGATCTGGTAGAAATTTGAGACTTCGGCAGTTAGAGATTTTAATATATCGAAGCATTGATGTGGGCAAGCCAGGTTCAGGAAAAGACTGAAGAAGTGGGCAGTCTGCTATTTCCAAGTGATCAAGAAATGAAAGGTTGTGCAGGCCTTCAGGTAAGAACTCGAGGTTCATACAATTGCTGACAACAAACTCCTTAAGCTTCATCACAGTGCCGGATAGGATTTTGGGCAACAGAAAAATAGATTCTGGAAAGGATTTAATAGAATGACACCCAGCAACTTTCAGGCTTTCAAGTAAAGTACTGTTGCAAATCATTTGCTCTGGAAGGGACTGCAAATTTATGCAGTTCTCAATTTCAAGTTCCTTAAGAGTGCTAGACAGCTTGTCTCTCGGGAGAGAGATGAGAGCAGAACAACCTTCAACAACCAAATATTCAAGTAAGAATGTGTTCTTGTTCTTGCAAGATTCATGCATCATCCTCTCAGGTAGGAACTGCAAAGCCTCACAACTTCTGATTTCAAGACCCACAAGTGTGGATGGCAAGCCCATTTCAGGAAATGTCACCAATGAAGGACAATTCCAAATCTTCAACACTTTAAGACATGAAAGTTTGTACAAGTGTTCTGGCAACTCCTTCAAGCGAGGACATCCTGAAATTTCCAATAGTTGGAGAGAAAGAAGGTTTTGCAATCCAACCTTATTTGATAAAGTTGTGAGCTCGCCAAGATGAGAGATCTGTAGTTCTTTAAGAGCTGTTGAGTGCTGAAAATATCCTTCAACCAGACAATCCAGCTTGGAAATTTGACATATACGCATGTAAGTAAGTGAATTGTGTTCAAAAATGCTTTCTACAACCTTGCCATCACACTTGTTTAATTCTAATTCAAGGATAGAAGGGAGCTTTGGAAGTGCTGCCAATTTTTGGCATTCATCTATCTCAAGGGTTTTCAAGGAAGGAAAGAAAACAGGTAACTCCATCAGGTTGGGGCACATGGAGATAGAAAGTTCAAGAAGGCAAGGGAACTCACTGCCTTGTTTTAATCTGTCAAGTTTCCAAACCCTTGGAAGAGCTTCCAATTTTTCACAACCATATATAGTCATTTTCTTCAAGGAAGGAAACTGGTGTGAGATCTGTTTGAGTTTGGGACAATTTTGAATTTCAATGCTTTGAAGGTGAAGGAAGTCTTTTGTGCCTTCAACTCCCAAAGAAGTCCACTCTTCCCACTCTGACATGTTGTCAAATTTTAAAGCCTCCAATGATGGAAAAGGTAGAATAGGCAGACTCCCATCTCCATAGAATTCTGTTCCAATTGTTTTTATTCCTTCCATTGCTTCAATAGTGAGGTTTTTAAGAGATGGCAATTGTCCAAGTGGTGGTAAAAATTGACACTTCTGACAGCTACTGAGTACCATAACTTTCATATTGCAGAATAGAGGGGAAGCAATCCAACCTGGAAATCTTGTACCTCCGTAGTCATTGATAGTGAGTTGCCTTACGCTTTCATGAGGCTGCAGCATCTCAAGTACATCAGTTTCGACTCTCTCATTTCCTGAATCATACAAACTGCTCCTGCGTTCCAGCTTTGACTCAACAGTTTCCTGTCTGTAAACTCCCGTTGCTTCTCTAAAGCTTGGAAATCGTGTATTTCTACAGCCACTGACATTGAGATCCTTACGATTTCTATGAACTTTGGCCATGTTAAATACTGCCTCTTCATCTCTGTCATTTGCTGAATAATCAAAATCATTACTCCATTGGAGTACCAGTTCAGTGAGTTCCCTTTTGTCCTTTAAATTAGCCTCCATTGCATCAGTAAAACTTATCACATTCTGCAGTCCCGAAATGAAAAGTTTTCCCTGAAGTTCCTGCATGCCCTTCAAGTCCTTAATTCCTGATCCCTTATCTTTACCCACAAGAAAATGAGACAAAGTCTGGAGATTCTTCAATTTAGACATTCTCAGGGGCATCTCTCTCAGTCTGCTTCCACTAATACAGAGATGCCGCAGGCTGGTGAGATTTCCTATATCTGCGGGCAATTTACGGAGAGAATAGCATTCCAACAAGATTAAAGTTTGTAAATTATAAAGAGTACCTGTTGATTCAGGTAACTGTTTGATTGCTGTTCGAGAAAGATCAATGTAACGTAGATGTTTGAGGTCACCTATTGAATCTGGCAATGCAGTGATGCGGCAGGCACTAAAAGACAGTGCTCGCAGGTATTTTAACTTTGGCAAAATATCTCGAGGGACTTTGTTAGGCAAATAGCTAACTCCAATTTCTCCTGTTGGATCCAAAGGTAAGAAGGTGCGCAAGCGCTCAACTTCACTGAAAGCCTCAAATTTTGTGAGCATTTCTCGTCTACAACGAATGTATGAAGAATGGCGAACTTTGTCAAAAATTCTCTTTTGATCACCATCTATCACCTTATCCTCCAATCTGAAACAAAAGTCTCCAGAAACAAAACGAGCTAAATCTTTCAAGAGCCCATGCACTACATACAGTGAGCTATTGTGTATGGATTTTCGGAAAAATGACCTCGAAACAAGCTCACGAAAATATTCGCCACCTACTTCTTCCAATTTTTTCTGGCCATTAGGCTGCTGCACAAAGCCTTCAGCCATCCATAACAAAACCAGCAAGTCCTTGTCAAATTCATAATCTGCAGGAAATACCGAACAGTATGCAAAGCACTGCTTTAAATGAGGAGGAAGATGATGATAGCTCAATCCTAGAGTTTGAAGAATATCACTTTCATCATCTGGTAGATCCCATAATTTCCTATTTAGCATATCATACCATTCTCCCTCTTCTTGTCTAGAGCGCAGTAGGATGCCCATTCTCGTTGCTGCCAAGGGCAAGCCTTCACACTTCTTCACAATCTCAGCTCCAATTGACTCCAAACTCGGAAAGTTGCGGATGTTTCTATCTTCAAATGCCTGATTCTTGAAAATTGACCAACAATCTTCAAATGATAAGCACTCCAAATTATGAGCTGGAACTGTGCCCATACCTGCAGCAATATTACTATCTCGAGTAGTTATAATTATTTTACTTCCCCTTGCCCCTGTTTTTAGCGGGCTCCATAAGAGATCCCAATCATTGTTTCTCCTACCCCAAACATCATCTAGAACAAGCAAAAATTTCTGCCCTGCTATCTTTTTTCTCAAACTAACTTGCAATAGATTCAGATCATCAAGATCAGTAGGTTTTGAAGTTACGGATTTAAGGATAGTTGTTGTTATCCTAACTACATCAAATTGGTCAGACACACAAACCCAAATTCTCAAATCAAAATGCTCTTCCACTCTGTTGTCATTATACACAAGTTGGGCGAGGGTAGTTTTACCGATGCCACCCATACCAACTATAGGAACCACACTAACTTTATTATTGTTCACATCATCGATCAGAAGCAATTTAACAATAATACCCTTATCATTTTCCCTGCCATAAACACAAGATTCATCCACCAGTGAAGTTGTGGGTAATCTTCGTTTGGTTCGAGAGAGCCTCCCATTAACATCATCATTCAAACCAAGTATATCTTTATACTTGGCAATAAATTCCATCTTCTCAATAATCTTATTGATTTTCAACTCTATGCCTCTACTAAATGGACTAAGAGGGCTGGAAATGACTCTCCAATTGGTTACCTGATTTGGGTTTTTTTGAGACTGAGCTTCCACTTTGGACTTCAAAGCTTCAGTAGCCAGTTCATCCAATACATCCTCTGCATCATAAAGAGCGTCTTTAGCCATGTGCAGCCACTTCCCAACGGAAGGACTGCTAAATTGTTTCTCCTCAGCATCATTCAGCAAAGCAGTCACGGTCAGCAGTGTAATCTTCAATTTTTCCAGCAAGTCATCATATTTTCGGCCATGTAGTAAGCCTATAAACTCACGAGAAGCTAATCTGTCAAATAGTACTTGAAGAAAAGCTGAGAGAAAAGCCTCTCCTACAGGCATGGTGAAAAGAACAATTCAAACAAGTAGAACCAGAAGCAGAGGAAATTGCTTCGCAGTGGGCGGTGGACTAAGACTAAACAAAAACTAAATGAAAAGCATCGTTTACTTTCGTCGATTATCTATTTTTCGGACTATTTTATCTTCACTAACCACTGTTTAATTTTAATTTATTTTTTAAAAAATGTATAAATTTTGAATAAAATAACTACGTTTTGAATATTATGACTTTGATTGAGTTTATAATGTGAATGTATTTAGTTAAATATTGTCAAAATTTGAAATAAAAAATCATCAAAAATGATAAAAAAAAATTTAGGATTGGGCGTTGGTGTAATTTTTGGGTGAGGAGGGAGCGGGCGTGATTTTTGAGCCCCCTTTGACAACCCAATCTTCGGGCACCCGAAATTTGGCCAAAGGGCGCCCAATTTTCAGGTGCCCATTTTGGGCGCAGTTTGGCCACCTGAAAATTGGGTTGACAAAGGGCACTCAAAAATCACACCCCCACACTCCACATGAAATTGTTTCATATTCTGATTATTTTTGGCGATTTTTTCTTAGGTTCCGACAATACTTCAACTAAATACATTTACATTATTAGCCTCAACAAAAATCTATATCCAAAACTTACTCATTTTATCCTAAATCCATATATATATATATATATATATATATTTAAATAAATTAAATACATGTATTCAATAATTTCATTAGAAAATTAATTCTAAAATATATTCTAAACATTCTCATTCATATTACAAACATCATAAAAATCACATTTTACTAGAGAATAGAAGTTTTCATATAAAATAGTTAGGGTTTTTGTGAAAGTGTAATTAGTAAAAAAAGAAAGGTGAAAAAGGGATGTTAATATGTGAAAAAAATTGAATGTGGCTAGTGAGGACAAAATTATTCGAAAATATGGATGTTGGGCTAGACTGATAAAAAGAAAGTTTAAGTGGTTATTTACGTTAATTAGATTCTAATTAGGACTATATTGAGAAATGTCCCTTCACTTTTCCGACCAAATTTTTTTTTTTTTCTTTCAAAAATTGCTTTGGTATAGACAAAAATCTCATTTCTTAATCATAATATCTATCAAAAGAACAATAATTCCAATTGATAAATCAATTATTTTTTCAGAAAAATTCTCTAATCAGATGATTGACAAAACACAACTTCAAAGATTCTTAAGGAGTCTTAATTATATTGCAGATTTTTATCCTAATACGAGCAATCCTCATAAACTTTTATATCAAAGATTAAAGAAAGACCCGAAACCATGGACAAAGCAACACACAGGAATTGTCCAACAAACCAAAACCCAAATTAAAACTCTTCCATATTTATATATTGTAAATCCAAATGTCTTCAAAATTGTCGAAACGAATGCTTGGTTATGAAGGAATTCTGAAATAAAGAAAAGATGATAGAAAACAGATAACTCAATATACATCCAAACATTAAAATGAGAGGCAATAGAATTATTCAACCATTAAAAAATAAATTTGATCCATTATTTTGTGCATTACTAAATTTTAAAGTGATTTATTAAATAAAATAAAAAATTATGTGTGGATTACAAATCTAACTCCCTTAACTTATCAGATAATTCTCAGAAGGAAAATAATGTCTCCCAAATCCTCAATATAGCAAATCTACCCAAACAAACCAAGGCATCTTATGCCCAAACACCAACTCAAAAATCTAAAAAATCTTGGTATGATATTGTTTGTAAAAACTAAGAAGCTCTCAAAGCTCAATCATCAAAAGGTAAAGTCGAGTTTAACTCTTCTTCCTCAAAAGATTTATCAAAAAAATCAAAATTTTTAATTATAGTTTCAATCCTTTGAAAAATCACCTGATGTCACACTTACTAGAAGTAGTGCTAGAAATAATTTTAAAATCCACAGATGAAACTGCACTTTCATCAAATAAAAATAAAGAGATTGTGAGTTTTCAAAATTTTTTACCAATAAAAAGTGTCATACTGACACATGTATTTTGAAAATGATTTAAAAATAAAAAAATTTCTCATAGAAGATTGATTATTCTAAGAAAATCCAAGATTTATTATAAGAACATTGAAGAAAAAAAATGTTAATCGTCCCACATCGCTATCGTCATTACATCAAGTTGCTATCTTCCTTATATATGAATTAGGCACCCTTATTTCCTGAACTAATTTTTAAGATGAGTTGTGTTCAAACCCATTTTTAACAAACGAAATTGTAACAGTACATAAAATTAGAAAATTTGAAGCAAAAGCCGTGTGAAAGTTTCAGAAGACACAAAAGAATGTGCTAAATCTTTTTGTAATTAATTTTCAAGTGTCCATAATCCTAGGATAATAGATTAGTGATTTTGACATTTTTAAGAGGCTGCTAAAAGTTGTCAATGTTAACATAGAAGGTTCATATTCTTTCCCTTTTCCTCAACTAACGCGTTTATTGAACACTGATTGAAAATTCGGCTGCCATTCACCTAATTTTAAATATTCTAAATAAAAGAAATCACATTTTGGAATTAATTAACTAATCGATTTAGAAGTATTAAATTAATGTTTTTCAATACCTAACCTCTAATCCTTGATAACAGTAACGATGGTTAATGCCATTTATTTATTTGTTGGAAATTATTTCTTAAAAGTAAAACTTCCAAACTCAGAGATTTTTGCAGAATATTTCTCTCAAGAAATCAAACGGTTCAGATTAAAATAACGATCATATACCGAACACCAAAACTGATCCTCTTATTCAAAATTCTTTCAGGTTTTAGATGAAGAGATTTAAATTCACTGCAAAAATGTCGTCAAAATTCTTTGCTGGTTTTCTAGTAGCCTTGCCTGTTTTTTTCCTGTTTCGGACGGTTAGCCTAGGCCCCATTTCCGGTTTCAATGGAAGAGGTTCCGGGGCTACTAGATTATCTTCATCGGAGGAAAGAGGAGTTCAATACGCTACACAGTTAACAGCCGGTGAGGCCATATTTAAGTGTCATTCTTTAATTTTAATTCAATACTTATTTTAAATAATGTTTTTGAATTGCTATTAATTTTTACTCTCAATTTGCAGATCCTGAAATTAGTGTTCCCCAATTTCCAAGTTCAAAAAACCGTTCTTCTCGATTTACCAATACCAGGATCCCGAAAGACAAACTGCTTGGTGGACTAATTTCTCCAGGATTTGATGAAAATTCTTGCTTAAGCAGGTACAAATCCAACTTATATCGCAAAACTTCACCCCATAAGCCTTCTGCGTTTCTAATTTCCAAGCTAAGAAACTATGAAAATCTTCATAAACACTGTGGACCGAATACAGAATCTTACAACAAAGCCCTGAAGCAACTCATTTCAGGTAACGTTTCCAGCTCCGGAGAGTGTAAATATATTGTCTGGATTGCTTATTCTGGCTTGGGAAACAGAATACTATCCATGACTTCAGCTTTTCTCTATGCTCTTCTCACCAATCGAGTTCTGCTTATCGACCAAAAACCAGAAATGGCTGATCTCTTCTGTGAGCCGTTTCCAAATTCATCCTGGTTGCTGCCTATGGATTTTCCTTCCAGGGATCAATTCAATGATTTTGATCAGCATTTCGCTCAGAGTTATGGAAACATGCTCAAGTATGATGGGATTGATACTTCTTCGGAAGAATTATCAGTATCTTATGTTTATCTGCATCTTGCTCATGATTCTGACAACCATGACAATCTTTTCTTCTGTGACAATGATCAAATTTTTCTGAGAAAAATACCCTGGTTGTTCTTGAAAACAGATAATTATTTTGTTCCAGCTCTGTTCAGGATTCCATTTTTTCGGGAAGTACTCAGCCAATTGTTTCCGAATAAAGAAACTGTTTTCCACCATCTGGGTAGGTATTTATTCCATCCCACAAATGAAGTCTGGGGATTAATTACAAGATACTACCAAGCTTATTTGGCAAAAGCAAATGAGAAAATCGGCATCCAAATACGAGTTTTCAACACGCTTACTACTCCATCTCAGCTTGTCATGGATCAAATTTTGTCCTGTACTCTGAATGAAAACCTGTTGCCAGAAGTAGACAGGCTAAAAATTTTACCTGCAGAAGATCAAGCCAAAAACAGGGTATCGAAAGCAGTTCTTATAACATCTTTATATTCCAAGTACTTTGAGAACATGAAGGATATGTACCGGAAACACCCAACGGTGACTGGAGAAGTGATTGGAATTTACCAACCAAGCCACGAAGAACATCAAAAAACAGAGGATAATTTGCACAACATGAAAGCATGGGCTGAAATGAACCTGCTCAGCATGTGTGATGTCTTGATCACGAGTGCTTGGTCAACTTTCGGGTATGTGGCCCAAGGTTTAGCAGGAATAAGGCCATGGGTTTTGTACAGAATTGAGAACAGAAAAGCACCAGATACAGCTTGTGGACAAGTCATGTCAATGGAGCCTTGTTTCCATTCTCCTCCGATTCATAAATGCAAGGCAAAAACATTGTATGAAGATAATTCTGCCATTCTTCCTTATTATATCAGGCATTGTGAAGACGTAAGAAGGGGACTTAAGCTGTTTAATCAATAGCCACGAATAGTTACATCTCAATTCTTTTCATTTTTCTCCTTTTAGGTAAATTTAGTTTTAACTCCAAAATTTGACATACATACTTAGGTTTGTTCAAGAAAAAGAAGAGTGATGCAGTTACAATGGTTGGTATGATTTCTCAAAATTTGTTAAGTTACTGATCTGCAAGACGGAACATGTAAATTATTATTCCTGAATTTGCTTGCTGGTAGTTGTAGACAAAAATAAAAGCTTCCAAAATTAAGCTTTTTTCTAGCAATTAAAGAAGAAAACACTAAAATTTCAACACTAGATTCAGCAGTGCATGCTAATATATACAAGAATAGAAGTGTATGTACCAACAGATTAAGATTAAATTATACACCTAGCAAAAATAAATGCACTATAGATCGTCACTTCCATTAATACCTTTTGTGACCTCACTGTTTCGGTCATCTGAACTGTCAACAGAATCATCCATATTTTGCAGTTCATGACTAATGAATGTCCGTTCACTAGGTACAGTAACATCCATCCAGCTCAGATCCTCACCTTCCATGGAGCCCATGTCCTCCACCCAATCTCCGATGTTTGCATCCACAGCTTCTAAGCATATAGGATCAAGTGTTCCTCCTCTTGAACGCCTAGCTTTAACTGCTTCCGTTTTCCTGCTTGCATAAAGGTAAATCAGTAAAACAAGTTCAAAGGATGACAGAAACGGGGCAGGTTTTCAACCCAGAGCAGCACCAGATTATCAAGTTTAATGCATAAAAGTAAAACCTAAAAGATTAACTAAACAACATTACCATATGTTTAATAAGGTTCTTACTCTTGTAAGCTGGATAGAAAAGATGGACTTTTATAGAACAACTATTAACATAAATGAATTATTCTAGCAAGTAAATAGTAATTATATTACTAGGCTTACTTGCCTTATCAAAGCAGGGAATGATGGTTCATCTCACCAAACTCATCAGTTCATGGGTTGTGCCGCAATACTAAATATAGTTAATAAAAAAACCGACAGTCTCTTCCAAGCACCAAACCTGCGTACTCTTGAACTATAAAAGGCTTTCACTATCAAGCCTACATTTCTAATATGTAAACTCTTCACTATCATATAACACTAGAAAGTTGCAAATACTGGAAACAAGGAAGAAAAAATTCTTAACAGAGCATCTGACAATCTAATGAGATTGTATACTACATTTTCTGCCAATACCTACCTTAACATCTGTCAGATTAATTTCTGTACGTGTTGTTGAGTCACTGTTCAGCACAAAAGCTTAAACTCATGAAAGGGTCAAAATAATAGTTTTAAGCTTTAATATTATGGACCCTCAATTGCCTCTACCAACATATAGCCTAATTCAGCCAAAGAAGTTTAGGAATCTCTTGAATATAGATTTGGATGGTCCAAACAACAGTATTAAGCTCCAATAACCCTCATAGCTTAATGTGTAGATCAAGCCCATTCATAGACAGAAGACACACACTATACAACAAGCAAATGCAATCACTTCCAGGGATTTGAACACACTATCTCTTGGTTAAAGTTGGATCTGCTACCACATTAAGCTACCGCTAGACCCAAAAGCCTAAGCTAGTAGGTAGGGGTCCAAACCATAGTGTTAAATTCTATAGATGTAAAACTAGTTGTTTACTATTTGGCGTTATTTCACTTAATGCCAGTAGGTAACACAATATCATAACAACAGAGAAATCCCTTGATGAGATGTGGCTTAAGCATAGCAGTGTGCAAATTCTTGTGTTAGATAAATTACATTTTCACAATGGTATTGACTTTTCTCTGCTATAACTGACCAGTGAAATCAACAGCCCATGCCAAAATAAATTTTGAATTCGCTGTTGTTGTTCTTCACAAATTGAGAAATTCAAGGAACTCAAAGCTTTGTGCTATATGTACCTGAAACCCTCCATAATCATTTTTATTCCACGAAAGTAAAAGGATAAACATAAAGGGACCAAGAGCCATCTAACGTTTCATGCATATTGGGCCACCTTGTGGATTTAAAATCCTACTGGGCATTCCAAAAACCTTATCAAATGGAAACTAATGGAGCCAAAAATCCTGTGTATCCGTGGTTCAAGAAATAACAAGTAAACATGAGGTCTATACTTCAGTAAATATACTCGTAAGTGCTGGAACAGAAAGTTACCTCTGCTGAAGATGCAGGTTATAGTGCACAAATATGAGATCATTCAACCTCTGGTGCTCCAACCGATTCCTTTTCTTTGAATGGATACGTTCAAACATGCTCCAGTTGCGTCCACATCTAGTGATGCTACAGGTTTGGCTCAATATCCTGATGGCCAACCGTTGCAATTCTGGGTAATCAGCAGCATACAGTGACCACCAAGTAGCTGCAAGTTAAACAGAGAATTTGTTAATCATTCAAACTTCATTATGCACAACAAAGAACTATAACTTGATAACTAGAACGCAATGGATGCTAACCTGGGGCCAACGATTCGCGACCACGTAAAGCCACAGGTCGACCAAAATCTCCCACAGCTTCCTCATAAAAATTTATGTGACTTGTAATCATAACTTGGGCAGACAAATTTGGCTCTAATGTTTCTATGCAATCAAGTAAACCTTTTTGGATGACTTTGGTAGAGGAGAAACTGGGATTATAAAATACAGATGGGTTGAGATAGTAAGCAGCTGCATGAAGAGGGCTGTGGAATTCTTCCTGCCAAAGGTGATCAATAACATTCAAATATGGCATGCAGTCGGATTCCTTATTGTCAAATGCTGCAATGATGCTTTTCTTTGCTTTTTCCATGGCATCATATACGTATCCAACAGATGGTCTCTCTTCACAATCCATAAGGTGTAAAACAGAAAGTAAAGGCCTAGAGACCTTCAGAGTTTGGTCACAAAATGACCAGAACAGAGGGCTTTCAATGATTTCTGTCACCTCAAGCCCTGCCCTTTGCTTGGCAAAACTTGAATGCATCCAGGCTGTGCCAGTAAACATCTGATGGAGTTGGTCCTTCAAAGTTGCAATGTTTTCCAGTGTCAGGAAGATGGAAGCAAACCTCGTAATTCCAAGCTGGAGAATATCTCTTCCACCCGTTTTCTTTCTCATTAAATTGAGGACCCAAGCATTGTTATATATAAACTGAGTTATTCTTTTAGCCTTTGCCAAAGCCTCATTCACTTCATCTATTTTACCAATTTCCTCTAGCATTATGTCAATACATTGCACTCCACAGGTGCTGCAGAAAAAAGTTTTGTACTTGTCCATTAAGAGCTTTCCTGCAGCTCTATAACTAGGTGAAGTATCTGTCACAAAATTTACAATATTCTTGGGCCCAACTTCTTGAACAACACTATCAAACAAATTCAAAAGTGCTTCAGCCGATTTTGTGATGTCCGAAGCATCAACAGATTTTAGGAAAACAGTTCCTTTAGGGCAATAAACAAAAAAGTTTATGACAGTACGGGCAGTTCTGTCCATCCACCTATCAACTAGGACTGAACACCCAGTTACCTCCCATGTCTTTTTCAGTTCTTCACAGTATGCCCCGGCATCCTGAACAACTCTGTTTAACAACTTACTCCTCAAAGAGTGATAAGAAGGCATCTTATAACCAGGGCCCACAGTAGCAATAGCATCAGCCATCTGTTGAAAAAAATGAGAATTTGCTGCAGTGAATGGTAAGCCAGCATCATACATAAATCTTGCAACAGCCATATCAGCTTCATAAAGGCTCTCTTGTGAAGCAAAACTTTGGCGCAGAGGCTGAGCAACAACAGGCGCAGCTGGAAAATTTTGCCTCTTACGTCTCTTTGTTCGATTGGAAGTTCCTTCCACAATCTCTTTACCCCTTCTCCTGTTAGTGCCTTGGACAGAAGTGGGCTTAATTCGTTCAGCGTCATCGCAGTCGTCGTCGTCGTCGTCTCCTTCTTCTATACCCTCAAAGTAAGGCAAAAAGGAGTTCTTCTTACCTTTCAAACCTTTCTGCCTCTTTAGCTTTTCCAAAACTTTAAAACCTAAATGTTGCTGAATCTGCACTTTTACCTCTTCAGGTACTTCTTCACATGGAGCCACATTGCCTCTTTCACCAGCTAAATGTTGCTTTAGTCTAGAAATTCCACCCCCAAGAAAAATTTTATGACAATATTTGCACTTAATCTTCTGCCGACCCCCATTCACCATGGTTCCATGGGCCCAGCCAGGATCCGTTGCACGGGGAGGTGCCAAACCCTAGTAAAAGATACATGGCAAAAGGTGAAAAAAAGAAAGCAAAATATATGATAACAGAAAAGTATTTATTAGCATGAGTAAATGCTTTCCCGAATTCAAACCTTTAAAAGAAAAAGTATCGAGAAAACAAATGATAACAGGAAAGAAAATGCGAAGAAATAAGTAGCTCACTTGGTTATCCTTGTGTTGCATAGCTGAGAAAGTGTCAAAAAACTCTCGAGTATCTACCATAAACTATTAACAATCTAATTTGAAGCTACAAGACAAAAAATAAATAAATAAATAACAGAGCAGATGCATGGCAAAAATAAATTTTAAACAACTAAATGCAAATACATAAGCTAATAAATTTTTCAAGTATACAGTGAAAAAGATACAAATCATATTAAATAACACTAAGCATATTATATCCCTTTAAAAAAATCAACTAGGAGAAGAGAACGAAGTTATCGTTTTAGCAAATTCTCTACTAAAGGTTCACCACAATTGACTTCATATAGATACAAACATTTCAGAAGGAATCGAAAGTCCTACTAACTAAATTCTGTATGCAGAATCCACAAGTTTGTACTTAAGTAGCATTGTCTAAATGCCAAATGATCCCTTGTTTTTCCAAACTTGCTCTTCTAAGTAGCTCGCTTGTCTATGTTAAAAGATTAGAGAACTACATTATATAATGCAAAACTCTTTCGCTTTACATATATAAAGCGAAGGATTAAGTACTCTTACTACTGTCATGAAGTCTACCAAACCACTTTTTAATCTCTTTGCAAATAACTACAAAGGACTCATTGGACACGTCAAACAGTAACACTTTGTGTTTGCCATTAAATTATATTGTATCCTACTAATTTTCACATTCTACTTAAAAGTAAAGAATCCAACACTCCAGTGAAAGCTTAAATGGAAGTACTTCCCATAAGTCATTTCAATAATTCAACTCATGCAAATAGCAGCATTTCCTGACTACAGGTGATTGTGCTTTTGGGTCTGCTTTAATACAAAACGACTTTGACTGCTTTTCGCTTTTCACAAAAGCACTTTCTGGAGAAGCACCCATCAAAAGCTTAGCAACTACAGTTAGTTTTTCCACTAATTATTCTTCAGTCAGAAACAAATAAAAGAAAATGCAAATGGAAACAAAAACCAAATCCTTCTGACTGCCAAACTTAATTGTAGTGAACGGAACAGAGCTTACCGAGAAGAGAATTCACGAAGCGACATTCAGACTCCGAAATATCGGAATCCTCCTCCGAAAAATTGGATCTGAAACGGGAGAAGGTCTTAAAGCCATCCGAATCTCGACGCCCGAAATCCGATTTACTTAGGAGCAAAGTTGAGCGACATTCAAAATATTTAAACGCTTTGAATTTTTCGTGTCGGACTTTAAACGGCCGGAGACTCGGGGTTTAGGATAATATAAAGAAGATAACGCGTTATCTCTTTTACTCGTACCGTTTCGTCTCGTTGCGTACCGTTTTGGAAAGGGTTTTAACCGAAAATGCCCCTGTTTTAAAAAAAATTAAAAAATGCCCTCTCCCCAAAATTTCATTCAAACGTACCCTATTTTCTCCCATTTGGACCAAAATACTCTTCTTATCAAAACATTACCCAAACTTATAATACCTACATTCATCACCTTCGAGTAACATCTAGTTTCGATTGAAAATTACGCTCGAGCACCATCAATAAAGTTTACGGCATCTATTTCACGATAAATTATTGTTATTTAGTTGGAGTTGACAGTCGATCGAGTTGGTGGAAGGCAATTAGAAGACCAAGTTAGGTTTTTTCACCAAAAAATTTTGATTTCAAACTAAACATTATAGAAATTTAAGTTTTGACATGATTAGGTGTTAGAATATGAGAATATATATACTATTAATGCATGGTTGTTGATTTTGCATAATTTAGTGGTGGATTTTGTGATAGCTCGATGTGATCGATAATTGGGTGGTACCTTCAAACACATTGTTACTCAAAAGTGTTCTTATGTTGGAAGCCCACTTGCGCTTCATGCTCCAACATGTACCTTTGAGTATGTGTGCAAAATTTTATTTTGTACATTATGATATATTCACCTTACTCGAAACTTACTGTCGAGTAAGGCTTGATTTCACCTTACTCGATAATACTCATACTTTATTCGAAAGTTAGTTTCGAGTAAGGTATTTGAAACCAACTTTCGAGTTAGACGTTCGAACTCAATAGAATTAGTGGGGTTTCTACTCTGCGAAATCTTATTTTTGCTGTGAGATCAACTACCAGACATACTTATCTTCAAATAAGGTTTCTAAATTGAATTAAAATTAGTTTACTATTAAGAATTAATTGGAAAGCTCGTTTGAAGAATATAAGAAGAAAATAAAGTGAAATGTAGTGTTTGAATTGTGTGAACATGGGGGAGTTTTTGTTTGAAATAGTTAAAATTGGACAGTGTTTGATTGAAATTTTTTTAAGAGGATATTTTTGAATTTTTGTATGACAAGTAAGGGCATTTTCAGTTAATTTCTTTTGGAAACTTTTTTCATTCTTTTATTTTATTTTTTTCTCTTTATTCATTCAATTCTACGTAACGATTGTCATATGGTTTCCAATATTTATTAAAATTACACAAAAGTTTGAAACTTTCTACAACATAACATCAAGGGACAATTATCAGCTGACAACTTAAATTTAATATCATTCCACTACAAAATATAATAGAAACTGTATCATAATAAATATATTACAGCCAATCAAAGTGTAATCATGCGATACTTTTGAATTTTTTTTTATTTTTTATTTTTTCTTTATATGTAATAGTTTATGAGACTTTTTATTTAAGTAGCTTAGATTAAAATAAAAAATAATATGAAGAGTAAGGTAATGTTTTTTAATCTAAAATTTGAAATTAATTCTGTATAAAAAAAATTGAAATTTCAAATGATAGGTTTATTTGTATGTATAATCATTAATACAAATATATAAAAACTACTATTTTGATCTATTGTGTCTTTTTTAAATAATGAGATTAACTATAAATTAAAAAATAAATAAAATATTTTAAAAATTGTAATTATAATCACCCAATTTTTTGTGTTAAGACAAAAATTAAATAATTTTAAAATATTCAAATAATTGAAATTTTATCATATTCAAATTTCATGTAATATAAATAGATAGTCATTAGCCACTAATATGATTTTTTGTAAGATCATTAATTTTTTTATTTTCAATTATAAAAAATAAATGTAAAGATTTGAGTCATCGCCTAAAGTTTGAGTTTGTATCACTTAAAAAAAAATAAAAATTATATCACATATCTCTTTTATGGTGTTAATCAACTGTTAATTGATTGTTATATTATTTTACTTTTTTTTCTTTCTTTTATATTTTTATATTTTATAATTACTGAGTATTGTAATAATCATAGATTCTATTAAATAAATTAAGCAATTAACTATTTTATAGAATAAAATGGAATAAAAATCAGGATTTTGTCAAATAGAAAAAGAGTGAATGTGAATATGTGTTGGTGTATATTGTTTTCTATCTTTCTTTCTCTTCTTTTTTTTTTACACCAAAAATAAATGTATCTTGATTTTTAATTTATCTTATAACAGATAAACAATTTTTTTTTCCTAAAAAAAATTAATTATACAACTAAAATACATGAAAAATATATTTTTTCCCTCCGCAATACTACTATTGTAACTATATATATAATACATACATACAAACATATATATATATATATATATATATATATATATATAATTATCAAAACTTTCCTTACATTTCTCTAATTTTCAATAACAAGTCTTAAGCACTTCCTTAAATTTATCATATCATAATTACGGAGTATGGTAACATTTGGTCGGTTTATTTATTTATGAATTGAATAATTAATATTGTCTATTAATTTCATTTATCATTATGTGAAATTGTTAATTACTTTATTTAGTAGAATTTATAATGGTCATAATACCGAGTAATTATAAAAAAACAAAAATATAAAAGAAAGAAAAAATAAAATAAAATAATATTTTTATAATTTTATCTTTAATATATTAGTCAACTAACAATTTTAACATTAAAGGAGAAGTATGTGATACAATTTCTATTATTTTTTCTTTTTAAATTCAAACTTCACGAGAGAAATGTGATTATCTCGTAAATAATAAATACATTATTTAAAAATTTTTTTTTGTAAAACCTGAAATACAAAATCTCCTTATTAGATTTTTTGAAATATTATTTTAAATTTTCTTATTTTAATTGATCCGTAATTTATTAATTAATAGTAAAATAATATAATACATAGTTACAAAAATTATAAATATATAATTAATAGAAAGATATATTCAATAAAAAAATGCAATGCACAGAGAGTAGCCAAAATTTTTCATCCAGACATAGCATCAATTTGACATAATATTAATTTTAACTTTTTTGTAAAATAAAATTTTATGGTAACGCTAAATTAATGACACGTTATTAAAAAAATAAATACTTCTAAAATATAATAAAATATTATTAATACTTTTAAAAATATAATAAAATATCTCTGAACTTAAAAAAAAGGTTCTTAAAATATTATTATTTTTATTCGAATTTAGATTTATGAGATGAAGTATTTTTATTTTTAATGAAAGTTAAAAGAATAAATAGACACTTGGGAAAAAATTGTGTTAAGAGACTTCTAACAGTTAACTTTATTATAATAAATTATTTAATATTAAGAAATATCGATAAATTAAATTAAATATTTTAATAATACGAACGGGTAAAAGGGAGAAAAAAAAAAAAAACAACGAATGACAATCAAACGAGAAAGGGAGTTGAAGTTGATATCAATTTCTGGGTTCGAAGGGGTCCTACTCAGACTCAAGACTCAAAACTCAATCAGTTCAGCAAGACAAATTTCAATTTCCCCAAACTGAAAACCCTAAACCCACTTGCAGAAACTCGCAGCAAAATCCACTGCCTTCAGTTTACTCTTTAAAGCTGTTACTCTGCAACTGCCCAGGTCAGTTTTTTCTTTTTCTTGTGGGGAATTTGTTTTTATTTTTTATTTTGAAGACATTTTTGTTTTTGAAAACGGTGGAAGTGATATGGGGATGAAATGTTTGGAACTCTTTGAAGTTGGAATTTGCTTTATTATGAAAACAAATGAATGTTTTCTGCATTTTCTTTGTATGCTGTTGTTATTCCTTAGCAGTTGGGCTATGTCAGTCTTGTAGCTACAACTTACAATTATTTTATGTGGCAACCGGGATAATGTTTTAGGCATTGCCTATTTGGCTATTTTTGGAAGTAATTTTGATGCTTTCAGAAGAAAAAGCTGCCCCCAGTTTTCGAATTGGAAAGTGAGAAAATTAGTGACTATTGAGTACCTTTCTTTAACCATCCAATTGAAGGTAATTCTGCAATGTTCGTCGAGTTTCATTCAGGAGTGACTCAGGGATTTATACTTGGAAGACATTATTGAATTTAACAAAGAAATTTCACATGGATTTCTAAGTTGGTTTAATGTACCGGTGCATTTATCAACCAAGTTGCAGATAGCAAAAATGAGGGTTTGGTATTTCATTTTTAAGGGCCCCTGCATTGCAACAAGATGCAATCTGAGCCGTCTTGAAAATTTTGTTCTCGTTTGTCTTGACTAAAACTGGAATTGACTCTGTCACACTTTACTGTTCTACATCCGGGTTGTATCTGTATTTCTCTTTCCTTATTTTTGTTCTTCTATTATTAATTTTGTTCATTCTTTCTATGTTTATGTATGGATTGCTTTGCTTATGTTGCCTTATCATATATAAAATTTTATACAGCTGGAATTTTTCTAAATTAAGACTTTCTTTTGCGCATTTTCGCTAGTTGAGATAAGTATGATTGAGTTCTTCTAGTCTGCCCGGTGGGAAAAAAGGAAGTACTCATTTTCTTATCTATCATTCAACAAACATGGAGGTTGAAGGGGTAGATATGGATGGGGAAAAAGGGGATGATCGCACGGCAACAAATGCTGAATCTGATAAGTCTGAGAAACAAAATGTGACTGATAGTTCTTCAGAGATAGATATAACAAATCATGATAATGATGAGAGCTTTAAACCATATGTGGGAATGGAATTTGATTCAGAAGATGCTGCTAAGACTTTCTACGATACATATGCCAGGCGTGTGGGTTTCACCACCCATGTTGGTCAGTTCAGCCGTGCTAAGCCTGATGGGCCAATTATAACTTGGGATTTTGCATGTTCTAGCGAAGTGTTTAAGAGGAAGAATGTGGAAAGCTGCAATGCTGTTCTTAGGATAGAGAGAAAGGATCCTGAGAAATGGATTGTGACAAAGTTTATAGAGGTTCATAACCATTCTATGATGACCCCTAACAAGGTTCATTACCTTCGACCTCGTAGACACTTTGCTGGTGCTATGAAAAATGTGTCTGAAGCGCTGGAAGTCTCTGGTGATGTTTATATTACTATGGATGGAAATCACGTGTCTTATGAACCACATCGTGGTAGGAATTTATCCCCTGTAGAACCTAATCTCACAGGCAGAAATATGGGGCCTGTAAACTATCTTAGACCACCTAGTCGAAAGAGAACCTTAGGGAGAGATGCTCAAAATCTTTTAAACTATTTCAAGAAAATGCAGGCTGAAAATCCTGGCTTCTATTATGCAATACAACTTGATGTTGATAACCGCATGACTAATGTCTTCTGGGCTGATGCAAGATCAAGAATGGCTTATAATCACTTTGGGGATGCAGTTATCTTTGACACAATGTATAGACCAAACCAGTATCAGGTCCCCTTTGCTCCTTTCACAGGTGTAAATAATCATGGCCAGATGGTTTTGTTTGGTTGTGCATTGCTTCTAGATGAGTCAGAGTCTTCCTTTACATGGCTATTTAGGACATGGCTCTCTGCAATGAACAATAGGCCTCCTGTTTCTATCACCACAGACCAAGATAGAGCCATACAACTAGCTGTTGCCCAGGTGCTTCCACAAACTCGCCACTGCATTTGCAAGTGGCATATCTTGAGAGAAGGCCAAGAAAGGTTGGCTCATATATACCTTGCTCATCCATCCTTCTACAGTGAGCTGTATAGTTGCATAAACTTTTCGGAAACAACTGAGGATTTTGAATCATCGTGGTGCTCTCTCCTTGATAAATATGATCTCCAAAAGAATGAGTGGCTTAATGCGGTTTATAATGCTCGCAAACAGTGGGCCCCAGTTTATTTTCGTGGCACCTTTTTTGCTGCAGTTTCTTCAAACCAAGGGGTTAGCTCCTTCTTTGATGGGTATGTGAATCAACAAACCACCATACCTTTATTTTTTAAGCAGTATGAAAGGGCTTTGGAAAATTCTATAGAAAAGGAAATAGAGGCAGATTATGATACAATTTGCACAACACCAGTGCTCAAGACACCATCTCCAATGGAACAACAGGCAGCGTACCTCTATACCAAGAAAGTTTTTGCAAAGTTTCAGGAGGAACTAGTTGAAACTTTTGTGTATACTGCAAATAAGATTGAGGGTGATGGGATGGTCAGTAAATACCGTGTTGCAAAATATGAACACGATGACAAGGTATACATAGTCACATTGAATGCTTCTGAGATCAAAGCAAGTTGCAGCTGTCAAATGTTTGAATACTCTGGAATCCTTTGTAGACATATTTTGACTGTCTTCACTGTAACTAATGTCCTTACCCTTCCAACCCATTACATATTAAGGAGATGGACAAGGAATGCCAAATCTTGGATTGGGCTAGATGAACAAAAGACAGATATGCAAGGTATCGAGAATCTCACCTTACGTTTCAACAAACTATGTCAAGAAGCAATCAAATATGCTGAGGAAGGGGCAATAGCACTGGAGACTTACAATGCAGCAATTGCTGCTCTAAGGGAAGGAGGTAAAAAGATTCTTGCAGCAAAGAAGAATGTTGCTAAAGTCTCTCCTTCAAGCTCTCAGGGTGCTGGGAATAGTCATGAAGACAGTAGCAAGAAAATACCTACATCAGTTCCTGAAATGATCCCATCATTATGGCCGTGGCAGGAGGCAATGCCTCATCGCTTTAATCTAAATGATTCCGGGGTTCCTGTTTCTGATTTGAATCAGCCCAGCATGGCTCCTGTGTCTATTCAACGTGATTGTGGCAACTCTGACAGCACGGTATGGAATAGGAGAGGATTTATCTTTAATTTGTATTTTTGAGGATTGCTGTTAATTGCATTATATGAATATCTTTCATGGATGCAGGTTGTTCTCACTTGTTTTAAGTCCATGACTTGGGTCATAGAGAATAAGAATTCATCCTCAACTGGTAAAGTAGCTGTCATCAACTTAAAGGTAAAAAAGCCTCTACATCTTTTTGGTGATAATTTTTATGAAATTAACTGTCTGAGTTGCATTATTTTGAGGTTATAAATTGAATATGCTGTTCTCTTATAAGTATTGAGATTTGCAGAATTGATGCTGTGTTAACAACTATTCAATTCCGGTGCATCTTGTAATGTGCAATATATCAGTCTTATTCCTGACAAAACCTTGTTTTCATTCATGTCGTCTCCATAGTCATTTAAGATAATTATTTCATGATAGTGCTTCACATACTTCAAATGAATTAAACATGCATTACTGTTACAAGTATGACTGGAGTGGATTTCTTTTGATGTTCATTTTATCTCTTCTATAGCTGCAAGATTATGGTAAAAAACCTTCAGGAGAAACTGAGGTGCAGTTCAGGCTAACAAGAGCAACATTGGAGCCTATGATAAGATCCATGGCGTACATCAGTCAGCAACTCTTGACACCAGCCAATAAGGTTGCTGTCATCAATCTGAAAGTATGTAAAGCAGAATTTTTCTTCCTTTTGTTTTTTGACTATCAAAATATCATCAACTTCCAGCTTGTGGGAACTGTATTCACTAACAAAAAATATCATCAAGTGCCAACTTGTAGAAACTGTACTGCATTTTCCTCTTAACTCTGTCTGTTATGACAATAACATCCAAAGCATGAGAAAAATTGATAACTGTAGGATTAATTTTGGTAACCATATCATGGGCATGTCTGGCCGTTGCAAACCAGTTAAGTTTATGCTAGTAAGCTTTTGAGAATGTCGTGTTTGTCAATTGGAATATCACAGTAAAGCAGTCAGAGAAAGGATAAGAAAATGATGCTTCAATGTGTAAATCCTTGGCAGTGAGAAGTTTGTCTGCTAAAAGACTAGATAGTTTCCAAGAAGGAATTTTGATTATATGTTTTACATTGGTGGGTGTGATTTGCACACGGTCTTTTTTTTTATCTGATGGATTGTCAGGCTTCATTTATGTTTCTGCTGTTTTATGTGTTTTGCAATATTTTTTACCTTTTTCTCTGTCATGGCACTAGTTTAGGGTCTTGTAAGTGCCACTTTGAGATACAGAAAACTCTAGGCATGGGAAGTGAAAACAGCACCATGCAAAAGGGCATTAGACCAATCAACACATTATTTCTTGCTTCATGAACAAGTGATTTTTTTTTTTAAAAAAAAAAACAGAGATTCATTACTTCATTTTTGGTGAAAATTTGAATAAATTTTTCTATGAAAGAGATACTATTTTTGATTCCCATATAAAAAGAGGTGAAGCGGGAAACAGATAAGATGCCCCTAGGAGTAAAAAGCAGATACAAACATCAATGAAGACTCTCCACTCATAAGTTTTGAGATGAAATTTCGCTGCAATATCTGAAGGAATGAACCTTTGTGGTTACCATCAACACTTAATTGAGTATTGCCTATTGTTCAAAGGATATTTTCTATTTGTTGCTTGGTATACAGTGAGGTTTGGGAGAAAACATCATGATTTCCATTCATAAAAGGCAATGGATCAGACTGTCAGAACATTGCTAGTTTGAAACTGAAGTACAAGAGTGTGCCTCCTATTTCTTCCTTTTTCTTAAGAATGAAATTAGCTCCCTGCATTGTCACACAGAATCTTTTAAAGCTTTTAAATGAATTGCTCATTCTCGTTAAGCTATGCGGTAAAAATTGGTAGGTGAAGCAGTTCTTTGCTTCTCTGTTGGCCTCAGTTTACTAAAGAATTTAAAGAGGTTTCTGTTTTCTTTATTGATCTAAATTGGAAAGGGTTCTTGGGTTAATTTTTTATTTTGTGTAATGAGATGGATTCCTACCATTCTTGAGGTTTAGTTAGAGCTCAATGTTTTGTTGTACAGCATTTTGATAGATTGTAGAAGGGTTGGTTTTGACACCCCTTTTGGATGTCTGGTTCTCTTTTGTAACTTCCATACTTTGTTATTTATACTCTGTCTCCAATAAGAAAAAAGAAGAATAGGCAAGCTAATGTCTATTTTACATTGTGGAAATTTGCAGTTCAGTAATGAAATGAAAATTCATTATGCTGCTGCTTTTTCATTGTCCTAGCTTATTGTTACTGAGGGTTTCTGCAGTCTGCTGCATATTCCTTTGCCTCTGATTGTAAATTATCTTTCTCTTACACATTACTAGGAGTAACATCTGTTGTAAATTCTGAATCTGTAAAGCATAAGGTTTTTCGCTCTGAATTTATTATTTAATTCTGTGATTCATGTTCTTAACTCAAAAAGCACTGAGCAGTGTCATTTATAGAACCTTGTCTACTATTATCCATCATAATCATTTACTATGTGTCACCAGAAAACCAATCTGAGAATGCTATTTCTAAGTGATAATTGAGCTTCATTTTTACCGTTAGATAAATTGGTTGCAGGTAGTTGCATAGAGTGTCCTGTTAAAAAATCGCCAGTATGATGAAAACTTAATACTTTGATCAATCTATCACTTTAACGACATTTCTGAACTAATATCTATACACCAGTCTTAACCATATTACTTAAAATAGGTTTTAGTGAATCTGTTTTTACTCGTGTGTTATTTTATGTGATTCCTCTGTACAGAATCCATTTACGTGGTTCCTTTGTATAAATGCAGTGAGGCAAAGATGAAGGGTTGTAAAACAAGGAACTAGCATGATTAGTTGTCCTTAATATAAGTTTAGTGCTAGTTTTAATAATTAAAAAAATTATAATTATCTGTTTTTTCATGTATGATTAAGATAAGACTGATACATTGTGAAACAGTTGACTCTTGTGTCTGCTCGAGTCTTGGGCTAGTTGAAAATCTGATTGGTCACTTGAGGTTGTTCTCGAGTTTGTGTGCTATGTGGTATTAAATACTTGAAAGTTGTAAAACTGACTAATTGCTTATTCGTTGTGCACTCAGCTCCAAGATACAAAGACAACTTCTGGAGAAACAGAGGTGAAATTCCAAGTGTCAAGAGATACATTGAGTTCCATGTTGAAATCCATGGCCTACATCCGTGAGCAACTCTGAAAACTGTAAGCACACTATTTTGCAGTTAGAGATTCTCAGTGTATATTAGTCTATAATACTGAAGTTTTGTTCAATATTTCTGTCCTAAGGAGAGCATTCCTGTGAAGTTCACATTTATTACTTAATTAACATTTGGGATATTGTACTTTATCCCCCCTAACTTTTGGTGAAAGGTGATATAGCTGCATGAATATTAGAGAAAGTCAACATATCCCCCTGAATTTTGAAGCAAGTCTAAGATATTCTCCTAAGGTTATTATTTACATCTTAATTGACTATTTTACTTCTCTACTATTAAAAATATTTAAAATATTTATATTATCTTTATTTTTTATTTTATAATAATTAATTTAAAATAGTTTATTTTAACAATTATGTATAATTAATATTGTCAAAATTATGTATAAATATGTAAAAATTTAAGAAGTTTTGATAACAAATTTTTTGTTTTAAAAAAATCTATAGTTAATTATACATTATTTTTTAAATATAATATGATATATTTTAGAAATTAGATATAATTAGATATTATAAATATTTGATTGTAAATTTTGAACAAAAGAAATAATTAAGGATTAAAATACTATTATAATTTTAAAATTTAAATATTACAATAAAATTATATTGATTATTGTAAAGTTTTTAGATATTTTTAATAGTAGAGGAGTAAAATAGTCAAATTAAGATGTAAATAGTAACCCTAAGAGGGTATCTTAAACTTTTTCCAAAACCATGGTAATGTGTCAATAACATTCATTACCTTCCTCCCTTGTATTAAGAAATGACTCTACTTCTCCATATTGTATCCATCTATTGACAATTTATTTGCACTTACCTGTTAGTCTTGATTCAGTTTTATCACTCGAGTGCTTCGGGCTTTCATAATTTTATTCTCAGAGTTTTTCTTTTAAGGAATCTGCATTAGCCTAAAATTTGAGTCAACAAAATATTACAACACTTGGTATCTTCAGCTTGCCATGTTGTTGAGCAAGGATGCCAAGGAGATGATATTTGCCTGTAGGAACTGCAATATGCAATTTTGCAATCTTCTATATTTATTTGGCTTCATTGTTCTTTAAATTGTTTGTAAAAGCATTATTGGTGAAGTACAAGACTTGTTAAAAGTGATTGTTTTCTGAACACCAAACACAGCCTGATGCTGGCCTCCCCACTATATCTGCTTGTCCATTTGAGCAAGTTCTGTGCCAATCCGTAAATCACTTGTTGAATTGCTGGATTTTATGTTTACAATTATATACACAGTGTACAATGCATGGATTGTGTTTACAACTATACACTGCATCATTCTGCTGAGTTTGCTTAACATCTATCTTTGAGTATCCAAGAAGTTTCATGCATATTCTGAGTTAAAAAATGAGTTAAAATTTGTACAATTTAGAAATTTTTGGGTACATATTGAAGTACTTTAATCTGAGATAGTTACCAGTAATATGTGCATCTGTCTGTCTGTGTGGTTGTACGATTCTTATTTTAAATATAAATTCCAAAATGATGTTGCAATTGTTATATCATGAAATATCATATTTTGTAAAATTTGCTTCTTTCTGATGCCAAGTTCCTGGCAGGCTGACTAAAGTCAGGGTAGTCATCATCAGCAAGGCTTGTAGCATGAAAGAGCTGGTAAAGGTGTGTCCCTTTTGGTCTATAACCATTGTTGTACCATGTTAATGTGTTCTATTGACAGAACTGGGTTTAGTTGTAGTTAGGTTTGGTTATTGATATTGAATCACTAGATTTTGGTTAGTTGTAGACTTTGTAGTTAGGCGTAGCTACTAATTATCTCTGTCATCTAGATAATACCTTATTTTCTGTGTAACGTGTCAGATTACCAAGATTTTTGTAAATGTAAGTAATGAACACTCAAATAAATACTCAAAATAATCCCTTAATGCACATTGTTCATATTTTATATCTCTTATTAATTAATGCTACTCTTTTAGACTTATTAAGCTTCCCTTTTGCACACTTTTATTGCTCCAATCTTCTATGTACTTTGGTTTCTTACAACACCCCAAAAGCTACGTCTCTCATGTAGATGTTACATTTTTTTTTTTTTCCTTTTTTAGATGAATGCAAAGTATTGCTTTGCGATCTCCTATCTTTTAATAATTTTTTACATAAAAATTATATTTTTCATGGAAATTCTAAATGAGATGTTATATAATGAATCATGTAAACAATAATGTTGTATTTGTTGCTAAAAGAGAATTAACTTTAGTAGTATAAATTAAACAAATATTAAAGAAACAAAACTTAAATGTAAAGCTTAATTATTATTTTTTAGAAAACTTTTCAAGTAGGGTGGGCTAGCATCAATCGAACTCCAGCCCTGTACTTTTTCTAATTAAGAATATGAACAAAGATACCAAACCTAAAAGAAAAAAAAAAATTAGAGAGAGCTGGTCGGTCAGTACTTTCATCTGTCGCCCATTTCTTGTTTGAAATTTGACTTTAAAAAAGGGACAAAATAATTAAAAAAGACAAATCTGATCCTTCCACCCACTAACAACAAACTCAACAGCAAACACCCGAACAATATTTTTCCAACCCCTTCTTCTTCTACTTGCACTTCAAACACAATAATTACAAGAAATCGAGGTGGTTGTTGAAGAAGACGATGGCGAAGAATTTGAAGAAGAATCAGACAACAACCTCGACACAACTATTTTCTCACTATCTTCCTCCATGTTCCCCGCTACCCCACAACTTGTGCTGTATCCCATGTTGTTGATGTTACCCTCTTCATTCTCAACTACTACATTGTTATTACACCCTTCTATTTCTTCTGTACCAAATATCAAGTCTATGTTGTCCTCGAACCCCGTGTCGTCGAACAAATCCAGCAGTTCACCGGCATTCCCTAGCGGGATATCAGGAAACGGATGCGGGGTCAACCCTACTGCCGTGTCCAAGCAGAAACTCCACGTCAGCTCGTGCTCGTCTCCAGGGTCCGCAACCATCATTGCACATGCTGTAGCGTCCAGGCACTGAGGAAGTTGTGTGTATTGAAGTTGAGTCGAAGCTATTTCTTGCTGATCTTGTTCTTGATGTGGTAATAACAATGCTGGCTGCTGTTGTTGTTGTTGTTGTTCCGGCTGTGGCTGCGGTTGCTCAACTTCAGCGTCGGCTTCAGCTTCCTCAGATTCGGTGGAGGAGTTGGGAAGAGGGTCTTGGTTGTGATCGAGAAGAAGAATTCCTTTCTTCTTCAAACGTTCAATGTAGTGGCTGACGTCAAAGTTGGTCACTGCATTTGCTCCTCTGTATTCTATTGCCGCCATGTCGTATGCTGCTGCGGCCTCCTCCTGCGTGTCTGAATAGAAAGAAATAATCAAATTAATTAATTAAAATTAAATGATAAAGCTTAGAAGATTATAATTAATAATAAATTCAAAAAAAAAAGAAAAGTAGATCAAAGTTTATATACGGGATTAGAAGTCACGTGATGACTGTAATCCAAAATTAGTAAAGATTTGGATGCTGTTGTTCCAATGGTTCTGCTTATTAAAATTAATTAATTAAATAATTCGAGTACAAGTTTGTGGGCTGCATGCTGGCATGATTGCGGGGACCTTGATATCAATTAGGACAAAGTACAAGACTAAAGAATCAGCCGTACTTTGAACCCACTTCACTTCACTTCACTTTGTAATTATTATTGTCCTTTCTCTTTTATTTAATTTTCAAAAAAAAAAAGTTCCACCACGTGAAATTTCATAAATAAATAAAACAATAAAAAGCGATAATGAGAGAAAAAATTTAACACATAAAAAGTTACAAATAAATATTGTTAATACGACAGATTGACGTGTGTTGACGAATCTTATCATCAACATGTAACATTTATAAAAGAGATTTTTATGTGTTATTTGTTGACTATAACATGCAATTTCATAAATAACGAATCTTAGCATTCCACGTGTAACATTTATGAAAAGGAGTAGCTATTTATTGAATATAACATGTGTAATTTCATAAATAAATAAACAAAATAACAAAGAACACGAAAAAATACACAATGTTTCCATAAAATATAACATGTTTTATGGAATCTAAGAGGAATTTTTTATTTTTTTTAAATGATTATTGTAGTAGTTGAAACCCTAACCCTAGATTCGGGTCAAAAATATCTTGAAACTAGACCCTAAATCTAGCAACACATGACACCTCGTGGCTGGCACTTACTCTTAACTCAGATTGGAGATCTTAGCTTAACAAACAATAATAGTAAGTAAATATTAAAATTAAATCTAATCTCAGTGTAAATCTCTCTTTTGACAGGCTAAGTCACGTGACTTGCTGCTGCTTTGATTTGAAGCTATCTATAATCTATTAGTATTTATAACTAATCAAATATTATGCTAAATAATAAGAAATTACAATGCCATTTAATCTAGGTTTTGGGATCTGACAATGAAAGCAAATGGTTTTTCTGACATCTCTCGTGCTAAAAGACTGCCTCCTTTTCCTCTTCTTTTAACTTTGATTTTCTTCCCCTTTCATATAATGTTAAACAAACACGGTTTTCTTTTTTGTGTTTTAATTTCTGGTCTAGAATTCTATAGAAAAAGAGTTAATGTTTTTTTTTTAAAAAATAAAAGAAAAATAAAAAGGCAGCAAATTGACAAAACAATATAATAACGTTTTGATCTGTTTAGAAAACCTATTGCCACGATAGCGTTTTCTTTGACCGAAAGGCCGCTCATGGTATCAAATTGGTTTCCAGTGGACAGATTTTTGTCACTATTTACCAATTTTCATCTCAAAAATTTCAGATACACCCCCCGACTTTCTAATAATTTCAATCAAAGAAAATTGTTTGTAATTGTGATTATGTCTACTCCACTGTCGGTAAAAAATTCAACCGGCTGAAATTCGGACTCCTGACCTCCATTCTAATTTCTAAAATATCTTTGATATTAGTCAAATTTCTAAAGAAGGTTTGGGTAGTATTAAAGAGAGAGAGAGAGAGAGAGAGAATTAGAGCGTACTATAAGTTCCGAGGTAGAGATATTTGTTGCCGAAAACTCGGCCGATACGCGCTTCCCACCGTCCATTATGATGATGCCTGAAATCAACTCAAATCAAATCAAATCAAATGTCAATTAAAGTCGGTATTATTAGAACTATGCAAAAAATAAAAATATAAATATAAATGAAAAATTACCTGGCCACCCCTCGATATTTAGAGACTCCTCTAGAAAACCCACTGCTCCTCCTCCTTAGAGACGCCAAGTACTCTTCCTTGGATACCTTCTGCATTTCCTCCAACTCTTTTTTGTAATTTTCTATCTGCAATTAGAACACGAAAGAAAAGGAAAAATTATGATCAATTTGTATCATTCTCGGATTTTTTGTGCGACCAGAATTTGAACTCAATAATTATAAAAATTAAAATTCAGTAATAAAAAATAATATTATTAAATACCTGAAAATTGAGAGTAGTTTCTGGACCCCAGTATTTAAGGGCAGCAAGATCATAAGTACGAGCAGCTGCTTCTTCACAATCATACGCCCCTGGAGTCAACAAATAAACCCATTAATATTAATTTTGGCTAATTAGAGACAGAAAGAAATAGAAAATAAGAAGATAAAAATAAAATAAATGAAGTTGAGATTGGTGTACATGAGAGAAAATCAGACTTACTTACCCAAATAAACTAAGCGGGACGACAAAAGTGTACATGAACGTTACAATGACAGAGATAATCAGGAATAAAACATGGTCAGTATACATAATATAAATAAAAAACGTAATAATAATTAAATACAACTCAATTTCTTAAGTAAATTAATATTAAATTAAGATTACAGATCTCCTTGATTTTCCTAATTTTTTTTATTATTATGTGATAATAATATAATATTATTATTTAGTTAGCATCAGAAATCGAAATTCACCTTGTTTCCCTTTCTTGTTCTGAATATTGTTCCATGAGCTCTTATCCCAGAGATGAGCTTCAAACCTTCCTGTCCATCTATGTCTGTTTGTTCGCCGAGAAAATTATGTCAAACATGCAGCAATGTAAATTCATGGAAATTAAATGTGAACGAGAAAATTAAGAAGAGACCTAACCTGGTAACTCCTCTGTAAATGGAGCTTCTTCTGCCGGAAGAGTTTGGACTGTTGGCATTATTATTATTTATTATTACTGTTATTATGGTTTGTAAGATGGCAAGATTTCTCTTTGGTTTGATTTTTTCTAGGACATTTGATCTTGGGTTTCGCTGTTTGATGATCAGGAAGAAGAACATCAACACAGGAAGATGAAGATGAAGAAGAACAAGAAGAAGCAGGAGACCTCTTCATTTGACACGCAGCACAACGCAAAAGGACTCACTTTCTCTTGCTTTCCCTCCTGCCAAACAACAATTTACTACAAACACAAATCAATGTGTGTGTGTGTGTGAATGTATGTATGTATGTATACTCTCAGAATCAATGAAAATGAAACCAACGAGCAATAAAAAGAGATGGGTTGTTCTAGTCCAAGTAGAAAAACCAGAAACCAAAATATAAAATTACTTTTCTGTTTTTTCTTCTGTTTGGTTAGACAACCAGAAGTAGGTTACCAAAAACAAGAAGAGACAGCAAGGAAGAAGAACAAGGACAGAAGGGGAAGGGGGGAGGAGGAGGAGGAGAAGTGGAATAGAGCTGGAGTGAAGGGGAAAATAAATGAGTGTTAAAATTAAATAAGGTAGAAAATTTAACCCTGAGTTCAAGTTTAGAAGGGGGCTTGGGTTAATTATTAACCATGAGTTAATTAAAAACGAGGTGGGTTAACGATTTAACACTTGGCTTGAGTTGCAGCCATGCTACCAATAGGATGTGTTTTGTACGTCGGCTTTCTAAGTTGGAGAAGAATCTTTCCTCTCATGAATTTTTTTAAAAATGTTGGATTAATTAATTAATTTTAATAAAGTTAATGTTTAGTGGGATAATCACATTTTATTATTTGTAACTTGAACAGTCCTAAAAAAATATATTAATTTAAATTTATTCGTATATTCTTATGAAGTAAGATTATTAAGTTATATATACATTAAAACTAATGAAATGTGTAATTAGTTTCTTTAAAAAACAAAATCAAAATATAAAATATTGGTTTAAATTCTAAATCATTAATTTTATTCGTTCCGAGTTATAAGTTGGTAACCTTAAATACTAATTTTTTTGACTTCGAATAGGTGACTCAATTTAAATTAAAAATTAATTCGTTTGCTACTTGTATTTAAATATTTATTACAGCTTGTCGCTGTTGTTGTAGTAAGTATGATGTGTCGGATGGTTGATGGGTTTGGGTCTGAAAACGAGTTGCAAAATTGGGGACGTGTAAGCATGTGTCTGACGTGTCGGATTCGTAGACTCAGTTTTCTTACTTTTTGCTTTAAATATTAATATTTAATTTATTATTAACAAATAAATCAATTAAAAATTAAAAAAAAAAATCGGGAATTTCAGAACATGATGAAGTGCACGCCCATCAACTTTATTTCAATAGTTCCCGTCAAATTTTCTTTTAATAAATACTATAAAAGTTTATATTTGATATCTATATACAAAATTATTTTAGCAAAAGATTTCATTTCCTCTATAATACTTTGAATAATAATATTTACAAATTTACACATGAATAACAAATATATATATATATATATTTTATAAAATCATACGTATACAAACCAAATAATTTAGCGTTGATAATATCTTTATTTAGCAAGTGAAAGATACTTAATGGTTTAAAATGGTTTGTTTAATTAATAATTCTCTTCTCTAATCAAATTTGAATAATTTGGTCATGATTTAAAAACAACAAAATTTATCTTGACTTTCTTTATTAGATTATAAGAATATTATCATATTTCTACCCTCAAGTTTAAGATTGTATCACTTAAATAGAAATTATGAAGAATGTATCACTTACCTCTCCTCTAGTTATATTTGACCGTTAGATGTGAAGGTAAATATATAAAATATTATTATTTAATGTTTGTTTTTTTGTTTAAAGAAAAAAATTTATTTTCTTAAATTCTTATTCAGTCAAAGAAAAGTTAGAAATAGTTTTTTTTTTATTTTTTAATCAATTTTATTAATTATATGTATCTCCGTACTTTATTTAAAAAAAATTATACTTCAAATCAAGATCTTAATTTTTTCATCTTCTATTCTATTTTATAGTTATTTTATTTATTTTATATATTTGAATTAATTAGCATACAAAATAAGTCAAAAATAAATATTAAAAAATAAATAATTAAGGGTATTTGAGTGAATTCACCATTTAAAGTTAATTGATTAACTTTATAGGAGAGGTATGTGATACATTCTCTATAATTTTCATCTAAGTGATACAATCTCAAACCTCGGGGGAGGAATGCTATAATATCCCTTAGATTATAAATGATAATATGCACATTCATATATAAATAGTATCATAATTTTGCCAATCAATTATATACGAATGATAATGACAATGAAAAGGACAACCAAATTTCCAATTACGTGTCTTCATTCTCTTATTATATTTTTAATTTTTGGATTTATGGTACGTAGGAATTTTATACACGAAAGCTACAATTTCAGACCTCAATTATTTTTGGATCCTCTTCTCATCTAATTTTCTTAAATTTTTAAGAAATGTTGATGTCATTCAAAATTTTGTTCATTTTCTTTATTAGATAACAAAACACAAAGTTAAAATTACAAACCAAACAAACTCCAATAATAATATAAATAAATATATAAATTTTAGCAAATAAATGAAATATTAGTCATTTTTTATTAATTTAATTTCTCTTTTCTCACTCCTTATTTAATTTTGGCAACTCAAATTATTATTAAATTCAATCATTTTTAGAGAAAAAAAATAATCGTTGGAAATAATTGCAAATTTTTACTTAATATAGCACAAACTTTTTACTAATAAATTCATAAAAGTCAAACGTTAAAGCTTAAAATCTAAAATCGAAAAATAATATTTAATATTATCAATTAACAATCTTATTTTTTTCTAGAATAAAAATTTGTATTTTAATTGTCATCCATCCTTTGACTTAATAAGCTTTGGAACTTTCTTACTATATCAATTTAGAGTAGTAAATACCACAATAAGTTATTTTTAATTCAAAGAGATTAAATTATGAAAACTTCATCTTACATGTGTAACTGATAAATGTTATTCATACTCTTCTTTACATTTTACCATGTTTTTTGGAAAAAATTTCATTTTAATCTCTTTTTATCCTAATTTGTATTTTTAACCACCTTTATTATTTATTTTGTTATTTTTAATCAAACAATCATAACTTGAACAAAAATAACCTCATAACTATATTTCACATACAATTTCAATACTTTCCGATTGCAGTTGAACTTGAAATCATAATTATAGTTCTATTCCAAACCCTAATTTATTATACCCTTAAAAGTAAACTTTCTAATATACTAGAAACCTAACCTATGACTTACTCCGTAGTTGAAGTTAAATCGTGCTTGAAATTAGATTTTCTAACACACTAGAAAGTAAGGTTTCAAGTGCACTACAAACTAAAGTTTCTAACATGCACAAAACTTGAATTTTCAATCAAACCGTACTTGAAACTAGGATTTTGGATTAGTTTAAAAATTAAAATTTCTAACATGTTAAAAAGTAAAGTTTCAAATGTAACATAAATTATGATTCGAATTAAGTCACGCTCAAAGTAACGCAACGAAAAATATCTCAAGTCTTATTAAAGATGACTATCGGGATATTTCAGTTCAAATATTTAATATTTGGCTGAACCAAAAAGAATTCTAATGTGATTGTTTATAGAAATTGCCTTTAAATAGTGGTTAAAACAAAATTTTCCTTATTTTTTTACAATGGTATGAATACCTCTACCTTGTAATTGGTAATGGAATATTTAGTAATGGCATACTTGAATTGAAGAATACCTAATAAACAAGCTATGAAAAGACAATTTTTCCCAAACTGTATACTTGCACAATTTATCAAACAGAGTTTGTTTGTAAGAAATATAACCTTTATTATTAATGCAAACTTTACGATTTGATATGAATATTTTAATAGATATAAATAATTAGTTAAAAATAATGTTTGAATCAGTGAAGAAAATGGAAAATCAAGAAGTAGTTTGTATGATGAACCATATAAGCATGATTCTGTTCTTCACAAAGAATTTACTTCACTCACCACCAATCAAATCAATTCAACTTTCAAGTACTATTTTGAGGACACTTATATCACAAGCAAGTATGGAGGCACAGCAGGAAACCACCCCAAGTTCACATTCAACACGTGAAAATGCAACCACCACAAAATTTAAATTATAGAAGCAAAAGGAGAAGATGAAAAGGCAATACCTCCACCACAGAGCAGCAAACTACCAACCTCTATTCTGTTCTTAAAGATGACTCGATCAAACAACAAGTTTTGTTGTGAGGTCTGCAAATTATACTCATCCAGATCATACTGATTTGTTGTTACTGTTTCTGGGTCAATATTTATTCGCTCTATGCCTTTCTCAAAAGTTTTCACATAATTTATTATGTCGTGTTGAAACTCGATGGATTCACTCGGCTTGCAGCTGAAAGAAAACTTCCGACCCAGAACTTTGTTGGTGCTTACTCTACTTTCTTGACCTTGAGGATGCTTCTTAGTACTGCTACTTGCCGTTAGTTCCAGAGGATCTTGGTCACAGGTAAGCCGACTTTCCTGTAAGTACGACATTACATGACATGCAAAAACTGAGATCCATTTTTGAGTTTTCTTATCCATTTTAGTGCAAAAGAGTAAATGATTATTCAGATTTTGTTGGGAGTATTTCAGTTTCATAATCCATGCGAACAAAAAGTAGAAACTAGGGAATAGTTAAAATAAACAGGATACACGTCATATTTAATCTTACAGCTCACCTGAAATTTGATACTCACTGCATTAAACTAATAAGGATAAGTCTCGTAAGAAAAATAATTTCGTGGGCATACGTCTGTTTCTAAATAAACAGATACATGAAAGGTAATCTCTCGGGAGCTCCAAGAGGTCTTGGGATCAAATCCTGCTCACATCAATGTTGGGGTATGGAGCCAAAAGAAAAAAAAAAAGGTGGTTGGTCGGGTAACTTGAGAAACTAGTAATAAACAAGAAATACATAAATAAATAAAAATATATTGTCATTTCAAAACTCATAAGAGCTATAAAAGGGACTTAAGCAGTAACCTCCCAGAAACCCCTTCTACAAATTATGGCATGTTTGTAAAGAAACTTGCCCAAGCATATTCTATATAATTTGTTTCCACACATAGGCCCTTTTAGCTCGGAAAATTCTCAAATCTTAATGTATGAGTCAACAAATTTGCAGTTACTCTACCGAATCTTTTGAAGCTCACAAGTCCTTCAAAGTAATGTTAGAAGCATATCTCACTTTGATTCAAGTGTAAACATAGATTGCATGAGTATTAAAAATGAATTAGAAAATAAAATTAAACAAATAGAATTAGAAAATTCGTGGTGATTAACGCCACAAACCAAAATGCTTTGGGCAAACAAATGAATTAGAATAATAAAATTAAACAAAAAACACCATCAGTAAGAAGATGAACCTGTTTATCATTAAGAAGATCATTGGGGCAATAGGTGGCTGACATGCCGGAACTTGCACTGGGGTAAATCACCAACTCGGCCAGCAACTCCAACAAAGTTAAGCGGTGGATCCTCTGGTGAAGAGAAGTCTGAACTATCAAATGTTGATAAGGATACACACTCATCAAAATAAGCCATGGCTTCTTCAGTTAAGACGTTTTGACATCTTTCTTCTTTCAATGCTAGACTGCCATCATATTCAGTAAAACTCATTGTGAGAAGAAAAAAACAGAATCTGAAAGCAAGCAGCAGATGAACTTATTGGCCCTAATTTTAGTTAAGAAATGATGTGATTACATATCCCACCCATGGCTGCGTCCTCTATTGGTTTCGAACAAAAGCAAAAGAAATGAGTTGCGCACAATCCCAGAATAGACTGATTTCCAGACCTTTGAATCAATACAGTAATAAAAAAAAAGAGGTGTGGAAGGAAGATCAATTGCGCAACTTGGATGAAATTGACGGAACATGTTGAAAAATAATTCACATTTTTTGTGTTATGAAGTCAATGACATAGCTGATACAATATATAAACGCAAATCATAGGAAAAAAGCCTTTCCCCTCCTCCCTATATAGTGAAAATTTGGTTACCAACTACGAAAGTACACATGCTCACATATCTTTATCGTAAAATGAATAAAATGATTTGTTGAAATGCCCAAAAAAGAACCTACCTTTCTTCCTGGACGGGGCTTTGTCCCATTGGAGGTCTTAGGATCTGGAGTACTTCCTTCAGGATTCTACTCAGCTCTAGCTCACGGTGTTCTTCAATGGCCAGGTCTTCTCTAAGTTTTCTAGCCCGTTCCTGGGACTGCACAGTAAAATAGTATCTTCTCAAAGAGATGATACTAAACGAGAGAGAGATAGAACTTGAAGAAGAGGAAAAAGCAAAAAGACAGAGTATATTCTGCAATAATCCATAATTAAATCAGAGTTGATGAAAGCATTACAATGAAATGAGTTGTTTGAGATGAGATGGCAATGACAAATAAAGGGATTGTTAGATTGGAGGTGACCACGAAGGTCAGCCAAGGTCAGGAGGGTGGCTGCAAACATGCTCGCCCGCAGGTTAAAGTTTTGGCCACAAAGCCCATAATTATAAAATCAATGCAGAACTTTGTTAAATGTTGGTGTGATAGCACAAACTAGTTTCAAACATATTCACAGCTGAGCTTACAACATCATTACCTGCTCTAGCTTTTTAGCATATTCTCTTCTGATGTCCAAAACTAATTCAACCGCGCCTGGACTCACCAAGTCAGGAGGGATATCGGTTACACTAGTGGAGGCAATGGCAGAGGTATTAGTCTTTCGCAGGGCCTGAACTCATATGCAGCCAACAAGAAGTTATGGACTAACATAGAACACTACTGCAGAATAAAAAGCAAACTGAACCAAGAGATTATGATCAGAGGACAAAAATAATGTAAGCAATACCACCATAGTCTCTTCTCAATAACCAACCGAAACATAGGAGGGAGGGAAAAGCTTAAACACAGTTTATAAAAGAGAAAAGGTTATAGAGCATCCACATGAATGGACGTTTAATTAACATAGACATTAGGAAACAACAAATTAATCCTTTAAAGGGAAAAAAATAATAATAATAATCACAATGGGAGCAATTAGTGCTTCATGGTTGAGAAACCATATTTAAGCTCTATGATTGTGCCCCTGCACCCAAATCACGTTCCCTGAAAAAACTGAAAGATCAATCGTCCGGAAAAAACCATTTTAGAGAGTCCAAACACAAACCATCTCGCCTACCTTCAGTAATAAGACAATGAACAAGATAATATTATATAAACTTTTAACAAGAATTTCTCTTAAATAACATGTAGATACCAGATAAAGTAACTTAAATAAACTAATTAATGGAAAGAGAAAGTCAAAGTTTGGCAACCATGAATTTACACGAGCTTACACTTTCCAGGTCATTTTGGATATCAGAGATGGCACGCCTGACTTCAGAACGAACAGTTTCATATATACCACTGGCAGAAGTATCACCCCCCAAATTATCCCCTTGACGTGCCTGCAGAAGAAGATGAAGATCAAAATAAAGCTATGTTCCAAGGACAATTTTATCTTGACAACATAACAATTAGTAGCCTTGCCAATAAGCATTCTACCTAGCAGTAATTATCTTGAAAACACTAGGATCTAAGGCACGAAACAAATAGTGTTTAAAAATGTGCGCGCCTCACCTTCATCTGTTCACAAACTGCTTTAATAGTTTTTTCTTCAGCTTCTGAGACAGAACTTGTTGAGACAACATCTTCCCAATTTGAAGTTCGCAAGCAAGACTACACGGAAAAGAAAACACAAATAAAAGATCATTAACTCACTAAAAATAGTTCCTCTTCACCCAATACCACAAAAAGGATCTTTTGTTAATATTACCAAATTTGGAGTAGAACCATCTGAACTACTTCCGACCAATCCACTCTTTTTCCCATTATTTGTAAGCGTATTCAAACTATTCCTATCCCTATAATTCACCAACAAGCTATCTTCTTGTTCAACTTCACTCTAGCAAAAAACAAAAGAAACAAAAATCACAGTTAGCCATTCAACACATGGGAAAACCGACAGCAGCGGAACCACATCCCAATAACATTACTGAAGATAACGTTTATTCTACAGCATTCACTTCGTATTACGAAACATCATATTTGCAAAGAATATGAGTTGCAAACATAAAACATAAATCTAAGCAAAATTTCAATATGTGATGGCCAGAGAACTACAGATAAAGATCATTAACTACAGATAAAGATTACAGAAGCAATTTCCAAACTTGTAAGACAGAATGTAGGATTAGCATGAGTTCAAACTTTCAAAGATTCTCAATCAGAGAAACAGCAAAATTCCCAGAACAAAGCCAGACCTCAGAATTCGCATACTGTCCTCTCGAAACCGGACCCCGGGATACAGACCGATGACGCCGCCCCGTGTCCACTCTCGACAAGCTCCGACCGATTCCCGAAGTGGGTTTCCCGGCATCAGCATTTCGAGACACCGAACGGCCTCTCCCAGTATCCTCCGCAGTGGAAGCGTTCAACTTTGCAGCTGGGATTTCGGCCAATTTAGAGTCTTTAACCTCTGCTGGCGGTGAGTTATTGCCAGAAAATAGAGGGTTATCTCTCTTGATCAAGAAATCATTCGACGGAATTTCCAACTGGGTCCGTGAAAAAGCGCTGACGCTTCTCGATCTTCGAAGTGGAGCTTTACTAGTATTCTTCGCTATATCTTGCTTGGTTTCTTTATGGTCGGATGAAGGCGTCTTTGTCGAAGAATTTGGCAAATTTCCTCTCCTGGATGAGGACTTGAATGCTGAAACTGCCATTTTAGAAGGTTACAAGCTCGAGGATAAACTGGATTTGAAGTGGGAAATGGACGAAAAGAACATTGTGTTCGTGAGGATTGGATTCGGAAAGCAAGAGTAAGACAAAAAGTTGCTGTATCTGAAGAAGGAAGAGACATTCTGATTACTTGCCTTTATTTATTTATCATTGTTTTCACCCAATAAGACTTGATCACTTTCTGTTTATATATATATATATATATATATATATTTCAATCTAACAGGGCATGTGAAATTATTGAAGCTACTTCTTCCTTCGAATATTTATTTATTCGCATTAATATTTTAATTTTAATATGCAGCGTATTTAAAAATTCATTTAACAAACTACTCTTCAACTTTCATTTAGTTTTGCGGTTAGTTCGAAAAAAATAAAAATAAAAATAAAAATAAGAATTAGTTAAATGGTTTTTGGAAATGAGCATTTTACATAAATTTATTATTACACCGAATATAAATCGACAAAATGAATTTTATAGTAAAGTACAAATTCTTATATAAAACTATTTATATAATAATGTTAGATTTTTGCCATAATTTTTGTTTATTTTAAGAGAGTTTTTATACATAAAACACATGATAAATAATTATTGTAAATTAGATCAAAATAATTATTGTAAATTAGATCAAAATAATTATTTCGTACTACTTGCAACATATTTAAAGATACAGTAATTAGATATTAAGAAGACACATAAAATAATTCAACTCTTTAATATTAAAAGAGCCTTAAATTGAACTGACCTAAACAAATTTGGGATTCAACCAATTTTAACCTCTGTCCACCTTTTGCATTCAATTTTGACTACCTATTCGATTAATTCCCCCCTAGACGGACGACGTAGTCGGATTACTCTCCTCTATTACTGATTCACAAATCGCAATAAAAATTTTAAGAAACTTACCTCTATAGTCACTGTCGATCGGAGGAATAATTCACGAGTGAATGGAACTCACGAATGAATAGAACTCACGAGTGAATTGGAAGTGTTTACTCGTGAAATTTCATTTTAAATAATAAAGGATAATGTAGTCTAATAATTTCAAATATGGTCATATTTGATTATAATTTATTAGAATAGTTATTTCTGAATTTGAAAAAGAAAATGTGGTCGTTTTTGATTAATTTTCTTATAATTTCAATAAAAAATGATCACTTTTTTGTGACCAAACTATCTTCATGTTTGCTTTAACTTTGTTTCAATTATTTCCATTTTTTTGTTCCCCCCTATTTCTAACACTCTCAAAGCTTCAACACACAAACAGAAAATCTTCATTCATCTTCACTTATCACACATTATTGCAAATAATATTTACTGAAACACAAAATTCATTAAAAAGGCAACTGTTATTGATTTAGTTTTCCATTTTCAATGTAACAAAAAGAAGGAAAAAAAGATAGTTAATTTGTGAAAATTTTGTATTTTGTTGTATAATTTTACAACGTATCGTTAGAATTAAATTAATAATTCGTGTTTCGATCATTAGAGTGTGGTGTATATAAAAGAAAACACATATTTATATCATTCCTTCTTAAGTGTGATTCGCCGCTGCCATCTATTTGCCGTGAATGTCGAACATGCAGAAGTTTGATTTGCCACTGTTGATTTATCATAGATATCGAACAGACCAAAACTTAATTCGTTATCATCATTGATTTGTCATGAATGTTGAACAAGTAGAAGCCTAATGATATTCATAGGAAAATGGAGAAGTAAAAAATAAATAAAATAAATTTGAAAGAGGGCTCGAAAGTCATATGAGGGTAAATTATTTTTTTTGTTATTGGTCGGAATAATTTTATCTATTTTATATATAATTAGTCATTTTTTTATTAAAAATTAATAAGGTGATCAAAATTGATTATGTGAGAATTAAATGTGACTAAAATTAGTTGAATCCCAACAAATTTTAGATGTTATACTTTTTTATAATTTATTTAAATTAAAATAAATTAAGATATCACAACTAGTCATTAAATTTTACCTATTTAAATAAATGATCATTAATAACATTATAATATAAATATATTTTGATTTGAAAGAACAAATCACATGGTATATAAATTTGAGATTTTTAATTTTTTTTATTGATGCAATGTATTAATAAAATGTTATTAACAATACATATCATTAGTTTTCTTGTTAAATAGACAAATAATATTAAATAAAGTTTAGCAAAACAACTCCATTTACAATCCCGAAGGGTCTAATTGTAATTTCGGAAACTATCCGCCCGTTTATCTATCCCAAGAAAAATAAATATTTTCCATTGGCGCGCAATGAAAAACCCCTAGGGTTTTACAGCTCAAAAGCAAATCTCCTTGTAATTCAGACACAAAAAACCTGCCTAAATTCTCTGCAAATCTCCTTATCATTTAGACACAGAAACCCTGCCTAAATTCTCTGCTATTTTCTTCTTTCATGGCATGAACCCTTTAATTCTCAGTAACAATCCTCCAATGGTGCTTTCTTCTACTATCCGGTTCTCCTCCTCCTTCCTCCGCTACAACCACCACCCCCACCGTCATTCCATTTTCCTTACAACGCCCCGCCGTTTCCTCTCCTTTCGTCCCTCCCGCCCTCCTCCACCTTCTCACACTCCCATCCTTGCAAAGGATAAGGAGAGGGAGGGAAATGGGAGCCTGGCCACGGCCACTGATGGGAGTCGGGTCGTTCCCGTGGAGCTCCACGAGGAAATGACCGGGTCGTATATTACCTACTCTATGTCTGTCTTGCTTGGACGTGCTTTGCCTGATGTTAGAGACGGCTTGAAGCCCGTACACCGTAGGATTCTGTGAGTTCCGTGTCCTTTTGATGCTTTCAGTTAAAAGTATTTTCTGCAATAAAATTTAGACGCAATTTCTGATTTTTTTTAATTAACTATCACCAGAAACATTTTTAACTCTTTGAAAGCGCTTTTCAAAATCCAAAAGTTAATTCCTAAATCTTTTTCCGCTGCTCTCTTCTTTTGGCAGTGTTGTACAGTGTCAGAGGAAATAGGCATTATGATGTTATCCCATATTTGTCTCATTTGGAGTTTTTTGTACGATTTTTTTATCAATTTATTGATTAACATTCATTTTCGCTACAGATTTGCAATGCATGAGTTGGGCCTTGCATCCAGAAAACCTTTCAAGAAATGTGCTAGAGTTGTTGGGGAGGTTAGAACTACTATTAAGTGAAGCACCTCAAAGAAATTCATTACAAGCTATTATGATATTGCTGTTATTATGTATTTCCTTTGACTTTAATTAACTTGTTCACTTGTTCTAGGTTCTAGGTAAATTTCATCCACATGGTGACAGTGCTGTCTATGATGCTTTGGTGCGAATGGCTCAGGTAACATATGGAATTTGTATAATTGTTCCTATTGCTGATCATTATATCCGTTTCTTGCATATATCTATTAAACTGATGCAGTTATCAGGTACAGGAGCCCAAAGAAATGAACTATCAAATTCTGTTATCATTCATTGGATTGTGAATGCTGTAGTTGAAGCATAGGCATGTATGTTATGTGATAATACTGTTATTAATCTAGATAGAAAAGAATAGAAGTAATTTATTGCCTATTGAAGAAGAAAAGAAAGTAGCTAAATTTATAATTTGCATTTTCTTTTGCTATTTCTGTGTTTCATGCTGGTAGTTTTTGCCATTGTCTTGGTAGTTTTAATTGCCATTGTTATTTTTGGCTTCTTTCTTCCTTTTGTTATAAAAATAATGAGTCATTTTTTCCATTATAGAGTCCAATTGAGGAATAAGCAATTGAGTTATAATTATGAAGGAATTACAAGGAAGGTGCATAATATCAAATATACTGATTGAATTATTTTGCTGAGTGTATGTTAAATTGTATTAGTGCCTTTATTGTCTATACGTCCTCGGATTTGCGAGCCAAGTAGGTGTTTCCAAGAGCTGTCATCTATCTTGATGGAATAGCTGCATAGCGGGTATGGATATTCTGTTGTCAGCATTCAAATATGCCTCTTTAATTGTGCACACTGTTGATTTCAACTGATTGCGATGATTATTGCTGCTCTAAAGTTTTCTTTGATGATCAGTGAAGGGAAAAAGAAAAAAATGAAGAAAAAACTGGTAACAAAGGCCCGAAGTTTGTTAGAAATAGTATTTAGTGTGCACATTTTGCATGCATGATATTGTTATATGGTGCACTCTTAATTGCTCAAATATGCATATTGACAAGGTTCTTGATGTTTAAGAGTTTTCATGCCCATAGTTTCAAATCCAGCTGTCTGTATGCACTTGTTTCTTTTGCATTTTTGTTTATACTATTTGTTTTGCTACTGTTAATCGTACTTTATTCTCTAAAATATCAAAATTTACTTCATGATGTTTGCTGCAGGATTTCTCTTTAAGATACCCCCTAATCCAAGGACATGGGAATTTTGGTTCAATTGATGCAGATCCTGCTGCTGCCATGCGTTATACTGAGTGCAGATTGGAAGTATGTGCTAATATTTCATTTTCATTGCAACTTGTCTTTTATTTTCCCCACCTTTTTTTTGCTTGCAATGAATTCTACTGCTGCCAGATGTTCTTATATGTTAAGCTCACTTGTCATGGGTCGTAGTTGGAAAGAACAAAAATGATGTTTTTTTTGGGGTTTTGAGAGAGAAATTGAATGATTGTAAAAGTGAATGCCTTTTTCAAGGAAATGAAGAGTGAAGCATGTGAGAACTTACAATGATGGATTCTCGAAAGAAGAAAAAGTGATATTTTTAGGTTCTACGATAGGAATAGAAGAATTGTAAAATGCAACACCTTAGTCAATAAAATGAAGAGTGAAGCAGGGAGGAATTTCTTGCCATAAATACTCTTAATAATCTCATGCTAAAGGGAATTACTTCCCAGTGGAAGTCTCCAAATCCATTTACCTAAAATTATCGATTTTCTCTGCCCCAAATTACTGGTTCCTACACCTCCTTTATACTGAGAATGAGAAATCAAACTCTGAGTTAACCAAGTCCATAGAGGAACTATCGAGACTCTGGATTTTGAATTTTTTATAAGTGTCATTGATATATCATGCCATTTTCTTCAATAGTGATTATGTGACTATCTTAATTTATCATTTCAAATATTAAAGTCAAACTCTATTCTCATCTTGCAGAAAATATGCATTCATGGCCATAGTTCTTTTTTCTTTTAAATAATAAGAAACAAAGAAACTTATTAATAATAATGGAAAGTACAAAAAAGTGGACCAGCAGTCTACATATAGAAGCATTTATGGTCATAATTGTGCTTTTCTTCTTTGCTTTGAATTCCTACTGAAACCAAGTTTCTTAATAAGTAGTTGTTTCATTTAATTTTCCATTTTTTTCTTCCAGGCACTAACTGAAGCAATGCTGTTGGCAGATATTGACCAAGATACTGTAAGTACTGTTTCCTATTGTGTAGATATTTATAGCACACATGCTTTATAGCTTCATCAGTATATTCATGTTTCATATTATTATAATTTTGTTGCAGGTTAATTTTGTTCCCAACTTTGATGGATCACAAAAGGAACCATCACTTCTACCTGCTCGGCTCCCAGCTTTGTTGCTGAATGGTTCCTCTGGGATTGCGGTGATTTCTTCTGACTTTGTTACCCTAATTTTTCTTGTGCTATATCTTGCTTGAGTTTCTATTGCTAGAATCTTTTCCTCGTGAACATTGTTTAGTCTCCTGCACAAGTAAAAATGATTCTGATGTAAAGAGCCTGCCAGTATTTTACAGGTTGGCATGGCAACCAACATTCCTCCTCATAATCTTGGAGAGTTGGTGGATGTGCTCTGTGCATTAATTCATAATCCAGAGGCCACAGTAAGTGCACAAAGTTTTATTTCTTGATTATTTGAGCTTAGGGAATAGGAAATTGATTTTAGATCTTATTGAAAATTTTCTTGCCTTTTGATTTATGTATAGTTTATCAATGGCTTGTGAAATTATATATGAATCTGAGATTTTATTTGTGGGGAGTTTTGTGCTTTCGGGTATCTTTTATTTTCCTTGTTTTGGGGCTATTTTAAGCTTAATTCTTTTTGTATTTAATCATAATGACCTATTCAATACATAGATGAAATAGGTTAGTCATAGCTAGTCCTTTTGGACTTCCTGCCACTGTTTTGTAATTATTTTCTCCTCAATACAATTTCTGTTTCTTACCACCAAAAAAAAAAAAAAAATGCAATCTGAATCTGGGTGGATTAACTTTGGATGGGAAGTTTCAAGACATGAAGGGAGGTGCATCTTTTCATAACTTAAAACTAGATTGGGGATATCATGTAAATATGGAATTGCTTAGTGTCTTGGGCAAATGATCATGATGGCAGAGAGGGATTATCATCATTGTCAATATCATGCTGCTGTATTATAATCATTTTGCTTTTGTTAGCTGCAAGAGTTGTTGGAATACATGCCTGGACCTGATTTTCCAACTGGAGGACTTATTATGGGAAATCTTGGGTGAGGTGAAATTTCTTTCTTGTTGTACTTACTGCTATCATCATTATTCTTTTGTAGCTTCATCTTCTTTGTGCTCTTTTTTCAACAATATGTTTATGAGAAAAAGTGAATCCATTGTTAATCACTATAGCTCCACAGTGCAAGCAAATCATAGCAAAAGACAGAAACCTAAAACAATGCAGCCTACCAATTTTTGAGAATGAAGGGGAAGTCTGTCTGAGAAAGTTTAACATATATTTTTCTGCTTTTTTTAAGATGTGGACTGCTAGTTGACCTTCATTCCACCTGTCTTTTGTTAATTTAACAATTTTTTTTAATAAAAAAAGTGGATTAGTACTCTGAGATTCAATATTTTTTGTCCAGGATCTTGGATGCATATCGAACTGGACGAGGACGCATTATAGTCAGAGGGAAAACTGATCTTGAATTACTTGACTCTAAGTCAAAGAGAATGGCTGTTATTATAAAAGAGGTGATCATCTTAGTCTTTTTTAGGGTTTGCCAGGTTGTGCATATTCATTTTCAAATTGATATAGGAACACTGATTTAGAGTTATGCTATCTTTATTTAATTTCTTGCAATGAAATAGATTCCGTACCAAACCAACAAATCCTTGCTCGTGGAGAAGATTGCTGAACTTGTTGAAAACAAGGTATTCTTATCTGTTGTAAAATTATTTCTATTTGTTTGTGTCTTAGTTAAAAGTGGTGGGATAAATGGCTAGCTTTTATAAACAATAAAGTGTTGACAGAAATATTTGCCTCTCTTTTGATATGCTCTTTTCTGTATCACATAGCTTCTTTTTGGCTATGGATATTTTCTTAATGGTTTGCCTACTATTCCTTGAAGAAGCATGTCGTAGGCTGATCTTATGGGGATTGCAAGTGTTAATCTATTTTATGGGGCTAAGCTGACAATTTTTGTTGAGGTCACTCATATGACCTGATTGTCTCAGGTTCCACACTGAGGCCTTTGGGCATGAATGGAGTTGTTGAGGAGATGATTTAGATTTGGGTATGTGACAATTTAGTCCTGATAGGTGTTCACTTGTCCTTTCCACAGGTTCTGTCTCCAATTCTGAGTGGAAACTTAATTGTTCATGTATAATAATTCTCACTCCTTTGCCTTCCTCATTTGACCTCCTTCATTTTCTACTTCAACTTAAGAGAAATTAGATTCATTGCGACTTTTTCTTCCCACCTTTTCTTTATAGCCATATGGAGCACTATTTTCTCATTTTCGGATCTTGCTCCTTCTCTTTGTAAAATATATAGCTTAACTACTATGTAGGTTAGTTTGTGATGTCCAAGCACCTTTTTTGGGTTTTGGGGTGTGTGGGGGGTCGGGGGTGGGTGTTGTTGGGTTGGTGAAGAAGCAGAAAAATTCAGTAACAAGAACACTGAAGAAATCTAGAAAAGGTTTATACATATGTATGTCTATAAATGGGAGGTTGACAACGGAAGAACATGTTAGCTTTATGTATCGGTTATGGATTTCTTCAAATGCCTTTTTAGGGTTTTCTGTGTGGCCTTCGTATCTTCCTCACTAACCTGAGAAGTTGTAGAATAATTATGGCCTAGTCATTGTCAAATGACCTAGTTATTCTCAAATTTATTCCTTTTCTTCTTGCGAGTGTAATGGTGATGCACAACGGGGTATGCTAGTTTTGGGATTATTTTTATCGGGTCTTATTTTCCTGTTAAGTCATAGTTCTGTTATTTGTTTTGTTTGATTTTTCTTGTTTGTGTTAGGATTGCTATTCCTATTTGAAAGTTTTTTCCTTTTTCTTGTTGTGTTTAGGTTTATGGCCACTATAAAAGAGCCTTCAAACTTTGAGACTTTGAGATTATTGAATAACGAGTATAAATGTTTTCTCCCCATTTCTTCAGTTTTTTCTCCCCTTTCTATCATTCCTTTTTGATACTCGGGTATGGTATGGTATTATTAGTAATAATGTCATTGGTCATAGGTCCAAGTAGGGAAAATCATTTACTTTTGTTTTCCTTTATTTGTCAGACTTTGGATGGTAATCAGTGATATCCGGGATGAGAGTGATCGTTCTGGAATGCGAATAGTCATTGAGGTATGATAAAAGAAACTTTCTGCTTTCGTCTTTACGGTTCTTAGTTGCTTAAGATAAATATATTTTGCAACTTGTATTATGTTAAAATATTTATGATGGAGAGAATTTTGATAAAGTAATATGCTTCTGTCATCCCACAGATAAAACGTGGAATAGACCCATTGATCGTTGTAAATAATCTTTATCGTCTTACTGCTCTACAGTCCAGTTTTAGCTGCAACATGGTGGGGTGAGTAGTTTCTTTTCTGTTGTCAAGAATATGAGCAAAAATTTAAATACGTTGTAGTCCTACATCAACATCTTTGAAGTTAAAACAAATCTTATACCATAAAACCCTTTATGAAGTACTCATTCATGGATCCATTTTAAATACCTGCTTGCACAACTTTTGAATTTCATTTGCTATCCTTTTCACATTTCATTTTTACTTTGTTTCACTGAGCTACCAATTTAGCCTGTAAGGCCATGTATTTTAGGCATTTGGATGAGAAGGTAAGTGAATGGAGGTGCTTTATAATGACAACTTCAACTTGAAGATACTGATATGGCATTTTAGGTTCTGTGTGGCTGCATTTTAAAATATCATTTTAAGATGCGTGTTTTCATACAAGTTAAAAAGCATTTGAATGTAGTTGCAAAAATGGAATTTGAAATCCTAAGCAAATAGAAAATGTTTGTGATACTGAATTAATATTATATCTTTTATGAAATTTTTATTTGGGAGATATTTTATTTAAGAAATGTTTTCATTTGGATGTTACTTTTCAATTACATGATTATTTGTATGAGTTTCTCTTGAATGTTAATCTAAGTATATGGACATGCTTTTATATTAGTTAAAATAATAAAGCAAAAACTAGGATTTAGAAACAAATTAGGAAAAAATTAATATTACTTCAATTAGAAATATATTTAATAAAACTAAACCTAGTGAAATTAAATAAATTTAATTTTAATTCTAACATTCCCTTTTAAACTGAAGATGGAGTAAACTTGAGTTTGGAAGCTAATGTAGTGGAGAAGAAGATCACAGAATCCAAAGCAATTGCAAAGAAAAAACAAAGTTGTAGTAATGCCTTCTAACTAGTGCTAGTAGAAGTACCTTTCAAAGGTGAATAGTAGAGAGGATATCCGATTAGTGTTAAAGGGGAGTTAGGAGATTTTTCAAAGATCTATATAGACAGTATCAACAACTTTAGGGGCCTAGATGATAAAAAACTAAGGATCTAAATGATAACTGTAGGGGCTGATGGATAAAATCCATGGTGTGGGATCTGAATTATAAACTCTCACTGGTTAGAAGACAAACTCTGGGGGCTTAATGATAAAAGCCAAGGGGCAGAATTGTAATTAACCAGAGACATGGACGATAGAGGACTAGGGGCCTGAAGAAAATTAAGAAGAAAAATTTGAGGATTTGACATGAACTACAGCAGAAAAACCTTGGGGTTTATATAGCGGTCAAGAGTTTATGCAAGGGAAATGGAAATGGAAATGGTGACGATGGTGGTGGCTAGGGGTTTTTTTTCATAGAAAACTAAATTATGCTTAGTAACCATTTTTTAGTACAACACATTCTTACTATCAAAACTTTTCTAATACGACTTTTAAACTTAAGATCTAACTTGTTCTAATATCATTTTTAAAGAAAAAAAGATATTCTATTGAGTCTCTCTTGAATGTTAAACTAAGTATATGCACATGCTTTTAAGTACATGTTCATTGCCTTTATATATGCTAAATAACATAAACTAGAAATCTTGAATAAACTAGGAAAAGATTAATACTATTTAAACTAGAAATATTTTTTACAAAACTAAATCTACTGAAACTAAATAAGTTTAATTTTAAGTCTAACATTATCTTTCCTCATTTAATAAGATTTTTGTTACTTATTTGACTAGCATTTGAAGTTACCCATTTAGAGCAAAGTAAGTTTCTTTTTGGGCAATATAAGAAGGCTTTGATTATTGTTCTTAAGTAGAGTACATGAGTGATAAAAAATATTTAATTGTGTAAATTGCTGTCTGTACTGTGATCTTTGAACCTGACATTATTATTCTTTTCCTGTGAAAATGGCGAAACTAAATAAAATAAAAGCATAAAACTACAAAGGATTCAGTATGAGAAAATTGTAAATCTATAAAAATAAAGTGATACATACAACCTAGAAGTTCCGTGAAATTTCCTGCGAAATTTTATCCAATAGTTTGCTGTCTTCCATATAAATCTAGCATACTTAGCCACTTCTATATTAATTCTATTTCTCACACTAGTTTAGCCATTCGTATATTTATTCTATTTCTCGCACATTCTAATGTATCACAATACATTTTTATTATGACTTGCTTTATATTTCAGTATAATCGATGGACAACCTAAACAGATGGGGTTGAAAGAAGTACTTCAGGTGACTGCTTTCTTTATGGATTTTCATACATCTCTTTCTTCCAAGTCTCAACTTTAAATGCATTATGGACTTTTGTATATTTGTGTTTTTGTGATGTTATGAAGTTTGTTGAAACTTTACACATCCTTTCATTTTTCTCTTCTTTCTGTTTTCAGGCTTTCTTAGAGTTTAGATGTTCTGTTGTTGAAAGACGTGCAAGTTTCAAGCTTTCACAAGTGAAAGAAAGAAGACATATTGTTGAGGTATTTATGGGAATTATCTAAATTTACTTTTGACAATATACGATACAGTTGGGTATGGCATCAACTTTCTCTCTTACAAGTATTATGTTTTTGTAAATTTACTGTAGGATGTGAGGTATGGTTTTCTCTTGATGTTTGAGTTAATTTGCATTGGGGTGTGAATCCTTCAGAAACAGAATAGTTCAATTTATTTTGCATCAGATGAGGGAATGCTTTCTAAGTTAACTAGCTTCAATGGTTTACATCTATTATATGCATCATTAGGGTATCATGGTGGGGCTTGATAATTTGGATAGAGTGATTCGCATTATTAGGGAAGCTTCAAGTAATGCAACTGCATCTGCTGCTCTAAAGAATGGTAAGCTTCCTTGTAGGCTTTTTATACCTCTTCATATTGCTTTGCTGATGGCCTTTTTAATCAACCAAAAACAAAAAATAGAAAATTGTATTGTGAAATATATTTTTGTTTCTTAAATATTGTTCTCTCGGCATTGGTATCTATACTAGTTTGGTGTTGTTTGACCCTCTTCTCTTTGGAATTCTTTTTCCTGATTCTACTGTAGTAAGGGCTGAAAGATTGATAGTTTAGGTCTGTAGGTGTAGATCATCATAGTCTGGCTTAAGCCTTCTTGAATTTCTGACGACTCTGAAAAAACAATTTGAACAATTATTCTGGTAATCTAAAAGGTCATGACAATCCTTTTTTGGCAAAGGGGATGACACGGAGGATGTGATTTCAAATGTATCTTTTCGTTTTCAATGACTTTCTTTGTAATTTTGTTTGCTTTCTGGCTGAAAATGGTTATTCAATTTTTTCATTGAATTTGATTAAATCCCAGCAGACAAGGATTCTAAATGCATGTCCCTTAAAATTTATTTGTGCCACCAGTTTGGATTTCAATTTGGTTCTTCTAACTATCTTGGTTACACTATGTATTCTTTAATCTGGGACATATCACTGTAGGAGTTTTCTTATTAGATCAAATAAAAAAAGTTGAGAACCATTTAACTGGAGTCTAAACATATTCCAGGTTCAGTACAGACAACTGTTGAAAATTACAGAATGAATTTCACTTATAGCTTGCAAAGATTGACTCCCAAAGCAAGCCGCGTGGTCTTTTGTAGTGATGATTGTTTTTCTTTGTTGAATTAAATTCTTCTTCTTCCTTTTCTAATTTTTGTGTGTGTTTGCCGGGTTACTTTTCCTGCTGTTGGGCCTTGCTGTTATCTTTTTGTTCCTTTTGTTTAGCTCTACTTGGCTATACTGCTATGTTCTATTCTATTTGTTGTCTGTTGTGATGTATCCATTCTGAAGCGTGATGCTCCAGAGTGCTAGGTGTTTTACCTTCCCAATACTGCTATGGATCAAATCTTGCAAACTACATTAGATTTTTTTCCCTCTTGCTGGTCAATTCTCAGTTTAGGATCTTCTGGTTCTGTAAACCACTTTACTAGTGAACCTCTTTTCTGGAAATATTGCAGGAAAATCTTGTCATGATAGCTGCTTTTTAAGAGTAAATTTAGTTAAATTAACTATTATGTTTCTTACATCCTTTAATGCAGAATTTGAACTTTCTGAGAAACAAGCTGATGCTATATTGGACATGAACCTGAGAAGACTTACCATGCTTGAGGTTCATTATCTTTTTCGTTTGCTTTGAGAAATTTCTCAGATTATAGTTTCTGGAAATAAAAACATCTGACAGAGATTTTACCATTTTTGTTGTTCAGAGAAAAAAGTTTGTTGATGAGAGTAAAAACTTGATGGAACAAATTCTGAAACTGGAGGAACTATTGTCAAGCAGGAAAAACATACTACAGGTAACATATGAATGAAGGATGGCTTGATTGTTTTGAATTCCCGTAAGGTTTTCCTAGAGTGATTATCTTTTAGGGTTGATATATAGTGATATGGGTTTTCAGTAAATCTTCGCTCGTTTGTTAATATACATGTGGTCTTCTCATTCCTCTTCTTCCAGTTTTAAGGTGAGATAATTTCAGATTTATGATTAATTTGATTGCTTTGGTAGTCTACATCCACTCGGTTTTGTCCTGGATCTGTATAAGTGCTGGTTGACCCTGAAGTTGTCAATGAGGGAGACCTTACTTTCTTTTTCTGCACGTGATTTATTGTTTATGTTATCTGCCTTCTGCTCATGAATATGCTATGCTTTTCTTTTCATGAGACATTCATTAATCAAATGTTGTCACTTCTTGAGCAATGAGTTGTTATGTCTTCTACTTCTGAATTGTTCATATTGAGTCAAGTTTATAAGTAGAAGCTTTAGCATGCCGATTCATGTGCAAGACAGGTGGATCAAACATAAGCACACTGCAAACTCGATAATAATAGCAAGCACAACTTTTTATAATTTAAATGCAGCATCTACTGACACACATGGCTCTGATACTATATTGAGTTCCCATTGAACCTAGAAACTAAGTTTATAGGTAAGTCCCCAATAATGTCGTTCTTGTCTTGAAGAATCAAAAAACAAAATGGGCCTTTGAAACCATTGTCAAAATTGGAACATGTTTGTCAAAAAGTCTATCATTAATTTTGATTTTAGGGAGGTTCCCCATAAGTTTCAAAATCTCGGGAGGATTGTGATGAACTTTTAAACTACTAGGGTTGGTCTATATTAAGGAAAACCTCATAAAAGGGATCAGTGATTTTTTCATTGTTTTTATTGTTTGATATGGAATGCCTAATTGTGATCACTATTAAGAAGGAATTGTTAGTGTTTACGCCCTTATTAAAGAATGAAGAATATTCTTCTGATGACTGTCATTTACTTAGTATAATCATTTTGGTACTGTAAAATGTGCCTCTTTCCCTACTTTCTCAAAAAGGTTCTATGAATTTCTTATTTCAATCTTTTTGCTATTGACTATCTATACCTAAGTATTCTTTTGATTATCGTGCTGATACGTTCTTTTTTCCTTTTCTTTGTCACACTCTTAGTTAATAGAACAAGAAGTAATGGAGCTAAAGAACAGGTTTTCGACTCCAAGGCGTTCAATGTTAGAAGACTCTGACAGTGGTCAACTTGATGACATAGATATTATTCCAAATGATGAGATGCTACTGGTATGTAACATGATTAACGTCATTATTGACTAATTCTCATATTCAAACATCAGACCATGGGAATCTAAAGAACTTATCTTACTTCTGAATATAATTTGTCTGATTTTCAGGCAATTAGTGAAAAAGGTTATGTTAAGAGGATGAAGCCTAACACCTTCAATCTTCAAAATCGTGGAACAATAGGAAAATCTGTCGGGAAACTGAGAGTTAATGATGCAATGGCTGACTTTATTGTTTGTCATGCACATGACCATGTGCTGTACTTCAGGTGTTTCTACTTTGTCAATTGTGATTGTTGTCCCTGCTGTATATGATTGTTGAGTTTTTCTGTCACCTACCTCCATTTCTACACACACACACACACACAACACACTCATAGTTAGATCTAGGGAGTGATGTTGTTCTCCTTGTGAAGAGTAACATGTCTACATGAACAACAAAGTAGGTTGTTTCTCAACCAACACCTTGGACTTCACGCTTAAAAAACGATAAATGTTCCAATGTGGCTGTGTGGCTCTTGTTTCCCACTATAGTATTCCTTTATGTATGTGAGGCAGAGTCTTGAAAATACTAGTCAAGTGTTCAACTTTGATGCTCAACATTGATCTAAATGACACATCCCTATTACTTTTCTTTCTTTCTTATAAGAATAATTTCCTTAATTGATTTTTTCTTATGTATTCTTGAAGATTTTGTTCAACTATCAATTATATATGGATAATGTTAATTGAATAGAATTGTAAGATAATAAATGTGAGACCTAGATGGGCAAACCTTTTCAGGGTGGGTGATGCAAAGGACATATTCTTGTGTGCTTCCACAAAATGCATGCTCTTGATGTGTTTTGAATCTCTCCCTATTTAATAATCCTTTTGTTCATGATATGGTCCTTGAAGTACAGTATGCGAAGTAGTGCACTCCATATTTGAACCTGCAACCTGCAACCTGCTATTGGCAGGCCATAATTTTTCATTTTTTACCAACAAGACAAATAACTCTAACTTTCCCTTGGTTTTGTATTCTGTTCATGCAAGCTTCAAATCTACTTGAAATTGTCTTTGCCTTAATATATGTTTTAGGTAAATACCTGTTGGATTTGCATATTTTATTTTTGTTGCAATTGTGGCTAATGTAGCCATATTTAAAGATATCTCCTGGATGAATGCCCCTCTTTGCATATCCTCCCATAAATTTTCTCATGGCTGCCAGCAGTAGGTAATGTCAGCTGCATTCCAAAAAGCCTTGCCTGCATGTGCTTGGTGTATATTTTCTCACAAAATCTCAACTTAATCATCTCATTCCACATGACATATGAATCAAAATAAAAATGTTAATTTATTTTTCTTAATTATTGCTGATGAGAGATTTATATATATGCTTCAAAGCATCAAAAGGAATCTTTGCTAGGTCCAGTGGTACCGAGGTAAATGGTGCTTGGATCATAGTAATTTCAGACAATATTTGTCTTTTATCTGGGTCTTTATGTCTAAGAAAGACGCTCAATATCTAGGAACATGCCTTTTAACACACTGATTAGCAGATTAGGTTTGTTTTAGTCAACTTTAAGGTTATCATCTACCCAGTATGTGCTATACCAGTCCTTTTTAAGTTGTATTTTTTATAAAATGGGTTCCCATCTTCATTTTTTTGTTTTCTTTGTGAACATCTAGTCCACTTATATTACTTTTTTTTTTATTAATGCAATTTCCTTTGATTCTTATTGAAAGGAAGAAAGAAAAAATGGATGAAAAATGGTATGTGCTGTACCCATTCTTCTGTAATTTGGATATGGCATGGCTAACATATATCTTCTACAGTGATAGGGGAATCGTGTACTCAGCTCGTGCATATAAAATTCCTGAATGCACCCGTAATGCTGCTGGGACACCACTTGTCCAGGTAGTCAGCATTTTATTATTTTTCTATCCAATTAAATTCTTTTTTGACAAATAGACATTCCTTAACTCTTCTGATGCTGGAGACAGATCTTATCTCTGTCTGATGGTGAGAGGATAACTTCTATTATTCCTGTGAGTGAGTTTGCTGAAGACCAGTTTCTTGTAATGCTTACAATGAATGGCTACATCAAGAAAGTGTCCTTGAATGCTTTCTCTTCAATTCGGTCAACAGGAATCATAGCGATTCAATTGGTTAGTCCTCTTCTAGCCCACTTTAGGATTTAGTTTTAATCTATTTTCAATAAGTTTTCTTAGTCTTCATGCATTTGCTAGGTTCCTGGTGATGAGTTAAAATGGGTGCGTTGTTGTACAAATGATGACCTTGTGGCCATGGCTTCACAACATGGAATGGTCATTATGAGTTCTGGTGACATTGTAAGTTCTCTTATGCTGTTCTTTGTCATTACATATGCTGTTTCAAACAATATCATTTTGGCAAGATATACTTGGGGCGTATTCACAAGATATACATGGGGCTTTTCTGCGGTAGCTAAAGAATCATCACTTTTTTAATCATTCTTATATTCATATTTAGTCCCTAAGTGTGGCCAAGAGTCTCAAGTTGTTTGGTAGAGCGAAGTTGAGGTAAAGCGTATGTGGAGATAATGTTACTTGTCTGAATGTAGGTTGCATTTATTTTTTCGCTTGGAATATGAATAGATCTAAATGTGCAAGTTTCACCGATACACTTATTTTCCCTTTTAGATGTCTTAACGGAAGTTTGCTTTAGAAACTATAAATACGTAACAACTACTATTTAGACATATATAAAATTTGTCTGCTACAAGCCTCACATAGGCCCATATTTCATTTCAGATGATTGCCAGATTTTCTATTGTTTTTATTCATATAAAATGTCTGAAAATTGGTCCCCCAAAAAAAAGGGAACAACATTAAACTTTTGAAGAACTTATATTAAGATGTATTAATTTCTTTTTGGTTGATAACAAACAACTAAATAATCTGTATTGTTGTGTCAGCAATTTCATGCTTCTCATGTGAGAAATTCCCATAGTTACACATCAATATGGTGTCTGGCATCTTGTATTTATATTTATGATGTGTAGATTCAGGCATTAAAAGCAATGTTTCACAGCAACTCCTAAAACCATTGATGCAGTGATGGGGACACGATATATATTTGTGCTTTATTGTTGTTTCATTAGGACCTATTTAAATGTTGAGAGCAATAATATGCCATTACGATCCTTTGATGATTTACTGATCCTGAATGTTAATTACAATGAATATCTTGTTCTTAGTTTTGGAATGGGAAAATTTCCTTCAGGTCTGATGTGTGGCTTAATTATGCCTAAGGAACAATCTTCAAATTTTTGTGATGCTCAAGTCTTGTTGTTAAGATTAATAAATCTTAATGTAAAGTGTTGAGTGATTGTTTTGCCCCTGACTAGTTTAAATACGCCCCAAAAATTTCTTGTACCCATTTTTTTTTAAATTTAATTTTAGTTATAACTAAGAAACTGATTTTTTTTTCTCTCTATCTCCCCTTCCTGTCACTCGTGTTATGGTAATTTTGGTGCAGGTCTCTTTATTATCTAAAAAAAAAACTTTTTCTTAACAATTAACATAAAATCATAGGAATATAATTTGGAAATTTGGGTGTATATCGATGAATTTGGTTCAAAACAGTCATTTAAGTGCTTTTCATTTGAAAAGGCCTTCAGAATCTTAATGGATGGACTGAATTGTCACCTTTCTATCATCTGTTTCTCAGCTGTAATTAAGCCAAACAAGGGTGTCCTAGCTGTAATTTTTCAATTTCTTAACCATGACTATGAATGTACCTGGGTCTCAAAGGGCACCCTTCTGAAATTTCCACTGTTGCATTTTACTTTATTATTTATTATATTCCGTAATAATTTTTGTTGTGAACTCAGATCCGATCGTTAAGCAGAAATACAAGGGGTGCAGTGGCCATGAGACTAAAAGATGGGGACAAGATGGCAAGCATGGACATTATACCAGCAGCCTTGCGGAAAGACTTGGAAAGGGCATCAGAACATTCCCACAGCAAGTAATTTGTTAAACATTACTCTGGATATTAGCGCCCATTAATTTCTATTCAACATTATATGCTAATTTTTTGGTAGTCTTATATAAGATAGTCTAGCAATACAGTACTGCTAGACTGATCAACCTTCCGAAGTTAAAATCGTAGGGTTGGATTCTGGTGCTTGTGTATGAAGAAGACTTCATTTATGACGGGATGTGTCTGGATAAGCTCCTAAGCCTAACCATATTTTACCGTTCTTAATCAGTTTTGGGAATTTTGAAATTTAAAGATGTCTGATCATATTGTTAGTTTAATTATAAGATTTTGTTTTAATATATTGGTCGATTGGTTATTAGCTCAAATGTTGGGTTCAGTCAGTATTATCCAAGCTTTAATTGGTGTTAAAACTTAATGTTTATACTTTGTAGCCCTCTTTGCAAGCATCACTGATTAATTCTACATGTAACCTCTGTTTCACCTGTCAGATTATGTTACTTAAAATGCTTATCTGACTGCATCTACTGTTTAGTGGACTCTCAGTTAATGAGAATACTTAGATTTTTACTTTGTAGTGCATGGGAAAGTATGAACTGCATCATGTCTTCTAGGTGTCATGAGATAGGAAGTAACACTTTTGCAATCTTGTTGAAGACATACGAGTTTGTGAGGAATAACAATAAATGAGAAAGAAATTTGATCCTTGTGCAACTGTATTAACTCAATTCCAAAATCGTCCTCACTTCACAGATATGACTTAATTTACATCTTCTTTCCTCATGCAGAATAAATTTGAAATATATATATATATATATATATATATATTTGTAATTAAATTGATAATTATGTAAACTTTTCTTGGTCCTCCAGTGTCAAGGGTTCTAGTGGTCCATGGTTGTTGTTCGTTTCTGAAAGTGGTTACGGAAAGCGGGTTCCTTTGAGCAGCTTTCGGAAGTCCCGTTTGAACAGAGTTGGTTTAATAGGTTATAAGGTATCATGGATTTTTTATATACCTTGATTTTATATCATAGCAATTGTCTTTTTACCTCTTTTTGTTTTGTAATATGACATTTTCTTTGCTATATGAATCTTAGTTTTCTGCTGAGGATCGGTTGGCAGCAGTCTTTGTGGTTGGTTTCTCATTGGCGGGTAAGCTTATGTTATGTATTTAGTGAGTTGGAAATGATGGTTTCCTTTTATCAATTTCACTCAAATCTCTTAATGATGTTTCTCATTATTCCCTCTCTTCTTCTTCCTTGCAGAAGATGGTGAAAGTGATGAGCAAGTGGTTCTAGTAAGCCAAAGTGGTACTGTCAATAGAATTAAAGTTCGGGATATTTCGATACAGTCTCGTTATGCGAGGTATAGTTGTCCTACTGTATTTTACTTTCTGCATTTTACAATGCTTCCAGTAAATACAGACATTCTCATGGCTGGAATGAGTGTCATAGAAATTTTTTCATTGAGAATGTCTGATTAATTTTTTGAACGTTTTGTGAAGTACATATACTCTTGCAAGTCGAAACCTTTACCTCCTGTTAAGAAGTCAAAATCTCTGTTCTAGTGGGGTTTTTCCCCAACCATAGTTTTTACATTTCTATCTTGGAGTGAGAAAAACCCGTTTATAAGTTAATTTTTATGTTTAATCTTATGAGATTTATCTCTAAACACTCTTTATATTTTTGTCTGGGATACTTAGTGATATAGATGAAGATAGGCAAGAATATTTGTATTTTGGTTCTACATTAGATGTCATGTGTCACTCTTCCCAAGTGTGTGCACTTTTCCATTTTCATATTGTTTTGCGAGCATTTCGTTCAATTATGCTGCTAAACAATGAATTTAGTTGCAAAATTTTATCCGCTGAGCTGATGTTTTTCGAGGGGAGTCGAAGATGTGAACCAAGTTGCATCCTCAAAGTTTATCATTAACAATCAACAAGTTCTCAATCTTTGTCCTTTTTGTTTTTGGTGCATGTTATTCCAGGGGTGTTATTTTGATGCGATTGGAGCTGGCCGGAAAGATTCAATCAGCTTCATTGATCTCAGGCACCTGAGTCCGAACCTGATGAACTGGTTCCCACTCCCAGTACACCATCACCCAACTCGGCAACAGAAAATGGAAATGTTTCAGTGGCAGCATAAGAAAATTTTGGTGACTCTTATCTTAAATTTGTGTTGTATATAAATATGTATGGTGTATGAGCAACACAAATTTCAATTAATTGTCTTTGAATATTAGTGTACTTTATTTCTCTGCAAAAATTAAGTTAATTTTGTTTTCTTTTCCTCTTTTCTTTTTTTAAGAAGGGTGTTAGCAGCAGTCCTGAGGAGCAGAATTCCAATTAATTTTGAAGTGAATCATGTTGGATACATTGCAAACATTCTAATTTTTCCTCGTGATTTTGACTTTTTTTATTACAAAGGTTAAGTGAAAGGGCAAATACTTATGAAGTTTGGAAAATAACAAAGACTCCCTAGAGTTGATTTGTAAAATTATTATCATTGTTATCTTTAAACTTTAAAATAATATAATAAAATAAGATAATTTTTTTTTAATTATAACATTTTAAGTTCTTATTTTTCGAAAGAAATATATTTTTTTAATTTTATTTTAATAAAAAAATTAGAAAAAACATTATTATTAAAACAATTCTAACAATTAATTTGATCAAATTCATATATTAAAATAGTTTTTAATTTTTTTATAATAATTCAATATTTAATTATAAAAATAATATATTTATGTAAAAAATTATTTTAAAATTATTTTATTTTACTAAAAAATATTAAAATATAAAAAAATGCATACAATATATATATATTACAAATAAAAATAATTAATTTTTTAAATTTTAATTAAAATTATATTATATTATTTAATAAGAATATAAATATAGGGGTAATATACTTTATCCTTAAAATTTTGGAAGAAAAATTAATACGCCCCCCAGTTCTGAAAAAGATAAGATACCTCTTACATTTGAAAAAGAGTTAAAGATATTTTTTGTAGTTATTATTTATATTTTAATTTGACTATTTTACTTTTATACTATCAAAAATATATAAAAATAATTATATTATTTTTATTTTTTACTTTATAATAATTAATATAATTTTATTGTAGTATTTAAATTTTAAAATATTAATAATATTTTAACCTTTAATTATTTATTTTTTTCCAAATTTAAAATTAAATATTTATACTATCTAATTATATATAATTTCTAAAATATATTATATTATTAAAATAATTTATTTAAAAAATTATGTATCATTGTAGAATTTTTTATAATATAAAATTTGTTGTCAAAATTTCTTAAATATTTATATAATTATAGATACTTTTGACAATATTAATTATACATAATTTTTATAATAAATTATCGTAACAATATGATATATTTTTAAAAATATATAATTAAATATTATATAAATTTTGATAATATATTTGGAAGAAAATAAAGAATTAAGAGTTAAAATATTATTATAACTTTAAATTTAAATGTCAAAATAAGGTTATATTAACTATTAGAAAAAATAAAGAAAATATAATTATTTTGCATATTTTTAATAGTGGAGGAGTAAAATAGTTAAAAAAAATGTAAATAGTAATTTTAAAAGAATATCTTTACTTTCTCTAAAACCCAAAAAAAATAACTTGCCTTTTTAAAAAACTCATAAAGGGTATAAAGGGTATATAAGCTTTTTCAAAAAATCAGGGAGTAAAGTAGAATAACTTTATAAATATATCTAACTATTAATTCTATTAACACATGGTACTAAATTTAATTCACATAATTTTCTTCTTATCTTGAAATATTTAAAAAGATAATTTTAAATAAAATGAGAGTAATAAATTACAATATATAAATTAAATTTGATATCATGTATTAATAAAATTAATAGTTAAGGTATATTTTATATTCTTATTTAATTTTAATTAAAAAAATTTAAAAAGAGAGTTTTAATTATTTTTATTTTTAATAAATATAACATGTATTATTTTTATATTTTTTATTTACATCAATTAAGACCTTTATATTTTTCTTATAAATTATAATAAATATAATGTAATTTTTTTAATAGATATATTTATATAAGAAATAAAATATAGTACAAATTATATTATTATTAAGAAAGGACAATAATAGAATTAAGAATATTTTAGCATATGAGTTTAATCAACTCACCGTGAAATTTTTTTAATAATAATATTTTTCTTTCTAAATTTTTAAAATTTTAATTTTAACATTTTAGATTTTTTTAAAAAATAGGAACTAAATTGTTATAATTAAAAAATATATCTTTGTTATTTTCTTAAAATTAAAAGTAAAAATAATAATAATTTATCAAGTCAATGAAAATAAAAATTATAGGAGATACTTGTCTATTTGTGGGACAAAAGCACCATATCGAACGTCGAATTTCGTTCGATTCTTTAACGCGATAAATTAGATAAATATTTTAACAGATAAGATTAAATATTGTTCTAATCTTAACAGCTCGAAACAGAATGTGTGAGGGATCAAATTAAAGGAAAATTTTTTATTGAATTAAAATTATTTAAAATAATAATATAAACTCTCAATATATAATAGAAAAAATCTAATATTACAAGTTAATTCAAATAAAAAAAATATAATTCTTATCCAAATTAAAAAAAAAGAAACTAAATAACAAATCAAATTGATAAAAATAATCTTTTTTAAATTAATTAAATTCTAAAATTATATTTTTTTTCTTCTTAAAACATAGGATATTTATTTTTCCTCTAGTACTTGAGAATATGATAATTTTCCGTTTTATAATTTAATTCTCACAGTGTTAACAAAAATTACTTATCAATAAAATTAAAATATTGAAAGAAATTAAAAATAAAATCTTATGATTCTATATTTTAACCGGCTAAAATCTTTAATTTTGTTAGTAGAAGTACACTTAATTATTAAGATTGTATTTAACAAAATGTGACAAATTATATCCTTACATATATAACATATCAGGCAAACGTTCACGGACAACATACAATAGTTAAGAAATTTTATGCTCGGTTTAGTAAAGCAATTTAATTTACTTAAAAAATAAATTTAATTAAATATTTTCTAAAATTAAGGGCTTTAATATTAATTAAAATAAAATAATAAAAAAAGACTAATGTAATGTAAATGGGGAGGGAAGAATGAAGAAGCAAGAAAGGCTGAAGAATGGAAGATTTTGAGAAGAAGGTAAAAATAACAGAATCAATGGAGATTGAAGAAGACGAACAAGTAAATAACAATCCTTCTAACACCCTCCAATTGCTTCGTAGATTCCTCGATATTCAGCAGCGTAGAGCTCAAGCTTATGCCAAGCTTAAACGGTACGCTTGTTCCATATTTTTCTAATCTTATTATTATTAATAGATTATCCGTAAATTCACTCAAAAATGATGATAATGGAGGGAGCATAAGGACCAAAATGATTTAGAAAAAATCATTTTAGTTCATAAATTCAAAGATTTGGAAATGACCCACTTGATATTCACCGAGTTTTTCAATGAACCCTAAAAGGAGAATGAAACTCTCTTTCTTTCATTGTCCCCACGCAGTTTTTGGATATAGTATCACAGAGGCTTCATTGGGTTTTGGACGCTGAGACAAGGAGTTTCAGTCAAGTTTGGCATCATTTCTTTAAGTGAATATGATATGATATTTGTAGAAATTTCTATAATACATGCATCTAGTGGTACTGTGTTCTTATTATGAAAATTTTGAGGAATAAGGAAGTCTTCGTCAGTATCGACTGCCTGGTATTTTAGGGTGTTCTGACATTTTTATGAGGTTCAGCACAAGGCAAGTTCAACATTTATTTACGATCCCTCAGTTTGAGAGAAGATTCTGATGCTGTTTTTTGGTATGAACTTGGCAGGGGGTTTTCAGAGTATATGAGTTCAGGAGGTGAACTGGGGTACCAACAACTTTGCAGTGAGATTACCGCGGAGTTCAATGACTGCTCTAAACAAGTTTGTGACCATAACCCTTTTAGGTTGTCTTTTGTTATTTTGATCACACGATCTTAGTGTTTCTGCTTCTACACAGGTCCTTGAAATGGAGTCTTTGTTTCTAAATCCTGATTTTTGCCGAGTTGATCTAGCTCAGTTGCTCAGAGCTGTTCAGACCCAAGAAAAGCAAAAATTGCATCTGGTATATCTCTTATTAGCAACCTTTTTGTTTATGCGAAATGAACTTGTTTTAATTCGATAATATTATTTCCTAACTATCGCAACAGGCCTCATTTCATTATGCAATTTATTCAATATTTTTAGTCATCAGAACAATATACTAGAAATGGTTGTGAGCTGAAGATCCATATTTCACTTCTCCTAGAGTGAATATAAAACTTTTGTTGCAATGCAACTGTATTCCTTAATCTTAAGTTGTCATGAAGACTAGTCTTAGTCAAAAACTATAGCAGCTATTGGCCTTTGGGGGCGGAAGTCTTGAGAAGATTGGTGACTGCAATATTTATCTATGGAAGGTTGGGAGTCGCAATACCAATTCTTTTTGTTGTTTTTGAGCTTCTCCAAATCTGGAGCAGTAGTTTTTAAACTGAAACTGGGGATTGCCAAATTGTCACTAATGATATATAGGTGCTGTTTGTTGCCAAAAATTAGTTTTTAATGTAGTCAAACTGTTTGTTGGATGCTACATTTAGAATTCTGAGGATGAAGATTTTTCGTGTTTATCATTTAATTTATTTAGATTAAAATTGAAGAATCTGATATACTTCAATTAATTCTCCCATTGGTTGTAGTGACAGCAATGTCATTTTCAATGGTTGTGATAATTTGTTATGTTGAAGTATTATGTCCTATGTGGAGTGGCACAAGTAGAAGATATTATTGTTCATATGGTTGCAGTAGTTGGTGCTGATGGTGATCACAGTGGTAGTGAGTTGATGCTGTGTTGTAGTGGTAAGAAAAAGGAAAAAAAAATTAAAATCTCTTTGTATTCAGCTGCAGCAGTTAGCATTGCGTTGGTTACTCTATTACTTAATTACTGCTGAATCATAATGCATTATCAAATGCCATTACAACATGAAGTGGTGAAAATAAATTTTATTTATGCAACTATTTTCCTTGTTGAAACCCTTTTTTTTCACGTAACATTCAACAATTGCTTGATCTTAATTGTGACAATCACTTTATTCTGAAGACGGCTACAATTCAGCTATTGAAGAAGGCTGGTCGCCCATCAGAGAGGTTGGTGACCCATGAGAATTGCAAATTTAAGAAGCTAATGGAGCACGAGTGTGTGCATGTCCATGAGATAACAGAAGATGCTGGCACTGAAGAGGCAGAAGCAGATGCTGAGTATGACAACGCTCTGAAGGAAGCCATAAGAGGTGTGCAGGATGCTGTGACTGCCATAAATGAACATTTAGAGGAAGTCAGATATGAGATTGCAGCACTTGAAGCTGAATGACTTTACTCTTGAAGTAAAATTTATTTGCAAAGTGGTCTCATCAACCTGATTAATTGCTTGTAATGGTTTAGAAGAAAAATACTGAAATGAAACAAGGTATCATATATATTGTATCATAAATTGCTGGGCAGATTGGAGTTTTATGCATAATCAATAGGTTATGTTAGTTGATGAAATGTACATAATTTTTTATTTTTTTATTTTCTCGTTTCTTATTATTAGTGCCATTTATGTGATGCCTGTTAGAATATTGTTGGTAGTATGTTACATCTGATTTTATTTGGTAATAGCTGTTGAAACTTTGAAATGGTCCCCGTCAAAATGAAGTCATCCTTTGCGACAAGTAAACATAAACAGAGAGGAATGGATTGTCTCATTGAACATTAACAGCAGTAGCAAAAGGGAGGTTCATAGTTTTGCATTTGATTGCAAATGCAGAGTCACAACCCACAAGCTTAGGTGCTTCCTCGTTCATATTTGTTTTATCGAACACAAAATTCTGTGTAAATGATAAAATGATTGGCAACTAATGTGACAACATCAAATCAATGAATACTGAGAGTTTCTCCAGTACCATCCACAACGCCACCAGGATACATACAACAAATCCGAAGAAAAATCGAATCAACCTTTTGTAATTGTATTCGACTTCTTTACACTCGTTGGCTCCTTTTATATCCCTCTCTATTGCAAATTAACTACCGGGGACAAAAATGAGAATTTTTAATCGTGTTTGTCAATTATTGCTTTCACGAGTTCTTGTGTTGGCTCCAGTGGTCACCTTTGTATATGGCCTGTCTGTCTTCTATGTTACCATGAACAGGATCCAAGATTATCAACTGGGCTCCTCACCCTCTTCCTCCATTTCTGTATTCCCATTGCAAGTAAATCAAGTTTGCAAACTCACAATGACAAAACAAAGAAGGAAAATCAGCCTGAAAAGTAAGGGCACAATTTTCACCACTGGTGCCAGGCATGTGTGAATCGGTTCAGAATCTTCAGCATATGGACTCATCTCAACCTAAGTGAAAGCAATTGGAGAAGAAAAAAGGAAAATATTGATAAATAAACAAATATTGAGTGTGTATTATTATTCTAGCCATAATGCCAGAAAGAAAAAATTGGAGAAAGCACTCTTACCCAGAAGCAGAAGCAGCTTTGACCCATGAACTGTAGATACTGTAATCTTTCATTCTATACCAATACAATGTGCATCATAAATACAATAAATGGAAAAGAAAGTAAAAATATTGAAAATGAAATGCTCAAGACAATAAAATTGATTAGTGAAAAAGAATACCATCACCATCTAAAAGTTAAATGTTATCAGAATGGAAAATGAATAAATCACCAAACAACATGGTGATGATTTCACAAAGCCAGCCTTACCAAAAAATAAAATTGAAAAAAAGAAGGAAAAACTGAAGGTCCTATGCGAATTAACTCACTTGAGACTGCATACAGAAGTTACTCCATGCTACAACACACGGTTGCCAGAAATTGTACCCGTAATGTCATCTCGATGCCAATTAAGAAAGGTAAGGGCTGCTATGAGGATTCTATAGCTTGATTTACCAGATCACACACTTGAAATTGACACAAGAAAATGGTCCATTATTTCTTTGCATCCTTGTGGGCAAATATTTCAAGGAATTTTTCGGTATAAAGTTCTTTTATTGCTTCTTAACAGTTGGAAAAGGGATGCAAAATAGATTGTGGATTTAGAAGCTCCTTTTGGTTACATGGCACACAGTTACAGAAGATTTATTTTGCTTTTGTATGGCCTTCTGTTTTTGACCTGATTGTGGACATCTGGTTAATGTTCATATTTTCTCCCATCTTTTCCAATAATATAAACCTTTTCAATTTCTTATCATACAAAAAAGAAAGTAGGGGTAATTTGAGAATCGGAGCAAGGGAGAACCAAAATGGGTGTTCTCAACTAATATCTCAGAGAAGTGAAAGAAATAAATACAAATAAAAAAAAAGTTCACTTACAGGAACAGATTGTCAAGAGTTATTTCAGGAAACAGATTGATGTAAAAGCGAAAGCCGTCAGGGCTGATATCTCTGCAAAGAAGACCTGCCAAATATTCAAATACATGTTAGATCCCAAAATTATCGGTGATCTTCTAAGAAAATTGCACAGCACCATACCTTTGCTCTCAGCAGTCAGAAGATGTTCCTTGGCCATGGCAGGAGCAATTCCTAATGTCATGGCAGCATCACTTGCACTTATTCCAGTTTGGAGAGTTTCAGGCTTTGTCACAAGGGCTTTAATTCTAGCAAAAACCTGCACTTCAAACCAGAAGTTATAAATTATCATGATATTAATAAAAACTAGGAAAAGATTTTTTTTTCTCTTAAAAAATAAGAAAATTTCACATTCTATATGATAGGAAATGTAATTTAATGGCTGATACTCTCAATTGTGGGCTTTTCCTGCTCTGCTTTTACACAGTAAAATTCAACTCCTAAAGATTTGTCGGGTCTTAATTCATAATGCATGGGAAGTACCTAGATACCCTTTTTTAATTAATACATGTATGCATGCAACATAGGTAACTCATAAGGTAACAAAACCATCTACAGCCATGAGACTTCAGTCCATTTCATCATTTCCACTCAAAATAAATAAATAAATAAATGATTTTGAACAAAAACACTAAAAGATTTCAACAATATCAAACAGCTGTAGAATGAAACGGATCACCTCCTCATCACTGTGGGACTTGTTCTGGATGACCCTTACTCCACTATCAAATTTCCGAAGCATTACCGGACTGTTGAATAAAGTACAAAACAGTAAATGAAATTGATCATTAAACATTATCTCATGATAAAGAAAATAGAATTATTGGGGGCTGAATCCCAAAATAAATTAGTCTCTACATTTTAGCAATACAATCTCAAATGAAAGGTTAGTCTTCCACATAGATAAATGAAGAAAAAAATCACACATACACATCAAACTTCTCCCACAGAGAACATGCTTGCAACAAATCATCTGGTGAGATCAAAGCTGTGTAGAAAGGAAGATACTATTAGGAGAAAGAAAAGGCCTTCCATTCTCAGAGACAAATCCTCTGGCAAAGATCAACTGCATAAAAAGAGATATAGATAGAAGGGGGTGGAGTGTAGAGCGTTTGGTGAAACAAACAAGAAAAGATCACAAAACCTGTGCCCCGAGCACGATTAAAGAGACAATAGACATCTATAAGGTTGATCATTCCTCCAGATCTCTCCAGCGGGATTTTGACAAAATCTGCCAGCTATACATCAAGAAGTAATAAATAAAAAATATTATTTTGATAGGAAACAGAAGAATGAATTAATGAGGAAAAAAAAAGCATATAGGTGGACCAGATGAATAAGTTTATATACATTGAATTCACCATCTTTCTGCACCACTGAATTTTAGTGAACACTAAATTACTTTCCTCTACTCTTGTGCTATCAACACTTAGCATTGGTTTAAAATAACACACACATGATGGTTTACACCATTAATGTCCTAGCACAATGCAAAGTGCAAACTGATGGATTTAGCAGTTACATTATTTGATTGGACTGGTATTGTAGGCTCCCAATATAGAGCTGTTCAGGTGAATGAAGCCAGATACTTGGCTTCCTTAATGTGGTTGGTGACAACAGATAATGGAAACATGATCACAAGATTTATCTCTACAAGCAGAAGATCTTAAAACCGATGAAGAAACCTATATTCTATATGAAAATTCCAGCTGCACTCACTTACATCAACCTTCTAAACCTAAAACCTCCAACAGTTTACTTATTCTCTTAACAAAATAAATAATAAATAAATAAATAAATAAATAAAAGACAACAACACTAGTTCTGCTGAACATGGAAAAGTGAGTAGTGAACCTGGCGGGATAGTTGTTGGTGATACAAGGCACCAGCAGACTCTTTTGTAACTGGGGATACAATACCGACACTCAACAACCAATCTTGCATCTCTTCTTTCGAACCCATTTCCTCTTCATTTGTCGAATTAGTTTGAGAACCTGAGCCAGACAAAAGTTTTTGCCTCATCTTTTCAGCAAGCATTACCATCTCTTTAGCCTTATTCTGTAAATCCAAAAGAGTTCTTAAGCATAATGCGCCTAAACCAGAAAATAACAACGCAATCAATAAACAAAGTTCCCCTCCAGTTTCTACCATTATCATGAAGCCAGTAAAGAGGCCAAGAAAAAACCTCAAACACTAGCAAAATTTAGTTCTAAGCTTTCGGTATAATGATATACTGCAAGTTTAATTTTCTTTATCCATATGCTTCACATAAAAAATCTGCTGCCGAATAAAAAAAAGAAGAAGAAAGAAAAAACTGCACACACATTAATGAATGAATGAGAATGGAAGAATTAATACCATTAGAGCATTCAAGTCTTGAAAAGCATCCTGCAAACTCTTGTCAGTGCTTTCCCACATCTCTTGTTCTTTTCTCAGTATCCCCGCAACTCCCACCATTCTCACCGACCCATCACTCCCGTACAGCCCACCGTAACCCGAACCAGAAACGGAACTTGACCCAGTTCCGCTCACACTCTCAGAAGTCGTCTCCCACGCTCTCCCCCGCCAACTCTCCCACAACTTCGCCAAAAACAATTCCCAGTCTCCCTTATCCCTCACAATAACAGTAATCACAACGGAGTGCGTATTCGTGACCCGAACCGGGTCAGAATCCAGGATCCGATTGTCGCCAGTGACGGAGACCTGGAAGCGGATGCGGGGGGAGTGGAAGACGGACTTGAGAGATCGCTTGGAGGAGAAGATGTGAGTGATCGCGGAGAGAGGGATAGCGACGGATTTTTCGGAGGACAGAAAGAGAAGGCGGTGCGTTGTGAGGATTAGGTGGCCGGATTTTAAGGGAGTGAAAGAGATGGCATCGTTTTCGTTGGGCTCGATGTCGACTTTGGAGAGAAGATTGCATTCGACTTCGTTTGGGAGGAGAACGGGACGGCCGCTGCTGGTGACGGAGACTGCTGGGAAGAAGTTGTTGCTGCCCATTTCGGGGGAATGATCGGAGGAAACGGACGGTTGTCAGATTAACGAACTTGAGCTCTGTAACTCGAATGATTAATTTGATCAAACGGTGCCGTTCCGCAGATTTCTTCAGAATGCTGACGGGTTAGTGTGTGAGGCGGTTTTTGGTCTTTTCGTATTAAAAATGGAACAAACATTGAAGGATTTTACACTAGGGTCAGAACTCCGCAGAACGAATAGACGGATCTTTTCATCAAAATTATAGCAAACCTCCGCCTTAAACCCTACCTTCTTCTCCTGGTTTTCCGCTCTGAGAAATTGCACTTTTCAAATATGCTCTGAACTTCACTCTCAAAATTCTACTTCTGTACACTGAAACTATGAAACCTCCTTTCAATTCCTTCCCTCATCAAAATCGTCCCAATTCTTCCACTTCTACACTTCCTCAGCAGGTAATTTCTCTCAGTATATTTATGAGAAGTTAATTTAAATTTGTTGTTATGAATAGAAGTTTTATCTAATTTAGGGTTCTTTTCCTTGTTATTTGTTAATTCAGCAGGTTTTCACTTCTAATATGTTACAAAATTCCGTGCCAATGCAGTCTCCAACGGGTATAATCAATCCTCAAATTCCATTTCCTTTGAATAATTCCAATGGTCACCCCATGTCCATGCTCAATATGCCACAAGCACCATTGTTAACTCAGCCTAATTTCATGAATGTTTCTAACCCCATTCTTTTTTCGCTAAATAACCATCTGGGTTTGCCCCAACTCAGTCCTGTGTTTCCGCCACATGGGAATTTTGGCAATCTGCCGCAGAGTGCAAGTCAAGGACAGATATTTGCTCCTAATGTGTCAAATTTGCCTATGCAGAATAACCAAAACGTGTGTTTGCTAAATGGACAAATGTGTTTGCAAAATCCAATGCAGAATATGCAACAGCTTTTGTCCATGGAAATGTCAAATCCCAGTTTATTTGGGAATCCCCAGTTTGGTCTTCTGAATTGTAATGGGGCCGCACAGCAGGTAAACCAAAACCAGCAAAACTTTTTTCAGCAAGGAAACTCATCTGCACCTCTTAAATCTTATTCGAGTGGACTGCAGCAAAGTCAGAACACGCAATCTTCTGCTTTTATGAGGTCACAGGTATCTATTCTACCCTCTTCTTACTTAAATTGCTAGTGATTCTTCTGCTTTTATGAGGTCACAGGTATCTTTCTACCCTCTTCTTACTTAAATTGCTAGTGATTTATCACCTGTCGAAAGATAAGATAAATTTATGGTAGATGTTAGTAATACAGCAAGTATTGTCTTTTGACTTTTGCTGTAATATTGTTTATTGGAAAAGTTACAGAGAGTTTATTACTTACAGAATGCCTTTAAGCGTGCATATGGTAAATTTTATGGAATTTAATCTGAATTTGTTGATAGCTGAACTGCAAAACAAGAACTTTTTTATGGCTTCTTGATATATTGTGCAGTTGTCAGGAAAGAAAAACTTGATATGGAAATGTTGGCTAGTTTTTGTGATTCTTCTGTGAAATATTCCCCATATTCCATTAATTAAGTTTATGATCAATTTTTAGTTTGGCTTTGGTTTAAGGTGTAATAAAAAAGGAAGAGGGAAGGGGTGGGAAGTGGGTTGGTTAAAGATGCAGTTACATCATTAACGGCCTTAGATCAGTGGCAGGGAGATTGCACATGCTCAAGAGTTTTCTCCATAATTCCTTGTTTTGGTTGCTCATTTATTATTTGTATAGAAGCTGTAGATAGGATGGAAAATGATTTTATTTGGGTAACGCCTATAAGTTTATGAATTTATTGGCAGTTCAGAAACCTGGTTTTTAGCAGTATATCTGTTTTGAGATGCTGGCTATTTTTCTTCAACTCTTTTGCCTGCTTTACCTTTGAAATGTTCTTTGAAATCATAATTGTACTTACAGGGCATGCTGGTTATTTCCAGTTGAACTACAGCTTCTGTTGATTAATTTATGTCCTCTCTATTCTTGCAGGGGAAATCTGTTCAAAATGGGGGTGGTGGTGTTTCAAATAGCAATTGGAAAAATGTTCCAGGAAAAAACTTCACAAGAAATCCGACAAGAGAGCCGTCACGAGGGTCAGTCCTGCATTTTTTGGTTTATGTAATTTCTGCTCTCAAATTATCTTGGCCAGTGGTTTGTAAATGATTATAAATACGTAATTTGTACAGGTTTCAAAAATCTCAGTTTCACCAGATAGATAACAGGAAGAGAAAAAAGTTTGGGTTTAACAAAGATCAAAGAGCAAAAGGTAACTTATCAGAAAGAATAATGAAAATAATTGGTCAGTGCATTGAATTACCGTGTTAGTAAGCAATCAGAGAACATGGGGTGCAGCTCTATTGTTTGATATTATTGATGATAGTCAAGCGACATAATGTGTGAACTGTCTCTGTGTATTACAAATGGTATGTTCACCTTGACCTTAATAGGGGAAGTTTCAAGTAGTCCCATATCGTGGCAATTCTTGTATAGGTCGGATTGGAGAAACAAACCAAGGTACATTCTAGGTGTAGTTTTGCTTGAGGTCTTGGTTCCTCAAATTATTTATTAAGTTACCTGTGTAATATGTTGCATATTGATTTAACCAAGCTATGAACCTTTTCTTGTTTACTTTTATGGGAAATTGTTACTTACATTTTTCTCATTTTAACAGCACGTGGCAATGCAAACACAACAAAATTTGGTCCGGTTAATCATATGAACCAACCTTCGGAAAAGAAAAGGTAACAGTATACTGCTTATTACTGATTACCAAGAAAAGTCTAATGGAACTGGCCCTTTGTGTTGACTCGTAAGAATTGAAGTTTGCACTGGAAATGTATGTTTAAGAGTAGTTTATCACTTTATCTTTTTGGAATAAGACGGCCAATGCAATTTTAAGATTATTTTAACAATCATTTCAGGTGAACTAGGCTTTTAGCTGGAAAATAAATGCTTTTACCTTGAACAGTGATGAAAATGATCATAAACAGTTCCTTCAATTTTGAAAATATTTCTCTCTTTTAGGTTTACATGAATTCTATAATTATATAGTTCATTGTGATCTGCTAGTTTTTCTTCAAGTAGTAATTTGATTACATTCAAATTTTTTTACAGATGATGGGATGATTGCCATATATTGCATATTGTATCATTTCTCAACTAGTTTTCATTGTCTTCATATATGCCCGAGAATGCAGACTGCTGCTGTTTTCGTTCTTTGGTCTCTACTTGCTACTTCTTGTGTATCTGATTTCTTGCTACTGTGCTCTGATGGGTGTGTTTCGTATTCTTTTTTACATTAGAAAATCTCTCGCTTCAACTTATACGGAACAAGAAATCAAACAGTGGTGTGAAGAACGTAGGAAGAACTACCCAACAAAAGCCAATATAAACAAGGTAGATTAATTGCCCTGTGTCCTTTTTGTTACTCATTGAGATTGGTGTTCTAATAATTCACTTTGGCCCCCTGCAGAAACTTACTGAAAAGCAGTCAAACTCTGAACGCATTGATAAAGAGGTCAAAATGCGACGCGAGGTACATCTATTTAATATTTTATCCTAAGTACTTACCCCTTTTATCAGATCACGTTTCTTGGCAGATCAATAGCTTTGCTATGTGTTTGTGCATTTACTTTTCAAGCTGTGATTGCTTTGTAGTACTCATCTTTTTAAACCATTTCTTGGAACTATTCCCTCTTAAGATTATTTATTTATTTTTTGTTCCCTGTTTTTTTCAGTAAAAGTTTTTTTTACTTTGTTCATATGAATCTCTATGATGTAAACTTGAATGAAACTCTGGAGAGTTTAGCTCATCCTGATATCATCAGATAAACCGTTCATTTTATCATTCAGAGAATGTGCTGTAAGGCAACCTGTTGGATGTTGAATGTTTCTATGGTGATTATAGCTTCTTAAAGTTCCTGCTTTTTGAAGCTGTACAAAAATTTTGGTATTTAAATCTATTTGGACTAAGAGCTTTCTGCAGTTAAGGACAAATTGCTAAATATACTTATAATAAAAATCTTTTTATGAGTAAAGAGCATAACCAAGGTTAACTGTCCCCCTAAGTGATATGTATTTTGCATTTCTGTATCAATCAACAAATAGATAAGCTTTTCTCGAACATGCCAATTTTTAAATCTTTTGTTTTATTTTTGTTTTGCTTCCTTTTAAATAATATTTCAACAGCTAACAATATGATCTTTTGCAGCAACTCAAAGAGATCTTAGCAAAGCAGGCTGAGTTGGGAGTTGAAGTTGCAGAAATACCATCGCACTATCTTTCAGATTCTGAGAAACTGGTGCATGGCAGGGAGAAGAACGCAAGGCCATTGAATAAGAGGGGGAGATTCCAGAACAAGCATGATAAAAGAGGAAGATATAATAGAAGAGAACAATTTGCTAAGAAGCAGAAATTAGAAGACAACGATTCATCTAAAACCTCTTCTTTCAACAAGAGGAAGCCAACACTTCTGCAGAAGCTTCTGAGTACAGATATAAAGAGAGACAAAAGCCGCTTATTACAGGCTTTTCGGTTCATGGTGATGAATTCTTTTTTCAAAGATTGGCCTGAGAAACCCTTAAAATTTCCTTCAGTTATAGTCAAAGAAAGCGGGGTTGCAGGCAAGTTAATAGAAGATAAGTCGTTGCTTGTAGGCAAAGATGTCTCTGAAGGCAGCAGCAGAACCACGGTTGAAAATTTTGATCATGCTGGTGATGGTAATGATAATGAGAATGAAGAAAAGTGGAATCATAACATTCAAGTTTCTGACGATGAAAACGATAATAATGATGAAGATGATGAGAATGATGAACAAATGAATTTTTATGTAGGAGGAAAAGGTAGTGTGGGTGAAGAAAATGACAGAGCAGAGGAAGAAGAGGGTGAAATTGTTGACTAGTGATGCTAAGTAAGTTGAATCCATGACAATCTGTATTATATATTTGTAGGCAAGTTTTTGTTTTCTGTTGTTTATAAAGTTTGTCAATTTTGGTTGGATTCATGGTGTGATTGTGATTGTGTGGTGTGGATATATATTTATAAATGTCAGAAGTCAAATAACAAAAAGATCATATTATATAAATCCATATATCATTTATTTTTAATAAACAAGTAAATATAAAGAGGAAAGTAAATATATATATATATATATATATATAGAGAGAGAGAGAGAGAGAGAGAGAGAGAGAGAGAATGTTATCAGAACTCAAACTGCATCTCTGAAGTGTATCCAAGTGCATTAAGATGATCAGCCATTGCTTTATTCATTCCCGGAGGTCCACATCTCAATATCTGCCATAAAATTGGTTGTACTTCTTCATTCAGACACTTTGTTTAATAAATTATAATTTTACTCGAAAATCAATAAAAAGGAAAAAAGAGATGAACCTGAATATGAGGAGATGGGGGAGGACAATGGGTCTGAATCATTTCCCTGGAGACATGACCAGTGCCACCATTCCAGGCCTCCGGGGGCTGTCATTCCCAATTTATATATCATTCATTAAACAAAGAAATTAATCAAAAGTAAATTTTTTTTTAAATAAATAAATAATAATGAAATATTGCATTTTGGTTTACAGTCAGACCTGACTCAGAACGTAGTACAATTTGAAACGGTCTGGAAAGTTTGTAGCAAAGCCATCTAATTCTTCCTTCAAAAGAATATCTTCAAGTGTGACATTAGCATAGATAAGATGCACATTCGTCTTGTCTTTAGGGTTTTCTAATATGGCTCGAATGAGCTGCATCCCCACATAATCAATAGCATTTTCATTAAATATTAAAAAAACAAAAAAAGGAAATTACATATTAGCTTATGTTTGTATTGTATTTACTTGTACCTGAAACATTGGGGTAATACCAGAGCCTCCAGCAATCATCCCAAATGCTCGAGCTTGGCCTACTTTGTATTTGAAAGGCCCCTTTTATTAATTAATTAATTAATTAATTATAGAAATTATCATCAAATATTTAAAGAAAAACAAATTAATTTAATGAATATGCGTACCTTAGGGTCCCTTTACTGCCAGATATTCTCCTTCACGCATCTCTCTAAAATGATGAGACATTCTTCCCGTCGGATACATCTACTCGCATCATATACAACCAAGGTCACTTTATAAAGTAATACAAAATCATATTACGAATATAATCATAGAATGAGTGACGCTCTTAAATAAGATTACCTTGACGACAAGTTCAAAGTAACCAAGATCAGAGTCCAAAGTTATTGGGGTATATGGTCTTATAACTTCTTTACCTTCACTATCCTTTCCCCTGCTCAACAAATTCAAGCATGTAAATTAAAGATAGTACAAAATGTATTGCGGAAATTCAAAATGAGAAAGCAAGCAAACCTGCAGACAACATGTTGTCCGACAGGAAGACCCAACGCTGAGTTGGGTTTTGGGAGGACAAATCTGAATCTTGCAACATTATGGCTCAGTTTTGTTCTTTTCACAAGCTTGAATTCCTTGAACTTCTCAGGATCCAAGCAGCCTGAAATTTTACTTTCCATGTAAGAAAAACTGATATTGTGATATAGTTAAATATTTTTTGAAAGCAGAAACAAAAATCTAGTGTGGCTTCTGTTCTAACCTTTGGGTTTCCTGGTAGAACGAACGAATATGTAGAATGCAGCACTGCAGCAGATTACTGCAACAAAAATTCCAAGAAGCTCGGCATGAGAAAGTTGCAGGAAATAATCCAGTTTTAAGGACTCAGAGGCAAAATTCAGATCAGGTAAATAATAATTATTCAACATTTTGCGAGGAATATTAATTGTTGCTACAACAAAACAATAATCTTACGAACATTACACACATATATGCTTTTTATTTTATGCTTTGCTTCTTGTTCTAAGCTTCTTTACTCCCTTTATGGATTTAAAATATTAATAATATAATATTATAAATTTATTATAAATAAATATTAATCTATAAATAAAATATATTATAATATAATACTTATGATTACATTATAATTTATATTTATGTATAGTTAAATTATGTTTAAAACAAAATAAACTATTTATAAAAAGTATATATTTATAATATATTACTACATATTATATTGTTAATGTATTTTTATAAATATATTATATTTTTATCAAATTTTAAAAATTAAGAATTATTTTTACTAAATAACTGCTATTGATAAAAACATAATTATTATTTTAGAATATTTATAGATATTTTTAAAATTATTAAAATTAATTAGTGTAATAAATTAAATCTTAGAAATTTGAATGTTTTTTCTTTTTTATTATCTAATATATAAATTAAATTTAAAATTAGACAAATAATTAAATTTAAAATCTAAATTATTAGAGATTAGAAATATATAACATCACATTTAAAACATAGTTCAAAATTCGGCAAAACTTGAACATATATATATATATATATATGTTCCCGTGTATTGACCTGATTCTTCAATTATTAATATTATTGGTATGTAGTTCTATATATATATATATAGGGCTACATACTTAGAGCTACATATCAATAATATTAATTATATCAAATATAATTAATTAAAAACTTAATAGGTTGGTCTGAGAAGGAAGGTATGAATTTAATAATCTTACCTTCTCTGAACTATTAGTTAACAATTTATTTTTATTTAAATAATTATAATATCTTAATTATTTTAAAGTTTAAATTTAAAAAATTTAATTTTAATATATTTCATGTTTAAAATTATTAAAAAATTTAAAATTTAATTAATAATAATTTTAATTTATATTTATTTAAAATTAAAAATTTAATTAAAGAAATTTAATTTGATAATTTTAATTTATATTTATCTAATATTTGTTAAAATTAAAGATTTAATTAATGATAATTTAAGTTGATAATTTTAATTTATATTTATTTAAATATTTATTCAAATTATGAATTTAATTAATTTTTATTCATGTGTTATATTTATTCAAATTTTAAATTTTAATATACAAGACGTTTGCCTTTTTTACTCTATTTTTTTATAAATTCTCAGGCATTAATCATATATATTTTTTACTAAACAATTTTATAGCCTTATCAACCTCACTATTCTTTAAAAACTATTTAATATAAGATTTATTTCATACATATTTACACTAAATTCATGTTTCAACATCAATCTCGTTAATTAGAAATTTAGAAATTTAGATCAATCTTGTAAATTTAAGCTTTGAGTTTACATAAAAACTTCAATAAAATTATTTAAGGATAGAAATTTTAAAAAAAAATATTAATATGGGTAAATTATTAATTTTAAATATTATTAATTAAATTTTTAATTTTAGATAAATATTACATAAATATAAATCAAAATTATCATTAATTTTAAATTTTTACATAAATATAACTCAAATTTTTTATTTAAATGTTAAAATTTCAAACCTCAAAGAAGATATATATTAAAACTCCATAATTTTAATTAATTTAACTTGCTATCGAAATTATTTACTTGCTTTGCTTATTACCACACTTTCTTTTATACATAATAATTAGTATAAATCATCAAATTCACGTGGATTTTTTTAATATAGTATTAAGACGTCATTCAATTTTATTAAAATTCTTTATATATACATATACATGATGCTTCAATATATTATTTATTTTTTTAAAGCTTTTGTTAATAAAGTTAAAGAAAAAAAATTATAAAATATGTTAAATTTCGAATGACTTGGCAATTATATTTACGTACAAAAATAAAATTGGAGGGAGGTATTAAATAAAAAAATATAAAGAAATAGATTTGAAATGAATCTAAGATATTACATTTAAAACAAAGATGCCAAAAATAGGAAAACATTGGAACATGGTCGTAGCCCTTTATTAGGGGTCTATTGATTAAATGTTGCCACCATCTCGTATTAATTATTTCTTCAATTAAATTATTTATTTATATAGTAGGCCATACCTAGGCCTCTAGCCGTCCTCAACCAGCTCTTTAATCTTTATAATACGCATAAAACAGCCAATTTTATTTAATATTAATTAATATATTTAATTAGGTGCAACAGGTTTAATTCAAATTTGAAAATTAATTAATTAATTCTGTTCTTGGTCTAAAGAAGGAATTTAGAATTCCTAATTTGACTCGTTAAGCCGTCGCAATTATTGGTTGCTTCCCCCTCCCTTTCTTTCCTTTTTTTTAATAAATCGTCAAATCAACGTGCTTATATTTTTATTCAATGTATACATAATTTTTAAATGGATAACTTTAATTAACAAAGCTATTAAAAATGTTTATAGACAGTAATTAACTTGGTAGACAATTATTTCACCTTGGTTAAATAATTTCCTAATTCTCACCGGGTGAATTGAATATTATTAACTAATTAATTGATCGATCTATATATATTATAAATATTCTATGAATAATATTAAACAAAGTTACCAGAATTCATTTCAATTGCTCGTGATAATGAGACTGAAGAAAAGTGGAATCATAACATTCAAGCTTCTGACAATGAAAACGATGAGAATGATGAACAAACGAATATTGATGTAGTGTGGGTGAAGAAAATGACAGAGCAGAGGAAGAAGAGGGTGAAATTATTGACTAGTGATGCTAACTAAGTTGAATCCATGGCAATCTGTTGTTTATAAAGTTTGTCAATTTTGGTTGGATTCATGGTGCGATTGTGATTGTGATTGTGTGTGTGGTGTGGATATATATATTTATAAATGTCAGAAGTCGAATAACAGAAAGATCATATGTAAATCCATATATCATTTATTATTAATAAAGATCATATTATATATATAAATCCATACATCGTTTATTATTAATAAAGATCATATTATATAAATCCATACATCATTTATTTTTAATAAACAAGTAAATATAAAGGGAGAGAGAGAGAGCGAGAGTGTTATCAGAACTCGAACTGCATCTCTGAAGTGTATCCAAGTGCATTAAGATGATCAGCCATTGCTTTATTCATTCCCGGAGGTCCACATCTCAATATCTGCCATAAAATTGGTTGTACTTCTTCATTCAGACACTTTTTTTTATAAATTATAATTTTTCTCGAAAATCAATAAAAAGGAAAAAAAGAGATGAACCTGAATATGAGGAGATGGGGGAGGACAATGGGTCTGAATCATTTCCCTGGAGACATGACCAGTGCCACCATTCCAGGCCTCCGGGGGCTGTCATTCCCAATTTATATATCATTCATTAAACAAAGAAATTAATCAAAAGTACTTTTTTTTTTAAATAAATAAATAAATAAATGAAATATTGCATTTTGGTTTACAGTCAGACCTGACTCAGAACGTAGTACAATTTGAAACGGTCTGGAAAGTTTGTGGCAAAGCCATCTAGTTCTTCCTTCAAAAGAATATATTCAAGTGTGACATTAGCATAGATAAGATGCACATTCGTCTTGTCTTTAGGGTTTTCTAATATGGCTCGAATGAGCTGCATCCCCACATAATCAATAGCATTTTCATTAAATATTAAAAAAACAAAAAAAGAAATTACATATTAGCTTATGTTTGTATTGTATTTCCTTGTACCCGAAACATTGGGGTAATACCAGAGCCTCCAGCAATCATCCCAAATGCTCGAACTTGGCCTACTTTGTATTTGAAAGGCCCCTTTTATTAATTCAACAAACAAACATTAATTAATTAATTAATTATAGAAATTATCATCGAATATTAAAAGAAAAACAAATTAATTTAATGAATATGTGTACCTCAGGTCCCTTTACTGCCAGATATTCTCCTTCACGCATCTCTTTAAAATGATGAGACATCCTTCCCGTCGGATACATCTACTCGCATCATATACAACCAAGGTCACTTTGTAAAGTAACACAAAATCATATTACGAATATAATCATAGAATGAGGGACGCTCTTAAATAAGATTACCTTGACGACAAGTTCAAAGTAACCAAGATCGGAGTCCAAAGTTATTGGCATATATGGTCTTATAACTTCTTTACCTTCACTATCCTTTCCCCTGCTCAACAAATTCAAACATGTAAATTAAAGATAGTACAAAATGTATTGCGGAAATTCAAAATGAGAAAGCAAGCAAACCTGCAGAGAACATGTTGTACGACAGGAACACCCAACGCTGAGTTGGGTTTTGGGAGGACAAATCTGAATCTTGCAACATTATGGCTCAGTTCTGTTCTTTTCACAAGCTTGAATTCCTTGAACTTCTCAGGATCCAAGCAGCCTGAAATTTTACTTTCCATGTAAGAAAAACGATATTGTGATATAGTTAAATATTTTTGAAAGCAGAAACAAAAATCTAGTGTGGCTTCTGTTCTAACCTTTGGGTTTCCTGGTAGAACGAACGAATATGTAGAATGCAGCACTGCAGCAGATTACTGCAACAAAAACTCCAAGAAGCTCGGCATGAGAAAGTTGCAGGAAATAATCCAGTTTTAAGAACTCAGAGGCAAAATTCAAATCAGGTAAATAATAATTATTGAACATTTTGCGAGGAATATTAATTGTTGCTACAACAAAACAATAATCTTACGAACATTACATACATATATACTTTTTATTTTATGCTTTGCTGCTTGTTCTAAGCTTCTTTACTCCCTTCATGGATTTAAAACATTAATTTTATGCTTTGCTGCTTGTTCTAAGCTTCTTTACTCCCTTTATGGATTTAAAACATTAAAATTAACAGGATTATATGCTCAAGGAAGAGATCAAGAAAATGCATGGCTCATTTTTTTATCAGAATTTTCTCTTTAATTATCCAACCTTTGTACGGAAATAAACTTAGATTGATGATTGATTATTAATAAAATTAAATTAAATAGTCTCTCACTTTCAACGGTCGAGATTAAATCTAATCATCTATTATCTGGTGTATTAATTACTTACGTTAAAGGTGTATAGATTTAAAACAGTTTAAATATATATATATATATATATGATAGTGACGTAAATTATTTAAAATTAATGGGATAGTGAGAATGTAGTCCATTAATATTTCATGTCACGACGTATATCCCAAATTAGTTGTAAGTTCACCATCTTTCATTTACACACGTCTTTTTCCATATAAATGCATTTAGTTATTTTAGTTCATAAATAATTAATTATCCACGCCATATGATATATAGGTTCCAGTTGGCTTACGAAACTCACCTCTCACTCTCATTATCAGAGTTTTAATTCCAATATTGAAGTACCTGTTATATATATATATATATATGAGAAAATTATTTCTTCGAGATTTCTTTAAATAATTAAGAAAGAAAAATTATTAATAAAAATATTAATTTTAGAGCAACTTTGTATTTATTATAAAAAAAAAAAGATGTTCAATTTTAAAAGACTGGCTTCTTAGACTAATTAATTTTAATAATTTTAAAAATATTTATAAAAATTTTAATTTATTTAAAAATAACAATTATACCTTATCATTAATAATTTAACAAAAATAATTATTAAATATTAATAAAATATAATATTTTTATTAAAATAAATTGTAATATTATTTTTTAGTATATTAATAATATAATATTATAAATTTATTATAAATAAATATTAATTTATAATAAAATATATTATGGTATAATATTTATAATATATTATAATTATATTTATGTATAAACTAATCTATGTTTAAAATAAAATAATTATTTATAAAATTCTATATTTATATATATTAGTACATATTATATTATTAATGTACTTTTATAAATATTATATTTTTATTAAATTTTAAAAATTAAAAATTTTTTTATTAAATAATTGTTATTGATAAGAACATAATTATTATTTTAGAATTTTATAAATATTTTTTAAATTATTAAAATTATTAGTGTAATAACAATCTTAGAAATTTGAATGTTTTTTTCTTTTATTATCTAATATACAAATTAAATTTAAAATTAGACAAATAATTAAATTTAAAATCGAACTATTAGAGATTAGAAATATGTAACATCACATTTAAAACATAGTTCAAAATTCAGCAAAACTTGAACATATATATATATATATATATATATATATATATATATATATGTTCCCGTGTATTGACGTGATTCTTCAATTATTAATTTCGACTGTAGGCCCGTGTGTGTATATACAGGGCTACATATATAGGCGGGTAGCCGTCCCTGCTAGCGCTAGCTCTTAGAAGATAGGTAAACAAACAATAATATTAATAATATCAAATATAATTAATTAAAAATTTAATAGGTTGGTCAAAGGTATCAATCTATCGATATCCATATTAAAGATTTTAATACATACCTCTCTCACCTAAAATTTAAAATTTAAAATTTAAATAAAAAATTTAAAAATATATATTTATTTTTAACTATTAATTGATCATATATTTTTATTTAAATAATTATAATATTTTAATTATTTTAAAATTTAAATTTAAAAAATTTAATTTTAATTTATTTTATATTTTAAATTATTAAAATAATTAAAATTTAATTAATAATAATTTTAATTTATATTTATTTAAATTATAAATTTAATTAATAATAATTTAATTAATTTTTATTGCTATGTTATATTTATTTAAATTTTAAACTCTCAGTATGTAAAACACCTGTTTTTCTTACTCATATATTATTTTGAAAGCTTTTGTTAATAAAGTTAAAAGAAAAAAATTATAAAATATGTTAAATTTCGAATGACTTGGCAATTATATTTATGTACAAAAATAAAATTAGAGGGAGGTATTAAATAAAAAAATCTAAAGAAATAGATTTGAAATGAATATAAGATATTACATTTAAAACAAAAGATGCCACAATTAGGGAAACATGGAACATGCTCATAGCCCTCATTAGGGGTCTATTGATTAAATGTTACCACCACCTTCTCGTATTAATTATTTATTTATATAATAGGCCTCTAGCCGTCCCCAACCGGCTCTTTAGAATTCCTAATTTGACTCGTTAAGCCGTCGCAATTATTGGTTGCTTCCCCCTCCCTTTCTTTTTTTTTTTTAATAAATCGTCAAATCAACGTGCTTATATTTTTATTCAATGTATACATAATTTTTAAATGGATAACTTTAATTAACAAAGTTATTAAAAATGTATATAGACAGTAATTAACTTGGTAGACAATTATTTCACCTTGCTTAAATGATTTCCTAATTCTCAGCGGGTGAATTGAATATTATTAACTAATTAATTAATCGATCTATATATTATAAATATTCTATGAATAATATTAAACAAAGTTACCAGAATTCATTTCAATTGCTCGTGTTACTTGGAAGTTGTATTAATTAATTTATTTAGATGAATAAATCAAAATCTATGTGATTTATTAATAACTACTATATGGATTTTAAGAATTTAAATGTTAATTAACCTGTCAAAATCATTACAATCTATTAATTAGATTTTTATGGATTGGAATCTAGAAGACGTGGAGATGTCAAACTTGTTCATAGGATTCTAGATTGAATAGTAACTATTTTTGTTAACTCATCTAGAGGACCGAAGCAATCACGTAACGATATGTCAAATTTCTTACAAATAATCAATTAATATTTTTAATAAAAAATTTGACTTAATTTGTCTACATTAAAATCATCTTATAATTAAACAATTAAATGAAATTCAAGTTTTAGATTAAATTTCTAAAAATTATATATATAAAAATATACACGGTGTGACCCATGAGCATGAGAATTGTATGAATGGAGTGGATTTGGAAATCTAGAAGACGTGGGAATATCAAACTTGTCATGCGATAAGCAAAGACCCACTGTGACAATCATTTTCTTTGCATTTTTCATATATTTTATATACAAATATTTCTATATCGATAGATATAGTAGTCATTGACTATATTATAAAATATTTATACACGTTGCCATAGCTTTTTCCAAAAGAAAGAAAGAAAATAGTCTCGATCTCAATAGAGGTTGAAAGCAAAATAATAATAGTTAATGAATTATTGAAATGATAAAATTATTAATGGTTAAATATAAATAAGAGGGTGAACGAGAAATTAATTGTCAATTAAAAACAAGTGTTTATTAAATACAATAATTTTGTACAACTATATTATAAATAATGTTGAAATTTTAATTTTTCATCTATCCTGTTAAAAGGTTTATATTTTTATGTAAAAATTTAAGTTGTATGTATAATTTTATAATGGTAATGTTGTTCTTATAAAGTAATTTTTTTTTAATTTTGAGAAATTAGTTTAAAATGATAAAAATTTAAGACGAAAGAATTTTAGAGAAATCTGACGTTAGATATGGATTTAGATCCGATAATTTGGTAATTTTAAGAACATGATTAACTTAAAAGCAAATTTTAAAGAGAAATACAAGTGTTGGTTAAGCCTTAAGTAGTTCACAGAACAGAATCTGTAATTTAACAAAGGAATTATAATTGAAATTACAGTTTTAAAAGCATAGTGCGGTTAAACTACATTTAACGTCTGGACCCTAAAGTTTTAGAAGTTTACAAATAAAGACATTAGGTTTTAGTTTTGTCAGAAAGATCCCTGAACCTTTATTTTAAGACTTTAAAAAAAAAGTTGAATGTTACGAGGACTTATTTGATAGAAAGTAAAACAATATGGAAAGGTAATATTTAGGGACCTAAATATGATTCTATCATTAAATGAAAGCACACAAAAATAGAAGGAAAAAATGGATAGAAAGGAAGAAACATGAATGACAGTGAAATGAAGATCCTCTGGTTGGCTATGGCTCCGGTCAAAATCAGACACCCATATTATAATAAAATTATATAAAATAAAAAAATATAATTAATAAATATTTAACAGCCAAGGGCAATGCAAGTGCTTCTAGAATCAGAACTTTTTTGACATCAAACTGCTTTCCTTGTTTTCTTCCTCTCTGTCACTTATCTCCCACCTGGAAGGATTCATTTATTTTCAATTGCATGTACTGTTCATTTTCTTTTCAATTTTCAAATTTGCTATTTGTTTTTGTTTTTGACGTCGCCACCCATTGCGACCGTTCCTCATTTCTTGTAAACATCGATTTTTCTCTCTTTCTAGAACGACTTGTACCTTTGACTTTTGTCCATTTTTACTTCTTCTCCTCCGTTCGCAACACGGTTATTCAACCAACATTGAAGCACATTAAGAACCCTACAACTATGAGAATACATTCGCTTGTCTATTCTCTCTCTAGAATGCCCAAGTAAGTTCTGACAACCTTTGAAGCTTTTGTTTTTGCTTCCGTTTTGTAATCTGTACAAGATAAAGAATAGTTTTTGTTACTTCGGTTAGCTTTCTTCAGCTGTTTTAGTTCTGGGATTTGTTTATTTTCTCGATTTCTCTTGTCGTTGTCGTGTTTTTGAATCAAATCTGCATCTGGGTGTTTCATGATTTTGTTGGTTGTTGACTCTTGAGTGGTAAAGAGTTCTTTGATCTCTGGATCATGATCTCAAAGTGGCAGCTTTTGATTCCATATTCTAGAATATTCAATTTTTAAGAGCTTGTTCTGTTTACTTTGATCTAGTAGAGCCCTTTTTTTGACGAATCCGGATCGGTATCCGTGATGGATTCAAATCATTCAACTGAGAATGCACCAAGTATTGAGGTGAATTTCAGTTCTTCGTCGCGAAGAAGCATTTCTTCTAATCAGTCGAAGAGTTCCCGTGGGAATTCAATAAGGGAAGTGAGTTTTGGTGATATAGGATCGAAGCCTGTGAGGTATGGATCGCGAGGTGCCGATTCGGAGGCTCTGAGTATGTCTCAGAAGGAGATCAATGAAGAGGATGCTAGGTTTGTGTATATAAATGATCCGGTTAAGTCAAATGAAAAGTTTGAATTTGCTGGGAATTCAATTCGGACTGGAAAGTATTCAATCCTTACATTCATACCAAGGAATTTATTTGAACAATTTCATAGAGTTGCATACATATATTTTCTTGTGATCGCTGTACTTAATCAACTCCCCCAGCTTGCAGTTTTTGGACGGGGAGTTTCTATTTTGCCGTTAGCCTTTGTCCTGCTGGTTACAGCAATCAAGGATGCATATGAGGATTATAGGCGGCATAGGTCAGATAAAATTGAGAATAATAGATTGGCATGGGTTTTGATGAACGACCAGTTTCAACAAAAAAAGTGGAAGGATATTCGAGTTGGTGAAATTATCAAAATTCATGCTAATGATACCATTCCATGTGATATCGTGCTGCTCTCCACTAGTGACCCAACTGGAGTTGCATACCTGCAGACTATTAATTTGGATGGGGAGTCGAATTTGAAGACTCGGTATGCAAAGCAAGAGACTCTTTTAAAGATTCCAGAAAAGGAGAGGCTCAGTGGGTTGATTAAGTGTGAGAAACCTAATCGGAATATTTATGGCTTTCATGCTAACATGGAAGTTGATGGGAAACGGCTGTCTCTTGGACCTTCAAATATTATTCTCCGAGGCTGTGAGCTGAAAAATACTACTTGGGCTCTTGGTGTAGCAGTCTACGCTGGCCGTGAGACAAAAGTTATGCTTAACAGTTCTGGAGCTCCATCTAAGAGGAGCTGGCTTGAGACTCATATGAACGTAGAGATCATCAAGCTCTCTTTTTTCCTTGTTGCTTTGTGTACGGTTGTCTCTGTCTGTGCAGCAGTTTGGTTGAAACGTCACAAGGATGAATTGAATACCTTGCCTTATTATCGGAAAAAGGACTTCTCTGAGGATGAACCAGATGACTATAAATATTATGGATGGGGATTGGAGATTGTTTTCGCATTCCTTATGTCAGTTATTGTGTTCCAGGTCATGATCCCTATCTCTTTGTACATATCTATGGAACTTGTCCGGGTTGGCCAGGCTTACTTCATGATCCAAGATTCCCAAATGTATGATGAGGCCTCAAGTTCTAGATTTCAGTGCAGGGCTTTAAATATAAATGAAGATTTAGGACAAATAAAGTATGTATTTTCAGACAAAACTGGTACTCTTACTGAGAACAAGATGGAATTTCGATGTGCAAGTATCTGGGGAGTAGATTACAGTGGTGGCAAAGCAGTTTCTGAAAACCAGGAAGTTGGGTACTCTGTGCAAGGTAATGCATCTTAAGTTTTGACAATAAATCTGTAGTTGGAACTTCTGATTTTCTTTTCATAAGCTGACAATTTGATTTCATGTTGTTTTATGGTATTCAGTGGATGGAAAAGTTTTGAGACCGAAGCTGCAGGTGAACATTGATCCTGAGCTTTTACAACTATCAAGAAGCGGAAAGAACACAAAAGAAGGCAAACATGTCTATGATTTCTTCCTCGCATTAGCTGCTTGCAATACTATTGTGCCTCTTGTTGTTGACACATCCGATCCATCTATTAAGTTAATAGATTACCAAGGGGAATCTCCAGATGAACAAGCATTGGCTTATGCTGCTGCTGCATATGGTTTTATGCTAATTGAACGAACTTCTGGCCATATAGTTGTTGATGTTCAAGGCGAAAGGCAAAGGTAATTTCACATGATATGATCCACTTTGTTTCTACTCTTATACAATCATCAATATCTTCTCTGACCCTACTTCCGCTATGATCACTCTACTGAATCAGAATTTGCATGCGTTGATGTGGTTAGTGTAAATGCTTCCTTACATTGTTGACTGTTGCTGCAGTCATTATAGTTGCTTCAAGATTAGTATTAGGAGAAAAAATAGGTATCATTTTAAACAGAAAAAAATTTGCTGCGTGTACTTCTGTAATTGCTTGAAGTTCCATGCTATTTTCATCTTTGAGGCTAACACTGATAGCTGAAAACAAATTCTTATAATTTTTAAAATGAGATGCCTTTGTTTTATGAGATGATGTATGCTCGTCTACTTTTTTTTTTTTCTTTCCTTGGCATCGGGGTGCTTTGGTTGATTTTGGAGTTTGAGGCGGCTTGGGTTTGTTTCAGGATCTAGTTTTTCTAGTTGTCCTTTGTTGTAGTGATAAACAATTAAACATATCATCCAGTTGGTGGTGGAAGTTGGTGGCAGAGAACTAAGTGTGGGATAGTACTGTTCAATATTATAGTTACTTCTGTTACTCTTTCCAGTTGTTGTTTTCTAATGCTCAAGAAATACGGGTCTTATTATTTCAACCTTTTGTTTAATTGCTCTTTTTGGGCAGAGCAGGTTCAATGTTTTGGGTTTGCATGAGTTTGATAGTGACCGCAAGAGAATGTCAGTTATATTGGGTTTCCCTGACAAGACTGTGACACTCTTTGTAAAAGGTGCAGACACATCTATGTTTCCTGTGATCGATAAAGCTTTGAACAAGAACGTAATAAGAAACACTGAATCACATCTTCATGCATATTCCTCTGTGGGTTTGAGAACGCTTGTTATTGGTATGCGGGAATTGAGTGCTTCAAAATTTGAGCAGTGGCAGGCTTCCTTTGAGTCTGCAAGCACTGCTTTAATTGGTAGGGCTGCTTTACTTCGCAAGGTTGCTATCAATGTCGAAACCAATCTCTGCATACTGGGTGCATCTGGCATTGAAGATAAACTACAAAAAGGGGTTCCAGAAGCCATCGAGTCACTGAGAACAGCCGGAATTAAAGTCTGGGTTTTGACTGGGGACAAGCAAGAAACTGCCATATCAATTGGCTACTCATCAAAGCTCCTAACAAGCCAGATGACACAGATTATCATTAACAGCAACTCTAAGGAATCATGTAGAAAGAATTTAGAAGATGCCATTTCAATGGCCAAGACGGGGGTGGCTGTGTCTGTTATATCCCACAACACTGGAGGAGGTTCTGGAGCTGGGATAACATCAGTGGCATTGATTATTGATGGAACCAGCCTTGTTTATATTCTTGACAGTGAACTTGAAGAACAGGTGAGCCATGTCGACCATTTTTCCTTTTATTTAGATTGTTTAATGATGTCTGATATGCTGATGCAGATAATCATCTTGAATTTCAGCTTTTCCAATTAGCCGGATACTGTTCTGTGGTACTCTGTTGCCGAGTAGCACCTCTGCAGAAAGCTGGAATTGTTGCCCTTGTAAAGACCAGGACATCTGACATGACACTTGCAATAGGGGATGGTAATAACAATTCCGTTGGTTTACTTAAGATCATTATGCTCTGAAACATTTAGAAATTTGTCCACTCTTTTATTGGTGGTTTTGGCTGATATGAGAAATTCTACTCATGCTCAACAGGTGCCAATGACGTTTCAATGATTCAAATGGCTGATGTTGGAGTTGGCATCAGTGGCCAAGAGGGTCGGCAAGCAGTAATGGCATCAGATTTTGCGATGGGGCAGTTCAGATTCTTAGTTCCACTTTTGTTGGTCCATGGGCATTGGAATTATCAGCGCATGGGCTACATGATATTATACAACTTTTACAGGAATGCAGTGCTTGTTCTTGTATTATTTTGGTGAGTATTTTTTGCGTGGATTACAATTCAGATACTCTTTATTTGCACATTCTACATTTGAAGATGTTAACAAGTTATACTGAAAAATTTCTGCCAATCTTGACGTAATTCTTCATCTTCATTTGAATCTCTTTTTCACTGAACATAAGGAAGAAAAAGAAATTAATGATTTTTTTGGTTGTCTATTTGCCCAATTTTGCTTGTTAGGCAGGCCAAAACAAGATGCATATATAGTAAACCCAAAAGATTGTACATGTGATGGCATGAGAATAACAAGTTCATGACTTCTAACATTGTTATATGTTGTGTAGGTACGTGCTATTTACTTGTTTCAGTTTGACAACTGCAATTAACGAGTGGAGCAGTGTGTTATATTCTGTGATCTACACTTCATTGCCTACAATTGTTGTGGCTATTCTTGATAAGGACCTAAGTCGAAGGACTCTTCTAAAGTATCCTCAACTCTATGGAGCTGGGCACAGACAAGAGTGCTACAACACCAAATTGTTTTGGCTAACAATGATTGACATGTTATGGCAAAGTGTGGTGATCTTTTTTATTCCTCTCTTAGCATATTGGGAAAGCACCATTGATGTGTCAAGCATAGGGGATCTCTGGACAATTGCTGTGGTTATTTTGGTTAATCTACACTTGGCTATGGACGTCATTCGGTGGAACTGGGTTACCCATGCGGCCATTTGGGGCTCTATAATTGCTACTTGCATTTGTGTTATCATCATAGATGCTATACCATCATTACCTGGTTACTGGTATGCCCTTTTTCCTAATATGCCTTTTTAGTGTTGTTGAGCTCTACGAGACACATTGATAATCGTACTTTTGTCATAGTCATGCATTATCATTTTAGGTTTTCTCTACATGTGTTTGTGTCAAGAAAGTGTTTTTCAAATGACGGTTTTCTCTAATAGCTGTAGGTTTTTCATCCACAGGATGTCTTTTCGAATATCTTTCAACTTCCATTTCACTGCCCCAGCACAGTTAGTTTCACTGTTATAAGAAATTAAACAGTTAAAAAATTAGTTGCTTTCTAGCATTTCATTGACCCCAATGATTTACATATGAAATTATATCTCAGTAGTGGCCAAAATTATATGCAGTCAGATGCTTTTCTGCTGCCATAAGTTTTATTGTACTATCAAGAAACTGCACTCACGCATGTAGTCAAATGTTCAATATATTATCACACGCCTTGTATATACTGACTAAAGCTTTCCACTCCTATATAATTTGACAGGGCCATCTTCAGCGTGGCTAAGACAGGATTGTTTTGGTTGTGCTTGTTGATAATTCTTATAGCAGCGCTCATTCCCCGTTTTGTGGTAAAAGTTCTTTATCAATACTATAGTCCTTGCGATGTTCAGATTGCAAGAGAAGCTGAGAAGGTAGGGAATGGGAGGGAGATGGGATCGGTAGAAATAGAAATGAATCCGATATTAGATGCTCCCAGGAGATGAAAATTGTGATATTGCCTTTTCCAAATATATATATATCTCTTGTCTTCTGTTTTTTTGTAACATATCATATTCTTTAGGCTTCTTTAGAGAACCACTCTTGGTAGCCGATTTTCATTTGCTATCCGAAGGATAGATTTTGAGTTTGTATACTTAGGCTTGTATTTTTTTCCTTTTCATTAGTGACTTTTTTGTATCACATAAATTTATTCAATGTAAATTAGCCTTTTATTTACAACAGAAAATGCTGTAGATGTTACTGTATATCTAGAAAATCCTTGCTTTCATCTATAAATCCTCGGTAATGGTCTAAATCTCTTGCAACGAAACAAAATATCCAGGGATCAAATCTCCATGAATTGTGAAGGAAAAATTCATTTTAATCATTATTTATAGAAAATTACATCTATAAATTTTATATAGTTGTATAATTATGTAAATTTCTTTCAAACAAGTCCAGCTTTATCTAAACAGTAACAGGAGGTGCAGACTGATGCAGTGCAAATTTCTTCTTCTGAGTCCCAAATCCAGCAGATGAACAACCGAAGTTGCTTCCATTAAGCTCAGCAAACCGACCTTAAATTAAGTATTTATAGTCATTGGAATAATTCTGATATAATTGGACCAAAAACAAAAGGATTATAAGAAGTTTGACTCATTCATATGCTTAACTATATGCCTTCAAATATACATAGAAGCCTACATATATAATTTCCTCTTACATTTTCTGATGCACAGAAAGTTAGTTGATCGTTATACTGACTCCTGATTGTTCTGTGTCGAATTCTGCACCTGCGCAGCAAACTGCAAATTCCATAGAACATCTTCAACAGAAGGCCTGTCTGTTGGCTCATTGGAGAGACATCTTAGACACAGCTCCATCATTGTCTTCAATGATTCTTCCGAGCACTCATTCATAACTGCTGGATCAATGACACTCTTTCGTGCTGCATGGTCCATCGTTATGCTTACTTGCAGCTACATAAGAGACGGGCAAGCATTAGCTTTTGGTGCAGAACATAAGTCGTGTTTATCAGTAAAGTAGTTTCGGAGAAATGATTGGAGAATAAACTATAGAATCACAAAGACTCACAAGATCTTTTGCTATGACAACATCATATTGGGATGCGATTGGCCTTCCCACAATGATTTCAAGTAAGATCACCCCTATGTCATAGACATCACTTCTATCATCCTGCTGTGTCCTGCAGATAGACGGAATGTGCAAAGTTTAACTTGTGGGCCATAATGGATAACATATAACTAAGGTAAATTTGCTTACCAATGTTTCACTGCCGGGGAGTTTATCAAAATAAATTTCAAAAGAAAGCTGAATTGTGAAAAGAAAATTTGGTGTACTCATTATCAAGCGGAATGGATTTGAGGCTTTATGAAGTTGATATCAGTTGTTCAAACTATGGATACTATTGGTTCAACTGCTAAGATCAATTTGGGAGATAGAAGAGGTCTTGGGGTTGATTCCTGGTTCAACTGCTAAGATCAATTTGGGTGATAGAAGAGGTCTTGGGGTTGATTTCTGCTCACACCAGGTAAGGATTGGGTTTAGTTTATATTGGAGGAAAAAATTGAAAACAAATATTGGGAAAAAGTCTGGTCAAAATGCTAATCACTAAAGAAGTGAAATCGTGCTAATATGCAATGGAAGGATAAAGAAATCTGCAAATGATCAAAATGCACCTTGCCAAAATACTCGCTTTTATTGCAGGAGAAGAAATTTCAGCACTCCCCTGAAATTTTAAACAGCACAAGATCACCTTAAAGTACTGATTTGAAGGAGAGTATGTATAACAAATGGAATACAAATTTTTTTTTCCTCACCTTTCTGGTAGTTTTGGCTAAAAGAGGAAGGTCATAACAGTTGATCTTTACATGAAGATTCTGATCCAGTAGAACATCTGTTACCTTCAGATTATTTGAAAAGATTCCAGGGACAATCCCTGTATGCAGGAATTGGACACCCTTTACTACTCCTATTGCAGCTGATATTCTTTGTATCCAAGTGAGTTTTTGACCGGGAAAGCCTTCTGCAAAACAAAGGGTCAAATGAAGAAAATCTGAAATATTTAGAATTGGAATACCAGATAAGATGCAGCAGAAGATTGTGTTACCAGACATGCAGCTTCTTAGCGTCCTGTTTGAAGCGTATTCGAATATAAGATATGTAGTTGTGATGGTTGAATCATCCATGGAAAAATCAAAGCAGTGACCAAGAGCACTAACTAGATGGCTATGTCTGAGTTTTGAAATCAGCTCAATGTGGTGGGTATGCATCAGGTGACTGTGCCTTTTGGTCATTTTTAGGCTTCTAATAGCAACAAGAGTGCCATCTGTGAGCTTTCCTCTATAAATCTGATATTAGGGTGCAAACAATGTTCAAAATTAGCAAGTTAATTTCATATAGCGTCATCATCAGAAATTGTATTTAGTAATGACTAGTTAAAACAAACTGATCTCTCAATCCAGTAGTACAAAATGCACATACCAAATGGACGAGAATGTGCGCGCAGATCCAAATTGGAGAATAAATGGACAAAATCTAGGCAGGCCTTCTTTGAAGTACGGATGATTGGAAATAAAAAGGTCAATTGTTATGTAAAATGCATATACCTGACCATGTGAACTTTCACACACGAAACTTGAAGTATGGAAGTTATCAGTGGCCTCCTTAAGCTCTTCCAAAGTAAAACTTCGATAAGCAGGAAGGCTAGCTCCCAGCTTCATTGTTTGTGATATATACTCTGCATATAGTAGTATAACGAAGATATATGTTCAGTGGTCTCCTTAAAAGGTTCACTTTTTTTCTTCCCCAGTGACTGTAATTGCAATTCTAGCAAAGTCTGATGTACTATCTGGCAGATTGAACTAGACAAATTTTCAGAAGAGACTCTATATAATGAAGCCTAATCTGCCTTTTCACACGAAAATTAATTTTCCTCTTTAATGAAATTCCGGAATGCCTCAAATAATGCTACTCTACGGCACAGTCAAAATCAATGCAGCATTGGTCTGTAAACATAGAAGAAATGGACAAGAAAAATTGAGGAAATAGAGATCTTACTGGCATCTGAAAGCAGCTTCACTGTGTTAACTGTTGAAGCATTCTCCAATATCAACCTTGTTGAAGGTTTTTCTACAGTATTCTTATTTTGTACCTTTCTTATAACCAAAAGAACCACCCCAACAATTGCAATTCCACCCACAGTTCCTCCCACCATGCTTGATGCAAGAACTGATTTTGCATTAGGGTTCTTATTCTTCTGTTTATGAGGCAGAACTTTCACAGCCAGAGCTTCGTTGTGGCAGAAATTAGAAGGATGTTGCACTTGTTCTTCATTTGACAAACAGTTTTCGGAATACAAGACAAGCCTGCCTTTTGTATTAAGTTGTAGACAGGAAGGTAAATCTCCGGTCAAAAGATTCGTGGATAAATCTACATATGCAAGTTCAGGATTGCAGGACAAGTTCTGCGAGAGCAATCCTGTGAGTTTGTTTCCATGGATGTCAAGATAGGTAATGGAAGGAAGTGATATCAACGATGGCGGAAATGGTCCCACAAATCCGTTTAAAGAAATGTCTAACTTTTGAAGCTCATGGTAGGAACTTAATTCAGCAGGAATGCCAAACTGAAACCCGTTGTTTCTGAGGACAAGAGTGACCAATTTCTTATGCAGACTGGGAAAATGAGGTCCAAAATAGTTGTCTTGTAAATCAAGAACTTGAAGATTTGACAAGTTGTGAAGACCGGGAATTTCCCCGGACAGGTGATTGGCTGAAAGGGAGAGCATTCTCAGAGATTGTAAACCTGATAGAGAACTTGGCAGAAACCCACTTAGAGAATTGTTCTTCAAGCTCAAAACAGACAAAACTTGGAGTGAACCTAGCCAACCAGGAACTCTTCCAATGAAGTTGTTATGATCAAGTATGAGTGTTTGTAGATTCCTCAAAGAAGAAACTTGTCCTGGAATGGAACCATTGAAATGGTTTGAACTAAGATTGAGTATTTCCAGGGAAGATAACTGAACAATGCTGCCAGGAAGTTGTCCCCATAAGCCTAGAGAAACCAGAGACAAAACTTTCAAGCTTGACAGGCTTCCTAGAGTTGCAAAGAAAGTGTCAGAAGAGAAATATTCAGGCAATGGAGGAACTCCATTGTTGCCTGTAATGTGAAGCTGGGTCAAGTTATCTTCATAACAGACAAGAGTAAGTGATGAAGTTGGTTCAATGTTGCAGAAATCTGTGGTGTTGTTTAAGCTGCTTAAAAGTGAAGGATAGTTGAGAAGCTGCTGGACTTTTACGAGGGTCTGAAACTGAGAGAACTGGAGCTGGCTTGAAAGATGAACAGAGAGAATGAAAATTAACAGAAGAAGCTGATAAGAAACATGAACTGGTTTGGCCATTGAAACAGTGATATGAATGTGAGGTTGAAGAAAGATTCTACGTGAATTGAAGGAGATTTGAGAAAACAGGAAGCAGACACAACATTAAATACAAATGGAGTCTTTTTCTTTTGCTTTCTTTCCGTGTTGCCATTCATTGGAAAAATAAATTTGTGTTAATAATAATAATCGCAGATTCCAAGAGTCAAGGCAGAGCCAAATCACCAAGAATCGTCGATTACAGTGAACTAAAAACCAAAAAAAAGAAAAAAACCTGAATATATGAAATTTGTTATTAATTGCACAAACTCATTCAACAATAATATTTATAAATAATTTGTACGCATGCTTAAATCATCAGGAGATCCTATGTTGTTAAAATATTAATTAAATAAAATTCTATTAATTCAGTATGGAGTCAAATTTATTTATTTGTGTCTATGAACTTCACTATATATCATCATTGAAATTATTTATTTATTTATTTATTTTATCTCTGTCAAAATATTAATGTCAAGAGAAATCTGTTAAATTTAATAAAAATAATTCGTATTAAGCTAAAAAAAATTATCTAAGAATTTAAATTTCAAGTGAAAGTAATTTCACTAATAATTCTCTATTTTTAATATTAGTCAGAAGAAAGTAGTCTATATCTGTGGGTGACACCTGCAAAAATAACCTGGAATTCCCCTCTCCAATAATTGAAGAAACTGCAGTAAAAAGATAGAGACGTTGAGCACTAAACACCACAATTAAAATATTAATTCATAATTCTTGAATAAATAAAAAAAATTAACGGAAAAATTAATGAATAAATAAATAATTACTGAACAAATAAAAATAAATAAAACAAATACAAAACTCAGATATGTGGTGTCTTTTTCTTTAGGCCAAAACTGGCACACAACACCAAAATCAGTGTACAGTCTCTCGATCTTATAACATCATTTTTTTTTTGTCAATGTAATTATTATTATTTAGTTAAAAAAATGGAAAAACACTCGTAGATTTAGATGATAAAATCCTATTAATGTGTTACAAAATTGACATTGAAGACATGGAAATTATTGTCAAAAAAGACACAACAAAAAAGATAAAAATAAAATTTTGTTCCTTTTTTAATTCCTGGATAATAGGACAGATGATGATGATAGCAGCCAGCGACATGTAAGAAAGAAGAAACAAATAAAAACAAATGAACGTGAGTTGACAGTGTTTTTGTTTCACGAGAATCACTAGAAGCAAAAAGTGATTCAAATCTTTTTTATGTGAAAATAATTCGAAAAATCTCTACTTTTAAAAAAAAATTAAGTGATATTCTTCAAATTTTAACAAAAAAATAATACTCCTCATATTTAAAATAAAAAATATATTTTCATAAAATTTAACCTAAAAAAATAATCTTCTAAAATTATTAATTTTTATATAAAATAATTATTTTACCTTAAATATTTAAAAAATATAATATTATTTTATTCCTATTACTAATATATAATAACTAATATAATCTTATATTTTTAAATAACATAATAATATATCTTTAATTAATAATAATCAATTTAATAATTATACTTTAATTTTTTTATAATTTTATGCTAAAATATTATTTTAAATAATTAATTTTTATTATATTAATTTATTATAAATAAATATAAAAATATATTAAAAATAAAGTTAAATTTTTTATGTGAATAAACATTTTTTTCTTAAATTAGTCTTATTTAAAATTTATTTTAATAATTTAATGTATCATAAATAATGTAATGAATAAAATTTTTTCAATTCATGTAAATTTATAATATTAAATTTTAATATAATGAATAAATTTTTTAAAATAATATTATTTAATATCTATTATAATGATTTATGTACAATAAATTAATATAATAAGAATAAAATTATCTAAAATAATAATAATTTAAGATGAAATTATAAAAAAATTAATAGTATAATTATTGAAAAAATAAATTAATAATATTATTTTAAAATTAAAAAATTAAATTAATCAATATGTATTAATAATAAAAAAAATACGTTTAAATCTTTTTAAATATTTAAAAATATAATAATTATTTTATATAAAAATTAATAATTTTAAGTAGTGTTATTTTTTATTTAAATTTTAAAGAATATTTCTTTTATCTTCAAATTTCAAAGGTATTCTTTTATTGACTTATTCTCGAAAGTATCTCTTAATATCCCCCATTTTCAATCTCCATCACAGGAAACAACGAATCTATCTATTCTCTCTCTTGGGCAAATCTCTTTCGTACCTTTTTTTTTATTCATTTAAATTTATTTATTCTGATTTATTAAAGACTTAGACATCACAGCCAGAGTTCTTTTTTTTTTTTAAAAAAATAACTAACATTTACATTACAGTAAAAAGTCTACCGAAAATGAGAACCGCCCCACAATTGTGTGGGAAGTGTATGCTTTTCAATCTTCAAGCATATAGCGGTTTCTTCTTGCACCAAAAGCAAATCTCTGCATAATAAAGAAAAGCAAAAACCTGCTGATTACTCTGTGATTTTTTATTACAAAGATAAAACCAAATTTGACAGTGTTTTAACCAAAAGAAAAGAATGCAGGTTTTCACTCACTGAGAATATCTGTGAGTAAGCTCTCAGTCCGGTTAGAAAACGAAGATAAGTAGGCTTTGTTGAACCATTTGCTGGGATGGATCTGATTTTAGGGACAAGGTAATCTGCAACCTGTGAATCCACCATCAAAAAATATAATGAAATCAGAGGGCAAGAAGAGAGAGCATGTGTCTCTTTATGTTAGGGGGTCCGACAAAATATTACCACTTCAGCAGGTTCTGCCAAAACGTTAATGAAAAATTTGGCCTGGAGAAACACCAAACGTTTTATTTTCAGTATAAGAAATCAGCAGCAATATGGAGAATGACAATGAAATACATATATACATATATGTATATGTATACTAAACCTGCTTTGTAGTTGCACCAGACATGAGAAGATCGGTTGTCACCATTCCTGGCTGTGCAATAAAAGAAGAAAAAATAAGAATGCATGCATCGTGAGAATAAGGTAATCCATTAACTGGAGCAAAGCTTACCGACAAATTATGAACCACAACATTTTTAACATCTTGCATCTGCAATTCTGCCTGTACAAAGGAAAAACTTAAGAAAATCAGCTCAATTTGCATATGTACCTTGAACTATACAATTGTGAGCATAGTCCACTAAACCTTGAGCTGTATTTTACTTTTTTTCAAGCTAAGTGTTAAGTTTGATTCCCTACAGTGATGGAATTAAAGATGAATGGTCCAACATGTATCTTAAATTCATGATACAAGGGATGACATCCTGTTTTGCAGTGTGAAAGCAGGGCCAATCTATCAACTGAATATAGAAATTTTAGTTTTCAAGGAAAAAAAAAGGTGCAGCCGTTAGAAAAGGTGCTAAGGAGCATTAACTCATTAACTACCGCATAAATCTTTACGTTGTGCTAACAAATGCTGTAATAATATAACAAAAGATATTGTAATCTATATATCTAATTCCACAAACCGAATTTTGCTTGCATGGTCAGTGCATTTAATCATAATCTTTTTCCTTCAGACTTTCGATTTTGAAGCTGATTTCTGCTCTTCGTGCTATAATAAAAATACTGCTTATTTTGGGTATGTTGGTAAAACTGCTAGGTATATTGTTTCAACTAGATTCCATAAACTCATCAACATGTATAGAAATTAATGGAATATTACATAGGATTTTTCATTGCTCACTACTAGTATAAATTGATACCTTTGCAACTTATTTTAAAAAAAAAAGCACGTACCTGTAATGATTTTGTTAAATGCACTACGCTGCGTTTGGTGGCCCCATATGCAGCAAATCTTTGGAAAAACAGGAAAAAGAGAATGATCATCAGAATATATTCCAAGGTAAGGGGTTATTCATTTCAATAACAAGTTACACAAAAAATTATCAGACCTACGATATATTGTCAAGGCACAGCATTGTACAATACCATATGAACATCAAAATCATTAGGTGGTAAGATACATGATACCGGAAATCATATAAGTGATAATTATGAAAGATTTCAATGATCATGATTTCGGACATTTGCATCAAAGACTCAACAGTTTGCTTTTTCAGTAGAAGAAGGCACTGGCCAACTGGTGGTGCTTATATTATAGAGGTGGCAAGGTGCAAGCAGCAATGACCATGGAGATGGCATAACAGTGAATAAGGTGGCTGAAGGAAGTGCAATTTCCATCAATGATTTCAACTGGAGAGATTGCAACCTAGTCTTGTCCCTTCAAGTTAAGTTGGGTCTCACCCAAACCTATCCCAATTATGCTTGGAAGGCTCAGGCTGATCATCAGTCACCAGGCCAGATGAGTTGGCTTCGAGGGAAACCCCATAACAAGCCCCAAAATTGGAGAAGCCCACACAGTGCCACTACCTACATGTGCTTTACTGTGAAACAATGGCCAGCAGAACCGTTATTTCAGTGTCATTATGCTAAAAGTATGCACAACAAGTGGCTTTGCCCAAGCAGCCCATCAATTTACGGAAATCTACCAAGGAAATGTATTTAAGGTCTCTTTAAGAAGACAGTGTTTGATGTTATATAAAGCAAAGCAGCAGAAAAATAAGTATAATAGCAAACGGCAATCTGTAGCTGATTAATGAATTATCTGCCATGCGATACCTCGGGGTCGGTCGTCCATCAGAACCAGCTCCATCAATGTTGAAAATATGACCCCCTCGGGGTTGGTTCCGCATCATTTTAATTGCCTAATTAACAATTAATCATTGAGAATATGTCTGGAAACACCACTGAAGAAGAAAGGAGATATTTTACCTCTCGGCAACAAATCATCAAACCAAGCGTGTTTGTAGTAACAACTTCACTGCATAAACAGTTCAAAGAATACACAACTGTAAAGATTTGAATGCACAAAAAAGTTTTTTCTCACAGGAAAAGGAAAAAAAAGGGAAAAGCAAGAGTGGCATTTAAATTGCCTACATCAGATCTTCATCTGAAGCTTCTGCCAGGGGTTTATAACTATACGCATTTGATCCTGCATTATTAATCTGCATCATTCTTAACATAGTGTAAGAGAGTAATAGAAAGAATAGAAGCTGAAGCGGCTAGAAACAAGCAGATAACAGCTACAATAAACTGTATAAATAAACAAATAAATAGTAAAAAAAAATCCAAAACTAAATTTGACATCAAGTGTGTGTGCACCTGTGTATGCATAAGCACATACTCATGTATGGCTCACTTACATCTTTGTGTTGGTCTAATCTGTAGGACATGATATAGCTCCCAATGACAGAAAAGATTGTATGACAGTCAGAAAGATAGAAACTTGAGCACATATTAAGCAAATGAGAGTTGTAAAACGAAAATGATTTCTCATGATATATTTTTGCAAATCGAAAGGAGAAACTTCAACTTTCACACTGTGTTGTATACGAAGATGAATATACAGAATAATATCCGGATTGTTGTAGGTCTTTGGAATTTTGAACCTCCCTCTTAAAGTCAATTTAGATGAGAAAAATAGATAGCCTGGTCTCATCTTTCTTGAAGAAAAATGATACTAAGCCTTTATGATTATTTAAAAGATTCTCCATGATCATCGAAATATTGATCAACTCAATTTAATTTCATTTGGTAACTAATCTTTGATCCTATGTTGGAACATTAGCATGGGGAAAGGGCAACATTAGAATCATGAGAAGTAAACCTACATTACTTCCAATGAAATCTATTGCAACAAGTTTGGTCATAAATAAGAATACATAACCCATGTCTTCACATAATTAAATATTATTTAATCCGGTTAAGGGTTAGTTTTTACCTAACCATCTAAATCAGTTTATTGCAAACATAAAAAATTCCTAAAAGATAACTCTTCAACCATATAAATTGGAGATCTAAAAGAAATACTGTAATAAAGAGAAAAGATCAGGCATAAGTACCCATATATCAACATATTTCAATTTCTTTTGCGCAAATGCAACTAAATCTATCACATCCTGCCCTTCTCTAACATCACATTTTGTACCCTGTAAAGAAACGACAATTCAGAACCTGCTTAAAAACTTTATTTTAAGAAAAATAAGGAAATAAACAAATATATACCCATACACACACCCCCCCATACACACACGTGTGGGTATATCAGAGTGGTTATAGTGAGCACTGTCACCCATGCTACACAACTGCACATGTTGTGGGCATTATGGCAATAAGGCAAGACCATTAGCAGTGTCATTCACCATAAGCTGAGCAACATCACCTCTTACAGTAGCTTTGCACATATATATTAACTGAAAATTGGACATATATAGTAACCAAAAAGAAATTATAAAGGAAAAAAAAAAGTCATGAAGGGGGTACCCACACATGCTGCTCCCCAAATTCCTCTCTCAGGCTCTGAACAGCAGAATCCACTCGCTCAGCTGTCAAAAGAGCAGAATTTAAAATTAAAAATTAGCCATTCAGTGTCTCAATTACAAACTTTCTAGTTTTTTTAATCATGATATGTATCAATGTAAAGTGAAACAACCATTACCATGATGGGGAGAGAAAAGCGTAGAAAAACTTGCAAAGATGGGAAAGAAAAAAGGATTTCTCATTCACCCACCAAAGAGAAAACAATGAGGCAAACTGCATTTCCTCACAAAAGATTTTATCTAAAGACAGTGTATAGTTTAAAATTCAACACATGCACACAAAATCCATACCTGATCTTGAGCAAATTATGACATTGTCACCTGCTTTAAGAAATTCCTTAGCCAATGCATATCCAATTCCTGAATTTAGAAAAAGAAAATGAATGGAATATATTGCTGTACTGAAATGTATAGTTTAAAGAAAACTTTAAATTTTATAAAGAGAGAAAGAGCTGTCAAACTTCAAATAGCATCCCATTCCTTCAGCAACAAAAATTCCAAAGGCCTTTCGAACAATTAATACTCCTTTCCAAGTGATGACCAACTTTTCTTAAAAGGAAAACGAAACATATGTTACAATATCACACTCTACTTGGAAATGCTATTTTCTAGTATAGTCCTGTGCTTATAAGTCACAAGAGCTTCAACCTTACAAACTGACAAATGGTATCATGAATTGATTTAGACCATTCCAAATTGATCCAAAAATTATCAAAATGATATGTGCTAATCTCTCAATAAACACTATGATGCACACTTATATCATAAACCTAGAGTTGTAGTTGAATGCATAATACACAACACTACATAAACAAGCAAATAATATAGATGCTTTAATTTCATAGTTCTCTTTTCTCATCAACCTCATAAAAAACCCCCAATCTATAAGAAGTCCAGATTAGCACCCAGGTCTACAGCTTACCAGGGTTTCTGAATCAACTAGCTACCTCCTAGCATTAGAAAAGTGCTTTTAACATTTAATTTATAGCTGTATCAGCTTCCACAAGAGACTAAACGTACTTTAATCACTTCATTATAGTGATTTCTCAATCAACAAGCTAGCTACTAGCACTAAAAATTATATCAGCTTCCACAAGGGACTAAAACATACTTTGATTAGTAAACTGCCAACAAGCATAAAAAAATCCAAAACCCACCTCCGAATTCACATCCCTTAGCTGAAAGCAGAATTTAATCTAGAAAATGAATCAACAAAACACACGTACAGCTCAAATAAACAAATAAAAGAGAAACCTTTTGTTGAACCAGTGATCAAGACGTTATAAGGAGGCAGCATTGGCTCTGTCTTGACGGAAGAATCGGCTCTTACCGTTGGCGAAATCAAGATCAAAGAACGAGAGGGTTTGCCTAGACTGAGAGAATATCGGCGGGAACCCACGGTCGCGGAACCGCAAAGGCCAGAGAAATGTGGTTTAGACACAGGAGCGAAAAGCAATTCATGGTGTTTAGAGGAGAAGGGAGGGGAGGAGAAGTTGAGAAGGCTACAAATAATTGAATTATTCGCCATAGCTCCGGCTTCTTGCAGCAGAACCAGAACTACTCTTAACCGATAAAACTGTCCATAAAACTGTCCATAAAAAAAAAAAACACAACAGGTGGTTTCGTTCTGACACGTGGCAACATGGAAAATTTTGGATATGGAATTTCTGATAGTCAATATGAATAATTTAATTTACCAGTTACATTATCTATCTCTCTTTCTCTCTCTCTCTCTCTCTCTCTCTCTCTCTCTCTATATATATATATATATATATATATATATATAATATTTTGGTATACGTCCATTGTCAAAATTTAAAAATCAAAATTCTATTCAATAAATTTATTTAAATACCAAAAAATAAAATAACTACTTATTTATAATTATGGCTAAATATTACTCCCAATGAATTATTTAGGCAATTACTTATAAATGTATTAGAAGAATTGCCTTGGTTATTTAGTTAATAGGTGGGGGCGATTTAGCATCACCCTAAAAGAAACATGGGGTGGCAAGCCCAACCCAATATCTGAGATGCTGTTGAGCCGGGTTTTGCTTGGAATCGTCGTCAACTTCCTCAAACAGCAAACTGAAGGAAACTGAAGTAACATCCTAAATCAATCAAAAGCAAGCGACGGAGAAAAACCCTAGAGATGCACTCTCTCGCTTCACTTCGTAGTGCTCGTCCTTTCTCTGCTTCTTCTCTACTTCGATTCTATGGCGCTTTCAACCGCGTATCTGGGAATCATTCAGTATCAGCTGATCTTCCAGGCAAGGCTTTTTTTTTTTTTTTTCGGTTATATAATTTCTATTGCGCCACAAAGCTGTATGGAAAGTACTTAGTCTAATAGGATTTCACATTTGCCGATGTTTTGTTTGGCTGGTAGGAAGAATGTAACTGGGCGCAGATTTTGATTTATTGATGAATTATGTACTTAGTGGCAAGTTAGGTTTCCCCAAAATTTTCGTACCAGTTATACGTCGTAATTAGTTAATTTTAATTTTTTCAGAGATCATTTGCAAAAGGAATAACTTTTGAATCCTAGAAAGCTTGACTTGAATAAATGACAATGTTATCTAGCCACTGCCTTACAGATGGTGCTGCAAAAATGAAAAGATAGACACAGTAGATGTTTATGAAGTATTTTGAACTATTAGAGGTGTAGAAAAGAATGCCCATTCGAATTTTTGTTAGGCAGATGTTGATAATCTTGTAGTTGATGGATTTTCTTATAAAAACTCTGTAGGTTATGTAGAGAATGAGAAATGTTATTTTGTTCTTTGTGGAATGTTGCAGGAGGAGAAAGTGCAAAAAACATGTTGCGAGTTCCAAGCAATTCAAGTATGAATTTATGTTCAGTCGGTGCAAAAGAAAATGTTTCTGCTCCATATGCTTCAGGTTTCCGGAATTTCATTCATTCCACTGGTCAGAAGGATGATGAAACAGGAATAAGTTCCAGGCCCATGGACTTTGTGAGGGGAATAATAGAGGAAGATGGAAAGGGATTTATAGGGTCTTCTCATTATCCTCGCTATAATGTTGAGCAAAATGCTGATTTTGTCCACATAAAGCTGATGCGTAATAACACCTTTGTTACTGTGACGGATTCTAAAGGAAATAAAAAACTTGGGGCATCTTCTGGATGTTTGCCAGAACTCAAAGGAGGGCCGAAAATGTCTCGTTATGCTGCTGAAGCAACTGCAGAACATGTTGGACGACAGGCAAGAAATTTGGGGTTAAAATCAGTGGTCATGAGGGTGAAAGGGTTTACTTACTTTAAGAAGAAAAGACAAGCAATCATGAGCTTTAGAGAGGGATTTGGTAATTCTCGAGGAGATCACAATCCTATTGTATACATTGAAGACACAACCCGGCGCGCACATAATGGATGCCGACTCCCAAAGAAACGCCGTATTTAAGTGATAGCAAGCAAGCTATGATATTTTCTCTAGATGAAGAAACTTTTTGTTTGATAGTTGGTATGGAGCTTGAACTCCTAGGTGGTGAACAAACCTGTGGAAAAGGTTAAAAACCTGTAATGTCTTTTGGATTTTAGCAATAGAGGAAGCCAACATTACCCAGTTCATTTTTTCTCTTCTTTTATTGATGTTATCTGTGTTCATTATCTTGCTTGTTTTGAGATGTGAGAATGTAGGTAATGACTGACTATATTGTACTGAATTCCAATTTTCCTTACATATGTTGTACCAAAGTTTTCTTTAAAATAATTGTTCACCAATCACCATTATGCTCGTGGTATTGCTTTGTCTAAGAATTTCATGCTTGAGTTAAAAGGTGAAAACAAATAGTTATTATCATCTGCCAGAGAAATTTCAATTCTATATTCCATAATCAGAGATTACGAAAGTGCTGATAAAGCAGTTTCATTCGTGGCAAATGTTTCAAATCTTATTGTTATTGAAATTAGTTTCTACGCCCAAATGCTATTATATGGTTCTCCATTTTATACCCTTTAGATAAATGAAAAGGCAGGCGTTTAAAGATTTTGCTCTTTTAATTTTGGACCAAGAGTAGTTGGAGCATTCATACCGAATTAAAAATTTGTTGCATGTGTATAGTGTTGGTGGGCTTCTTATATATGTTAGAGGTGTAACGTGTACTGTGTTATTTCTTCATTTGGAGAGAAAAATAGGCTATTGGTACTGACCAAATTTGTTCTGCTACGTACAGAGTGAGGGGTCGTGCATTGCTGCAGAACTCATTGCTGTATTCATTCTGTTATTCCGTAGTTGATGAGATCGAAACCTGACAACTTGACAACCAAGCTATATTACTGTCCATGAGGAATGATCACTTTACGTTTGATTTATACATTGATTTATTTGTATTCCTTTTGTCACCCGTGTTCTCTTAATGTATAGCTTTATTATAGGGGAAGATGTAAAGCAAGCTTGCTTGCTTGTGGTTAGTTTTGATGAATCATTCCTCAAATCGGCACTGTTTTACCCTTGTTTATTCCAAATTAAACAACTAAAACAGTAACATGTTCTTCAAGGTTTCTCATAATGTGAGTGAGATCAGAAGGTATTAACTTGCATCAACTTGAGTTGAAAAGCGTTTAATTTGTCGAAGCAATATTAGAGCTGCGGCAGATGATCCAACATTAATCTGTATTTATTTGACTATAATTGGTAATCCGAATACATCCATAAAGGGGAACATGGGGTACCCCAAAAAAGAACTATTAAAAACTGATATATTGGCAAAATATAATTTGCCATGGTCCTGTAGACTGTAAATTATAATAAAACTCTGAATTATAGTAACTTCAGTCATCTAATTAACTTCACCTACTTGATACAGAAAGGAATTATTTGACGGCAAATGTGGTAAACTGTAATGAAACAAAGCCTTGGCTAAAACTACAGAGTATCTCAACGAGAGATTTAATGCCTTTCAACTTAAATTCATAAATAAATGAATAAACCAGCCTTTCCTAATAACCAAGAGATCCCAACCAAGTGCATAGTCTGAAAACTGGGAGCGGCAACTTATCGTCAAAATATCTTGTGCTATAAAACATTCCAAGTAGATGGATTTACAGAGACTTGAACCCCTGACTTGATTAGAAACTAAAGGTCACACCATTCGACCTGCAGCCAATTCTACATTTATAGAGATGAGGCATTAAATGCTCTGAAGTGGTAGAACATTGATCGCATCTATATATCCATCAATTTCTTTCTACTTCTCATAGCTCTTAGAAGCTGTCGAGAAGAGGCATTCTTCAAGGATCCATCATCAGCCAGAGTGTCGTTTCGATTTTCGCCGTCTCCCAAGAAGTTTTAGCATATTATCAGTGACATCTGGTGGTGAATCATCATCTTGGTCCTGACTGTTGGTAGAGGTGTGAGTTAGCCAGGCCAATGCCTCTATAGCAGCATCCCTTTCTGCAAGCTGCTTGTTTTTCTTTGGTTTTCCTACAAACTGCATTCCCTTGAATTCTACCAAGGCCCGAAACTCATTTGTCTTAAGGTGCTTAGTTTTGTATTTTGGAGGGGAATGCCCTGCTCTCATCAACAGAGTTTGTAACAGGCTTTTAGGATTTGTTCCATCTTTTGTAAATCTGTTGTTATCGGTAGACACCCTTGGCCTCTTGCTTTCACGACCAAAAACAAATTTTCCCTCACATAAATCTCCTAAGACCAGCTCTTGGATGGCAAACATAAGGTACTTGCCTTCCTTAAGGATGTCGAGGCTAGGATTGTCAAGCTGCATGATCAAACAAACATCATAATCAAGTAGAAGTTCTCATAGACTCATAATCCAGTTAAGTGGCTCTGGCTCAGTACATTTAGAAAGCTTTCAAAGGAAAATATCCAATAAACTCAGTCCTGATAAACACCAATATTTGAATCATAATTTGAAATGCAAAACATAAATTAGTGGTCGGTTGAATGCAGAAAATTGGTTCAATGGTTTCTGAATGCATTAGATGATAAAATTAATTAGACTTGTCAAGGGGCCTGTACTTCTGAGGTTTCCTTCCTTCTCAGCTTACAAACATACAGACCAATTTTAATAATTTCAAACAACCAAAATTGTCACTTGATGACACGAAAACAACAGGGTACAGTTTGATATTTAATTATTTTCTTATTTACCCCAAGGGGTACATGACAAGTGGAAAAATAAGAAAAAAATAAAAAGAAATGAGATCAACTATTTGTTGCATGTTAAAACAGAAATTTTTATCCATGCACACATAACTATTGATGAATGGTTTAATATCTTAGTTCTACCCAATATATATCTCACCTTTCTTTGAAGAAGTTTATCAAGTTCTTCCTTTAGCTTCAAACAGCATTCTGCTAAACTGGGATCCATGAAGAAATCAATATAACCTTCCAGCATTTTCAAATGCCCAGGCTGAGAAGAGGCAAGTTCGTGATTGTAAAATTCTAGCAGTTAAATGCCTCAGGACAGAGTGAAAAGTAAAATATTTGTCGATAGATGACATACCTGTACCCCTGATTTTAGAGTGCCACCAAAAAGGATAAGTATTGAATCAGATATTCCAGTAGAATCACGTATGAAAACGGTATTGACCTTTACTTTTTCGCCAAAGACCAGCCATGGGTAGGGAATTGTCTGGTAACGTGAATTCACAGAATTCTGAAGCAAGCATTACCAGTGTAAAAATAAACTGTAGGAATTCTATAAGCAACACTTGGCAAGTACCAAAAAGAAACGAAATACACCAATATTTATCACTTTGGGAGGGTATAACATTCATGTAAAAGGAGACGGATGGATATTATAGGAGATATACATTGTAAAAGGTTTATATTGATTACTTTACAAACTTGCCACATGAAAACAAAAAATGCATGTAGAATGAATCATAATATTTATGTCAGATGTGATAGATATTAGTGATACCGTTCCATAAAATGTACATGGCATTTATGCTCAAGCTGTGATCATTGACAAGCAGCCGACGGACCAGGACCATACATCATAATTCCCTACATTCATCTTGGTGGGTGTCAAGGGTGGAATAAGTTTCTTCAGTGTAAGATCTGATCTTGTAGTTCACTTAAAGTGAACAACAACTTGAACTTAAATTCAGATGCACGGCATCAGTTGTTATATATGGAATATAAATTTCAATTTCACTATCAGCCTGGAGTATATCCCAATGAAATAGAGGATAAACAGCATATAAATTGAATACACTGACCCACATATAAGTAGAAGGGTAAAAGAAACAGAAGATGAAGAAAGAAAGAGATACTTTCATGAACCATTAAATAAAAGTCTATTTTCGGATAGACAGTCACTTGTACACTCACCGCATACAGAAATACTTGACCATCATCCATTGTTTTGAAAGACATGGATGTCTCTCTATGCTGCAGATAAGAGAAAAGAATAGAAAATGTCAGCTAAACCAAGAGTTTCTGGATCAAAAATTGCATTTACATTTACAAGTAGGGATAACTTACCACGACAGATGCTATGCCAGGAAAGAGGCCAGAACATATGACTGCACGGACCATTGACTGGTTGTGACTTAATTTGTTGTTGGTGGCTGCATCTTCAGTGAGTAAGCCAGCATCTCTTAGAATGAAGGTAAACTGCTTACGAAGAGAATGGATGGCTTGAAGAGTTTGCGCAGACAGGAAATTTCTCCAACAGTATTCATATGCTGATCCTTCTCTTTCAGCATCTTTCCATCCTTCATATGCACGGACAAGAGCCATATGATCACTGTAGTCCTTGGCAGAGAATCTAGACTTTGCTATTTCAGCTAACTGTAACAAAGAAAAAAAAAATTATTAATCAATGAACTTTGTTAAGAATTGAAATCTGATGCTGCTCTTGCTAGATCCTAACAACCTCCTACAACATCACAACAGTGCATCATGTGGGGTTTGCCTTAAAGCACTATGTCTAAGCAGCTCAAGAGGCCCTAACTACAAGAATGAAATCAGTACCTTGTGTTGAAACTCAACTATATGCTACAAAATGTGTTAATCTCTTCAGTCCTTTCACTGTAGACTATAGACACCCACAACATGCTCTCACATCCGATCTTTTGACAGCTTGCCAAGACTATGGCCAGCTTGGGTTAAAGACTATAGTTCAGTTCATTAGAGGGAAAAAAACCTAGCAGAACATCAATAATATGCACCATTGTCTTTCCTGATATGTTTTTACCGAACAGAAAATTAACAAAATTATACTTAAAAGTTGGTTAAGCTATATACAAAATACATATCTTTGATGAACTGCATTTCTTTGCAAGAACAAACACATAAAACGTCTATAGTAAAGGATAAACCAATCATTCCAACCATCTCATCCTTTAAATATCTCAAATTCTGTTTATTCTTTCTGCAATATCAACACTGTTGCAATTAAAAGATCAAGAGTAATGCAAAGTACTGCAGCACCATTCACTCTATTATAGCTTCAATAATGAAAAATACATGAGTTTTTTTGTTTATCTTCCCTGTATTATGCATGTATGGCAAGATTTTGCAATTAATAGAGCTCTTCCGGTTTTCCACCTCATTAAGTGGAGCATAAAAGCATCAGAACTAAATTCTCAACAAATTTCACAATTATTTCCCAATAACTATACATAAAATCCTGCTCTACAAGTCCACTTCATAGATCTCAAGGTTACATTGATAAGACAAACAAAAATGCGGGGTCAAACAGCATTCGTTAATGCATATCAGTTACATGTTGATTTCAATACTTACGTTCTTCTTTTCTTGGGGCAAAAGGAAAGGATCCCTGACACTAAGCCCAGATACAATTGTTAAAACAGGATCAAAGCAATGAAATATTGCACCCATGACTAGCATTTTCCCTAGCTTGGGATCTACCGGCAGCATTGACAAAAACTTTCCTGAGTAGAAGGGAAAAAACATAAGAAAAACAGAGTGAATAACTAACCATGGAAAATATACTAATAAATCTCTTTTCTCATAAAAGAATAACCAAACTAACCAAGGTCTGTCAGATTCTCCTTCTCATCTAATGCCCCAATCATCTTCAAAAAGTCGACAGCATTCTGAACCTGTCATTAATAAATTTATCAATTTGTGCCATAGACTAGGAAATGAATGATAGGACAAATGTAGAAAACCATGGTATCATTTGAACTTAAGATTCGTATAATGGATGCAAATTCTTTTGATATACTGGATACGACAACACCTACAACATACATAAATATACCTGCACACTGAATCCCAACCAAAATATGGATGTATTAAAGCTTTAATAGATATAAGTGGTATATAAATAAATGGATGTGTTATTTCTTGTACAATATGAAATTACTTTTATCCATTTATTTATATAAAGCCTTCTTTATCTCTCAGGACAAATTTCCATCCGTGCACAATGGTATGACCTAACACATTTGCTGGAATCTAATGGCCTATGACAAGTCGTTCTAACATTCTAGACCAAAGGGATTCCACTATTTAACAGAAATTTCTACACACTTGCAGTGCATGTCTGAGCACAAATCTAGAATAAAGGGAACCTTCATGGTAAAAGTTTTAGTTTTGGCCACAGCTCTAAAAAGTTTAATACACGCATTGTGTTAGAAGGAAGAGCATGCTATCTGATAAGATTGGGTAAAGCGACTAAGTTCATAACAAAAGAAGCTTCATGCTTAGAGATTTACAGTCGGATAATTTAGTGTCTCAGGTCTATTTAAGTTGGTCAGATCATACAAGGGATAGTTATGGAGGATAGTGCAGCTTTGCATTCTTTTTCTGAGATCTTTGATATTTTACTTAATTATAGAATTTTAGTATGTCAATTAATCTTTCTTCACCAAGGTTTGACTTAAATAGAATAATAAAAACAGAATAATTTGTGAGCATTCTAGTTATTCTTCGTGGTTGAAAATTAATGTTAAAATAAAGGGAAGATAGTTACAAGGGAGAGAGAGACTGAGATTCTTGACATTAAAGCCAAGATTCATAACATTCTTCAGCAACATGCCATCATTCATAGCACCGAGGAGAACCTGAAAGCATAAATAAATGCATGCAATTACTTACTGCCAATGGTTCTGGTGGCTGCAGAGCAGCTGACAAGAATTCTCCGATGCTTCCGACTTGCAAACACTTTATTTGCAAGCAGAGAGAGTTCAAGGGAGTTCTCAAAAGTTCAGGAAGTTGATATTCAGCAAATGCATCATAAACACATCTGGGATAAAGGTGGTAACATTCTCCAGGCTGCAAACGACCAGCCCTTCCTCTTCTCTGCAAGCCAGGTATAAAGCAACAATATGCCTCAGACATGAAATAAAAGATCATTTGTCGATGCAACAATAGGGCAATAACAGATGGCCATAGAATCCTGTAAACTTCATACTATATGTATAATGTGAAGATATCAAACTAACTAAGGCTGCTAAAAAATAACAATGTATTCGCGAATAGCCTCAGGCTGCGAAAACTTTTAAGCCAACCTAAATGTATCACGACAAAAGCAAATACTACCATCCGCCAATAATTTTGCACATTTATAAATAAGGAAATGATTCAAGCCAGAAGAAGGTTATGGCTCTTCAATTTTACTAACTCAGCAATGCTTTCAAGTGATTTTCCTTTCTAGGCCAACTAGATGTTGGCGAATTTTAAAAAAAAGAAAAGAAAAAGATCCTCTGAATTTCTTTTATTCTTATTGTCAAGTAAATAATACTTGTGCCCCCACAGCAGGAAATAACACGATCTCGCCCTTTATGCTATTACTGTAAAAGAGAATATGATTATGCCCACTGACCCTTGACAATGGTGCAGACAAAATTAAGGATTATACCAGTAATGGAAAGAGCAGAGTCCAGTCTATATTACAAAGAAACTTACCTGTCGAGTAGACGCTTGAGATATCCAAGAAGGTAGCAGACAAGGAGTGTTATTCAAGGCATCATAACTGGTTTCCTTCGCTTTTCCACAATCAACCACATAGACTATGTCATTAATAGTAATGCTTGCCTCTGCCATATTTGTGGCCAGAACAATTTTACGTACATCAGCAGGTGGTTTCTCAAAAATGAGTTTCTGCAGAAAATAATTGCAGGAGATGGTAAATAATATGATATAAACTAAGGAATCAAATGCACATGAGCTAACATTCTTATGTAGTACAATCATCGATAAAATTACAAAATGCAATTAAGGTGCGATGAACTCCAGCAAAAGTTGGTGAGTACCAATCCTCACATTTAAGGGCAGAAATGCCTACCTGTTCAGATGTAGGCATTGATCCATGACAAGTTAGAAGCAGAACTCGATTAGGATCTCCCAAAAGGGGATGAGCTTTAAGTTGATCCCGCAAACAGCTGATATCCTCCCAGCCAGTCATAAATACTAACACAGCACCTGGACGTTCTTTTCTACATATATGGCATAGAACTGCCTCAATAAGGTTAAATCCTATGCAATCAGGCATCCAGTTCGCTAGAGAATCACGTGCCCTGGAGCTGTAATTCTCAAAACTAGATTTATGAAGAGCATCCTGTCAAAAAGAAGGTAGCAAAGTTCAAGCTATGGACATGTAAGAATCAAATGATGCACCTTTTGTAGACATTGATGCCACCTTAAGTCCTACTCAAATAAAAGAAATAAACTGGAGCTTCTCAAACTTCATATTCAGACCAATCTACAGATAGATTTAGAGGGTAAATATAAAAAATCTATGAATCAATGAGCATGAAAAGTAGTAGAAACTGCTCTTCATTTTATAGGCTATTTTACAGTAAACCACTACCTAAATTGCCAACCAAAAATGTAGTCTACAACACATTATTCATTGTAGAAGACAAGAAGGTAGCTAATTTGTTTATCATAAAAGCCCTCACTTCCATCTTCCAACTAATGGGGCCGAGCTAAATGATAGAGTATTCAGACAACATGAAAAGATGCCACAGTTGGGGAACAAGCAAAATCAGTCTTGATGTGGATGACAAAAGGCAGTGCAGACGATTTCAATATCTGCATTGGTTTGCAAGATGAGGGTCATACAAATTTCTTCTCAAAGCAGTAATAGACGAGAAAAAGCATGACTCTTTCTCGATAATTGCAGGTGCAGGCGCTTTGAAGATTAAAGTGGACAGGATTGAGAGCAAAACTACAAGATGGAAGTAAATGACTGAAAAATGTATTGTTCAAATGCTTTTTTGCAAGGGAAAACAACAATAGTTAGATTGGGGTCTATGTAGTCTCCTCCAGCAGGAATGAAGAAATCGCAATGTAAATGATCATACCAATATTTTGGATTTATATAGATCATTCTTTATACTTCTAACTGCAGATAAAAGCTATGAAGATAGTTTACTGTTGTACCTCAACGAGGGCAGTGATCTGGTTTTTCCTTTTCCGTGGCAACAGCTGCCTCTGTGTCTTCCACATTTTCTCTTGTCCATAGTCATCAATTTGGTTGAAGGAAGTCAACTTATAGCCAGTCATTTCCAATATATCTTCCAAAAAGTGGGCTTGCACTGGATATGTAAAGCCCTGAATAATATAAAATGCATACAATTCACACTAAGGAACTCTAACACAAGAATAACTTATTCAACATTCAAAATGTTAATCTCATTCAACTCTTCAATAAGAAAATTCACAATGCCAGAGACTACCATGTAAATATTTTTAATAGGAGGAATAAAATTGGCAAGTTAAGTTTTTCGGAATGGGGGTTGAATGAGATAGAACTGCATTGTTGTTTTTCATATGCATATGCAAGCTAAATTGTTGTCATGATTTGAATGGTCTATGGAACTAGAACTTAGATAACAAAGAGATGAGTGCATGTTGAGCATGAACTCAACTTCTAGCTTACCGGAATGTGAATTGTGGGTGCTCCTCCAAAATAATTGGAGAACAGCTCCGCATTCAGAGTGGCACTCATTAAAATCAATCTCAAATCCGGACGACGTGGAAGAAGATCCTTCAAGACAATCAATAGAAAATCTGTAACATGCAAAAGAGCAAAAGAAAGGTTAAATATCCGAACACTGATATCACAATGCTGCTTGAGAAAGTCCAACATTATAGTAATATGTTACTAAGCACACCTTCATTCATGCCTCGTTCATGAATTTCGTCAACAAAGACATGGGTGATACCATTCAAGTTGTGGTCGCTTAGTAGACGTCGAAGTAAAATACCACTAGTACAAAAAAGCAGATGGGTATTTTTTCCTTTCATACCTTCTAATCGAACTTTGTAGCCAACCTACCAAAAAATATCTGTTGTAGTATAGCAGCAAAATAAAGAAAACTCTTTTAATTGAAAGACTATCATGTGAATGGAGCAATTTATGTGTTTATGTGTGCATCTGTTAGTCGATTGAAGGAGACAAGGCTCACTGTTTCACCAAGAGGCTCCCCTCTCTCTGCGGACACTCTCTCTGCAACAGCCATAGCAGATATTCTTCGAGGTTGTGTGCATATTATGCTGCAGAATGCACCACGACCAGATTCTATTTCTGACTCTAATATATATTGAGGTAGTTGAGTGGTCTTGCCACATCCTGTTTCCCCAGATATTACTATAACCTACAATAGTGACAATTCATAAGAATGTTGATGTCTAAATCATCCAAAGAAATTATTATTCTTCACTTGTTGGAGAAGCTATTATCTTTTCAGCCAAGGTGTTACACTTCATGATGTTCACAACACACATAGAAGGCGGTAAGAAGAAAGTCCAGTCACTTGGAGCTATAAATGACAGGTCAGAAGGAATAAGCCTAAGATAATGTTGCAACGAAGAAGAAAACATACTAAGAGCATAGAGAAAACCACAAGCAATGAGTGAGGAAAGATAGTCCCTTTTCTTTTCCAAAATTGACTTTCAAAGTTCATTGTGGATGGTCATCTACCAAACAGGCCCTCATTTTTATAAATACCGCCAGTTCCAACTCACAACCAACATGTTCTACAGGTAAACAACAAAATGGATATTCATTTTCAGATATTGAGCACTTAATTATATGATTAGCCGAGATTAAATGAAAATTCAATATGAACATTAAGAAGCAATTCAGACCCCTACAGTAAAAGGTAAATACAAAAACATGAATGCCAAGACAAGTTCAATATAGAATGACAAAGGAAGGAACATTTCTCCATAAAAAAAGTGCATAATGTTTGAAAAGCTCAGTTGGCCTATGAGTTCCATGGTCAAACCTGATTCCGAGCTATTGCTTGAAGCAGCCTTTCCTTTTCCTTGAATGCAGGTAGAGATTTCCGGAAGTCCATCATCTTATTGCCTTCAGGTGATTCCTGCAAATGAAGAGGTAGTATATTTAGGAGTGACACTGGAATACACAAGGTAATTGGAAACAATACTTTGCACTGCACAATATAAGATTGAAGGGTAAAAAAGAGAGAGAGGAAACAAATTGCTGCAGCTAAGAATCTTTAGCCAACTAAATCATTGCACAAAGCATTTGGCTGTTAGAAATATTTGCTATTAAACATTGAACTAGCTGAATCATACCTGCCAAGCCCTTTGCATGTTACGCATTTGCAAACTCCTCCTTTGAAGTACCTTCTCCATTACAGACCCATCAAGGAAAGAATCTGAATTCTCATTCAGATTCACATCTTCAGTCTGATTGATAGACTTAGATTCATTTAAATTCTCACTGATCTTTCCAGAACTTAACTGAGTTCTATCCATGTGTTCCTGCAGTAGACCTTCAACTCTCCTCTGCAAGCCTAGTGGGATAACTACCTACACAAACAAAGAATCAAAGTGTCAACTTAGAGCAACAAAACTCCATATCTATAGAAATGAAAGCTTTCAAGATCTCCTTGAGACTCATACCTCCCTCTGTGGCCGCTTATCATCCAAATCAGGCCTGTAGTTGGGAAGAGGCACCTTGCTTGCAACCACTGCCTTTCCATATATTTGACTATTATAGCAAGAATCAGTGTGTAAAGTAAAATAACATAATATCCTCCATAAATGACCGAAAATGTAAATAAAAAAGCATATGGCGCTCATATACCTGTAAAGTCCCATCCTCTTGGCAAGAAAGGAGACTTGCTCGTAGTCTCTTCTATCTCTTTTATCTCTGGATATAATCTCCTGATCAGTTTCACTGCGTAATAGCATACTGAGCTTCCACTTCCACTCATCAATGTTGGCCACTGACGATGATGCCTAACATCAATACTTGAAATTAGTATTAAACCATTTTTACACTCAAATCACTGTGAATCAGAGTTGGGTAAAACTAATAAAGAATGAACCTAGGGCCGTTAAAGCTAACTATGTCCCTATCTTGTACAACATATTTTATTATTTCCTGTTAAGCAAAACCACTAATGGCATTTCTGGAGAGTGCCTTTGACAGCACCAAATGCACTAAAAAGAGCCTTCATGTCTATTTTACGGTGTTTTGATAAACAAAAAAGCTTTTAGGGACCAAAAACATGGTGAGCTTTCTGAAAAAGCACTTCACAAGATATTTATTAGGGAAGTGATTTTTGAATATGAAGAGCATTTGAAATGCTCTCCAAATAACACTTGATAAGTTATATTCAGAAAGTACTTCTATTCAGAATAGGTTTATACAAAAGCACTCATATAAACATTTACCACGAAGCCATCCCATTAACAAGTACCCCCTCATTGTGGCAGCAACCAAACAAACCATAGAGTTACAGATACAACCAAATATCCGAAACAAAGCAAAATCCTTCAATAAAACTGAATGAATTCCCCTCTTTTTTCCTTTCTAACTTCTCTCTCGAACTCAACAAAACAATTAAAGCAACTGAAGTAAAACAAACAAAAAGAAAAGAAGACTCTTAACAGACCTTATGCCCCTCAAAGTCGCACTCGTACTCGTCATCAGAGAACTGCTCGACAGCATACCCGCAAAAACCACGTCGTATGGGTGCAGTAGATGAACGAGGAGGTAGCAGCACAAGCCAGCTGAAAACGGCGTTATTGTTAGCTTCGTAACGGGAGAGAAGTAACGGACGGTTGTTGGAGATTGAGCGTATTGACCCCAAAAGAAAACCTGCTACCTTGTATTTGTGCATGTTCTACTGAGAGCAGGGCATGGCGCTCCCCGTTAACCCACGCGCCCTGCTCAGATTTAGACAACGATTTTTGTTTATGGGAGTCCAAAACTCTCGGGCATGAGCAGATGATTTCTGTCCGTGTTAATAAAATGACAGGAAGAAAAAAAAGAAATTCTATGTAATATCAGCAAATTCTTAAGGTAATCAGACAGAATTCAAACTGCACAAAAAAGAGGGACGGGCCTGGGCAGATTTGAACACAGAGGGAAAGACGAGTGAAGCGATTTGGAAGCAAAGCTCAACGATGACCCAAGAGCAGAGGAAGTTGTTCATTCCGTCTGTTTTTTCAGCGATTATGGGCCCAGGTAAGTGGCGTTTGGGCTGATATTTTTGGGCCGCCATGGAACTTTTTGATTCCTAGTTGTACCCATGAGCTGTGCATTTAGTATTATCTTATAAATGGCCCATAGATCGAAGCCCAATTTCCTTTTAATAGGCCCACGGTAAAGGAAGGCAATAACGAAAAGGAAACGACAAAAGGAGGTTTTGGATTTTGGGTCCTCTTTTTGTTCTTCAGCTTCGAAGTCGAATACTCGAATTCGCTCCTCTTTCATTCATACTCTTCTGTTTAAAATTTTCAAGTCCTGGCTCTCTCCAGCGCAAGTACACCAACATGAACGCCCCAATAATCGGTGGGTTTTATTCCTTTTTTTTCTCCGCTTAGTTTCGTCTCTGTCTTCAGTATAAGAATTACTGATTTCGTATGTATTTTTTGTTGTTTCGTAAGATCCTCTGCAAGGAGATTTCCCGGAGGTGATAGAGGAGTATTTGGAACATGGGGTTATGAAATGCATTGCGTTTAACCGTCGTGGAACTCTTCTTGCTGGTAAAGCTGTTTGCTTTCTCTCTCTCTTTTTTTTTTTTTTTTCCTTTTTCCTGGGTAATGTAGCTGTTAATGGTAGCTTAGCTGGTTGCCGTTTTAGTTGTTTTGGTATATTTTACTTTCTGGGTGATTTCTTTTGGGAAAATTTGAAGATTTTGCATGGGAAGAAAGTAATATGTTGTTCCCAGGCAGTGAGGGAAATTTTTTTTTAGTTGTTTTAGTAGATAAATCCACCGCGATTAAGGTTTTTGCTGCAGTAGCATGTGAAAATTAGCTTCAAAAATCTATCAAAAGATGTATTCTTGTCTGTTTTCCCCTCATCTTAATGGATTAGCTGGTGGCATATATTTCGAAATTTCAAAATCATAGTTTTATGTTTATTTGATTACTTATTTGGAAATACGCCATGTATTTAGTGACCTAATTAGGTTTTTGAGTCAATTAAGAGTCGTTTATTTTGATGATGGCAGATAATGCTAACTAGCTAGAAGTTCTGACTTCATTGTAGAATTAGAGTAAATGCTTGTTGAAAGATATTATTTTACTTATATAGCTCAGTACATGGCTCTTGGTGTAAGAAATTTACTTTGCCTATAATATAACAAACCTTGATAACTATCTTTTAATAATTCTTTAAAATAATGAGTTATTGCATATAGTTAAATCTAGCTTACTTTGTGTTTTTTTTTCAGTTGGAGAAATTTTGCGAGAATTGGTTGAATATATTCTGTGTTCTTTACTGCTTGCTGACTACTGTTTTTTTTTTTTTCATTTTCTTTGCTAGCTGGATGCTCTGATGGGAGTTGCGTTATCTGGGATTTTGAGACCAGGGGAATCGCAAAGGAGCTTCGGGATAAGGAATGTGTTGCTGCCATAACAAGTGTCTGTTGGTCAAAGTATGGTCATCGTATACTCGTGTCTGCTGCAGACAAGTCATTAACAGTTTGGGATGTCCTCAATGGAGAGAAGATCACACGCATAGTTCTGCAGCAAACTCCTTTACAAGCTCGTCTACACCCTGGTTCTTCTACTCTATCTCTCTGCTTGGCATGCCCCCTCTCATCTGCTCCCATGATTGTGGACCTACATACAGGAAGTACAAACACGCTCCCAGTTGCAGTTCCTGACATGGTTAATGGACTTGCCCCTCCATCACGGAACAAATACTCTGATGGAACTCCCCCTTTCACTCCCACTGCTGCATGCTTCAATAAATATGGGGATCTTGTTTATGTCGGCAACTCCAAAGGGGAAATTCTTATTATAGATCACAAAAGCAATCAAGTGCGAGCCTTGGTTCCTGTATCTGGGGGTGCTGTGATAAAAAATATAGTATTCAGCAGGAATGGGCAATATCTCCTCACAAATTCAAATGATCGAACTATCAGGATCTATGACAACCTCCTGCCTTTGAAAAATGGACTTGGAACACTTGATGAGATAGAGAAGGGCATTGATGAGCCAGATGGCATTGAGAAGATGAAGATGGTTGGATCCAAGTGCTTAGCACTTTTCCGCGAGTTTCAAGATTCAATTACCAAGATGCATTGGAAAGCTCCATGTTTCAGCGGTGATGGTGAGTGGGTAATTGGTGGTTCCGCAAGCAAAGGGGAGCACAAGATTTATATATGGGACAGGGCTGGGCATCTTGTGAAAATACTTGAAGGGCCAAAAGAAGCATTAATAGATTTAGCATGGCATCCTGTCCATCCCATCATTGTCTCAGTTTCCTTGACTGGTTTGGTTTATATTTGGGCTAAAGATTATACAGAGAACTGGAGTGCATTTGCTCCCGATTTCAAAGAGCTCGAAGAAAATGAAGAATATGTAGAAAGGGAAGATGAATTTGATTTGAATACTGAAACTGAAAAGGTGAGTTAAAGAAATAGACTAGCTGAGCAGATCTATTGTTCTAGTTCATGTTTTTAAAATATATTTGTGTGCATGCAGGTGAAAGAATCAGATATTAATGAAGATGATGAAGTTGATATTGTCACAGTAGACAAGGATGCTTTCAGTGATTCAGATATGTCACAAGAAGAGCTGCGTTTCTTGCCTGCCATTCCTTGTCCTGATGTTCCCGAACAGCAAGACAAGTGCGTAGGGAGTTCTTCAAAGTTGATGGACGCTAATCACTCCGGGTCCCCTCTTTCAGAGGAGGCTGCACAAAATGGACAAGCAACAAACCATGCATCCAGCCCACTTGAAGGTATTATCATGCCTATTGAAGTTTCTTGATTGATAAAGTCTGATAAAAGTGTTCTGAGCTCATGATTCGGAAAAAGTACCAGAACATGCTTTGTACCACCAGAAACTGTTAATCTCATTAGTAGTTAAAAATTTATATAAAATCAGAAGGATAAAGCAATTTAATAGAAGAGAAAAACTATAACCAAGAGCTTAGAAATATTTAAATAATTTAGAATAACAAGGCTGGGAATATAAATGCAATAAAGTAGAATCTATAAGTAAACCTAGATCATGAAAGATTATTAATCAACTAAGTAATACAATTCCGAGCTAATATATTCTCTAATCTCATACATAATTGGTAGATTGTTGAAAAGAGGTAGATAACATAATAAATGAACGATAACTTTTGAGTCCTTGATTCAAGTATAACCAGCAAGACAGGCTTAAGAAAGTTTCATACTTCTTTAGTAACCAAATAAGAGCTGGACACAAGTCTTAAGAAAAGAGAAAAAAGGAAAAGGGGTTTTAGCAAAGAGATGTAGAGGAGGAATGAAGAAAGCTGTACGTGAGGCTGAAGGAAATTAGGAAGGAGAGGTTCTGCTGTTATGACCATTTTCTTAAATTTTTATAGTAATTTCTCAGTAAACACAAACCATACATACATATTAAAAGCTTAAATGCCCTTGTGAAAAAAAATTCTGGCTTATGTGATTCTTGCCATGCCTGTAACCCTAGTGCGTAGAGATATATATTCTTATCCTCATAGGAAACTATTATAAACTGTATCTCTGAACACCAATTACAAAATGGAAAAACCTTATAAGCTGGCTACATAACTCATTATTAGAGTTCTGGAACTACGATAAATGTTTCTTGTAATTTGTTAAACCAGCTTGAGATTGGACCCCATCATTTGGCAAACTGTAAAGACTTTGTACAGATGCTCAATACATTCACACATAATATTACTAATTCTATGTGTGGCAACCTTGCCTTGAGCAAGTGCTTGTACCCCAATTCTGTTTAACTCGGTTGGTTCTCTTTCTGATCTGGTGGGCTAGCTAGGTCCTTTGCTTAGCGAACTTGTTCTTTCATTGCCATCTTATCGCTGTCTGCATCATCTCAGGCACCATAGAATAATGAATGAGTTATTGCATAATACTTATTACTGTATGGAGAAGTGCAGCTGTAGTGTTAATGGGTTCCATAAGTTTTGGCCAATTATATATTTTAGGGCAAAGTCTCCCTTTTCACTAACTCCAAAAGCTTCAATGTACGTGTTATCAAAGTGAAAAATTCTCAAGATTGTTTCTGTCAAGAAGTTTCATTTTTCTAATGAGTACTCTGCTCTAATGACTCTTATCCGGGGGGATATTATGTGAGGAAACCTTTGCTTGAAATTTTTCTGACCTGCATTTGCTCTAGGATATTTTATCTAAAGTGAAAGTCTCAATTATTGACAAGAGAGGAGCCAATTTGAGATTTACTATTTTGCATTATGGATATTGTGGTCAATGAATGAGAGTTTAAACTGAAAATTGATTCCTCAAGACTTTCATAAAGAATACAAGCATCATAAAAGAACTTCATTTCAGATTATTGAAGAAAGCATTTTCCGTAGAGATTGATGTCATTAACCATTTGTATCTGTATACTTCCTCAATGTATCAGTCTTTTGTTCTGGTCAGTAGATTTATGTTCTGTATAGTCAAAGTAACCATTTTCTTTTTCTTTTGACAAGAACCTAACTTACATTAATCAAATAAATCACTGAATACTATTCTTTGATGGATAATCTGTTGCAGAGGACACTGGAGGAACACGCTTAAAAAGGAAGAGGAAGCCTTCAGAGAAGGGTTTAGAATTGCAAGCAGAGAAGGTCAGAAAACCCTTGAAATCTTCTGGTAGATTGTCAAAAGTGAAAACTAAACCTATGGTAGATCAGGATATGAGTAATGGTGTATATGGGGATGATGTTTCTGATGAGTACCATTAAACTATAAATCTATATATTTTCATTTGTACTAACAAGATTTCCTTTTCCCAGCTGAACAAGTTAGAGTCAATATTTAATTCTTAAATATCTTTGGGTTGGCCAAATGTGGTCTCACTCGGAATTTATATTTTATTAGTCCTCAAATGTCTATATTGTAAAATCAGGATATCTTTAGGACGCACTTGGGAAATTAAGTGAAAAGTCTTGGAGTAGATGTGATGTGGGCACATGTCACAAGATTTTTTGCAGATATTACATTTTATTGTTTGGACAAAATTGTCTCCTGGAATAAAGAACATAGCAGCCATAGTGAATGTGAAAGAAAAAAATCCAGATGAAGCATCTGGGGTTTCCTTTAGAAGGAAATCCGAAAGGTTTGACTTTTGAGATGTTATGGTGGAAAGGTGGAGATGGTAGCATGGAGCTTTTCTTTGCAAGGGAGGAAGGCCTGCATTTTTTGCCATCCGATATCAGGTTTGTTTACACATGTTTTTCTTTGCCTCCTACCTCTGTCTATTCAATATTCCCATTAAAAGTTATTGTACAAAGTTCCTTTTCGTGAAAGACATGGAAAATCCTTAAGGGATTGTGTGGCTAGATAAAAGGTGTTATCCAGTCTGGAGTTGAAAGGAGGTTTTTACATGTGGACAACTGGTAAAGTGAAACTCAGCCTGTGAAAGCTGCTTTGCAGATTTCCTTTGGAAAGAAACTTCCTTGTGAAGCAAATTTGATATTCAACCACATGGCTGAGATGCTAATGTTCCTAGTGGATGGAGTAGAAGGCTTGGTGAAATCAATATCATAGCAGCAGCCTATTCTCTCCTCTTTATTGTTTTAAAGTAGATGGATCACGATACAATTTTGGGCGGAGTTGTGGATTGGCAATTATATTCTTGCTCATTGTTTTCTCGTTTTTGTAGACTATCTTCGTCCCTAATATATTTTGGCGGGCTCAATCTGATTTCCTGTGGATTGGAGATTTAATTTTGAAATTTTAAAGATGCAAAGATGGACAGCTTTTCTTTATTACTGTCATTAATTGAGAATGTCCCCTTGGATTCAAATAGGAGGGTACCAAAGATTTAAGAGTCTTGGATATTTAGTTGTCTTCCTCAAATCTTCTTTTAACCAGCCAGTCTTCAAAACTCTTTTTTTTAACTGGCTTGTTGGTGACCCATCCTTTCTGTCAGCTGATATAGCTAATACAAATTTATGAGTGAAGGTTCTGTGCAAATTCAAATTATCTGTGGGTTTGTCACTTTAGCTCCTCCATTGCTTGTCTCTCATTGTTAGTTTGGTGCAAGAAGGATGAAAACTGGTGTTTGTAGAACCTTTCTCATGTATAACAATGCTTGTGGAAGAATGTGATGCATTGGTTAGGGATTAAACCTCTGGTTTGAGATGTACACTGATGGCCACTTTTGAAATAATGGATGGATATTTGACTTAAGGATTGATTGGGTAAGGTAGGGTAGGAAATCAGTCATACGATGGGATTGACTTCTGTCATACCACATTCTTATGCTTATTGTTTGCTGGCAAAATTGAAATTAATGTTAATATACTTAGTCTAAAGAGTGTATTTTTGTGAACAAAAGCTTGTATCTGTAAAAGGGTTGAGGATTTTTAACAGTTTATTCCCTTAGCTTAATCTTCAACTTTGTATTCTGTCTATTCCAATCCCATTTGTAATAAATAAATAAATCAAGTTAGAAAGACTTATCTTTAATTAATTTTCTTTTTCTTCAAAGTGTATAACATGGGGTGACAGAATGTAATTGAATTAAGTATGCAATTATCTATACATTAAAAATATATATACATATGAAACTGTTAGACATCAAGCATTGGCAGCCTTAGTCTCAAGACCAAAGCCAAAGGGGAAGAGTGGATCATAATTTTTGTCACCAACATTCATTGGTAATTGATCAACTCTTTTGAACCAAGTCCCAGCCAAACTTTCCTGTGAATGGATAATCACCAAACAGAGCATCTGGAACACCTAGTCCTTCACTTCCAGGAAGTCATGCAGCCACCAGAGCATCCATCACTCCCATGTACGGCTCCATCACGAGCGGCCGGCCAGAAACGATGAGAAGACACATTTTACCTCGCTGCAAACGTTGTTGATAGGGTCTGGACCGGGCATTGGAAGAGTGAGGTTTGTATTGTCACCCTTAGTTTCGGCATATGCGTCTCTCCTACAACAACTATTTCGTATGAGAAGTCGTTGGATTTCACAAAGTGGGAGTCTGGATTCTCATTGAATTCTACTTGTTGGCTTGATCGCTTTGAGAATTGTAGTTCCTGTTTTCCAACATCAGTATAACATTATTAATTAATTAATTAAATGCAATGAAATGTTTTAATTAGTACTCTATTTTTTTTAATATATGTATTTGTACCTTCTGTGTAATTATTTCCACTGCCTCCTTGCCATTCAATAGTCCAGCCACCACAGTGAAATCCCAAATTATTAGCATGAGTACCGGCAACTAGAATCTTTGGGGCTTTCTTTGAGATTGGTAATAGAGGCTGATCTGATAATTTTCCATTTTTCAACATTTTTTTTTTAAATTTTCATCGAAAAGTTTTAATATTATTAACTTTAAAACACGTATGTATATATTAAGATAATTATACAAATTTTACTAGAAGGTGTATTTAATAATAAAAAAACTAATAATTTTTCCTTCAAAGCTTCATTAACATAAAATTTGTTTTATGAAACTCTACATGTATAAAAGGTTATTTCAAATGAACAGCTCAATATATATTGTAGATTTGTAATTATTGGTGACAAATGTACTGTTGCAGTAGTTACAATTTAGATAAACCCAAATTAATAATAGTCAAGTTTGAGATATATATCCATGTATTGGAAGTTTATTAATAGACCATCTCATGACCCTATTATTTCGGCTAATATTTATATATATGACCCTTCTTTTCCGTTTACTATTTTATTCTGAATTACACCTATTTTTCTCTTTTCTAAATTTGTTTTGGCTAAAATTAGATAATAAATTGTGTTATATATGTCTTCTATTTCTCATTCAAATCCTACAAGCAACGGTCTTAGCCTTGCTGAATCTGTAGCGCTCGTTTAGGCTAAGAACGTTATTAGAAGATGAAGACCAGTGCAAGAAAATTGATCCCCCTGGTGGGAATTCTATATTTGTGTTGCTTTGCTTCCCAGGCTGTTGCCAGGGCTAAAATAGATTCAAATGAAATGGCATACAAAGATCCTAACCAGCCCGTGGAAGCTAGGGTCAATGACTTGCTGAACAGAATGACTCTTGCCGAGAAGATTGGTCAGATGGTCCAGATTGAAAGAGTTAATGCCACCTATGATGTCATGAAGAACTGCTTCATTGGTGTGTCTTCTTTTCCATTTCTTTTAATCTAGATTAAAGCTCTTGTAAATTCTGGTATGAATGAGATTCAAACGGTAATTACAGGGAGCGTTCTGAGTGGAGGAGGAAGTGTGCCAGCTCCAAATGCAACAGCACAACAATGGGTTGACGCGGTAAACCAAATTCAGAAAGGAGCTTTGGACACACGACTCGGTATTCCGATGATTTATGGAATTGATGCTGTTCATGGTCACAACAACGTTTACAAAGCCACCATTTTTCCTCACAATGTTGGCCTTGGTGTCACCAGGCAAGTCTAATAACGTACCTTGTATTTACTTATTATTAATGATTTCCCTTCTTTAATTAACTTCGAATTATTCAATCTTGCGGCAGGGATCCTATGCTTGTAAAGAGAATCGGTGCTGCTACTGCACTCGAAGTTCGGGCAACAGGCATTCCTTATGCTTTCGCCCCTTGTGTTGCGGTAAATAGAATATATGCATCCTTTAATTTGAAGAACGTGATCATCACAGATTTCATCTTTTTCAACATAAATAACAATTATAATGCAGGTTTGCAGAGATCCCAGATGGGGAAGGTGTTATGAAAGCTACAGTGAGGACACCAAACTTGTACAATCGATGGCTGAAATAATCTCAGGTCTACAAGGAGATGCACCTACTGATAAAGTCGAGAAAGGATATCCATTTGTCTCTGGAAAGTATGTCAGAATTATTCCTTCTCTTCTCTTCTCTTCCCTTATTTAATTTCTTCTTCAGACAATTCTATCTATAAATTTCTGTAATCTTTACATGTATGTATGTTATTATATAGGGAAAAGGTGGCAGCTTGTGCAAAGCACTTCGTGGGAGATGGTGGTACGGATAAGGGTATAAATGAAAACAACACAATTGTTACTGAGCAACAATTGATGGATATTCACATGCCTCCTTACTATAATTCAATGGATCAACGTGTATCTACTGTTATGATCTCTTATTCCAGTATCAATGGAAAGAAGATGCATGCTAACAAAGATCTCATTTCGGGGTATCTCAAGGACACTCTCAAATTCAAGGTAATTAATTGTAGTATAGAATCGATACTTTTTTAATTTAAATTTATCTAATACTTTCAAAGATTTTTGTTAACAAATTCTATTGTTGTTTTCAGGGTTTCACAATCTCAGATTGGGAAGGGATTGACAGGATTACGTATCCACCTCACTCCAACTATACTTATTCGGTTCAGGAATCAGTTTTGGCTGGCCTTGACATGGTAATTACTATACATGCTTAGTTTACTAATTTCTATATATGAAAAAATGATGAAATTAAGAGGATTAATTATATAAGTATTGATTAATATTTTTTTTTTGTTGGTTGACTATAAGCAGATCATGATTCCTTACAACTACTCAGAGTTCATTAACATCCTGACGGATTTGGTTAATACGAATGTGATCCCAATGAGCAGAATTGATGACGCTGTTACCAGAATATTGAGGGTTAAATTTGCCATGGGACTCTTTGAGAACCCATTAGCTGATTACGGTCTTGTTGGCAAGCTTGGATGCAAGGTACTTTATTATTAAATTAGCAATATATATATATATATATGAATCATAAGTAAATCTGTATTTTATAAAATGGGAAAAGTATGATATAGCCTTGCATCAATGATATAAACACAGGAGCATAGAGAACTAGCGAGAGAAGCAGTGAGGAAATCCCTCGTGCTATTGAAAAATGGAAAATCATCAGATCAGCCCCTATTACCACTCTCAAAGAAAACCCCAAAGATTCTAGTTGCTGGTACTCATGCTGATAATTTGGGATTTCAATGTGGTGGTTGGACTATCGAATGGCAAGGAGGCAGTGGAAATAATTACACAGAAGGTACAAATACATGTACTAAAAAAAGCGGAGTAATAATTAAAACATTTCATTTTATTTAATTAATTAATTATGTTAATTATACTGATGTTGGAAAACAGGAACTACAATTCTCAAAGCGATCAAGGCAACAGTTGATCCAAGCACACAAGTAGAATTCAATGAGAATCCAGACTCCAACTTTGTCAAATCCAACGACTTCTCATATGCAATAGTTGTTGTAGGAGAGATGCCATATGCTGAAACTAAGGGTGACAATACAAACCTCACTCTTCCAATGCCCGGTCCAGACACTATCAACAATGTCTGCGGTGCAGTAAAATGTGTAGTGGTCGTCGTTTCTGGCCGGCCGCTCGTGATGGAGCCGTACATGGGAGTGATGGAAGCTATGGTGGCTGCATGGCTTCCTGGAAGTGAAGGACAAGGTGTTGCAGATGCTTTGTTTGGTGATTACCCATTCACAGGAAAGTTGGCTAGGACTTGGTTCAAAAGAGTTGATCAATTACCCATGAATGTTGGTGATAAAAATTATGATCCACTCTTCCCATTTGGCTTCGGTCTTGAGACTAAGGCTGTCAATGCTTGATGTCTAACAGTTTCATATGTATACATATTTTTAATGTATACATAATTGTATACTTATTCAATTACATTCTGTAACCATATGTTGTTCATTTCGAAGAAAAAAAAATTAATTAAAGACATATAAGTCTTGCTAATAAATTTGATTCATTTATTTACTTATTACAAATGAGTCTAACTACTTATTTATTTTTTAATAAAACTTCTGGGGTGAGACATTATATTAAAAGGAAAAAAATTAAAAAAAGGAGAAGTACATGAAGTTCAGAAATTAAATATAAAGATACAGCAATCTATTTTTTTTTTTGGAATTTAGTGTTAATTAATAAAAAGTCATTGGTTGACAAATCTACTTTCAGTGGTGGCCTTTGTTTTACTGCCGCTGGACCGCCTCGACATAGCGGGCATGCTCTACGAATTATATCTCATTTAGGAGCTACTAAAATATTTAATTAGACATTTTTGACTGAGAAAATATTCCTTAATTATTTAACAGAAATAACCTAAAAATGGGATGTGTGGATTACTTTGTTTGAGCATTCTTGTCGTTGAAAAACTTGGTCTCCGAAATTTGAATATTAATTGGGATGTAAACAATGTGTGACCGAACATTTAGGACAAACCCTTCATTACCAAATAATTGAGCACACTATTAGCATCCATTTCTGATCTATTTTTAATTTCTATTCTAACATTAGGTAGTGGATTTTGTTATATATACATTATTTTCATATCCCACAAGGCAAAGGGCTTTTGTCCCATGTTTGATCGTTCAGGTTGGAATATCAGAAAGATGAAGATTAGTGCAAGAAAATTGATTTCCTTGGCGGGAATTTTATATTTGTGTTGCTTTGCCTCACTGGCTGTTGCCATAATTGTGAAGAAGACTATAGCGGACTCAAAAGAAATGATATATAACGATTCTAAACAGCTAGTGGAAGCTAGGATTAAGGACTTGCTGAACAGAATGACTCTTGCCGAGAAGATTGGACAGATGGTCCAGACTGAAAGAGTTAATGCCACTTATGATGCCATGAAGAACTTCTACATTGGTACATTTTTTTTCCAATAATTTTTTTAAGTGGTCTATAAATGTAAACTAAATCTCTGCTAATTAAATTTTGGTCTGAATGTTAATTGCAGGGAGTGTTTTCAGTGGAGGAGGAAGTGTTCCAGCTCCAAATGCAACGGCAAAACAATGGGTTGATATGATAAATCAAATGCAGAAAGGAGCCATGGCAAAACGTCTTGGTATTCCAATGATTTATGGAATTGATGTTGTTCACGATAGCAACAACGTTTACAAAGCCCACCATTTTTCCTCACAATGTTGGCCTTGGCATCACCAGGCAAGTCAATTTAATTAACTTCTCAATTTACTTATTATTAATTATTTATCTTAATTCTTTCAATTGACTTGGAATTATTGAATTTTTTTGCAGGGATCCCAAACTTGTGAAGAGAATTGGTGCTGCAACAGCACTTGAAGTTTGAGCAACTGGCATTCGTTATGCTTTTGCCCCTTTGTGTTGCGGTAAATAAAATTAATACATCCAACCCTTAATGTAAAATATCATTACAAATTTTATAACATATTCACAATTTTTTTCTAACATAAAGATTATATATAACAGATATAATGTAGGTTTGCAGAGATCCCAAATGGGGAAGGTGTTACGAGAGCTACAGTGAAAACACCAAACTTGTACAATCGATGGCTGAAATAACCTCAGGTTTACAAGGAGATGCACCCACTGATAAAGTCGAGAAAAGATGTCCATTTGTTGCTGGAAAGTAAGTATATACGTCAAAATTCGATCTCTTATTTTCCATTAATAATTTGTTCAGACTTTCAATTCTAAATATAAAATTTCTAACAAATATAGGGAGAAAGTAATAGCTTATGCAAAACACTTCGTGGGAGATGGTGGTATGGATAAGGGTATCAATGAAAATAACACAATTATTACTGCACAACAATTGATGGATATTCACATGCCTCCTTATTTTAATTCAATGGATCAATGTGTATCCACTGTATGATTTCTTATGCCAGTATTAATGGAAAGAAGATGCATGTCAATAAAGATTTGGCTTCTGGATATCTTAAGGACACTCTCAAATTCAAGGTAATTAATTTTGCTAGTTGATAAATTATTGGTAATTTTATACTTCAGAATTTATCTAATAGTACTTTAAAGATATTTTAACTATATTGTTGTATATCAACCATAGGGTTTCAGCATCTCAGATTGGAAAGGAATTGACAGGATTTCGTATCCACCTCACTCCAACTATACTTATTTGGTTCAGGAATCAGTTTTGGCTTGCCTTGACATGGTAATGAAGTTATACGTATGAAAATGATTAAATTAAGAAGATTAATTATGAATTGATAAATTTGGTCTTATTTCATTTTTTCTTTTTTGACGATGAGCAGATCATGATTCCTTACAACTACCCAGAGTTCATTAATATCCTGACAGATTTGGTTAATAAGAATGTGATTCCCATGAGCAAAATTGATGACGCTGTTACCAGATTTGAAGGTTAAGTTTGTAATGGGACTCTTCGAAAACCCGTTAGCTGATTACAGTTTTGTTGGCAAGCTTGGTTGCAAGGTACTTTATAAATTATTAGCCACGCATGAATTATAAATAATTATGTATTTTGTAAACTGCAAACTTTTGATCATTGCATCAACATATACACTTAATCATATATGAACAGAAACATCGAGAACTAACAAGAGAAGCAGTAAGAAAATCACTTGTTCTACTGAAAAATGGAAAGTCATCAAAACGACATTTATTACCACTCTGAAAGAGAGCTCAAAAGATTTTAGTTACCGGCACTCATGCTGATAATTTGGGCTTTCAATGCGGTCGTTGGACTACTGAATGGAATAGAGGTAGTGGGAATAATTACACGGAAGGTATAAATATAAAAAGTATATATATTAAAACATTCATTTTTATTTAATTAATTAATCTTGTTTTGATGTTCGAAAATAGGAACTATAATTCTTAATGCAATCAAGGCAATAGTTGGTCCAAAAACAAAAGTAGAATTTAAAGAGAATCCAGACTCCAACTTCATCAAATCCCACAAATTCTCGTACGCAATAGTTGTAGTAGAAGAGAAGTCATATGCTGAAACTAAGGATGACAATAAAAACCTTACACTTCCATGGCCTGGTCTAAACGCTATCAATAACATTTGCGGTGCCGTAAAATGTGTCAGTTGTTGTAATTTTTGATCGGCTGCTTGTGATGGAACCTTACATGAGAGTGATGGATGCTGTTACACCCTTAATTTCGTGGCACGCAACATGCTTAGTGTTGGCCTTGCATCAAGCGGGAAGGTTGCAGAAAAATGGCATAAGACTGCACAGCGGGTCTCGACGGATTGAGATGAGGGAAAGAGACTACGTTGCGGAAAGTGTTGGTTGGCATTCGTGGATAGCTTAGTGTTATGGGAACACTAGCTGACCAACCAGAATAGTGGGAACGCACCCATCGGACCCGAAATGCAGAGGCAAGCGGGGATGGTACAGGCAGCAACTGTGCAGGAGCTGGGCTGTGCAATGAGTGGCGAAAATGGACTTTGCGGGTGAATACGGAAGCGGGCCATGGGCTAGCGCGCTCAAGGCAGTAGCGGGGGTATTCGGTAGGGCCTCGGACGGGGTGCATTTGGTGGCCTTCAAGCAAGGGAGACTTATTCTTGATGAGGTGTCAAGCAAAGACTAAGTCAATGTGACTTAGTGGAGTGGTTCCTTAGTTTAAGGGTAGCGGCATACAAAGTGGCCCTTGACTTGTTCATTTGACTAAGCAAAGGTGTAATGGCAACATGTAAATAGGACATGTGGCCCTAGCAACCAGGGGTGTTGGTTGTCTTTGCTTGTATATATATAGTGCCTTGTGAGAGTGCTAGGGAGATAGAATTGAGTGAGTAAATCTCTAGCACAACAAAGATGTAAACATTTGTAATCTTTTCTTAGAGAAATAGAAGAGTTGAAGAGAGTTGTTTCTTCGTAAACATTGTGCAAGTGTGCGTTATGTTTATTTGTGTGCAGAAAATTTAGAGTGTTGACCCTCCATTGCGGAAGAGAGTGTTGCTGGCCGAAGCAATTTGGTGCAAGCGCAGGGTTGCCGCATCATTTCAAAAGTCCCCTGTGATAGATGTTATGGTGGTTGCATGGCTTCCTGGAAGTGAAGGACAAAGTGTTGAAGATGTTCTATTTAGTGATTATCCATTTACAGGAAAATTGGCTAGAACTTGATTTAAAAGAGTTGATCAATTGCCCATAAATTTTGGTGACAAAAATTATGATCCACTCTTCCCATTCGGCTTTTGTCTTAAGACTAAGGCTACGGCCCAAGCTTCATTTATGGTATGAGCTTCAAGTTTATATTTATGGATAGACTACAGTACATCAAAAGGATCGAGCATTACATCTATTAGTAATTAATTTTTGAAAATTTTGTATTAACTATCTTAAATTTTGTATTAAAGAATTAAATTTAGTTTTATGATTTTAGTTTTAGAATTTTAATTTTCTTAATATATTTTAAGTTTTGATATATTGTAGTCAAGTCCTTATATTTGCAATGTAAATAAATATATACTTTTTCAATATCACATGTAAAAAATTTTCTCTTCATTGAAGAAAAAAATAAAAATCAGTCTTCTTAATTTTATTTCTTTACTTATAATTTATTGCAAATAAACCCTGCATCAAAATGAAATTGAGTTTCCAACTTTTATGTAATTAAACAATATTCTTTCCCTGTCAAAATTTTTAAAAGAAATTCTTGTTGATATTAGATCCATTAATTTATGAGATATATAAAAATATACAAAATGAAAGTGAAAAGCTTTTGATGAGAACAACCTCACTACATTACCACATACTATTGTGTAATTAAAAAATCTAGATACTTTTTATTTCATTTAAGTAATCTCAACCGTTAAAAGTGTTTCGATTTAATAGTATGTAAATAATATAAAAAATTATATAAAAATTATTAATTCGTCTCTAATATATATTTGAAACACATTACAATATTATATGATTACGCGATCATAAGTTATAGTCTTTTTAACTAAAAATTTAGAAGGACCAAATATTATAACAATAAAGTTATTATTAGATTTTTATTTAGAGATTATATAGTGAAAGATGTACAATTCATTTCTCTTTTTTTTGGTAACTTTTCGATTAAAATTTTTAATGTTTGCTATAATAACTCTTAACTTTTTATTAGAAATTTAAACTTTTAAATTATGTTGTGAATTATAATGAAAATTAAAAATTACAATAAAAGAATTGAAAATTATTAGTCAATTTTAAGAGCGATGTGGTGTATATTTTTTATGCAGTATAACATAACACCGTTAATTATTATTATGACTGTTATATTATGAAGTGGATGTATTTGTGCTAAGAATTTTTGTGAGAAAAAAATTGTACTCTAATTAGTAAGGTTTCAAGATCTGAAACTGATTTTTTTTTTAAAAGCAAATTCACATCTCAATTCAAGAATTTAGTAGAATGTATCAGACTTTAAATTATTTCAAGCATGGGAGCAGTTTATATATGACAATTCCCAATATAGATTCAGCGTGTGAAAAGGGTTTGGGTGATCCATTCCATGTAAACAACTGACTCAACTTAATTGCTCCCAAAGATTGCAGGACAAACAAAGAATTATTCTGCTTTATTTGTAATAGAAGTAAGTTATACCTCACAAAAAAAACCAAAGGATTTCAGGCCCTGAAGAAGATTTCGTACGTTTTGACATAACCCAACCGACCAAAAAAGAATAGTGCTACTCTTAAGAAAGAACAACATTCAATCTTCCCGTTACAAAATTTTCAGTCCTATAAAAGCACTTGCACATTGAAAGCACTCCTATCCATAGCTAGCTATACATATATATATTCCCATTTTGTAATCGAAGGAGAAAGGAAAGGCAATTAACCAACCAAACAAGACAAGAACTAATTAAGTAATGGCTAAGGAACCACAAATTGGTGGAGCTGTTGCTGGTGTTAACATTATTAATGAGGATTACCAGCCTTTGTCCGACTGGAAAGAAGAACCAGAACGTAATATCCTGCTTGTTCATCTTCCCGGTATGTCTTGCTTAAATGTACTTTTTTGTTCATTTTTCTCTTAATTTTACAAAGATTTTCTATTTTTTTTTGTTTTTTATGATTCTGAAATAGATGATTATATTCCCCGTCCCACCTAAAATTTTCTCTTTGTTTTTGCAGATTTCTCGAAGGAGCAAATACGAATTACGTGCGTGCGTTCAACCCGTATAGTTCGAGTTATTGGCGAGCGGCAACTTCCGCATAACAAAGGGAGCCGATGCAATCGAGCTTTTCAGATTCCACAGAACTGTAAGATTGATAAGATTCATGCAAAGTGGCAAGAAGGGACTCTTATAATTACATTCCCAAAGGAAACTATAACACAGCCACTTGCGAGGAAAGAGGAACCAAAAGCTGCGCAAGAGGCTCCTAAAGCAGCTTTTGAGCCAAAGTCTCCAAAGGATATTCATCTCATAGCGGCTTCTCCGAAAGCAACTGCTGAGCCAAAATCTTCAAAGGATTATCAGCAAGCGGCTGATAAGGAGGCAAAGTATTCTAAGGATCGGCAAGCTGCTCCTGGAAAAGCTGCTGCAACTTCTGTTTATGAAAAACAAAGTGAGGTGAAGAAGGATGCTTCTGCGACAGCTACTTCAAGCATTGATGGTGAAAAGAAAACAGCCAGGCAGAGTATTGACGCTTTAAGTGCTGAAAAATCTGAGAAAGAGGCTAAGCTACAGAAGGATACTGATCGTCAAGAGGCAAGCACTTTTCCAAAAGCTGCTTCCACAACGACCACTAGCATGAAGCAAAAGGATAAAGGCAGCAGTCTGGTTACCAAGGCTGAAACTATTGACCAAATGACAGAGAAAGAAAGAAGAGAAGCCATTGAAAATACTGCTACAGAATCAAAAAAGCCCGAACACGTAAAAGAAAGGACCGCTCAGGTTAAAGAAAGCGCTTTCCCAAAGACATCAGGGAAGGAGGAGAAATCTGTTGGTGAAGAGAAGCAAAAGGAAAAGAAAAGCATAACTGCTGCTGCTGCCATGAAAGCTCTGAAAGGACTTTCCATGGAACAAAATGAAGATAAGCAGCTTTTGATAAACGTGGGCGTAGCTGCTCTGCTGCTTGTGGCACTTGGTGCTTATGTTTCGTACAGCATTGGATCTAAATCCAAAGTCTAATTCTCCAAATTTCAAATGGATTAATGTACTTTTAAATTATGTATTGTAAATATTATTTTCATATGGATTATGATCAATTTTAAATAATGCAAAATAATTGGGATATATATAATTCATAATTATTGATCAGATGGAATAAAATAAATAAATAAATCCTTGAATTCACAGTAAAATAATTTTGAAGGAAAATATAATTTTTATTATTGAAAAACCAATTAATAATTAATATATAAGACATCCATATTTATATAAAAGATAAAAATATTTTTATTAAAAAATAAAGATTAAGAAAAGAAAATTAAGACATACCCTTAAAGTTTATCTCCAATGATATATACCCATAAACATTTGAGCTAATTATAAATATCTCTTAATATTTGAATAAAAAACAAATATCTTATAAAGTTATTAACCACTATACAAAATAATAATTATTTTTTAAATATTTAAAAAGTATATAATAAATTCTTATTATTAATACATAATAATCCGTAAAACATTTTAACTTAAAAATAATATAATAAATAATATTTTTAATTAATAATAGTCATTTTTATAAATATATTTTAATTTTTTTATAATTTTATCTTATAATATTTATTATTTTAGATAATTTAATTTTTATTAAATTAATATATTGTACAATGAACAATTTATTTTTATTATATTAAATTTATTGTAAATAAAAATATATTATAAATAAAGTTAAATTTTTATGTAAACAAAAATAATTTTTACTCAAATTAATATTATTTAAAATTTATGTTAATATTTTATACATAATAAATAATATAATAAAACTAAAATTGTCTTAATTTATATAAGTTTATAATATTAAATTTTACGTGAATTAAACATAATTTTTTAAAATAAATTTTATTTAAATTTTATTTTAATAATTAATGTAAAATGAATTAATATAATAAAAATATTTTAAAATAAAATAAAAAAAAAAAAGAGAAAATGACAATTATCCCCTCATTAGGTCCTAACCTACTTGATTTCACTCTTGTTAGTCCAAAATAACCAAAAATCCCCCTGCCATTACAACGGCGACGGGAGAAAATGATATTTTAAGGTTATAATGGTCTTTTACGCTGAGACTGGGACAACATCTGATATGGATTTGATTTGGAAGTGACATGGCCTTCTTAAAGGTGAATTTTAAGAAAATAAAAATCCTTCCCCTTCGTAAAACAGAGTAACTCTACGACGATACTCGTTGCCTTATTTCACTTCAATTTACTCGACCCACATACAGCAACCGTTTTCCGCCATTGACACCGATCATTTTGCCTCCATAAAAGCCCTAGATTCAGAGTGGGAGAGGAAATAGGGGAAAGTTTGTTATCAATATAAGGGTTGTGAATTAAAGCTGATGTTAGGGTCGCTGAAAGTTGTCCAAGTTCGGGGATTTCAAGCAAAAATACCGATAAAATAAGCGAAGGTGAGTGCATTTTCAAAATCAGAAAACATATATCAATAGTGTGCATTCGATGATATGATTTGTGCATGTGTTGTTGCAATTTGTTTAAGTTTTTTATGTTAAGTAGGAATTTGTGAATGAAAGTTTGTGGTCTTAGATGGGTAATATGGGATGTGAATCGGTATTTGAATGGGTGTTTCTGTGCATGCGTTGACTGTGTTATTTTCATAATTATCGTCATACAAAGCTGTGTTCTTGTCATGTGTCTATGTCTTTGTGGGTTTGTTGGAAATTTGTCTTTTTTTACGAAGCTGAGTGCATGTCAGATGATAATGTTATGGCCTGTTTTATTTGGTTGTATATATTGGCATGTTACTTGGTACAAGTAATATAATAAGTGGTGCACTTTTGATGTTTTGTTTGGTTGACATGTTTGGTACAAGTAGTATAATAAATTATGCATTTATCTATACATTGGCAGATGAGAATAGTTAAAATATTTGTGGATTTTTGTGGGGTTCACCATGAGTTGGGTGGATATGATATAAATCGTGTGAGTTTGGTGGTGTGTGTTAATGATCTGATGAGGGATATGTTTCAAAGGGGGAAATATGATGATGAGAATTTTGTGTGCAAGGGCACATTACCTTGGTCAGAGGAGAAATTACTAATTGAATTAGACATGCAATTTATGGAGTTTCTGAAATTACATTTAGCTAAGGGAGCACAAGATGTGAACTTAAAAATTGACTTATTGCCCTTACAAACACTTCCCTTTGATCCAAATGTAGTGCCAACAAACTCATCACCAGCCCAAAAAGGCCTAGCTAGCCTAGAAAACCCATCTGACCCTGGTGATAGCCCAAATAATGATGTGCCCATATCCCAACTAACTCAAGCCAATATTACCCAGCAACCAGAACATTGACCCCTAGATCTAGAGTACAACACGCAGAGTCATCCCTTCACACAGAACCAACTGTTACACCATGGGATTTGCTAGATGAAGATATACTGCCAGCAATCCAAAGGCTATTTTAATAAATAATGAATAGTTGAGTACCTGATATTGGAGAAAGGGATGTTCTTGATGTTGATGTTGATGGTGGATTTTTTTGCTGATGATGAGGATGATCAATTTGATTACAGTGCTGCATATGAATCTGAATTTTCTAGAGAAAACCCAGTTGGTGATGATGCTGATCTTCGAGATTTAGATGTTGGTATTCGAGATATAGATGCTGAGAATGAACCTGTTGCAGAAGATGGCGGTAAAAAGAGAAAATTCAGTTGGTGATGATGCTGATCTTCGAGATTTAGATGTCGGTATTTGAGATATAGATGCTGAGAATGAACCTGTTGCAGAAAATGGCGGTAAAAAGCATAATGATAGTGATGATAGTAAATCTGATATTGCTTATAGTATTGACAGTATTAACTGGACTAAGCAGGAATTCATAGATGTGATTTCTTCTGACAGTGAAGGTGAGGTTCTCTTGATCTTACAAGTTCATCAGATTGTGGGATGATGGCAATTTTCTGAGTACAGTGATAGAGCTAATGAATATGCACATGTTGATAACAATGGTGGTGGTGAGGGTGAAGAAGTTGTACTTGATAGGATGGGTAAAGATATAAGGCATAGGTTATACAAAGGCCATCCAAAGGGAGAGCATGTAGAGTTGCATGTGGGCCAAACATTTAGTTACATTCATGCATTTAGGGATTGTTTAAAGGATTATACTATTCAAGAAGGAGTAGTGTTTGATAGAATAAAAAACGAGAGATTAAGAATAATTGCTCTGTGCGCTCTAGGTAACTGTGCATGGTGCATGCATCAGTTCTAGTGGATAAGGTGACCTTCATGGTGAGGACAATATTTGATGAAGACCATAAATGTGATAAAGTGGTGATTAATCTAAAGGTTACCAGTGGTTCGGTTGCTAAAATACTTTATTTCGTTATCAAGAATAACCCAGGAATTGGCACATTTAGAATATCTGAGGAGTTGAGGATTAGGTATGGCACTGCAACAACTAAGAGAAAGTTGTATGCTGCCAAGAAGAGGGCGTTGAAGTTAGCTATGTGAATGCAATTTTTATGACAAACAGAGGGGCAACAGTAAAGATCCAACAAGTTGCCATTGGGTCTACCACACTGTTTAAGAGATTTTTCATAAGCTTCAAGGCATAACAAACAGGTTGGATGAAAGGATGTAGAAACTTTATCGGGCTGGATGGAGCCCACTTGAAGTCATTCAATGGTGGAGTCCTGTTATCAGCTATTACTTTGGATACCAATGATGGCATCTTTCTTTTGGCTGTCAGCATATGTGAAGGGGAGAATAGAAATAGCTGGATCTGGTTGTTGGAATTGTTCAAAGAGTATATGGAAATCATGGATGGAATGGCTATTTTAGTGATGTCAGACAAATAGAAAGGGCTTGTTTTCGCAATTTCAGCAGTGTTCCCTCAGTCTGAAACTAGAAACTGTGCTAGACATGTATACACAAACTTCAAGAAGCAATATTCTTCAGAGGTTCTCAGAGAATTATTTTAGAAGGCTGGGAGAGCATACAACAAGGTTGACTTTTAGTTTACAATGGATGAGATACTAGCAATTGATGAAAGAGCTCACCAATGGTTAGTTGACAGTGATCCATTAACAAGGGCATGCCACAGTTTTAGCCCCTTTTTCAAGACTGATGAAATCACTAACAACATGACAGAAAGCTGGAATGGCTTCCTCAGTGAGTTCAGATCAAGGCCAATTGTAGAACTCCTGGAGTTTATCAGAATTAAACTAATAAGGAGAATAGTTAGAAGAAAGGAAAAAAGAGAGGCATGGGAAACGAAATAACCTCCCAGGATCGCTAAGAAGATTCAGAAGATGGCCAAGATTGCAAGGCATCTTATGGTTGTAAAGGCCAATAGGCATGAGTTTGAAGTCTTGGAGACTGTCTTAGGCAAACAGAGACACTATGTGGTAGATTTACAAAAGCTTTCTTGTGAATGTTATGGTTGGCAACTGAATGGGGTGCCATGCAGTAGCATGCATTTTGCAGAATAATGTTGACCCTACAGATTTTGTGGACTTTACACTCACAAAAGAAGCTTATTTGCTTACTTACTCTGACAGCATATACCCTATCCCTGATGAAGTCAACTGGCCTGTTCTGGACAAACCTGAGATTAGTCCACCACCTAGAGTTACACAGCCTGAAAGGCCAAAGAAAAAGAGAAAGAAAGAACCTAATGAGGTACCTGCAGGTAGAACAAGATTCACTTCAAGGTGTGGAATCTGCAACATACTTAGACATAATAGAAGAAGTTGCCCAAGCAAAAAGGTTAGTATATATGTTGCCAGTTAAGAATAATAAGGTATTTGTCATTCTGTTTAAGTGTAGTTACCATAATAACATTTATGTGCAAACCACAGGGGCAGGTCATTCCTTTGCAACAAGCAAACGCAAGGAGGCTCCTAACGAAAATGTCATGCATACAGGTTTGCTTTACTTAAAATACTTACATCTGATATCTCATTGTAGAACTGCTAATGTTGGCTTATTGTCAGTGGTATGCAACAACACCTTCTCATCATGCACACTGCACAGAACCTCGACAAAATGTCATTAAGAGAAGGCATGAGATGAAATTGAGGAGCTTCAGCCAATCTGAGCCCCCAAAGGATGCATGTAGTAGAGTTTAAATGTAATGCAGTGATGTTATACTTCCAAAAGGTAAAGTGCATGTTTGGCAAATATATGTAGTGTGTGTAATGAGTTGTATTATTGATTTTACATATTTAAAGTTCGATCCCTTAATGGAATTCCTATGTTCCCTTGTTGATGTTTTTGCAGCAATGGTTTGAGATGCAAAGGCAGGAGTAACATACACAGGGGATATATTTGACTGACTTTTGCTATTTTTTGTTTTTTGACATTGCTTGGAACAAACTCATACAATTGCTAGTATGTGCATGCAATTTATTTTCTATTAACATGGACAGTTTGAGTTGTGGTTTGCATACTACACTAATAAACACAATGCATGCACATGTATAATGCCAGCAAATATATAGATCATTAGTAGTATTGGCACATTTTTTGTATACTTTGTAGAAATATATTCAAGTTGCCATTGTATCTAAACAATTCACCATATGCTTTTGGAAATGAATACATTGATATTTTTGGATATCTTGTTGATAATCTCTGTTGACATATTACCACTATATCAAACTTTCTTCCACAACATAATTACACAGATGCATAATAATATCAAACATGCCTTCAACATATTTTGCATCATTACTAAATTTTTCAAGATTGCTTCTGTTCTATCTTCATGTTGTTCATGGTGTTCATGTTGTTGAGCAATGTTCCCTCGTGCTGCAAACACATTGGATTGAATTGGTTGTTTACATATGCATCATTATCTTGTCTGTGTGAATTACTTGTAATCTTTATTGAGTTCCCAGAATTTCCTAGGCTGCAACTTTCACTAATCTCTTCTCTTGTATGCTTCCAAAATGTGAAATACCCATAACCAGGTGTTCGATTGCCAAAAAAAAAAGATTGTTTGGATTTTTTGTAGTCTCTGAAATCCTTATCCCTGCCCTTTCACCACAATTATATTCTTTATTGAAAAACCTAATAACTCCACCATTTATCTGATTAAGATGGGAGATTTGCATTTACAGTCTTCCTCTATCATTGATCTCCTCCTTGCTTGGACACCAAAATTCAAAATACTTATAACTTGGCTCTTGTGAGCAAAAAAAATAAAGTTTGTTTGGATTTTTCTGTGTCAGAAATTTGGATTCTTGCCCTTTCACCACAGTTGCATTTTCTATTCTTAAATTTTATCAACCCTTCATTCATTTGCAAGTCAATGCTTTCATCTGATGAAGCTTATTTGGACATGATTTTGAAACTTTTAAGATGTATGTATGGTCGGAAGAAAATGATCAATATGGCCAATGGAGTGTTGGTTTGTTTTTAGTCAAGTTTGGCAGCAAATAACTTAGTTATAGGTATCCAAATTTTTTTACCCTTTTTTTGCCCGTTATCTATCTCCAACGGATATATATGCACAACCACCATTTAAGCTTCTGACATTAATTTTTTTTTTACTTTTTAATTATATTATTATTATATTCCTTCTCAAACAAAAAAAAATATTTTCATATATTTTATATTATATATTAAATTGTTTAATTCAGTTGTAAATTGATGTTTCATCATTAACTCATGACATATCAGCATCAATGAGGGCATTTTGGTAAAACGTCATATTTTCGGTTAAGTTAGCAGAATATCGCAAACAGCAGGGGGAAATTTGGTTATTTTAGACTAGCATGGGTGAAATTAAGTAGGTTAATGAGGGGGTATTAAGGGTGTAATTGTTAAAGAAATAAATTAAATATATCATTTATTATATCATTTTAAAGTTAAAAAATTATATTGATCATTATGTATTAATAATAAAGATAAAATTATTTGTTTATATATCTTTTAAATATTAAATAGTATAATAATTATTTTATATAAAAGTTAATAATTTTAAGGTATTTATTTTTTATTCAAATATTATAAAATATTTTTTATTTTAAATATTTATGAGTGTTTTTGTCTTTGAGTTAAAACACGAAAAGATATTTTTTAATAAATTATCTTATTAAGAAATAAATTAACTATAGTTGTAATTATATTGATAAATAATATAGACTATTTCATCACGTCAATAAATTTATTATCCAACAATATAATTCCGAATGTCAACATGACTAATTATAAAAATGCCATGGTTAATAATATTTTAGAATCCATAAATTCTAAAATTAAAGTGTTTTGCCCAAGTTCTTTTGCATCGAATTGGTCATTAATTTTCAAAAAATAAATGGAACTACAAATATTTTTATGAAACAAAAGTAGAAGAAAAGGAATCATCAATACAAATTATTGCACATTTAATTTTCATACTTTTATGTCTTAAAATGAATAAAGAGAGATTTACTTTCAAGTCTCGAAAAGCTATTCCATCACTTCGTGAGACAGAAATCTCATCTCTACAGAAACCAGTCTTCTCAAAAATGTAAAAAATCGAAAGCATAGTCGATTTTAACTCCATGGTCTAATAGAGTTTTTACTAATTGTATTTGTGGTATTGTAGTTGATCTTGTATTTTCACTTCTGATAATTAATTACCACATGGTCTAGGTAATTTAATTTTAATGTCGTCAACTTACTGCTTATCTTTAAAAATCAAAACCATATAAAACTTTTTTTTTTCATTTAAGAAATTACTTAACTACACTGATGATGAAGAATAAACTTCAGTAGTTCCAAGGCGAAAATAACAATAGTAATTTTCTTAAAGAATGTATAATAATATTGGGATCGTCGTAGAAAATGAACTATATATGAATTTTTTTCTATGGATTTATCTATTTTTTTTAAAAGAATTATATGTACATAATATTTGCCCATGTATAATAATAAAAATTTACTTTGTTATTATATTTTTATTTATGTATAAACTTATTTTCTATTATATTTTTATTTGTTGACTACTCTACGAGTAAAAGCTTAGATGAGGAGACCTTCCCATAATAAGAGTTAGCAAATTTTGATGCTCTCCTATGTGAAACTGTTTATTCAATAAAGTGCAGTCGGAACTGTTTTTTTCTTTATAACTCCAACCCCTACATTCAAGTAATAGAATTTAAAGAGTAGAAGACAAATAAAGAACTTCCCTAATAAGAAGTTAATGATATAAAATTAAATTAATGATTAAATTACCACATACAAAACCAAAGCAATAAATGAAGAATAGTCTAATTTACAAGCTTTTATTAGCACCTAAGAAAACCAAAACAATCGAAAAAAGAATAGCCTCATTGATAGGACAATAATAACATATCAGATATATACCAAAATTCCAATCTCAAAACTTGTCACAACACACACACACACACATATATACACACACACACACACACACAAATGAGCAACAATTCCATCGAGTACATTTTCATTCATTCAAACTCATTATACATTGCGAAAGCAGAGAGACCCCGGAAGAAGACTAATTAGAAAAAAGAAATGGCGATGAGGGCAAGAGCTCGACCTTACCTACCAAGACAACCAATGCTTTTCACTTTTGAGCATTTCAAGCCACAATCTGAATGGAAGTATGAAGATGATGCTACCATGTTACTTCTTTATCTTCCTGGTATGTTTTACTATTTCTAATTTTCTTGGTACACAAATGGAGATTGAATTGATGGATTCGTTTTGGTTTATTTTCATGATTGTTAACTGAATTTGATCATTTGGAAATTTTAAATTTGTTGAAGGATTTGTGAAGGAGCAAATAAGGGCGATGTTCACGCTTGTTGATGGTATGAAACTTGGTATCAAAGTTCAAGGCCAGCGTCCTCTTTTAGGAGGAAGACGGAGCATATTCAATGAAACTTACCTAATTCCTGAAAATTGTGATTTTGATAAAATCAACAGCAATTTTCAGCGTGGAGTTCTTACCATTGTTATGCCAAAAGCTGTCGAAGCTATAAAGGATTCTGAAGATGAAGAAAAACAAGAAACTTCAGCTACGGAGTCTTCCAGCGATGAAGAAAAACAAGAAACTTCAGCTACGGAGAAACAAAGAGAAGAAAAAGATGTTGAAGCCCTAAGCACGAAGAATGTGACCGCTGAAGAAAAGTCTCAAAAGGGTCAAGAGGAAGCTGCTTCATTGGTTGATGAGCAGAAGCAAATTGATGAAAAAAAAGCAGCATCGGGAGGTGAAACTGCTTCTGGAAAAGCTGATGAGAAGTCTCACAAGGGTGAAGATGAAGCTTCTCCAAAGACTGCTACATTGGTTGATGAGAAAATTGATGAAAAGAAAGAGGGATCGGGCGGTGAAAGTGTTTATAAAAGAACTGATGGAAAGTCAGAAAATGGTCAAGCTGAAGCTTCTACAAAAACTTCTGCATCGGTTAACACAGCGGAGAAAATTGATGAAAAAATAGCGGGATCAGGTACTGGTGAAAGTGCTTATCAAAAAGAGGATGGGAAGTCCGAAAAGGGTCCGGATGAAGCCTCTCCAAAAACTGCTTCATTGGTTGATGAGACCTCGGGGAAAATTGAAGAGAAGAAAGAGCGATCGGGTGGTGAAAGAGCTCATGGAAAAGCTGATGACAAGAAGGAAAAGGGTGAAGCAATCGAGAAGGAGAAGCTGGAGGAAGCAGAGAAGCCTGAAAGCAGCGCTGAGAAAAGCAAAGAAATTTCGGAAGCAGTTGCCCCAAAGACTGAACATCGGGACAAAACAATTGAAAAAGGTGACAAGTCTGTGAATGATCTTGAAGAGGAACGTAAAAAGGATACAATTGTTGGGAAATCAAAAGATACAAAAGATGAAAGTGCTTCTGCTTTTGCTCCTGCTTCGGAAAGCTTGATTGGAGGGAAGCAATTGTTGTTGAACATGGGAACTGCTATGCTAGTGATTATGGGACTTGGGGCCCATATTGTATTTTTCTCACGTTGTTAAGTATACTTGTGCTTGTAATTTGTATATATAATGTGAATTGTTGCAATGTAATGATTATGAAATATAATAATGGATAAATTTGACCTTAAACATGACCTATAAATCTCTAAGATTTGGTTTTGTGAATTGATTAATTTTAATAATTTTAAAAATATATTATACTATATTATATTATGTAATTAGTCTAATATATCATATTATATTATATAATTCATCTATTATTATTTCATCAAAATTATAAATAAAAATAATGTCGTCGATTACTCAAAATATAATACTTATATATAAATTAAATGGTTAAAATAATTTTTATTATATTTATTATGTATATATTATTTATCAAATGCATAAAATTATTTTTAAAATGCACAGTATCTTAATAAATAAAATTTATCAAACATTAAACTAATTTTTTTAAAAAATTGATTATTTTTACAACACAATTAAATCATATTATTCAAAATTCTTAATAATCCCTATCCTTTACTTAGGTTCAAACTCTCTTACATATACATTAGAAATAGATTTATTTTAATTATTTTGGGAGTTAAAAAACCACTTACAAATGAGCTTAGATACTGTAGCTAATTCAATTAGTTTGATCAGTAAATTAATCGAAAAGATAAATTGCTAATTGAAATTTTGAAGGAAGAGATAAGAGCAAGATAATATGATTTGGAATGACATAAGACTGTCAATGGGCAAATTATATACATGCTATTATTGAATGGGGGAAAGTAGGCAAATTCATGCATTACAGCTTGTAGACAGACATGATTCTCTTCTATACTCTTAACGAACTATACAAAAATATGCTCTTTATAATAGTACCAGAAATCACAACACCAGTACTATTTGTAATTTTCTCATCGTTTTCAACATGCTACAGAAATAATTACCAGAATAATAAAAACCTCCCTCAAGTGTTTATTTTTATGTAAAAAAAAAATAAGTAGACACATAAAGTGGTGTATTATGAAGTCGTGAAAGTTTCATATAATATTCTAAAGTAAAATAGTAAATGAACAGCCCAGGAAAGGAGAAACATGAAAATGGAGTCCACTACAATACAGAACAACAGCCCAACAAACAGAGACACACAACGATAAAACTGTGAATCAATGCACGATTCACACGCCCCATCCACGTTCTATCTAAAGAATCTACAAAAGAAAAAAGGAAGCCGTCCTCCAGGCACCAGCTTTTCCAATTCCACCCACCACTCTCCAGTCTTCTTCTCATCCAATTCTCTGAGAAAATAACGCTCATTTCTGCTACCCTTTTAGCTCTAAAAAACTAAAGTTAGCTTTCTTTTGTGGGGAAGTCAAGATGATGCGTGGGGTTTTGGGGGTTTATGTGTTTTTTTTGTTGTTGTTGTTTGCAAATGCAGAGTATGTAAAGTACAAGGATCCGAAGCAGCCGGTGGCTGTGCGAGTTAAGGACTTATTAAGTAGAATGACGCTGGAAGAGAAGATCGGTCAGATGGTTCAGATTGATAGAACTGTTGCCACTGCCCAAACGATGAAAGATTATTCCATTGGTACTGTCTTAATCACTTCTTTTAACTCTTTTTTAACTCATCAACGTCAATATGATCTGGGTAAATTTTTAGTTGTGTTATGTAATGTGATGGAGTAATGAATGTTGATGGAAATGGGTAATCTTTGTTTGAGTTTAGCTCAGGAAGTATGTTGAGTACTAAATTTTATTTGTTTTTAGATATGTTTTGTACTGTGATGGAGTACGGAATGTTAATGGAAACGGGTAATGTCTCTTTTGGAGTTTGGAGCAGGAAGTGTGCTGAGTGGCGGTGGGAGTACGCCACTGCCTCAGGCTAGTGCTGCAGATTGGGTCAATATGATAAATGATTTTCAAAAGGCTTCTTTGTCTAGTCGTTTGGGGATTCCCATGATTTATGGTATTGATGCTGTTCATGGGCACAACAACGTCTATAATGCTACTATTTTTCCCCATAATGCTGGCCTTGGAGCTACCAGGTAAATGACTTTTGGGCATATTTGTTTTCTGTAAACTTCTATCACGTTCTCTACTTATTGTAGACATTAAGCAGATGATGATTGCATTTGTTTCTGATTATCATATAACGATTAGACTTTATCAAAGTTATTAGACTGCTGTTTGATGCAAAAATTGAGTGGATTTAGTTTATTTAGACCCAAGTTTGGGAAGAACTCCCCTGAAATGCTTCTGTATCTTATGTCTTGAAAACCAACATACAGGGATCCTGACCTGGTGAAGAGGATTGGTGCTGCAACTGCTCTTGAAGTTAGAGCTACAGGGATACCTTATGTCTTTGCACCTTGCATTGCGGTAAGAAACATATTACACAGCAGTTGATAACTATTTCAGGACTCATCTACACTTTGTTTAGTTTGATGTACAAGTCATGTATAATTTTCTGACATCTACTTTGTAGGTTTGTAGAGATCCAAGATGGGGTCGGTGTTATGAAAGTTACAGTGAGGATCACAAAATTGTGCAAGAAATGACGGAGATTATACTCGGATTACAAGGAGATCTTCCTTCAAATTATCGAAAGGGATTTCCATATGTTGGTGGAAAGTAAGAACTCAATCAATGTTAAATTAATACTGTAGGAAAATATTTATTATTGGAAGTTACAGGAAAATTCTCAAATTTTGTGAGTGCTTTCTTTTAGATAATTAATAGCATATCTTATCCATACAGTAGCCTTACTTTTTGTTTATGCAATACATTTATATAAATAGGCTAAAAAATGAAGCTTTTTATAAATATTATAAGTTTTAGAAGCTATGACTTGGTAAAATTAGTTCTTCAATTCTGTCTCTCAGTTGAACCTGCTGTGACTTTTATTTGCCTTTCTTTCATCACATGTTACAATAAATGGGGTGTTAACTGATTTGTTTTTCGAATCATATTTTTCTGGATAGTTTTTTTATGCCATCATCCTTAAAGCTTGTTATCCAAATAAGAGAAGCATCTCAATAGCTGAAATGTGTCTCTATCTTTTGTGTGTTTTACCTATTGTTTTGTTCAATTTTCTTTATTATTATTCTATGCACATTGTTTAATTTTCAATTCTTTGAATAGGGACAAGGTTGCAGCCTGTGCAAAGCACTTTGTGGGTGATGGTGGGACAACCAATGGCATCAATGAGAACAACACCGTGATTGACATGCATGGATTGCTGAGCATACACATGCCAGCTTATTCTGATTCAATCATTAAGGGTGTTTCAACAATCATGGTATCCTATTCCAGCTGGAATGGGGAGAAGATGCATGCTAACCGTGAGCTAGTTACTGGTTTCCTGAAGGGCACACTTAAGTTTAAAGTTAAGTTTCATCTTTCATTTTTCATACTTTACAGTTATAACACAACCCCATCAGACTAGGGACTGAATTGGTCGATTTCTGTGTAAATTTGAATTTGGACATGCACAAAATAATAGACACACGCTCTATCTATTCTCCCTCACATGCACAAGCATGCTTACTCCCAACTTAATTGTTGGAGGCAGCTGCTAACAATGTTCTCCAAAGAAAAATTTTCTTTCACCTTAATATGTAATCTGATTGTTCTTCATTTCTGGAATTTGTGCATAGTTTATTACCTTTTGGCATCTTTCATATCTAATATATGCAGCTAAACAAACTATTTGGTTTTGTTAATTGGATCTAGCTGCTAGATTCTCAAACCATCGTAGTACGTGTTTAATTAGTAGCGTGTCTGCAAAAGGTGTCCCCTTTAGAGACTTACAAGTATTGATTTATCCTTGTATTTTCACTTAGCCATCCTAATATATTTACTTTATTTTACGTTTGTTGGTTAAACAAGTTCTTGATTACAAGATTATTATCACATGGCATAAGTTGTTTTATGATGAAAGACATTGTCTGGTTCAGATAATGTAGGTTGTCACTTTGGGTATAATTAATCTATCAACTTTTAGTTTCAGGGAAAAATATACATGCACACTTTACACACTCCCACATTTATTTTAGTCTTTCTTAAACTGAAGCCTCCATATTTTTTTATGAAGAATTAAGACTGACACTTCTAATCATAGAACCTTTTCTTTTCCAAATTTTTTATGGACCTTATAATGAGTCTTTTTAGTATCCTTGTCTCTGAACTCTGCTGATGCTCACGCAACAAGGCTTAGGATATCTCATACTAATTGAAAATGCCATATTGGATGATATTCAGGGCTTTGTTATCTCAGACTGGGAGGGGATTGATAGAATCACCTCACCACCACATTCGAACTACTCATACTCTGTCCAAGCTGGGATTGAAGCAGGGATTGACATGGTAAGTGGACTCATAGTGAATCGATTATAAATCAATAATAATTTCTTACTATCATCAGTTCAAATACTAAAAGCATGAGAAAAGTTAATGAATTTAAAACTGCCTCTTTTATCTATGTTTTGCAGGTCATGCTCCCTTTCAACCATACTGAGTTCATTGATGATCTCACTTACCTTGTCAAGAACAATGTAATCTCAATGGATCGTATTGATGATGCGGTTGGAAGGATTTTGCTAGTCAAGTTCAGCATGGGTCTCTTTGAGAACCCTTTGGCTGATCTCAGCCTAGTGAATGAGCTTGGGAGCCAGGTCATTTTGTCAAAATTCCTAAATTTTTAGCTGATCTTTCGTTAGGAACTGATAACTTATCATGTCCATATACAAATGGACATGCTAAGATATCACTGCCCAAATGAAGTTCCATATACATGATAAAGTATTTTTCCAGGCACATAGAGATTTGGCAAGGGAAGCTGTGAGAAAATCACTTGTTTTACTGAAGAATGGGAAAAATGAATCACATCCATTGCTACCACTTCCTAAGAAAGCTCCAAAGATCCTAGTTGCTGGTAGTCATGCTGATAATTTGGGTTACCAATGTGGTGGGTGGACAATCAACTGGCAAGGATTTAGTGGCAACAACCTCACAAGGGGTACCGTTTCTTTTACACATAATGACTAATGAATTAAAATGTCTCACACTTATGATTTCATTTATGGAACTGCTATGTTTATTTCATTGACTAGGAATAAGAGGAGGGATTTATTTATTTATCCCTTCAATTGTTCCTTAGGATCAGATTGTTCTGTAAAATACTGTATTAATAATGATTTTGATGAAGTTCTTTTACATGACTAGGAACTACGGTCCTTGGTGCTGTAAGATCTGCTGTAGACCCAAGTACAGAAGTCGTATACCGTGAGAACCCTGACAGTGACTTTGTTAAGTCCAACAACTTCGATTATGCTATTGTTGCTGTGGGTGAGGCCCCTTATGCTGAGACTGGAGGAGACAGCCTGAACCTCACAATGTTGGACCCTGGTCCAAGCGTCATCAGCAATGCTTGTGGAGCTGTGAAGTGTGTTGTCGTAGTTATTTCTGGCAGACCTATAGTGATGGAACCATATGTTTCATCAATTGATGCCTTGGTTGCAGCATGGTTACCAGGCACCGAAGGCCAAGGTGTGACGGATATGCTCTTTGGGGACTATGGATTTGGTGGAAAACTCCCAAGAACATGGTTTAAGACAGTAGATCAACTACCAATGAATGTTGGGGATGCACACTATGACCCACTTTTCCCCTTTGATTTTGGACTTAAAACTGAATCAGTTCCCAGCATTGTAGCCAGGTAAAATCTAAGTTTATTGTTTTATTTCTTCCATTTATGTGTCTTATCATACCCCTCTTGATCTCTTTGTAGAATCTATGGTGTGCTCTTACTTACCTTTTCTCTATTTTTCCTGGTTTTGTGCAATTGTGAATGAAAGTGGTGTTTACTGTTTAGATTTCCCTTGGGAGATTGATTGATCTGTTTTCTAGCATCACTTCTGCTGTCAGTCTATATTATCACTTTCCCTTCTGTTTGGTGAGGAAAAAGAAGGGAAATCTTTACAAATTAGGAAGCATCAAATTTATAGGAAACTAACAATGGCTACCTTATTTTGTGTATTGTCCTTATACTGATGACTGTAACTTTTTGTATTAATTTTTAGTTTAATATGCAGTTACACTGTTTCAATTTCAGTCCGTACAATCCAATGTTACATGAAACAATGTCTCAGCACCCAGAAATCATCTAATAACTGCCCATGACTTACCCATACTAAACATAGTTAGCTTTTATTTGATGAAGATGGCTGGTTGAATGGAAAATTCAGTGAATGATTGTTGTTGTTGTCTACAGATCAACCTCAGCCAGCGTTGATGCAAGACCATTTTTACTTCTCGTCGCAGTTTCTCTGATTTTCAGTTGGTATTTCACAGGTACAGATTCATCCATGAAAACCTCTGCAGCAATTAGTTGTTAGATCACTTTTTTTCTTCTGCACCATCAACATATGCATACTTGTTTCAGCTAATTGATGTTTTCTTGGCTAACTTTGATAGGTTAAAGCCTACTTACTGAAGTTCCGAGCAGAAGGCTACAAAGAGAACCAAATTTATCGGAGCCTAGCTCCTGTAGTATGGTAGGGTCTCATTTAGAGATAGATACCAATTGAATTTTCCTAGCATAGGAATATTAATAGTATTCTTGAATGCTCAGTACATTTTTCCTACCTGATTTTGCTAAGGTAGGTTAGGGACAAGTACTTAATCTAGAGATTTATATGTCTTGACAACTGCTAGAAAATGATTTAGCGAGCCCAATCTTTAAGATTTTTTGAGCTAGTAGTTTACAGTATCTGATTGTGTGTTAGATATGTGTTAATGCATCAAGTTCATCATCTATCCATGCTGCATTCACTCCTAATCGGTGAAATCTTGAATAAAGGAGATGATAGAATTTTGTTTTCTGATAAGGAAAAATGAAATTCTCATTTAGAAAACTAATTCATTTCTCTTTTTTCACCATTAGTTTCTTGCATAAAGGCTATATTAAAGATATGGATGAAATATTATTTTTTATTCTATGAAGAATATAAAGTTGAAGGCAATTTTTTTAGGTAGGCAATTTCTTTACACCGAGAAAGTGTCAAGAGAGAACTTTCAAGAAAACAGCTATCTTTTGTGTGTGTGTGTGTATGTATGTGTTTTCTGAATGTTGTGTATCTCGATGAAAGATTACACGCTCGGATGTCTTAGCAACACTTGTTTCTTTCAAAAACTAAGAAAATAGAAATATTTTGGTGAATTTGTCTGTTTACAGTGTGATATGGATTTTAATGATTTGCAGAAGTGAAGAAATTGTTATGTATGTCTTGGTTAAGAAGTTGTCCTTCATGTTTGTTCCCACGAAGATAGCTTTGAGTTTAGAAGCTAAGCTAAAATAAGCTAAAGCTAAGCTAAGCTAGTTGGATAATGAAGAGAAGCAAATGATTCAATTCAATTTTGCTCCTCTGAGAATGCTCCTCTTTAAAATTTGACAAATTCCATCTTCATGAGGGTTCGAAGCTGAAAATTTTCAGGTTAAAGGAAACAATAATAATTCCAACTGTATATGCAGTTAAAAATGTGATTTTGAAATAATTTCTTCAAACAGTTTTATGATTTTAAAAAAAATGTTTATTTAATAGAAATATTACAAGGTATATATGTTGTAATTTCAAACTAAACATTGATAGTTTATTAAACAAATATTACCATTCTTTAAATAAAAGTTAATATTCAATTTTTTTTTAAAAAATCATTTAAAAAAAATTCAAAATTACATTTTATGGCACCATTTTTTGTTTTAATCAAATTTCAATATAAGATTCTAAATGAACTTTTAATAATACCATATAATAAAACATAAAATTCTATGTATGATATTGCAACTCCTAAAAGGTTACATGTATCATAAAAATTTTACGACATTACGTATACTGTTGTAATCTCTAAACTTTCTTTTAATGTACTATCATCTCCATCTTTTCCTTATAATTGATCTTCTACAAAATAACATCCTTGCTTGTGGATAGTGGGATCCCACAGGGAATACCCCTTTACACCATTAGCATGTCCTAAATACATTTTCTAGATTTCATATCTACCTTTGTTCTTTCTTGGACATTATACATTACATACATAGGACATCCAAACGAATATAGATGAGAGTAATTAGTTGGTTTACCAGTCTACACCTTCATTGGTGTCTTCAACCCAATTATTATTGATGGCGATTGATTTTCACATAACAGGCAGTCTTTGCTATTTCTGTCCAAAATGAATTTGGTTGCCCCATAGTCTTCAACATTGCTTTCATCCTTTTTATAAGAGTTCTGTTTATTCACTCTATCACTCCATTTTGTTGCAAAGTGTATAAGACCATAAATTGTCTTTCGATATCTTCTTGCTTACACAGTAAGAAACTCACTGTCTGTGCGCTCTCTTCCATTGTATGTCTTTAAGCATTTGATATTCTTCCTAGATTCAAGTTCTACTCGCACTTTGAAGTCTCTGAACACTGGAAATACCCAACATCTCCCGGAGTAATCATCAATAAAAAGTCACTAGGTTTTTTGCTCTTCCAATGATTCCCAAATATCAAAATGAATTAAGTCTATAATATATTTACTCACAGCGTCACATCTGTTAAACTTTAATCTATGTTGCTTACTTGTAACATAATGTTTGCAAAACGATAATTTTATCGAGTTAAGTCCCAGAAGCAGCTTTCGATCGGAGAGAATCTTCAAACCTTGTTTTGACATGTGGTCGAGTTTGAGATGTCACATCATCGTCAATTCTTCTCATTTGTTGGTTGATGCAACACACTCATTGTCAAAGATTTGCACTGATCTTTTTTGCCTTCAAAACCATAAGCACACCTTTGACAATCTTTATAATCCTATTTTCAATATGGATCTTGCATCCAAGATCATCTAATTGTCCTAAAGACAATAAATTCTTCTTTTGGCCTTTGACATGTGGTACCTCCTTAATAGTACAAATCATAAACATCTTGCATCTTTATCTTAACAATACCAATACCAGTGATCTCCAAGGCATGATCATCTCCCATGTATACAAATCCTCCAAAGATAGGTTCATATATGTGAAACCATTCTCTTCGAGAGGTCATGTACTATGTCGCTTATAAGTCTACAAGATGGACATCAACAAGTCATTTTTTGCCTACAACAATTATTGTTGCCTCACCATATACCATTTCACCATCATTTAAGGTATTTGTAACACACCCTTAAGCCTTTGATGTCTTAAGATTTCTACTCTTCTTGTTATTCCAATAATCTTCTTTGACATGCCCTTTCTTGCCACAATTGTATCATTTAACGTTCTTCTTACTTCTTGATTTTGATGTACCTTGATCTTCCTCTTGTCATCGACAATGCTTATGTTTGCTGCAAATTCACATTTTTGTCTTCCTTGTTTTTGCGCCTTATTTCTTCTTCTAAGACAAGTGACTATAACATCATTAAAAACTACAGAGTCCATTTGGACATTAGTTATCAGGTTGATAATGAGTTAATCATATGAGTCAAGTAGACTTTGAAGTAAAATTTCCGAACGTTCATTTTCCTCCATTTTGTACCCTAACGTTGTAAGTTGAGAAAATAAAGTTTTTAAGGTGTTGATATGGTCAATCATCGACGTGAATTTTGCCATTCGAAGAGTGTAGAGTCTCCTTTTTAAAAAGATTTTGTTGTGCAGTGACTTGGCCTCATATAATTTTGTCAAAATATCCTATATCTCATTTGCCATCTTCATTTCCTCCACACTAGCTAACACTTTATTAGCTAGTCCCAAGTGTAGATCGATAATTACATTATTGTCCATGTCATTCCACTTATATTGATATCCAAGGGCTTTTCTCTAATTGTTGCTAAACACTTGTCTTTCCTCAAAATTGTTCATTTTCATTTTCCATATTGAAAAATTATTTCCGTTGAACTTATAACTATCAAACTTTGTTGCCATTGTTGACCACGATATGCTTCTCACTTAAATCGGATTTCACTATTTCACCATCAATAGTACCTATAAATAGTAATTATAAATAGCAACTCGCACAACCAATAGCTCTGATACCATTGTTAAAAAGGCCAAAGTAGTATTTACAATTAAAATGAAATTGAGAAAACAATAAAAATAAATATTATGTAAGAAGTATAACCATCCATCAAAATGTAGTAATATTTAGGAGGTATAACCGTTCATAGTAAAATAAAACAGCAAATAAAGTAGCACAAATATTTTACATGGAAAACCCCTAAGTAAACTAAGGTAAAATCCACGAGCAAGTATATAAGTATTTCACTATTTCAAAGTGGGGATTACAACTCTTTTTCTTGCTAAATATAAGAAAAGAACAATTTAACTCTCTCTTGAAAATAGAAGAAACAACTCTCTAAGTGAAGAAAAACACACAAAGAAGACACTAAGTTTTCTCTCTTTATAGAAGCTCTAAAAAGATGATTTAGGATGAATAGAATGGTGAGAGGAGTGAGGTACTTAGTAGTTTCCTCCTTTCACATAAACTCCATAAATTATTGCAATCATGTAGGCTTTAACATTCAAACTTTGTCCTCTTAAAAGTTTAAAAGTGAACATTACTTTTTAGTGCACTTTCGGTGAAATTTTGATGCACTTTTGGTACGTTTTTAGTACTCATATATAGTTAAAATATTGTTCATATATATGATCTTGTTCATATAAACAATGATTTCATTTTTCATAGAATTAATTTATGAAATCTTACTAACTATTTTAATTAAAAAAATCATAAATAAACAAAAATATCTTACTTTTATTGAACATAATTTGAGGTTATCTCATAAAATTCTAAGGAATTAATTGAAAACGATCACGTTTTCTTTCCCAAAATCAAAAATAACCACGATGATAATTTATAATCAAATATGACCAAATTATAATTAATGGACTAAATTACCCTTATAATTATAAAACCATTTCAACGACATTTTTGGGTATACTTCCAGTTGGCATTCATCGTCTCTTTATCATCTCCTCCTTTCTAGTAATATTCCCATGTCTTCGTCTTTCCGGCCATTATCGTTATAAAAAAGTAAATTTAACGAAGATTAAAATTACATGTAACGGGAGGTAGAATGAAGTCGAAAAAAGGTCGAGTTTTGCATGTGAGTACACGAATGAGACACTTACGAGCGTTGTTGTTTGTAAGTGCAGTTTTTCTGCAATCACTGGGGGGGGGGGGGGGGGGCAACAATGCCCCCCTTAATTTGCTAAGAAGGGGCAGTTGCCCTTTCCCAGAAAATTAAGGGGGGGCATTGCTGCCCCCCAAAAAACACAATCAGGGGGCAGTTGCCCCTCCCAACAAATTAAGGAGGGTAGCGTGAGTGCAGTTTTCCTGCACTCACGAGGGGGCAGCAATGCCCCCCAAAAATCACAATCGTGGGGGCAGTTTCTGCACCCACGACGGTCCCCCCTGGACGGACATCGGGGGCGAATTACTCTCCTTCGTCCAACCTCCAAACACGTAGAATTTTAGATAAATTTAAAAAATTTCAAAAAATTAAAACTGACCTGTCAATCGAAGAACTTACGAGTGAAATAAAAAAAACGAAGAAAATATTTGCTCGTGAGTGAAATAAAATCATGACTATAAAATTTTCATTTTTAATGATCGAGGGCAATTTAGTCTAATAATTATAAGTATGGTCATATTTAATTATAAATTATCACCGTAATTATTTTTTATTTTGAGAAAGAAAACGTAGGTCATTTTCGATTAATTCCTAAAATTCTATGATATTTTTAAGTTAGTAAAATCTTATTACTTAACTAAATTATATTGAATTTTGGAAAATATTTTTTTTCTATATATTAACAACAAAATTAAAATACAATCGCATACGAAGTAAAATAAAATAAAAAATTTATATTAATAATTAAAATAAAATATCATGATTGAGAATATTGAGGAGTTGTCGTGAAATACTTTTCAAAAAACAAATAAATAAACATGCACCCGCATTTTATCTCCAACTGACGGTCGAAGCCGGGAACGGTATCCTTTTTTTTTTTTTTTAAAAATAACTAAAAAATTACAGTCAGAAAATTTAATCGTATAATCTATTTTGGTCGTTAAAAATCACACGACTTCTGAAATGAAAAAGACTAAATGTGTCTTATTCTCTTTGTCATGGAATATTGGAATCTCGTATCCTTCATCCGCATAAGTTGGTTCTACGCAGACAGTAGCCTCTGTTTCTCCGTTTCTCCGTGTCCAATCCATTCTAGTTAGTGTTTGTTTCTGAACTATCAATTATCATTTCTGTGCTGTATTTGTTTTTGTTTGTCATCTTCTACAACAGCTCCAGTATCAGTGAGCTGTGGACATTACCTTCTTTTTGCAGTTACCGTTGACTCATCAATCATGCTCAATGACATACATAGATATTTGAGAATTTGAGAATTCAATATCGCTTATGAGGGCACTCTTCTTTTCTTTTTTGGTGCTTGTTCTGGGCTTTAAGTTTAATTCATGTAATCTAACTGGTTTCTTCTTGCACAGTTTGTGAGTTGGAACAATTATGGATCGTCTTGATGGTTCAGCGCGTCTCATGATAGTTTCAGACCTTGACTATACAATGGTGATGTATTTTGTGTTAGTCAACGGTTGGTATATTCATTATTTTTTTGTCATCTTTTGATGATTTTGATTGGAATACTGGAGCTTGTTTTGATTGCAGGTAGATCATGATGATCAAGAGAACCTTTCTCTTCTTAGGTTTAATGCACTGTGGGAAGCCTATTACCGTCAAGATTCTCTGCTAGTTTTCTCAACTGGAAGGTCACTTACAACTTATGAGCAGTTAAGGAAGGAGAAGCCATTATTGACTCCAGATATAACTATAATGTCTGTGGGAACCGAGATTGCGTATGGTGAATCAATGATACGAGATGATGGCTGGGAGCAATATTTGAATCACAAGTGGGACAGAGGCATAGTCTTGGAGGAAACCTCCAAGTTTCCTGAACTTACTCCCCAGGTGTAGTTTCTAGCTAAACTGATAGCGGTTCTATGATATCTTGTAGAGCAGGAAGTCCTGTTAGAACCATGAATGCTACCAAACTCTTTATCTTTATGTCCACTTCACTGGAATTTAAGAGCAACCATTTGCTTGTGTGTTTCAGTAATAGCCTGCAATACGTGAAAATTTTTCATTTTTCTTATATGGGTATTATGTAGTGAAGAGTATGAGTTTATCAATCAACTGAATGGTGAACTATGTTTTTTTTTATTTTTTGACTTTTTATGGGTTTATTACAGTCAAAAACCGAGCAACGACCTCACAAGGTCAGCTTCTCTGTGGAAAAGACTAAGGCCTCTGCAGTGATGAAAACTCTGTCAGAAAGATTGGAGAAACGTGGGGTAAGACTGCACCTCTTGATGTTCTCCTTCCTGCAATGCCATAGGCAATCTTAAACCAAGCTTTATTGGCATGCTGAGAAACGCAAAAAAATTGTTCTTTTTTATTTACTGAATTTGTGACTAAAGTGTTTTTACTCTTTGTTGACGTGAATATCCTGTTTATCTTAATTTATTCTTGGCCAGTTAGATATAAAATTGATTTATAGTAGTGGTACGGCTTTGGACGTGTTACCAAAAGGTGCTGGCAAAGGACAGGCCCTTGCATATTTGCTTAGAAAATTCAGAACTGATGGCAAGTTGCCAGTTAATACCCTTGTTTGTGGTGACTCTGGAAATGACACCGATCTATTCAGCATCCCCGAAGTATATGGTGTGATGGTTTGTATCTCATAAGCTTTTCTCTTTGTTCACATTATATACGTTTGTGTTGTTATCATCATCAATCCATTGTCATTCATATCTTGAATATGCAGGTAAGCAATGCACTAGAAGAATTGTTGCAGTGGCATTCAGAAAATGCGAAGAACAATCCTAATATAATTCATGCAACTGAGAGATGTGCAGCTGGGATCATACAAGCTATTGGTAATTTTGGTCTTGGTTCAAATGTATCTCCAAGAGATATTCGAGACTTTCAAAAATGCAAAGTGGACATTCCTAGTCCTGGTCATCAAGTAGTTAAGTTTTATTTGTTTTATGAGAGATGGCGGCGTGCAGAAGTTGAGATGTCTGAACACCATATTGAAAGCTTAAGATTGCTCTTTGTAAGTTTCTTCCTGTTTTATAATTTTGGTTTTCTTTTTGAAATTTAAATGAACTTCCAGTTTATTAGGCATTGTAACACCAGAAGAACTTTAACAGCAGAGAGCCATTTTAAATTTCTTTGTCCTACACAAATGTGAGTTGAATTAAGTTGTGAGAATCAATGGGTAGTAAGTATGGATTTCACTTGAGTCAAAAACATATGTTGGAGAATAATGTGAAACAGGTTCCTTGAAGTTTGTAGTAACCAAGAGGAGTATTCTGCTTGAGGTAATAGGCGCCTTGCACAATGATAATGGGAGGAATGAGGATCAAAAGAGGTTCAATAGGAGGACCAAGAAATTTCAGGGATAAATTAATTTGTGAATTTTATAGGGGTTATATGTGAGTAATAATGTGTCTGATGAGCACATACTCATTCTAGGATTTGGCTATGAGAGCTGAATAGCTAATCCTGTGAAGTCTGCTTTCTTTAACAATGCATTGGTCAAAACCCACCAAATTAAAATGCAGCTTAACTGCTTAACATTCTGTCACCATCCATCATTAGTCCCATGCATTTTTTAATTACTTCTCATACCCTTACTCGTATTCAATTCTTATTCGGTCAAATAATAGATGGTTAGTAAAAATAATTAGGGAGCTATAAACAGAAAATTATCAATGGGAATAAACACATACAGGGACGTACTCGGTAGTGGTTTATACATATTTAACAGCTTTAAATACTTAAGCATGTTGATAAAATGCTAATTTTAGTTTACCCCACAGTATGCATTGGGTATTACTGTCCATCCCTCGGGAATCGAGCGATCAATGCGCCAATGCATAGATTTGATAGAAAAAATGTATGGGGATAAGCAAGGAAAGAAATATCAAGTATGGGTGGATCGAGTTTCCTCAGCACAAATTGGCTCAGATGCATGGCTTGTGAAGTTTGACAAGTGGGAGTCATCTGGTGAGATTTTTGTTGTTTTGTATAATATTTTTACTTTATATAGCTCATGCTAATGTAATCTCAATAATCTACCAAGATTCTATAGTATAGTCTACCCTGTACATTCAATTGATGAGTGGGGTTGAACAAGAACTTGATTTATTTTCTGTTAATTCTACATACAATAAACCCAAACTCTGCTTTAGTAATGAATTTAACCAAAATTTTGGATGCCAATATCACCATAGTCAATTCATTGGACTTTACCATGCTGGTGTAAACTCTCAAATATCTTTCTTCTGTTTTGTGCCACTAGAAGCTACTGTTAACTTTAGCTTTCTGAAGAGCAACTGTGAATAAGATGGAGAAAAATATTTGACCTAGTCATATTTATTCTTGAATTAAGAAAAATCCTCCAACCAGCTCCTTCCCAAAAAAGGCGGTTGTTCTTATAACCATGATTGCAAAGGACAGTTGTAACTCTTTATGCATTTTTCGTTCTGCTGCAATTTTGGTAGTATTTTTCATTTCCTCAGATCGCTTTCCATTATTCTTTCTTATTATATTCTGGAAACAAGTTGACAGTTAAGTGCACAATTGGTTCATTCTGTCATTTGAGAAATTGAGGCTGAGAGTTCACTCTATGTAATCAGTTGTCAATCAAAACCTTCTTGATTTGCAATATCAGCCAAGTTACTTGTTGCAGTTTGTAAATCTATAAATATATATTCTCTGTTTGTCCGAGTCAAGTACAGAACTTAGGCATTGCCCAGGAGTACACATGAATGTAATCCAAATTTTTGGTATCAACCATCAATGTCTTGAAATTTAAGAAAAAGTAATACACCTAACGGCCACCCTCTGACTAAAGAAACAGGTAGTATATAATTCACAAACATCACTTTTACTGATAAATATATAGCTTCCAGTTCAATCAAAACAAAGTACGACTCACGTTCTTAGTTGAACTATTGACATCTGCAGTCCTTTAGATTTTCTGCTACTGCAACCGAAACTCTACATATTGCTGTAATTGGAAAGCTTGTTTTAGATTTCTGATTATTGAAGAAACCCATTCTCAGCTACGTGCAACTGTTTTGCTAATTGAGTGGGGTGACTGGTTTAACCTTTTTAGTTTCCGTTGTTTTACAGGTTTTGCTTTCCACTTCTCTGAACCACCGGCATTTTATTATGAGTGTGGCAAAAAGTGAAGTTCAATATTTTTTCCTGGAACCATTATCTACTCAGCTTTATTTTCATTTTCAAATTTGTCATTTGTTTCTGGGGTTATTTGATCATCTTCCATGTCCATTCATGAATTGGTCATAGGATTGTTGCCATGTTGAGATTGTTTTCATTGACTTGGATTTTCTTTCATCTTGATCATTGATGGCTATTCTAATAGGAGACGAGTGGCAATGCTGTTTGACTACAGTTTTAATGAGTTCACAGGTATGTCTAATATATTATCATTCCTTTAAACATCATTTCCTCATTGTTAAGTACGCGCTCAAATTACAAGAAACACCTCAAGCAGGTAATTTAATAACCAGTGTTTTCTTGTGGGTTTGAGCAGGCTACGGCACCTGATGGGCTGAAATGGATGCATATGCATCAGACTTGGTTGGAGGGTTCTGGAACAGGAGATCAAGCTATATGGGTTGTCTAGGTAACCAAATAGGTAAACATTTTCCATTTACCACGTTCCTCTGTTTCACCTTCTCTGCTGAGCAATATTTGTATCAAAGACCTAAGTCATTCCAAAACCGCTGCATAAACGCCTGAGGAGCTGATAGCATTCAGGCAGGTGCAACCACCATTGTCAAACCAATAATATATTTTAGTGGGCATTTTAAGACCAAAATTGCAAAAGCTGTTTGTGTGAAAGAAAGTAATCTAATGCTTACTCTGAGTGAATGTTAAGGCATTTGCATGGTGAAGTAGCAGTAGAGTGGAAAAGGTTTACAAGAAATTCCAATTGTGAAGGTCACGAAATCACTATTTTAAAGGTTGTAGCAAAAGATAGATTATATTTTTATTCTTTTATTCCCCTTTTCTAATTCGAGATTCTCTCCTATTTTAGGTGAAGGGTATGTATGGACCAAAAAGGTTCACTCTTATGGAAATATGAGGGTACTGTGTGGAGATGAAGTGCAGATTTGACAATAGATGTCAAATTGCCAAACTTGTTCTTTCTTTTCTGTGAATTGTTCCAGCTACTTTATTTTGTTTAGGATACTTTCACTTTTAACTCCAATGAAAAAAGGAAAGATACACTTATTTTGAATTTAGCCATATCAAAAATTAAATTCTTATCTTAAATTATTATCTGACTTCATTGCTCAAGTAAGAGTACAATAATTCACAAGCTATGATTTGAATATGTCATTTCTCGTCTAATTATAGTATTAGATATAAGAAATGTCAATGATGTCTCATATTTAAAAAAAAAAAATCCTTACATCATCTTAATTTCATCTTTGGAACTCAAAACAAATCAGAAATTATTTTGATTTCAATAATGTTCTTTTAATTAATTTCTACAAAACATAAGGAAAGATAGCCTTGACATGTTTGGGGAAGTCTTCAAGCTTGGAAAAGTACCAATTCCTGGTAGCACAACTCCTTCCCACCAAGTAAAAGGTTGTACCCAAAGCACAGCAAAATGAATACCAAGTTTGAGCAATGAAAAAGATGCCCCAAAACCCTAATATCTCAAACAAATAATGTGGGCATATCACTTTATCAAATAAACCACCCGTTGGAATCTTGTACTCCTTTTCACCATTTCTTCTCATTTTTGAAAGCAGGCAATGGTGGTAGAAGTTCCCACTTACTCCCAACAAAAATAAAATCAGTCCAAAAAATTTCGAATCAATTGTTGGCTCTGGTAATCCTTGAGATAGGTGTTGAGTGTAGATCATTGTTGCAGTTATCGAGAAATAACTTAGACTGATAACAATGGCAGAATCAAGAGTCATCCCACCACTGTATTTGTGAATAAACAGCACCTGTACGTATTAATTGAACAATTTATTTATTTTTGGTCAACTTCAAGTGGTATGAATATATTTAAAAAAAAAAAAAAGGATTCGAGGTTTTATCATTATATTTATTAATCAAAAGTCAAGGTCTGATAAACCTCCAATATGGCATTAAGGATTGTAATGTTTAAATGATTTTATAAAATTTTTAAAGAGTACTGACTTAATTATGTACTAATTTATCTTGGCAAGTTTTAATGATATAAATATTTATTGAACCAAAACAAAAACAACATTAGCATATTATATAGCATCGATCCCTTCTGTTTGTTTTTGTCAGCAACCTCTCATTTCAGCCTATCATATACTTCTTTCTTCACATGCAAGAGTTCATCTTACTCCAACAAAACAAAACAGAAATAAAAAAACTGCTTTACTTTGTGTTGTTTTTAAGATTATTTTCTTTTTCTTCCAAAAAGTTGTCGACTTATTTAGTTTTATTACTGCATATAGAATCAGGAAGGTTTTTGGTTTTCGTTCAAGTAGGTACCTCGAATATTCTTTTGAAGAAATGAAAGGTTAGAGCGGAAGAAAGCAGCAGAAATCTGAGACCCTCTTCAGGAAAAAGCCAGAAGGAAGCAAGGCCTGCCAGAAACGCTGGAGTATAAAGAAAAAGCATCCCATTTCTGCTTGATATTTTAATCTCCTCCTTCTTCTTCTTCTTCTCCTTCTCCTTCCCGTTCATTGTAGATTTCTCATCATTCCAAAACTTGGAATATTTCATATGCTGCTTTCCCGTCATTTCTGAGTAGCCTGCGTTGGCATGTAATACAAGATTCAAGGCAGACATAGTTTTCACGAACAACGAAGGAGGAGCTGAGAATAATATTGTGGATGGCAGAAACATTATGCCTTCTAATCTTCTACTGGAAAAACAAAATAATGGGAGAGATTTATAGAAGAAGAGACTTAATTGGAAACTAAAGCGTAATATTTCTTTCTATTTGAAAAACAAAACCAAAAGGGTCTGTAATTGTCAATGAAATAGAAATTTTAATTTTCTGGTGGGCAAGATTACATTTATGATACATACACGGGGAACGCAATATCATCAATATCATGCCGACGGCATCGTTTAACACAACGTAAGTAACGTGGTCCACTGATTGGTATGTCCAACAAGTGGCTATAAATTAATTAGACAAGGTTTCCCACCGGTTTAATGTTAGGTAGAAGTCACCGCTCCTTAACGAGAAGTAGTGCAATTTTGCACCTGCTGTCGGTTTTTTGTTTTTCTTTTTTTAATAAAAACAGAAAAATAAATACTGATATGACATTCCTAACAGTCTCCGTATATTGACAAAGAAGGAAAAGGAGGGCATACCATCGTCTACTCGCAATTGGTAATAAGAGATGCCACGTAAGTAACGTTTGCTTACCATTAGTCTTCAATGTATGTATCCACCCAAAAAAAAAAAAAAAAATTTGGTGTTTGTTATGGGAAAAATGTGGACAAAATACGTAATAAAACGCCGGTCCATAATATTGTAGTCGGCCTGTAATCGTGTAATACCCCTCACCGGTTCCAGTATGTTAAAATGTATCTAAGTTAAGTCAAATTTATCTAATTACTGAAATGACAATGTTTGACAAACCAACGAAAATAAAATACTTCTACACTATTTCCAACACAAAATCTTTGCAAAGAATGAACATAGAAAAAAAGACGAAAGATTAGATGAAAAATGTTGTTTGTGCAGAGACTCGAAATGAGTGTAGTTTATAAGTTTTAATGAAAGATTTTCAACACTCTAAAATGTTTTTTATTTATTTTTTAATTTTTACCTTCTACATTTAGCTTTTTAAACTCAATTTGATATCGCTGTCAGTCTGTCATTCTTTAAAAATAACGCTAAAACATTTTTTTGTAACGCTGACTGTTAATGATACCTACATACTATATTCATTAATATTTTGACATAAAATGCTCCAGTCTCATAAGAGCTATAACTATCTAATTTAGAATATTTTACTCTCTACCGTTGTCCAACATGATCTTGATCCAAAATTATAGAAGAAATACCTGTAACTTATCCAACGCAACCCAAATGAATCTTTTATTTGGGTATCTCAATTAAGGAGTAAGAATGGAACATTTACTTGCAAATCCTTTACGCATCTAAAAATCTACTCTCAGAAAAATGTGTACTAGTCTTATTTTCTTTCTCTGAATTTCATACACAACAGTTAAATTCTATAGCAGAGTTCCCAGTGAGTTTCACACTAAATTCATCCACAGCAAAGCAGCCGAAAGCCAAATATTGAAACAGAATCAACCAAGCTGCATCTACTGCATAAATCCCGGAAGCCATTATACAAGACTTTTCTCCCCATTGCCTACCACATCTACCAAGAACACAAAGGAAGAATTTGATGGCGTAAAAAGGAAACATTTTCAAAACACAACTATACCCACTGTACATCCCCCGCAACAAAATCTTATGTACTAAACTACAACAAAAATAAACCTGGAATATTGCCTACTCACCCCAGAGACGGGTGCAAGAAGAGAGGTCCGAGCTACTGAGGATACAAGTTCCAGGTCTTCCCCACCCCTCTGAAAGAATCAGACATGGAACATCTTTGATGATGTCATCTGCCGCAACTGACTGCAAACTCACTATCGCTTTCTCTGCTTTTATCACAAAGTCAAACATGCCACTAAGATTGTCCAATGGAATATTAGTTGTAGATTTTTACTGGCTTCTCGTATGTGTGACGATTCTGCAAAATTGAGGCTAAGTCACCATACAGAATCACCACAAATAAAAATTGACTTACTATTAACTTTGTCTCCTTATTGTTCTACTCAATAATTTGTAGTCATCAATTATGCTACGATCAATTAAGCTACAAAACTCGCCTGTTGTCTAAGCTCCAACCTACAAAATTGACATATAATACGTGACACCATGAAAAAGGAAAAAGGAAAAAGAAATGGCAACAGGATAGAGAGTCAAGACTCAATTCCTACAACTACTGAAAGCAGTTGTTATTATTCCAAGTTTATGACTCCACAGCAGCAAAATAATTCAAAAAATATAAATAGATAATGATAATAATTAAAAAAAAAGACGGCAGTATTTTCCATACAGGCCCAGTGAAAAATCACTAACAAAACCTCCACCACAGATCATTTATGAACACGGTTGAAATAATTCCAAACAGCTTGATACCTGATTTGCTGCATATGACCTCTTAGGAGCATTGTCTGTGTGCTCCAATCCAAGATACTGCTCCCAAGCACCATAGACATCCCTTCGCTGAAATCACAATGCAGAAAATCATAGTTTCGCAGATTGCACTAGATAACATGCCAACACTAATATGGCGCAAGGATATGCAAGAGAGAAGGAGAGAGAAGAGTATAGACACCTGAAAACGACTGGACACAACATCCGAGTCCTGAAGGTACTCGGGCCGACCCAGCGACAAAAATGCAAACTTCCACTGAGAGCAAATACATAAGAGGAAAAAATTAGACAGAGTTGATATATTTTAACTATCACTTAAGCTTTGTACAAGAGTGCATTTGGTGTGAAAGGGCCATTGAATATTCATGACACAGGGAAAAAGTCAATAAAGTTACTGTTGGTGTTCACAAGCCAGGTACACAAGTGAAACTTTGAGAGGATACCTTAGAGAATTCTTCATCAGGAACTTGCAGTTTTTTCTGAATCCGAACTTTAACATCACCTAATGTTTCACCCTCACGAATGACAAGGAAAAATGGTTCCCCAAAATTTTGAACCTGCTGTTAAAAGAATGAAACATAGTGACTGGTGCAGTTAAAGAAGGAAAAGAAACAAAAGCATATGGACTTACCACTTGGTTCTGAGTTGTGTCTTTCATAAAATGATAAACATGAATCAAGCGATCATGAGGACCAAAGTTTTTCTCCTCCTCCGGAATCTAAGGGATAAACAAAAGTTGAAATGCTTACAGTGAAAGTGGTAGGAAAAACCACATTTTAAATGTAATGCATATAAACGATGAAAATGGGCCACCAACTATTTTTAATACCAGTCAAAATAATAAAGCCATGCTCTTATCCAGCCCAAGACTAAACAGGACAACAATGTCAAAGCCATTGACTATTCCTGTGGGCATCAATCAGTATCAGTAGATAATCAGGCCCACCCAACAAAAAAAGCGAAAGAGAAAATTATACAATTGGAAACAATGTGCATTCAACACCCAGAAATTGCAATATATTGTCAGCAGGCTTTCTAATTCTATGGATCTCTAGAAAAGCTTGACCATGATTAAAAATAATTTGACAGACAAGAACAGCAAAACTATGTTGCAGATTAATGACTGGTGAGCACTTGGCTAAGCACCTACATGTCTCTTCTCTAAACAATTACTAGGGCCTTAGCTTACTCATGACTTCAGTATCAAGCTAAAGATCAAGCCCAAAGATGGCGATCCAACAATCAATCGAATCAGTATATAAAGCAAGTACTGATTTTAAAATTAGACATTAAATGAAAGCATAGGAAACAATATAGATAAATTCCTGACAGCAATAAAGACTTACCTCCTCAGCACGCAATGTCCAGTATTGATCATTAATATTCTCGATCTTTTCATTCAGTGGAAAGATCTGCAAAAAATAGTCGCAGAGTTACCCTGTTTCTATTTCTTTCTCTCTTTTGGCTATTGAGTAGCAACATTATGAGCAAGACATACAAGAGCACATAAAAAAAGAGGCCAGATGATACTTGAAAACTTCAAAAAGCGCATAGAAAATCAAAAGGCATGAAACAAGCGATTGTTGCCCTTCTTTTTTTTTCCCTGTTTAACACTGGAAAAACCAGTTTGCTGATTTCCGCCTCCGGAAAACTGCAGTGCACGAAAAGGCTGAATGCTTCGGCCTTTGCACGAAAGCTGGTACTTACTGATGGATACAGCTTTTGAGGATACCAGAAATATTTTATTTAACATTTTTGCTTCACTCTTTAAGAAAAGGAAAATGACCAAAGTTTTAAAAAACAACAACAAAGAAGAAGTAATTATCGACTCCACGGTCCATTATCAGGACACCTGATACTCCAAAACGATGAGGTCATAATAGTTTCAAAACTATTTCTAAATTCTTGTGAAATTGATCAATAAGCCATTGATATACAACCTTATGAATTGACATCCACTGAGTGACAGTGCGAAAAAGTACTTCGTCAAAAGTTGTTGAGAGATAATAAAACAGTTACACATATGATTCAGCGTGTACATGAACCCTTCAACACTTTTTTCTTGCTAAGAAGGTTAATTAGGTTGTTAATCAAGGCAACCAAGTTCACCAATATCAGTACACCCTCAAGGACTCAAAAGAAGAAAACCACATTGACAAATATTTACTCAATACCTTGTAAATCTTGTGATAGAAAACTTCAAGCAATCTAAGTTCGGCATTGGGATTAGATAGCTCAACCTGTTCCAGATTAAGGCAAAGAAAAGTGTAAATTTCATATATATATTCATCAAACAATTTAATCCAATAGAGATATGATATGCTAATTATTGCTTTTTTTTATTAAAATAGAGATATATGAGAAAGACATAGGAGAAATTTTAAAATAACAAAACAATATATTGGATAAATTAGAATTTTAAAAAGGCTCACAAAGATCGTCTCACAGAAGTCCAAGATTTGAGCTTATCCCATAGATGCAAGTTTTTCAAAAAATAAAAATGCAGTTATAAAATTGCCCCCAAACCAGTAAGAATATTTGGAGCTCGTGTTTCTTAAAAAAAATTATTTTAAGCCATATCAAATATAGGCTTGAAAAAAGAAATATTACAGGTTGGAAACATAAAAGCTGCAGTAGTTACCTTCGTCTTAAGGTCATCAAGTACATCGCCTACAGTGCTCTGTTTTGGCAATCTCATGGTATGAATTGCTACCTGAGGAAAGCAAGTTTCTGTGAGCGGCACAAACTCAAAAGTGCCACTTAAACTAAACAATAACCAAAAACTTAATTTCAGAATGTGTACTCACTTCATCCTTGGTAGCATGATGAAAAGCAACCTTCAATGTTTTCAGGCCTTGGAGTTCTGGCAGAGGAATATCCAGTACTTCATAGTATAGGATATCTGAAGTCTATCAGAAGAGATTAAAAACAATTTCTTTTCAGCTTTTGAGCTACATAGGTAATTGGAAATATGTAAGCATGATCAGCAATATCAAACAGAGAAACCAGGATGTCACTAACCTGATTGTAGTGGACCAGCATGTCAAATAAGTGTTCCACCCCACGGTACTTGATAGGTTGAGGTTTAGGTGTCTGGGAGTAACAGTTATGAGATGTAAGCCTAATTTTGGATGGATCATCCAAGCCAAGACGGTGAGCTACTCTTTCCACAACATCATCATAATTGTGAAATTTTGACCTACACATCACAAAAAAAGGTATAAAACTTTTTCTTCTTTTTCCTTTTTTTCATAAAGAGAAATGAGTGAACATAAATCCAAAATATACATTCAGTGGATTGATTGTTCCAGAAAAGAATTATAGGACAAACTTACAACTCAAGTAAAAATTCGTCCTCCTTTGGCTTCTCCAAAGATCTAAAGCGGACAACCTATAGATCATTGAGTAACACAGAAAATTATTTTAATTTAAAAATCTTTAATACTTCAAACAAGCACCCAATTTAAAAGCATAACCACACAGCAATCAGTTTCCAAATTTTCCAGACTTGTACATTACAAATGGAAGTTAAACTAGACAGTGACTGATAGTTCCTTAACAAGTTAACAGCTATAAAATCCTTGCTCCTTAAAATCTAAGAAACTGAAAACTGAATGCCAAAGGCGAAAGAAATCAACTAAGATTCCTTGGGGTTACAGACAAGAAAATTAAAATAAAGAAGAAGACCAAAAATGTTTTCTCTGTATTGATTTCACATTAAACTTGTTTTCAATGTTTCCCCTTCAAAGGAACTCATTGCATGATCTACAAATAAGATTCTAAGACCAAAATTTGTTGTTGCATTAAATAGATATATTTTCAATGTTAATTCTACATATAATTGCTAAAGAAAACAATAATAAGAACTGCACTGCCATTTGTATCCATCACCAAAATTTCTGAGGCATATTCCATCTTTCATATATCTTGGTGTGTTTGAAGCAAGTATAGCATGAAAACAAATGCCTGCATCAAATAAATACATATGCACACAGATACACTCTGATTCTTTTTTTCTAAGAGTTCAAGCATACACTCTTAAGACTCAAACTGGATACCATTTTACACATCTGAAGCTATCACTTTCCATTAGAAAGTGTCAGATACTCATATTTTTAAGAAATAATTTAGGAAATAAAATCTGAATTAATTATTTCAGATTTGATTAGCTTTCTGTTTCCTTTTTTCTAGCCTAGAGGTTTGTTGTCTGTAGGATTGCCTGATTTAGTGGAATTCCTATGTGGGGCTTTTCTCTGCTATTTATATTGCACTTGTTTCTTATGAAAATATAGAAGTATATAGATGTTTTTCCTCCTAAAAACCTATAGAAAGAAACAATAAGATTTCAATTCTGAATCATTTTATACATTCCAATTTACCATTTACATTTGGAACCTAATAACAGCGACGAATATTCATAATAATTAACAAGGCCAAAACTCCTAATGAGGGTGAATTGCAAATATAAAGTATGATTAACCAACTCCAATCCAATGGGCCAACGCTACACTGAGTTGAGTTTAGAATTTAAAGGTCTACAATAGCTACCTGTAGAATATAATTTTATTCAGTAATTTAAACTTTTGTTGATAGCATAAAGTGATTGCGGTATTAATTTGATTTGTCTTATTACCACAGTTCAATTTAGCATGCCCAAATATAGCAAGCACTGCGATGAAGGAAAACTGAAATAAAAATACTTAGGTTGCATCAACTAGCATAAGAACTTGGAGGTTAAAATCTTCCCATCAGAAAGATTCAAAGTATACCTGACGATTATGCACATAATCCAAAAATGAAGGAACATCAGGATAGCGCCATTGTTCATCTTTTCCAGCTTGAGAAGATTTTTGGAAGCAAATTATGTCACCATCTTCAAGCTACAGAAAGATTTAATGAATTAAAAAAATGAAAAAAGATAAGAAAGTTAATACAGAAGACAACACCTTAAAAGATCAAATTCGAATCATTGAAAAAGAAGACCATCTCAGGTATAAACAATGACCTGGGACAGCTTTGGAAAAAATAATAATAAAAGACAACATGCAGGAACAGCAGACCTGCTGAATAAAAACCAGAGTTGCCATGGATAAGATTAATCCATCTCTTTCCATGACTACACAAGAAACATTATAAATTTCCAACTAAGAATATAGTAGTTAAGAAGCAATTTACGACAGAAGCCATCTTAAAAATGGCTTCGCATACCTGACAAGCACGAAATGTTAACTTCTTGTCTATGGGTTCACACATAACATTAGGTTCAAACTTTATTTCCTGGCATAGAGAAACATGGGGTAAGATAATGGTTGGAAATAAAATGTGATTGTTGCCGAGAGACATAAACTGAAATGCAGACAAATAACCTCGTAAAGGTCAATTTCTTCATCAGGATCAAAGCCAGCCATTTCATTTAGTTTTGCCAATATTTCTACTGGCTTACCAGTACCCTTCACAAATATCCTCCCAACATACCTGACATCATGAAAGAAGGCCAGTGTAATCATGACTCATACCTGATTATAGCTCAAAGAAAAACAACAAAAGAAAAGTACCTGAACTCCTCTTTCAAAGGGTCATAACGTTTAAAGAATAGAAGAATATCCTCTTTGGTTTTCTCAGGCAGAGGGAGAGGCCGCAAATCCTGGATAATTGGAGATCATAATGAAGCGACATAGAAAGATCTCAAATCAGCAAGAACAAATCATTAAGAGATACCAAAAAATTATCAAAATTTCACTTCAAAATCCATTACAAAGAGAAAAATTCCAGAGAGAATTACCAGCCCAAGTTCTACTTCCAGAAACAATTTTAATTCTGCATTATTTGCCTTATTGGAAACCTCTCTCAGTTGTCCAACCTACAATGTGTTTAAGGGTTATTACTAACATAAGTAACCAGATAAGGCCCCGGCATCAAAGCTTATGCAGATAGTAACAGATAAATAATGCATATAAATCAAACAAAGCATCACTGGTTCATCGTATATACCAACTCAAGGGTGATGTTGCACAATGGTAAAACCTATATTGTGACAATCCAATACCACCTTCAACAGGAATGTACGCAGGGTATACAGGGTAGGGAAACATCCATCCTTCATTAGGTAACTTGAGCTTGAGAAAGAAAAGCTTTTGGTGGAATATAACAGCCACGAATCTATTTGTATTACAAATGGATCTGACCAAAGAATTTCTTTTATTTTTTATTTTTCTTTTGATGAGAAACAAACAAATGCAATCTTACCATATATAACAAAACTTTCCAAGAGAACACAATTGATTCCAGAACAAAGCAAAGAATACACAGACTATGAACACTCATTGCCATATTGTTGGAATGACAGGTGAAGGAATTCACAAATAAAAACCACTGATCCGTTACTTGTTTCTCTTTTATGTACAGAGAACACCATTCCTAAGATAGAAGAGATAGATATAAAGAAGAGTCACATCAGAGATTTAAGACAGACGAATGCCCTAAATAAGCTGTGCCACTTCTTATAGAATATACATTAGCAGCATTTGTTACAAATCAAGATGTGAGAAGTCAAAAGTCTCCTACCGATTGTGCTTCCTCCTGAGGGGTCAGTGGTCGATTTGGGCGATAAGTATGGTTTTGGCGCTTTGCCCACAGCCAGAAACGCTGAAATTGCACTGGTATTCCAAATTCCTTGGCAACTTCTTCCTAAGAAAAGCTTAATAATCAGAATACAAGGATTATAAATGTCCAAGGAAATGGAATTTCAGGGTACAAAGTCTCAAATTGTTGATTTTATTATATAGGACGAAAGTAAACAAATAACTGTTAACAGCCTTGGTGAATAAAGCTTAAAAGAAACGCCCCATTCTCAGTGAGAATGGACAGCTACAAATGCATAATATGACTTCTTAATAGAAACTAAAATAATCCATCATGTTAAATCTCAGTGACTGCTGGTCCAAAAAACAACATGCTATTGCATTTTCAAGAATGGGAAAACAGCATGGTGCTCAAACTGATCCAGCTGCTCCCTAACAAAAAATTTTTAAAAGAAAACATAAAGAACATAAAAAATAGTACCTTAAAAAGGTTAAATGGCGTTTGTTTCTGAATTCGAAAACTCGGAACCTTTTCATGATCTACAAGGTCAAAATATATATCCTTTCCCACCTGTTCAAGCAGGTCCTCACTACGCGCGACCTGAAGGCATAAATTAACTGCATTAGTGACTAATGTCCATAACAAATAATTTCACACTTTACTAACCATTAATGAAGTTTAAAGAGAAGATTTGGAAAGTTGTAACCTTTATGAGCGTATATAGGTGTGCTTCCGCTTTTTCCTTTCTCTTTTGCTCCTTTTCTTCTTGTTCTTTCTTCAACCTTATCTGAAAAGTTATTTGCAAGTTCAAAGCAAGACTTAGTTAGGAACAGACAGCATGAAATTTTTATATGGTTAACATACATCACCACACATCTCACCCTAAGGTGCTCGGCAATATCCTTCTCATCCACATTACAGATTATTTTGTCCTTGTCACTTTCCCGTATATACACAAGCATGTATGCATTTGAGTATTTTGTAAATTTAAATGGAGAGTTGTTGAACCCAGGATTTGTATGAGGTAACTGTCAGATGAAAAACCAAACATGAAAAATCATCAATTTAAAGAAGATAAGAATAAAATTAATCAGAGATTTATGGTATAATACTCAGAACACCACTACCTCTTCCTCACCACCATACTGCTCTTCTAGTGCCCTCTTCATGTCTTCTTTTGTCACCCGCTCATCATCAAATTTGAACCTAGACATGATCAATCCAAGGAGTTACAACATAATAGAAATGACATCGCAGTAACATATAATTCACTACAATAGTATATCAGGATTGAATCTCAATCAGAGAATAAATTAAACACACATTCAGGCACACAAGTACATGCATGAGCAATGCAGTACGCACAATAATGGCAACTAAGGCTTGTTTGAATTTTTTTTTCAAAATGGTATTCACGAAATCAGAATGCACATTTGTTAAAATCAGTTTTTTGAAAAAATGAAAACAATCAAGGAAAGATGTTTAGTATTGTTTTCAAAAATGAGAAAAATAGTTAAGGGAAAAATTAACGTTTGTCTTCAAACCACATTCAGGTTGGACAAGAAATCATTGTTTTCTTGTTTCTATTTATAATTTTGAAAACAGTGTTTTCTGTTTCCACAAACACGTTTTAGAATACACTAAATCAAGCATTTTTTGGCTGGTTTACATCTTTGGAAACAAAAAACTGCTTTGACAATCCAACCAAAAAGCAAATAAAATTCAAACATTGGCAACAAGAGAACTGAAAAAAGAGGAAAAAGGAGGATAATATATAATAGCCATGAAGAATATAGGATCATTAGTTTTGCAAACTTGCTGACACCTGGCAAAATATTGCCAACGTCATTGCCTCCAAAAATTCAAAAAGCACAAACCAAATAGAAAGAGAACAAGATATATGGTAAGCAAACATTCAATAAACAAAACAACCTAAGAACAAAAGAAAAAGAAAAACCCTCAAAGTATCAACCATGTGTAACTAGACAATGCACCTGATTTCTCCACTTCATTTGTTGTGTTACAAGAAAAATGGAAATATTCAGGGTTGGAAATGATAGATGGATAATCTTGGTAATCATCAGGCACTCTATCATAACTTAGTAATTTTAGAGAAAAATGAAGATAATTAGACAAAATGAGAGAGTGAGAGAGAGAGAGAAGACAAAATTTTATAGAGAAGAATAAAAAAGAGCATATTCAAATTGATTTTTCATTTTTGTTCTTAAAGGAATACAGTAATGTGCAGTGTTCATAGAACTTCATAATTGTACATCAGCTGCAAGGCCTGAAAAGAAACCAACCAGAGTTTTCCATGAAGAACCTTAAGCAAACCAAATAAAGAAAATCTTTTCACAAATGTTTAGGAAAGAAATAGACTAAGCTCACACATTGCTAAACCAAGAACAATAAGAATATAGTATGTTTTCTTTTCTAATATACAAATCCATCACCCGAGGCTTTCATATAGATATAGATATAGAGGTAGATAGACAGATAGATAGCACAGATATATATATCTACTGCATACCATTGATCTGAAAGAGTTGGCCTGATATAGGCATAGTAGTGCCCACCATGCACTCCACCACTATGAACCAAAACACTGCAAGCAAACAATAATTAAGAAATAAAGTATCCAAAACAGTGTCTTGATGGTGTGTGATATGTAGAAGAAGCTATGACAATTCCAATCATTTGTTTCTCCGGTATAGCATTGCTTCAAGATTGTGGGAAAGATTAAGCAAGAGGCTAAGAAATCTTGGGCAATTTCATGCTCTTTTGATTCTTTGTTAATGGAAGTACATTTCTGCTTCTGGGAGAGGGATAACAGCCAAGACTCTCCAGAGATGTACAGTTTCAGCTCTGTTTCAGGTGATTCGGAGTAAAAGAAACAATTAAAAATTTGAAGAATCAAGAGAAGACAACACTGATGGCTTGTGGGATAGAGTTTCCTTTTTGCTTCACTTTCATTCCTCTCAATTCAGAGGAGTTTCGGGAATCTAATTGTATAAAATTATTCTGTTGTGTAATGAGGATGTGCGGTTTTATGGAAGTGGAAACAGACTTTTGGCCAATGTTGGCCATTTTTGTGCAAATTTGCTCCGTTTCCTTGTAATTTTTGCTTTTTTGTGGGCATTTGCTTCAGACACACTTGTAATAATTTCAAAATAATTCAATAAAATTTCTTAGCAAAAATAGATTATATAAGTTTCAAAAGAACATAGTTTATAGAAGTTCAAAAAGAATATAATTAGTCATGTGCAATCATGTGGATTATGCAATCCAAAAAGATAATAGGACCTACAACATTTAACTTCTTAACCCAAGAGGGTATTGGTTATCACACACAACAAGGATGACATATGCAATTTTAATATTAAGGAACCATGGGATTGTGTGGTTATAATCTGATAAGCTTATATTTTCCTTGCATTATTATTGGTGCTTGAATGGTATTTAATTTAATGCTAGGATTAGTCAAGAATGAATCCTACCAAAAGATTATCCTAGATTAATAATACCTGTGTAAAGTGTAAAGATTGCGAACGCTTCTATCTGCTTCTGGTGATAAATATTTCCCATTCTCTCTATCAAGATCAAGTTGTAGAGGAAACTCATATCGATCATTTATCTGTTGACAATCACCAATAAGAATGATTCATGGTTATACAAAAAGAATATGAAATCGTAGTTAACATATACCATCAATAATTCGATCAATGTAAATAATTGAGGGATAAATTAAGCCATTCACATAATAAATAGATCAGTGACTTGATAACCATGGTTACCAAATATCCTCAGAACTCTCAAAATTATTATGTATTTTGTCCAAAGAAACGTTTGATCACTTTAACATAATTCTCACAAAGTATAGATATAAGATCCATACACAAATAAATACGCAGGGACGTCTGCACGTGCACCTTGTATGTGTGTTTGAGCGTGGCTGTGTATAGACATGCCCTATCTAGAATAAGATGTTTTCAGTAGACACCTCATGTCTCAACTGACACCCAAAGTCTATATCTATTCCTACAGCATGGTCAAACCAAATCTATATCCTAACCAAAAGTGCAACAATTAAACAGAACAAAGAATGTAACCAGAGGACTAATATTTATCCCTTTCGAACATTGCCAACAGTAATAACAGTCTATAAGAAACAAAACCTGCAATGTCAAGCAATTCCAATATCAAAAAGGCAAAGACTTAGCAGCCCAACTACCAACCTTAACCATAGTATCTCGCATAAAATCGTACTCAAATCGTTTTAATTGAAGTTGAAGGACAGGAGGAAAGTCAATGAACAGAACACCCTTCCTAGCATCCTGAAAAAACAAAAAATTAATTTCATCGAAAATTGTATTCAAAAAGTGAACATTCAAGCAAAAGGCAGAAACAGGTGGAGACAACCATGCATTTAGCAATTCAACAGGAGAGGTTATAAACCATGCTTCTAGGACAACAAGGCAAGAAAGAAAAACAAAAGCACAGTGCAAAACCAAAAAATCTATCAAGGAAAAAACAGCAAAAAAATTTGGCAAGATAAACCTCCAAAAACAAACAAATGTTACAGTCAACAGGTCAAATCCTTCTGCAGTTAGTTTAATCTGTGCAGCTTGATCATCTAAAAAGGTTAATACAAACAAATTTCTCATCTCAAAGGCATTTCACCTGTAACCCATGCTGTTCAGCATGATACTTGTTATCACCCTCAAGACGTTCCACTTCCACATATTTGTCAAAAGATGCATAAACATCTCGACAACCTTTGACATCAAGCTGAAGATCTACACTTCAAATATAGTAAACTCCATAAGGGCCAAAAATTAATTTGCACTAACTTATTAATCCACCATAACCTCAAAAAACAAACCATAGAATGACTCCTTTCTCGTTGATTTATAGTCCACATTGATGCATTCAATATAGTTCATATGATGTCCTTCAAATAATTGTTGTATTGTACCCTCCACAACAGTTCCCTGAGCCAGAAAGAGAGATTTTTAATATAATTAGAAGCCCAAAAAAGAAAAATTGCAATCTGTAACTATAAAACCATAATACCTTCATTTTATCTTCAAGTTTTTCACTAAGAACCCTATTAAGTTCTTGAACATCATGCTGCATGAAAGAATCATATGTGTCCCATCCAAAGGACTTCGTCAACTCTTTCGTTGCTACACTAGTATCACTATACTGGAGCTTATAAAACAAACTCTGCAAAGCCAGCGGTATGCTTCCTGATGGCATATCGTTCTCAGTTGTTGGCATATGATACACCGCCTGCAGCAAATCAGATATAGGGTTCTCTTGCTAACTGATATCAATTGACAAGTTATTAACAGCAAATTAGCTAACCTTTCTGAAATAAGGAATATGATACAGTGTTTGAAGAAGAGAGTTCATGTAGCAAGTAGCTCCTTGGTTCTTAAGTCCAACATAACCAGTCTCCTTTTTGGAGTCATGTGACCAATAATCGACAACTCTCCGGACAGCAACATCAGCTTCAACTATACACGTGTCATTCACTAGATAGCCTCTACTGGGGTCATACAATTCACCAAGGGGCATAAACGATGTAAAGCCCCAATCACTCTCACGTGCATTAAACTGATGCTGTGTGTCTGCAAAAGTAAGAAACAAACCGTCACCAACATACTAGTTGCATCATATCTAATCAGCAGCATTACACTACACTACAGCGCATGTCTGCAAAAGCAAGCATTGAAATCATCACCAACATACAAGTTGCATCACATATAGTCAGCAACACTACAGTCCGTCTATGCTACAGTTAAGAAAGGCCAAGCCTCGACATCAAGTCAACAGGGCTTGCCAACATTAAGCTTGGAAATAAATATTGGAAAATAAAACATCATTGCTACAAATCTGGTTGGGAGTTAAAATGCAGCAAACAGGAAGTAGAGACTAAAACCAGCTGAAAAAGGGAATACAGAATTGAGGAAAAACACCTAGGCTCTTGATAATTATATCCAATTAGAATAAAGCAGCATCACATACCCCTTGTAGGCATCAGGATAAAAAGACATAAATAAGTTTTCTGTATTCACTCACTTTCAAAACATTATGTAACATACATGGAATACGAAGATTTGACTGGCCAAGTAAATCCAATACCAAGCAGTTTTGCTAGGCAAGACTTGAGCCAGTCAGGACAAAATACCCACAAAGTTAACCAATGCCACTAAGTACACCTACTTAAAAAATGTTAAACCTACTACAACTTTTAAGCCAAAAGAGAGGAAATGGAGACAATGCGCTTGACCACAATATAAAGATCCAATGCTACATTAAGAGGCAATTCCTATCATCACAAGGTTTTTTATTTTTTAGCAGAAGGGCAGAAAAAACCTATAATTTAAATATGAAGACCAAACTAACTACTGCGTTCCAAGTTTTCTCAGGAAGTCCAATCAATACTCAATATTTCCCGAATATTACGTCCCCATGGCTTTTTGAATGCCACATCAATGCTTTATATCATCTTTAAGGTTTTTTCCGTCTAATGCAGCCAAGAAAGCACAGATCAAGAATCCAAGCTACTAGGACAACACTCAGTGATACTTTCTAAAAAGTTTTTGCATGGTCAAGTTTGAGTCTTTGTTATCTTATAGTTCGGCTGCAGCTTGTTTACTTCTGTTATGTTGTATGTGATTTTTGTGGTCTTAAGAAGATTCTGTAATTTCCCGATTGCTATAATGGATTATAGCAGCAACTATGTAAGTCTTTGATTTTAGTAGACCTTAGAATCTAGTAATATGACGTTTAATTAACTTTGTCAGAGAACGGAATCTTACTGTAGTCCTTTTCCACTAATAAATTTCCTAAAAGTCTAGCAGCTCATATACGAACCTAGTAAAATAATCATTGTAGGAATCAATGAGCAAGATTATCAGTAAGCTTTTAGAGCTCCCATGAAGGTGTGATTGCTTAACAAACCTAAGAGTGAGTGCTTAACTAACCATAGTATGATTGCCTAGATGGCTAGATTTATCGTTTTTATGCTTTTTGTTTGATTCTTTCATACTTACTATATTGCTATCATAACTAATCAAAACTTCTTTTCATTACTGCTGTTCCATGTTCCTGCAATCAACCACAGTGACATCCTACACTTGAAGAAACTACAAATCAAACCGTTTCACCTCAAAATTACTCTCAGTCTCCCGAAGGCAATCCCATACCACAGCCAAACAAAATATAATGAGACATGCTTATGACGTAAAGACATAGTTTACAGAAAACAAAGCTTGATATATAGACAATATGACAATAACTACACTGCAGTTAATTATATCAGTTGTATGAAGTGAATATCTCCACTACACAAGAAAACAAGACGACAAAGCCATAACCACATAAGAAAACAATTTTCTAAGTTAAACAATAATCAATGACGACAATGTAGGCTATGAAAAGAATGGAAAGATGAAAACCACTTCTCTTCTATACAGAAGGTTTTCCCAACAAGTGGAAGAAAACATTTTACCTCCTAAATATTTTTCATCCTAAAACATATGCCAAGGAATTTTACCTGAAGAAGATTGAGTGAGGTTCTTTATGCCATAGGTATACAAAAATGAAGAGAGTACCTTTTCTGATTGAATACTTGCTATGAATTTGATTGACAACAGCTAAGCTGAACTGTGCATATCTACTCCACCCATATGGCAAATTTGTTGAATCTGCAACATCTAAATACATTGACAAATGGTCCACATTGTTTCCCTTAGGAAAAATAAGGATCCGCCTGAGAAAAGCAAGTCAGAATAAACTTTCACGATCAACCATAGCAAAAAGAATTAACAACGCTCATTGCAAAGTAGAAGAGAGACATTATACCATTTGTAACCACCGACCAAGAAAACATCAGAATAAAGTTTCTTCGTATTAAGCCTCGAAAAATTCTCAATTGTCCATGTAAACCTTGCTGATGGTGGATCATCTACTGCCTGAGAATCCACTGTACTTGCACTTTCTGATTGTGCTACTAAAAATAATTAACCATTCAAAATAAATTAATACACTAATACTCCATTCACTAACTAAATAAGTATCAGACGAAAGAATGCTACTCAACATTCACAAGATTCGAGTTTCAATTTTCAGTGGAATTTTATGGTTCCTATATAAATCAAACAAATAGAATTAATAACAAATGACAAATTGTAATCATTACTAAGTATAATTTTTAACAAATTAAAAGCAAATAACTGCTGTTTAGCCCATAATTTCAATTTGATTTCGTTTTCCACAAAATTTTCTGGGGAAACAAACGGAAAAAAAAAATTGAAATGGACTTTAACCTTCCATTGGCTGAGGACCTTCGACGAAGTCCGAGTGTGGGACCAACATCTCATCGTCCTCCTGTCGCTACTCAGCAAAATTAAAACAAAAAGAGCAAGAAATCAATATAGAAAAGAACTTCGATCTACTAATTGAAATCATAGAAGCAGAACACCGACTATAATTCAATTGAAACAAACATAGAGGTACTTCAAACAACGACGTTTAAGAGACGGAAGAAATCAAATTGAACTGACAAAGGGAACGAGTGAGAGAGAGAGAGAATTACATCCAACGGCGGAGGAGTCATCAGAGTCATAGTTACCCGTACGATCGAATGAATCGAAGAGAAGTCTGAAACTAGGAAAATTAAGAGGAGAGAGAAAGAGGAAGAGAAAAGAGAGAGAGAGAGAGAGAGAGACGATTGGGTGTGGAAATGCAGACTGCGGGGTTTTTGTTCGAGGAAGGGGCAATTTTGGTATTTTAGTTAAAAAGTCTTTGAAGGCAATTAATTAATCAGGCCGAGGACGAGTAATAGGTCTTTGCTTTTTTGGTCCGAATGACGAGTAATAGTTAAAAGCGCTTTTACGTTAATATTATAATATTTTTGTACAAAATTATATAAAAAATGATGTCACGTAATCTAAAAAACGCACTAATGAGTTAATTAAATATTTCTTTATTATTAAAATAAACAAATATTATCGCAATAAAATTATTTTTATTAAATTATTGTTAGGTTACAAAATAAATTAAAAAACATGAATATTTCAAAAAAGAAAATTATTACTGTCATGGTGTAAATTGGATTGACTCTTTATATTATTATTTATATAATAATTATATGGCGTTAATTAATTATTGATACGTGAATGTAATATTCATACTTTAATTTTAAATTTTTGATATTAGATTTATTAATTATTAAAATTAATAAATTTTTTTAAAAAGTAGTTGCTTTATGAAAATTTATAATTTTTAATTATATCTAAATTTCAAAAAAACCGTAAAATTTTTAATCAAAAAATTAACTCTTAACATCATCTGTTTATTATGAATGAGATTGCATTTGCATGTCAGTTTTGGAATCCGAAGTAGAAGCTTTAATGTTTAGGCACGTACGACAAAGAAGACATTGCGTTTTGGGCCAACGTAACAGTTTCAATTTCAGACTTCCGGCTTTCAACGAAGTAATAACTAACCATACTGGGGAGAGCAATGGGCTGGGCCTTGGTTTTTAAAGAATAAGCGATGGTTAAATGTGGGCAGGATACTCTTAAAATTTTCGAAAATAATCTAAACTCCACCGTTCTAATTTTTTTAATTAAAATAACTCGCATCCACTATTTATATTATTGTATATGTAGATAAATATAAATGTATAAATTACTTTATAATAAAGATTATTTCATAAAAAAATGATAATTAGAGTTTATTGGCTCTCAATTTATTAACATGATAATTTTTATCCAATTAACATATACATATTATATAATTGTTACTTTTTTGGAAAACTCGATCTGGTATGGGATTCTGCATTTGCTGATTAACAGTTTTCATAAGAATAAGCAGTTCCAAATTTGGGTTTAAAAGCAAAAAAAAAGATGTATAAAAAAGAGAGTGAAAGGAATTTTGCTTTGAAGTAAATTGAAAAGGGAAAAAGAAAGTTGATTTGAAGTTAATCATATGATATTTTTCGCTCGTTTATTCAAAAATTGCGTTTAGGTGCCTTTGCATGTGTTTGTTCAGGAATTTGATGCATGATTTCATCACTAAATTGATATAGAAATAAGAATTTGATGAGCATAATACTGAACCGACAAACCAAACCCAAAAAATAAAATAACAGTTATTTGATTCTGAGGAGGCAGAATAGAAAGGACGAACAATTGCACAAGAAAAATAGTTACAAGTTTTATTTTTAATCTGCTGCAATGAACACAAAAGAATTTACTTTGTTTCCTTATTTTATTATCTTTCCCACGTACATTTTGTCTACACTTTTATTGAGTGGGATGCCCACGTGGTAGACTTTCTTTTTTTTTTTTTTTTTCTCTGTTCCTTTGTTCTCTGTCCATCTACAATACAGCACAAAAAATTAATCCCCTTACTCAAACACCTTTTATCACCAACCAATCAACAGCGGACAGCTCATCACCACCATATTACACACAGAATATAAAAAAGAGAACAAAAAATACAAAAATCTTGTACCTTTATAGGGTAACTATAAGTACTAGTAATGACAGCAGAGCATCCCTCCCATGCAACATAACACCAAATGCCAAATACTTTGCTTGCTTGCATATTTTCCCAATTACAATACATGCTTGAATCTTGACTGATTTGCAGCCTTCCAGGTGAAACATTAAGAGAATAAAATAGCAAGACGTCACATCTTACACCAGAAAAAACTTTTTACATTTTTCAGTACCTGCAATATTGAGTTAATGATCAGATAAAGATTAGCACTAATCAGTTATCTATAAAACAAAATTTTACATACCTACGAAATCTCATTACAATACATGTTATGTATACACACCCTTCACTAAAACCTTGATGAACCTCTAATTAGTAATTACTCATAAACTTTCCCACAAACGTCATTGTTATTTATTTATCTTCGAAGACAAGGAAAAAATGCGCTCGTGGTTAGGTCAAATATAGAGGGAGATTCTACATTCTACTACATGGTAGGTGTTTTTGTCATGGTTTGGTAAAAAGGTACAATTTTATTACTTCAAAACAAAGTTAAAAGAAATAAAAAAAGTTCTTGGTGCTCTTTGACAAGTTTTGCTACCTACTACTCTGATGGAGCTGTAAATAATCCAAAGGCAAGATGTGTCCAAGGAGAGTTAGCAAATCAATTTCAATGAAATTTTTAGTTACAGCCAGGGTATGTATTAGGCAAATCAAATCTTCTTCAGTTGGCCTCTCAAACAATATTATGAAAACTAGTTGACTTTGCTATTTGGTTCAATTGTTAAAACTTTTTGCGATAGTACAAGAGTTTGGGTTCAGATCCTATTCATGCTTAGTTGATATAGCTTAAGGTTTGATCAGAACGAATAAAGCAATAAAAAAAATATTTGGAATGAGAATTAGAATGTACCTTTGTCTACGTTTGAAGTTTTGCTTTTGATTTAAGGGAGCGGGAGTTGGTTTTCACTGGCATGTGGTGAAACGGGAATCTTGTCCAACAGCACCAAGCATCTGGCATGCTACGTCAAGCAATTTCCCTGTCATACATTAATTATCCCAGTAACCGAAATAAGTCATTGGCATATATTCTTTAAATTAAATACAAAAGAAAACAACAGATAGAAAGCAACTCATTAACTTGCAATATTAGTTGAGGAAAGCCACTCTCCAACCACAGAAACTCACAATACAACAGCAAAATATAATCATCCAACAATTCTTTGATTTAATAAATGAATACTACTATATATGCCACATTAAATTCTTGAATATTTTATTAGTTTTATTTTGTATCCAATTGTAGTTTCTACACATAATCTGTATATATAATATTCTTCTCAAGAGATCTATAAGATTAGATGCATCTCTGACAGCAAGAAATGGAAAAGTTAATAAAACAGAGATTTAATTCTAAATGGGGTGAATCGACTATATGTTAATAATATATCAAAGGCTTGAATTTAATAAGAAATTCACTTGGCAATTTGCATGGTGTGTGTTTATATATTGACAGGATACTCCAACCATATAATACTGGTACCGGCCCCGGTCCCAGTCCCATATCTTATTTGTTTAATATATTTTCACAAATCACAAAAAATAATAAAATAATCATAATAAGAACAAAATCAAATCATGCACGAGAAATATTTTAGTAAAGTAAAAAAATAATTGAACGGAGAAAAGAAAATTATATATTAATAGGCAGCCAAGCTGTCGTTTTTAGTTAAGGAGTAGGGAGAAAGTCAGTCAAGATTCTAAAAACAACTTCAGTATTAATTCTTGCTAATGCTTTCTCTGGCCATTTTCTATGAGCTACCTAAATGCCGAATACAAAATATTTTTATTTTAATATTCTCCCTCACCGACAGTTTCTTCATATTTCAGAATCACATTTGCAGCCAGAGTTTTTGACTTTGCCGACAGTTGCCAATTTATGTATATTTTCAACCGTTTACAACTCACACCAGCTATTACAGTATTTTCTCACAAATAATACTGAATAATAAATACTTTATCTCAAGTAATAATAATAAGCATGTCTTTTCAAAATTAAGGTATTATCAATTTGTAAAATGAAATATTATAAGTAACTAGATGATTGTTAAAGTGGGTATTTATTTATCGAATATTTTAACTATTACATTGAGTATTTAAAATTAATCGAAAAACACTACAGTTACAAACATGCCCACCAACATTTCTTTCTAATGTCTGCTCATTTATTTAAGGTAATATTTTAAAAAATTTGCTAATTCATAGTTTAAATTCTAATATAAGTACGGGAAAATCTAATATTAAAAATAATATATCAAAATAGCCACTAAATATTTACTAATTGGTCAATTTGTAATATTAAAAAGATTTATTATTTATTTTCGTAATTTTCTCCTGGACCTAATTAGAAGCACTCGACTTTAGTTTATTATTCACCTTTAATTAAAAAGCATATCCAATACTTTCAGGCTAAGGCAAATACCCAATACCATACAAAACAGCTTTTGGCTTTTAGGATTATTGTGAGAGGAAAAGCACCCAAAGCCACTAGACTTCATATTATTTCTTGAGTTAATGAAAATGAAAACCGTCACGGACGGACCTACCCCTGAAAGCAATAATGAAAACAACAAAAGCTGACAGAGAAAATGACAACTATGACCTCTGACCAACTCTGCCCACCGACAACTCTCCCTTGCCTCAACACTAAACACTAACCCCGACACACACACCCCACTCGCATTTCACCATTTCCGATATATCGCTCGATATTTTCTTTCAATAATACCGGTCATCCACAGTAAATAATAATATGTTTCCTATTCTAATTATTTAGTGAATTCCATTAATTATTTTCAATATTCTACATTCTCAGTTTTACCGTTAATTACACCAATTTTGCTTTTTTATATCAGCATTGAAATTAAATAATTAAATGCGTAGTAATTAAAAATAAATAAAAATAATAAGAATTTAAAAAGTAAAATACTCAGTAGAACGTACCTCTTCTAGGTTTTACTGCGACCTTTACGCTTTTTTTACTTTCCGGTTTTGTCGTCGTTTCCTCTGGCGGGAACAAGACTCCATCAATTCCCTGAACTGAAATTCGGCCGTCGGTGTAAATATCGGGATCAAACAAATAGGCCGATCCGTCACCATTACCGAATTTCACTGACCCGTCAGCTTCCTCCGCCGTCACTTTATGCGGCAAACGCAGCGTATCGTACGAAATCTTCCCGAATCTTCTCACCGCATTGTACATACTCTCCTCAGTTTGGTACTCGGGAATCACGTGGTAGTAAATAATCTGTTCCGGCGCGCCCGGCTCGCTCAGCTGGTCCGTCGTCAGCTTAGCCATGGCCTCGTCGTTGGGCGCCAAAACGGTTAAAACGTAACCTTCTGATACGAGGCGGCCCCATTTCGGTAGCGAGCGAGGTGAGATTGACTAAAATATCGGCCATTTCATTGTACCCGCCGTAAAGCAAGAGTGTCTGAATGAAATCCTTCACCTGTTTCTCCCCGTTGAAATGGTGGTGTGGGCCACCTGGTCCTGGTGCCGGAGCCGGAGCTAGTGCTGGACCAGGAGCCATGGCATAATAAATAGGAAGGGCGGGGGGAGAACCCGGTTTAGAGGGTGGTGCCGGTTTTTTCAATCGGTTCGTTCTCGGGTCGATCTCTGGTGCTCCTTCCGGTTTAACGGCGGAGATTGATCGGAGACTTCGGCGGTTGTTGAAATCTTGCTGTACGGATCGAGGGATTAGTAGCCGTTCGATGCCGTGGATCACTCCATCCGGACGGTCGACGGCATTTGGGTGTAAAACCTTGGATTTACTAATAAATTTGTCGCCCGAATCTTGACTCGTCAGCTCGACCGGGTCAGTCGATAGCGTGTGATGCCGAGTTGACTCGGCGGCTTTAACCGGCCATTGGTGGACCTCAATTCTTCCGGGTACAATGTGATGAAGCAGAAGCGTTTGGAGAGACTTCAAATTTCCCGGTTCGAGCAAGAAGCGCTTGAATTCAGGATCGAGATCGCGCTCAAGAGCTTCATTTTTAGGAGCGAAGATGGTGATATTATGCTTGCCGACAGCGTCTTCGAGTGTCTGCAACAGAAGCGCCTTCTCAACGAGCTCAGCGAGTTCAGTGTAATGCGAGTCGAGAAGGGCGACCAGAACCGAATTGGAGTTGATTTGGCCGGAGTGAATCGCGGTTTCCTGCAAGGAAACAGTGAGTTGAAGAAGACCGAAAAGAAACAGAAGAAATGCGAAGAGTCTCCGAGTTTCGGCCATTGAAGGGTGAAGGAATAATGATTTGATGAAGGTTCGGTTTCTTGTTCAGATATTGATATAAACACTTGAGCTTTATTCGCTTGGAAGGCCAGTCAGCCTCTTCTTCTGTGTCTTTTTTTGCTTTTATTTTTATTTTATTTATTTATTTTTATACGTTATATGTTACTGTTGATTGTTTGCGGGGAAGGGAAAAGGAAGATGAGTTGAGATTGGGATTGGTTTGGTGGATGGTGAAAATTAGCGTCGGTTGCGGGTTAAAAAGAAAGGCCAACACGTGGGAAAAAATTTCTTTAGAAATTGAAGCTTGCCGGCGTTTCAAGTTTTACAGGAAAAGGAACCTTCTTCTGGTCTGATTTGTTGCCTGTACTTTATTAAATATGTATTATTTAAAGCAATTGCAAAATCTAATCTTTCAAATTTTGGGCTAAAAAACTAGAGAGTGAGTTTACAAATAAATAACAAAATTTATGTTATTTTATTTACGTTAACTTAATTGTAATTGTCTGTTATAGTTGATGTGTAAGTATATCAATACCTGTACTTTTTAATGTTAGATGTGAAATTTTTCTGTCAATATTAACTAATTTATTAAATAAAATTATTCGCATTGAGATTAGGTATCACTAACATATAGCCTACTCTATTCGCAAAATAAAAGGACCACGTAGTTATACAAATTATTAATGTATTAACTTAAACATAATTTGCCACTCAGGTTTTTGTCTAGATGGTAGGAGGACATTCCCTCCTTAGGGTAGGTATTCCTTAAAACGAGAGTAGAAATTATAGGTGAGGATATTTAGACTGTGCTATAATTGTTAGAAGTTTTGTCACCATATAAATTTGATATTAGAATTCAAAAATAAATAAATAAGATTTGTTTCTTAAGTAAAAGAAAAAAGTTTAGTAAGTATTTTTCAAATTGTTAACTTAAAAAAAATGGAAATTATGAAAACTTTTTTCGGACAAAAGAAGTGCGAAATAGTAAAAATGTTGCTTATATTTTCATTGTGTTGAACAATGGTAAAACACTATTCTTATGTTTCCAATTGTTTTTCAATAAAAATGAAAAGAATACTTTTAATTTTTTTGTTTATCATTTTGATAAAATTCCTTGTCAGTTTTTAATATTTTTATTTTCAAAAACAAAACATAGGCTAGAAAAATTGTACCAAATACCGCTTTAAGTTTCCTGATGGTATTAACTTGATACTATTAAGGATAAAAATGATAACGCGGAATGTTGAAGAAAGTTAACAAACACACGGTGGGCTCTCAAGCTTGGCAGGTCCGCAAATCCCCCCGACTCGATCATAAGGTGGACTCGCATTTAAGCCTGTTAACTTACATGGGCTTGAGTTTGAGCCTGGATCGACCCGACCCGGTTTCATTTTGTACAACTCAATCCTGCTTCCTGCGTATCTCACCCCGAACCATTTGAGGCTGAAGACGACGAAGAGAACTGTCTAATTGCAGCATCGTCAACTGCTGTGATGGATGCGGTTCTCCCTTGCACCGCCAGTTCATTCTACCTTTAAGTTAACATTTTCACCCTCCAAGTCTTTCGTATTTACACTTCCTGCCATCCGACCTCTCCGTCTCCGCTATTATAATCACCCCCGTCTGTCTCTCAGCCGCGTAACAGCCACTCTCTCAGCTGTCGAATCTCCTTCGAAATCTTCATCCGATGGCCAGAATGAGAAAAACCGGCCTCTGCTACAGGTCACTGATTTAACTGCCGTGATCGCTGAAACCAAACAGGAAATTCTCAAAGGCGTCAACCTCTCGGTCAACGAAGGAGAGGTCATTTTAAATTTCAACCTTCACCTTTAATTTTAGAATAAAATTAATGGTGAAAATATATCTGAAGCGTTTTGATGTTGAATTATAGATTCATGCTATAATGGGAAAGAACGGTTCTGGGAAGAGCACACTTTCAAAGGTTAGTTACTTATTTCATTATTAGCTGGAGAAATTAACATAGAAGCACAGTAGCAAAGAAAAATGCTGAGTTTAGGGCGTGAATAATGTATAGGTTCTTGTTGGGCATCCGGATTATGAAGTGACAGGAGGGAGTGTCGTTTTTAAAGGAGAAAATTTGCTTGAAATGGAGCCAGAGGAACGCTCACTTGCTGGACTTTTTATGAGTTTCCAGTCTCCAGTTGAGATTCCAGGAGTTAACAATATTGACTTTCTTCATATGGCCTATAATGCTCGAAGAAGAAAACTTGGTCAGCCAGAGCTTGGACCGATAGAGGTTAGAAGTAAATCTTGGTGTGTGTGCATTGCATTTTTTTTCTTCACAAAAGCTGCTTTCAAAAGATCAATATAGTTTTGATACACTTGAACTGCTTTGTACTTGATAGGTACTTTTTCTAGAAGTTCTTTTCAAGAAAGTGCTTTTACTCAAAAGTGCCTGCTGTTGAGCGCTTCCAAACACATGTAAATTATGTCCTCTACATGAGTTACTACAATTAATTTATGTTCAATGTTGTTTTGTGGTTGCAGTTCTATGCTTACATATATCCGAAACTAGAACTTGTCAGCATGAAGACTGACTTTCTTAATAGAAATGTTAATGAAGGATTTAGCGGTGGTGAAAGGAAACGCAATGAGATTTTACAGCTTGCGGTATGAATATGCTTTCTTGTTTTATCTTTTATTCTGATGTGTTTGTTGGAAGGTAAATATTTTGATGTTGATGGGAGCGCCCCCCGCCACCCCCCCCCCCCCCCCAAAAAAGGGTTTTATTGATATGCCTGTCATAATACTAGATGTAGTAAAGAAATAAAAACTTGTAACATCTTATTGACTTCTTACCTTGTAGTTTGAGAATGGTAATATAACTTTTTATATAAATTTCTGAGAAGGAATTTTTGTGCTGGTTTAGGGTTGTTGAGCCTGCACTTTCTATGTACTGATATTGAAATTTGAGGAATTTTTTGTATCTTTAAATGGAAAAAAATGGAGTTAAAAAATTGTTTGATGGCTAGAGAGCGGTGGGATGGGAAGGCATAACCATATAGGTTCTGCATGCATTTAAGTTACTGTAGTTTGGGAAAGCTAAGATGACCAGGTTGCAGATGCTTAAATTCCCCATTTCTCATGCATGTGCTGGCTTCTGTGTATTGCAGGTTTTGGGAGCAGACTTGGCTATATTAGATGAAATTGATTCTGGATTGGACGTTGATGCACTTAGAGATGTAGCAAGAGCTGTTAATGGGTTTTTGACTCCAAAGAATTCTGTGCTGATGATAACTCATTATAGACGACTTTTGGAATTTATAAAACCTACATTTATCCATATCATGGTGAGTCAATTGGAAGTTAGGAAATTACCATATGGATTTGTGTTCGGTATGGAGTTTAGTTGTTAGAATAAATTTTTCATACCAATGAAGGTGACCATGCTAATTATATGTCGGAGATGTGACATAGGATAACATGAAATGGTATGGGTGTGGTATAACTGATTTGGTAATCAGAGGGGTGATAAAATTTGCATCTTCAAAAGCAATAAAATGGAAAAATTTATCATTTAATTTCTTTTGGAGGCTCAAACGTAGGATTGTCCTGAATAATTTACTATTGTGGTTGGTGCTGCTAGGACTGTCTGGCATTTTCTCTTTCTTGCGTTAGTAATAGTAATTTTTCCATAAAGCTATATAATATAAGGTTTTAAGCACTGGAGAAAATCCAACTAGTGACTTAATGAGAACTAAGGGAGCTTAGATACAGTTTCAGGCATATGCGATTAATGTAAAAGAAAACAATGTCCTCAAATATGACTCTCTGGTCACCACTTTTGGGTCAAATTCTATTGTTTTTTTATTGGATTACAGGGGCATTTTGAAATTGTATGCAGTACTTGTAAATATGAGGGAAAAAAAAGTCTTTGCTCTTATTGAACTTATGTACGATATTTATGTCTATTGTTCTGTAGGATGATGGAAGAATCATAAAGACGGGGGATGTCTCCATAGCAACAGTTCTCGAGGAAGGTGGCTATAAAGCAATCACTGAGACATAAATTTAGACCATTGGTTACTGGTACTCTCTCTCATTCTAAACAAAACTTGTTGACCATTCATATTTTTAATTAGCTTTCTGTTGTAGTGAAATTTACTGAATTATTATGGGCTCCATCCTGTTGAACTTGATCTAGTTTCTTTATTGTTGTTGGGTAGGAATTGTTTTCTGATTCAAATATCAAGCGAGGTAGTTTACAGTCTACTGCTTATTTTGAGATATAATGGATTTCTTTTAATCTTACATCGACCTGGCCCCGTGCATCCAAGGCCTGTCGGTTGTCCCAGAGCTGCTTGCCACTTGTTTGTTGTGGTTTCATTTTCATGCTCAGGATATTAGTTGGGTTCAATAAATTGCCACAATCAGAGGCAAAGATGCTTCCCTTTTCATTGTACCAAGAGAATAACTTTAGTGCTTGTTAAAGTAATGGCAGAAAATTTTGTATTGTAGGGAGGAGGCAGGCTACGTTAATATACCATGAACCTTGTATGTACATTTAGATGAAGTTGTTTTCCATCTGCAAATTAGTTATGGGCATTATTGCATTCATATACATGAGGATTCAGGCTGCTTGTGGTTTTGTTGAGCAGTGCAAATACTGGTGCTATTCATTAGTTAACCATGGAGTAGGTTTTTTTCATTAAAGTTGTTTCAAAACTCTTACATTCTACATTTAAGTCATGAGTTAGAACAAAGAAAAAGAAGAAAAAAGGGGAAAAGAAGACATACAGCAGCTAAAGTTAAAGGGGCATTGGTGTCATATTTTTGAAATATATTTCTGTTAGCATAAGTAAAAAGTAGAAAAATAACCTGCAATAAAAGTCAATACACGTGTACTGACAATTTTGGTTAATAAGGAGAAACTGAAGGCTTATATATGTCTCCTAAGATTTTAATTAGACTGAGTGCTTTACAATATAGGAAGCTTGGTATCATGGATTTTTCTTGTTCCTTCTCTCTCTATGTGTTTGTGTATCATTCCACTTCTAGTGCTTTCATTGTTTTCTAATTATTCAATAATTCACTTTTAGCTGGTTTAGTAAATGCAAATTATTAGTCTTTGGTTTCATTTTCCAAATTTCAATTCCAATAATTTTACATTACCCTTGATTGAATTCATGGCATTGTTTCTTTCCCATATATGTTTTACTTGGTTCATTTTTTTTACTCAAAACTGATGGGTAGAGCTAGGCCAGCCATGATTTGAGCTCTTTTTTGAACTCCTAATAATTCTCTCATGCTTGTAACCCCTGCATTGCTTTGTCACATTTTGGCATCCATACCTCTACATTTGTCACAAGAATTGCACTGTTTCCTTATTCAAGTCAGATAACAAACTCTCAGGTTGAGTGAAATTATGGTAGATTAGTTGAGCTTTCCCTCTAGGAAAAAGTAATGCCTGGAAATCTGCCTGTCACGAGGAGTTAGTTTCTATTGAATATCCTTTTTCTTTTCCCCTTCAGCAAAGAAACTAACGAATCATTAATTACTTTTACCATTTCTTACGATTCACAGAATGTTCATGTTTCCTTCACAATAATGGATGGAAAAGAATCTTAATCTATAGAATTCACAGATAAAAATCTATAAACAAATCTCTGGATTTCTGAAGTCTTGTTTCCTCCATGGATCAAGGAATATTTTGTCTGTCGAAGGAGTTTACTGAATAGATGGTTTGGTGCAATCGCAATTTGTACTTTTATTTCTATGAACGAAATGTGATTTTGCTGTGCAAAGCACTGGTCTGCTTTTCTTGTCTTTCTATATGGATCTCACTGGTTGCTCCTTTTATTTTCAATGGTTTTCCAGCTATTAAGCATTGCTGTCAGCTTCAGGACATGGGAAGAGGTTATGTTGTGTTGGAGAAACATTGATTACCGCCAGGAAAACACCTTAGGTATGCTTTCTGAAACATATTGATCTGTGAATGACACTTGTTTATTTTGACATGATCGGAAACTTTTTAAGAAATTGAGAAATGAATCAGAGTTTATTTATTTTTGTGTTGGGTGAATAAACAAATGTTAAACACTTTTTTTTTTTAATAATTGTTGTTGCAGATTGTTTAGCTTCTTCCCAAGTAGACAGTTGCCGGTGTTATAATATTTATGATGTGAAAGGGAAAGGAATTGCTGAATGTCGTTTGAATGCTTTTATATACTTGTAGATGAGAAATCCTTTGATCAATGAATCTATCTCATTATAAGTAAACCGCACTACATTTATTTACTCCCACCGTAAAAATAGAGTAGTTTCTCTATCATTTTCTATGTAGGGATTAATTAATAAAAAATTATTTATTTATTGTTGGAGTATTCATATTAAAGGACATGTTCCCTTCAAAAGAATTAGTTTAGATATTTTAAAATTTTCATTTCAGTGGACGGACATGTTCTCTGTGGCGCCAAATTTCATGTTATTCATTCACATTATTATTTTGCTTAATTAATTAAAATTATGCCCCGATTCTGATTCTGTACATGGATTTGATTTGTCACCCACTAGAAAGTACTAGTGGATGGCTGCACTCGATCGCTCCACAAAATAATTGTGTGAAAACAAAAAATTAATATTATTATAATAAGAATAGTTAGGTGGTAAGTGGTGGAATTAATTGAATCATGTGAATACAACATTAGTTTGTCGTCTTTAGCTGTGTTCGTGGTCACATTTGATTATCTCAGTTTTATAACAAATGCTTTTCTTTTTAATAAACACTTGTGGTTCTACTCTAATCATCCCTTCCTTACAAAGTGGGGGGGCCCGCCAAAATCTTTTTTTTTTTTAAATAATATTAATTTTTAATGGACGATGGCAATTATAACTTCAATTATTTATTTTCCCCTTCTCAAAATAGTGAAATATCCCATCTTTTAAAGATGTTGCATTTTTGTTAATACTTTATTTATCAAATAATTTTTTAAAAAAATTCTTTATAAGAAAATTATACATTTGAAAACTTATTTTTAAAAGAATTTTTATGACTAACATGTATTAGATAGATCTCTATAAAATAATTAGAAACACTTTACCTTACAAAATAATTAGAAACATTTTAACTTTTTAATTTTTCTTTATATTCTCTCTTCTTCATATCAAAGTAAGGAGAAAAAGTTCACAAAAAAAAGTTACTATCTTCAAAATATTTTATATGGTCTTTAAAGTCTATACATTATTTACATTTATTAATATGAGATTATATAAATAAAACTATAAATTATAATAATATGTATTATGTATTATGTTATTGTAGTTATAATAAAATAATTCGAGATATTTGTCTACATTTTTTTAGTTTACAATCAAAAAAGTATTCACAATTAATTTTTTTTTCAAAGGAAAAGGCACTAAAAATTTAGAAATTAATTAATTTATTATTTTTTAATTTACAAATTTATATATTTACTTACCCCTCTTCCCTTATTAAATTTATTTAGTTTATAAACATCATTAAAGTTAAAATATATAATTTTTGAACAATTATAATAATATATATAGAAAGGTGCAGTGGTAATATCATTACCAGTGGATGAAATAGAATAACAAATTTATAAATATTGTGAAAGCAAAAACAACCGAGCTTAATTATTACTGGTCTTTGAATTCCCAAAAACAAAAACGTGTTGTCTAAAGTAATCATTGTCATTGGTGATCATAGATCTTAAAAGATGTTTGAACGAGTCTTTCATTGAGAATGGCTTCTGCTTCTACATACTCCACGTCCCCAAAGAAAGTTCTTCTGTACACTGCAACAACCATCACTTTTCCTTCCTCATTTCTCACAATAGCTCCTAAATTATAATAATATTTTAACTTTTAATTATTTTTTATATTTAAATTTATTATCAATTTTTTATAATATTAATTATTATATTAAATAATTTATTTTTAATTATTGAATATATATTTGCGTGCGTATCAGCGCGTGTGAGCACTTTTAAAATAGAATTTATTTTAGTCAAAATCTTAACATTTCAGATATCAATTACAAATTTATTTTCTTAAAAGAAAAAATTTTAGGAATTGTAAATGGAGTAGAATTTATAAAAGATAAGAAGTATGTATATTTTAGATAATTTAACTTTTGAAAACATTTTAATAAAAAAAAATTACAAACTCAAAATTTGATATTTCTCAACAGACGTGAGTTGATTCAAATTATTCTATTACTTAACTATTTTGAGGTAATACAAGGGTTCTAAATTTGGAATATTGGTTTTAAACTAAAAATAATTAAGAAATATTTAATTAATAATTATAATAAGAGTATTGTATTTTATCCCTAAATTTTGAGAAACAGTCAATATACCTCTCTTGAGATTTAAAAAAGACAAGATACTCTCATAAGTTTTAAAGAAAATCGAGATATTTTACTGAAGTTATTATTTATATTTTAATTTAATTATTTTACTTTTTTATTATTAAAAATATATAAAATGATTATATTACTTTTATTTTTATTTTATAATAATCAATATAATCTTATTATAACATTTCAATTTAAAAATTATACATTATTTTTTCTTAATTATTTCTTTGGTTCAAAATTTATAATCGAATATTTATAATATTTAATTATATATAATTTTTATTATAAAATTTTTTATAACATAAAATTTGTTGTCAAAATTTCTTAAATGTTTATACAATTATATATAATTTTGATAATAATTTATTTTAATAATATGATATATTTTAGAAAAATATATATTAAATATTATATGACTATGATAATAGATTTAGAAATAAATAAATAATTAAGAGTTAAAATATTATTATAATCTTTAAATTTAAATATAAGATAAAATTATATTAATTATTATAAAATAAAAAATAATATAATTATTTTAAAACTTTTAATAATAAATAAATAAAATAGTTAAATTAATATGTAAATAATAATTTTAATAAGATATTTTATTTTTTAAATTTAGAAATATTTGCCTCAATTTTTAAAAAAATTAGGAATAAAGTATAATATTTTATTATAATAAAAAGAAATTAGGAATAAAGGAGAACGACGAGGCGTCAGAGTCGGAGAGCAGAATTATTGTTTGTTGCAGAATTTTCGGATGATATGATTTGAAACTGTTTCGTTTTGTTTATGTCGGAGCAATCAATCAACACACACACACACACACATCTTCAGGATGTGCTTCTGCAGCTCTGCTCATGAATTTGATTTTGATGACACTAACATCTCATCAAACAATGTACTGTACACTACTCTACTCTTCGAATTTTTTATTATTACTGTACGTACTTCACTTCATCGTGTCTCCGTATTCAATCAGCGCCGAACCCGGCTCATCGATATCTTCATTCTTCCGTTCTGGTTCCGTCCACGAATTCAAGATAGTTTCACTTATCGATGAAGTCAAACACCTCCACTTTAATATTATATTCATTTATGTAATGTAATATCGAATGTATGTAAAATATAATATATCCATCATCCACTCGCAACAAAATTAAACATTATATTCAAATATAGAATTCAGAAAAAGTGCGAATACTTTTTCTTTATATGCAAATTGCAAATTGGATCGGCTTTTGGATAACCGACTGGGGGCTACGCCTACCAACCCACCGTCACCGTCACCGTGACCTACAATCCACAAATGGTCGGTCGGATCGGAAGACAACCACACCAAAAAGACGAAGCTAGCTAGCTATCTAGCTCAGCTGTTTCCTCTATTCATTTTTATTTGGGAAAACGTGACTTTATAATTTTCTTTTTTCTAAAAATTAAAAAAAAAAACACTTTTTGTATCGATCAGTGGTAGCTTTATATAAATAATGTTATTCCCACAAAATTTACCATATTTTGATTAGGAAAGACAACTTATATATTACTTTTTATGTTATTTCAGAAGAATTATAAACTCGAGTTGATGACAGCTAATTTCTTTTTAGGTAAATTTTTTAGTCTATTAGTCTCTAGTTTTAAAAAATAATAATTATATCTCTATATATTATATTTTAAAAAAATAATAATAAATGAATCGCTAAAATTTTAAAAAAATATAATATATTTGTATGAAAATATTAATTAAATAAATAAAATATTATTTTTATTATATATTAATCGCATAATTGTATAATTATTTATAATAAATAAATAAAAATAAATTACATATTTATAATTATAAAAAATTAGATAAAAATAAAACATAAATAAATACTAACCTAATAATAAAATATAAATTTATAAATTTAATCATAATAAAAAATAAATCTATCATATATTAATAAATATTTATATTATTAATATATCATCAAATAATAATATTATTTAATTAATTAATATATTATATTTTTTAAATTTTAGAAATTTATTTATTATTTTTTAAAATAATTATATGTACTTTAAATAATTATTAGTAGATATAAATATAATTATCATTTTCTTATAAATTAAAATTATTAAAACTAATAATGGAGTAAAAAAAGACTTTACTACTAACATAAACGTGGTTCTCATGCTCCATCGATCTTTACTTCCATCCTTAAGCACAGACTCCGCAGATCACGTTAACAGCACGGAAACATAAAAAATACCAAATAATTAAAAAAAGAGAAATTCAAAAAAATAATAATAAAAAAGTTTGACCACATCACCAAAAGTGTTCAAACTTTTGTTTTTGGCAAATGGGTCAAATAATTTATTTTAATTTCCTGTCTGAACGATGGCTTGGAACTACATTATAAAGCCAGCTACATGTAAGCAACCCATCTCGTACACTCATCACAAAACTTGAAAACCTTAAAAGAAAATGAAAGTTTCGGGAGCAATGCTATTTGCCCTATTTTTCTGTATCTTCTTAGCGGCGGCGGCCTCCAGGTCACCGCCGGCGTCGGATTCTATCATCATCGTCGGAGCCGGGATGTCAGGTGACGGACGATTGAAACATTTTGTATGCATGTGATGTAGCTTGCTGAAACTACAAATGGGAGTTTGTTTTGTTTTGTTTTGTTCAGGAATTATGGCAGCAAAAACTCTTGAGGAAGCGGGATACAAAAATTTCATAATATTAGAAGCAAGTTCCAGGATTGGTGGGAGGATCCACAGAGGGGATGTTGCTGGAAACACAGTTGAAATGGGGGCCAATTGGCTTTTCAGCGGAGGTCCGAAGACTAGTCCTTCCATGACAATCGCTAAGAAAATCAACCTCAGGAGAATCTACTCGGACTACGGGAATATATCTGCAAACGTCTACAAACAACAGTACACACACACAATCAGCTAACTTCAACTTTTTTCCCTTTTTTATTTATTCTTTTATCTATTTTTCTTAATTTCAGCAATATATATATCCCTCTATATGTGTATATATGCACAACACAGGGGTGGATTATACGAGAAGCATGTGGTGGAATCAGCATTAGAAATAGCTGATGAAAGAGATGCATTTTGCACAAACCTGTCAAAAACTTTTTCTTCTGAAAATGGGAGGAAAGACGACGATATCTCAATTTTGGGAGCACAGCGCCTGCTCAAACAGTAAGTAATTAGAAAGTAATTATATATGCGCGCGCGTGTGTGTACTGATTCACCTCAGAACAATCGCAATTGATCTCTTTTATATGACGCTGGCTGCTGCAGGGTTCCGAGGAGTCCACTGGAAATGGCGATTGATTACTTCTACAATGACTATGAAGATGCAGAGCCTCCGAGAATTACAAGCGTGAGGACGACATTTCCTCGATTTGAGGAGTTTGGAGAAGATTCATACTTTGTTGCTGATGCTAGAGGCTTTGAAAGTGTAGTTCATCACATTGCCAAAGGTTTCCTCTCCTTCAAGAGTAATCAGATTACCGACCCAAGGCTCAAGCTAAACAAGGTAACATACATATGTACATGTTCTTCTTAAACTTTAGTTTACTAATTGTTTTTTGATTAAACATTTGAAATGTTAATATTTGTTAGAACTCTAATATTATAAGTACTGTTAGTAGTTATTTTATTGGTAATAAAAATTTTCAAGAAAGTAGGTGTACAGTATTTTTGAATGAGAGTGCTCTTCATTTTTTTATTTTTTTTGGCGCTCTTGATATTCACACAATATTACCTAAAAGTTAGTTAAATTCTGTCGTTACATGATATGATATGAATCAAAATTTGAAAGTATAAAGTGAAAATTACATACTACAGGTGGTGAAAAAGATGAGTTACTCAAAGGATAAAGTAACGGTAAAAACAGAGGATGGGTATGTATATCAAGCTAAATATGCCATTGTTTCTGTGAGTATCGGAGTTCTTCAAAACAATCTCATTGAATTCCTACCAAATTTACCCGTAAGTAAATTACTTCTTCTCTCATATTCTGTTGTTAATTTAATATCAGTAGTTTTCTTTTTATGCTTTGATTAATTACAACTAAGTTTTATTGATTAATGAGATATATAGGGATGGAAAAGTCTAGCAATAAACAACTTCGACATGGCAGTGTATACGAAAATATTTCTGAAATTCCCTTACCAATTCTGGCCTACTGGCCCTGGCACTGAGTTCTTCCTTTATGTTCACGAAAGACGTGGATATTATCCAATTTGGCAGGTGTGGGTATGCATATTATTTAATTAATTTCTTATCAATAAATTAATAGTCGCAATTTAAGTTGGATATATGCAGCATTTGGAGAAGGAATTACCAGGATCCAACATTCTGTTCGTAACAGTAACAGACGACGAATCAAGGAGAATAGAGCAACAATCGGACCAAAAAACAATAGCAGAAGTAATGGGAGTGTTGCGAAAATTGTTCGGAAACAAAATTCCCCAACCAGAAACCATTCTCGTGCCAAGATGGTGGTCAAATCCATTTTACAAAGGCAGCTACTCCAATTGGCCTAACGGTTACAGTCAACGTCTTTACAATGATTTAAAGGTAATTTAATTAATTAAGCCACGTGTCATTAATTATTTGAAAAATTAACAAATTTAATCTATAGATTAAACATAGTTTTATGAAATTAATGCAGGCACCGATTGGTCCAATTTACTTCACAGGGGAGCATACCAATTCATCGCATTTGGGATATACAGATGGTGCTTATTTTGCAGGTACGCACGTGCACATTTATTAATTAATTAACACATCTTTTATAGTAATTATTTTTTGTCCTCTTATATATGTAGGTATTAACACAGCAAATAGTTTGATCAAGTGCTTCAAACAATAGCAAGCTTGCGAACGGCGTCGTTCGTAGCATATATGTTATGCATGGAGAAATCAAAATAAAATTTCTGATCGGGAATTTAGAGATAGAAGTAGTTGATGTTTCGTAATTGTTATTGATTGTTTGAACTTCAACAATAATGAATTATTGGATATATAAATCTTCAATATTATTATTACTTATTTTGAATTTTTTTTATTTTTTTTATATAATAACCTTAAGTGAAGTTTTCTACCTTGTCAAATTTGATTCAAAAATGTTATTCATATGAAAAGGTTATGAAATTTGTTGGTTGAGACTTGAGATAATAAGAACAATATTTAATAATGACTAAAAAAAGGACAATAAATTATAGACATGCATAAATACATATATAACAACTCTTTTTACATATATAACAATTAAAAAGATTTAACCCTATGGGTTAATTTACAGATTTCCTAACGTTAACACCATTCTTTTTTTTTTCTTATAAAAAAAACACAACTATAATTTTTCAATAAAATTAACTAATAAAAATATTTTATGTATTTTAATTTTAAAATAAATTTATATATAATAAGAATTTATTAAATAGACGTACACATGACATAATATACTCATTTTATTTTAATTTGTTATGTTAATTTTAATTCATCAGTTTTATAAATATTCATTACAAATTTAAAAGTGGTAACATTTTTATAATAAGCCTATTTTCTCTTTTCGTTTTCTCTTTCTATTTAAAACATACTATGTGAAAGATGAAAGTAGTTTTATTGTTCAATTCTATTATTTGTCAATAATGTATAATATCATTTCTACCACTTTTTAGCACAAATTTGTCACATAATTTAGGAACAAGTAATTAATTTAAACGATCATTGTGATCCAACCACAAATTATTACACAGTGATCAATATTAGAGGCACTTATGTATTAGTAATACTAAAAATTCAAAAAAATTTATTTAAAATAATATGGCATTTACTAATCATACAATTTCATCAATGACATTTCTTTAATAAAGTTTAATTTAATTACCAATCTTTTTTTGATAGTGTCCAAATTAAAGTATAATTATATCAAAAGTTTAAAATAAAAGACAAAAAGTAAGGTCATCTTTAAAAAATAAAAGTTGATTTTGATTAAAAAAAAAAAAAGTAGTAAACTCAAATAATTGACCTTTCACCTAATTATTATTTGGTTTAAGTGGGTAGAATTTTGGTCGGTTGATGAGTTGTCTTTAATACTTAATTAATGTAAATTAATTAACTAAAGTAATAATACATGCCTATCATAATAACATCATTTTTTTAATAATCCCAATTTACATATTAAATTAATTAATTCTTTTTCAAAGTTGATAAGTTAACCAGACTTTTCGTAATTAAAATACTCAACCATTTTCCTTTTTAATTTTCACAACAATACTTTTATAATTAACAATCAAACAATACTTGACTTTTTGTGGTTCTTGTAAATTATTATATAAAAATTTCACTTGAAATAATTTTTTCTTTAAAAAAAAAAAGAGAGATTAGGTATGAATGCTTTTACCATGTGTAGAAAATTGTTATTTTATAATTGAAATTAAAATAGCATATGTTTTGAACGGTCAAATCTTTGAATGCTTATACATAAATATGTATCTAAGAGCCTTTTTGTTAAAATAAAAAGTTGTTATTAATATTATATTGTAACATATTTGTAATGTGAAATTAAAATATTATATTTGTAAAATATAATTTATTTTTCGGACATAAAATATTAGAACTTTTGCTTTAAAATCTAAATGCATAATAATTATGTCTAAACATCTTAAACATTATAATCTATACCACTATCTAATAAAATAATGTTATTTATTTAATTTTAAAATAAATATATATACAATAAGATTTTATAAACAATATAGTAAAGGAAATATCAAATTTTTATAAAGGACCACATTAAAAAAATACAAAACAAGAGGACCTCACTGTAAAAGAGAACTAAACTTTCTCTGTAGAATGGTCGGCGGTAAACAGAGACAAACTTGGAGGGCTAAAATGTTAAAGTTTGAAAATTGAGTGGGTAAAAATAATAATGATAGTATTTATTCTAAAAAATTAAATTATACATATGGATTTATTTCATTAGCTTATTAAAATGATATTAAGGGTGTTTTGATAAATTATAGGTTGTTGGGGTCCTTTGCATTATTAACTTGACAGACAATCAGAGACAAAGGGTTTTTTTTTTGTTAATTAATTACTGTTTAAGAATTCAATTAAATTACTGACATGATATATAAAAGGGTTTAGAGCAAGTGGGTGTGTTTATAAAATATGAGATAATATTTTTTTATCATCGAATATAAGATTTGCAAATCTTTAAATTCTTATGCACTTGATTTGAAAACAACAAAAACAAGAGACAAAAATTCCTTTTTTTTTTTCTATGATATCAAAATATATAATAACTTTTGTTTTCTTTTAGTATTATATTATAACGCACATTATAGATGTGGTATCATAACAAATATACGAATCAACAAATTATTTAAATTAAATTCAAAAAAATATTTAACTTTTCAGAATATTTATTATTAATTATAGTTATAAATCTGTGCATATCTTGATCAGATTTTAAGTTGCAGTGTAGAAGACATATTCATGATATAATAATACATTAATTTAAGCATTCAAACTTTTGGTCTAAACGTGAAGCTATTATGTATAAAATTTATATTTAATTATATTAAAAATTAAGCTGTGGGGAGCTAGTGAAACTGTGAAAGTGGCCTTATAATTTCTTTTCTTTTTTTCTTTTAATAAAAAACCCCTTTCTTAACTGAATATTATATAAATAATAATTATACCAACCATCCCCCCATATATATATATATATATATTAGAATAATTTTTAATTTATGCTAATTATTATTAATAAATATTAATTGGTCCCCAACTTTTATTAAAATAATCGCTCCACTTTCAAATGTTAACTCTAATTGTTAAATATAACCGTTGATCACCATTAATTTAAAAAAATATGATTATATTTTTAATAAATTTAAAATTAATTTTTTTTTCTAATTTTTTTCTTTTTCTTCATGCTGAGGCTGGTTGCGACAACCATCATAACTGTCGCAAGTAACCTATTATGGCTATCATAGGCAGCCGCGATGAATTGAAAAATAAAAAAATAAAAAAATATATTTTTTATTAATTTAAATTATAAAATTATAATTTTATCTTTTTTTTTATTTGAAATAATAATATCAGTTAAAATTTGAGGGTGAAGTTAAAGATTATTCTTTTTTTTTATTAGTATTAAGATTAACGTGGTTCTCATGCTCCATCGATATTTTCAAACTTTGATTTCCGTCCTGATGCACTAAGTCCATCATCAGATCACGTTAACAGTTTGGAAACATAAAATATACCAAATCAATAAAAAAAGACCACACCGCCAAAAGTGTACAAACTTTCTTTTTTTTTTTTTCAAAATGGTTAGATTATTTATTTTCCTGTGTGAACGATTGCTTGGAGCTACATTATAAAGCCAGCTACATGTGAGTTACACATCTCAAACACTTGTCAAAAACATGAAGGTTTCAGGAGCCATCCTATTTGCTTTGTTTTTCCGTTTCTTCTTATTCGTTGCAGTAGCATCCAGGTCGCGGCAGGCGTCGGATGCTATCATCATCGTCGGCGCCGGGATGTCAGGTGATCGATGGATGTATATATATAAACATGTGATCGATGTAGCTGAAATTAATTACAAATGGGATTTTCGTTTATTTTGTTTGTTTTGTACTTCAGGAATTATGGCAGCAAAAACTCTTGAGGAAGCTGGACACAAAGATTTTATAATATTAGAAGCAACTTCGAGGATTGGTGGGAGGATTCACAAAGGGAATGTTGCTGGAAACACAGTTGAAATGGGTGCCAATTGGCTTTTCAGCGGAGGTCCAAAGACTAGTCCTTCCATGGCCATTGCTAAGAAACTCAACCTCAGGAGATTCTACTCCGACTATGGGAATATCTCTTCGAACGTCTACAAACAAGAGTACATATATATAATCTTCACCCTCTTTTGTTTTTCTCAAAGTTATAACTGTGCACGTCATTGTCGCCCGATCATTTTTTGGGCTCTTAATTATAAATAGAACTGAAATTAATGAATTAACCAGATATTATACTGTGTCAGCGTCACTCGTTATAATATAAACAATGTTGTATTTTTTTTTTTACTTATTATATTATAATTCACACCACCAAATACTAGAAGAAATCTAAAATAACTCTTTTTAAAGTTGGTGTGAAGGGGAGAATGGTGTGAGTGAAATTCAATCTTTTGCCTTCTTATCTACTCCCCAATATATTTATTGTATGCTTGGGTTAGAGTCTATGATATATATATTATTGTTATCAAACATTTTTTTTTTTCAATTTCGTTATCAAGGTTTGAGTGAAAGTTAACAGCATCATACATGTTTTTAATAAATTCTTCTCTTGATCGAGTACTATAATTATCATGTACATTTATCAAGATTTGCTGTTAATGATTTTGGTTATGAGTTGAATAGACAAAAATTAAATTAACTACTTTATGCTATATTGGAATGCTCCAATGCTGCAGGACGATAGATCCTGGCGATCCAAATGCTTGTTTATTTAGAGGTCGAGTAAAACCTGGGTCCGATGCCTAAAACAAAAAATTAAAAAATACAAGAATATATATTGGGATTTTATCTTTTAAGTCCCTAAAGTTTCACATATTATTAATTATATTAATTGTTTTTTGATTTGTTGGTTACGATCATATTAATTAGTAATTATGCGTGTGTGTGTGTGTCTGTGGAACTTAATCACTAACAGGGGTGGATTATACAAAAAGGAGTTGGTTGAATCTGAGATGAAAATTGCCGATGAAAGAGATGAATTTGGGACAGAGCTATCAAAAAAATTATCTTCTGACAAAAAAAGGGATCAAGATGTCTCAGTTTTGGGATCACAACGCCTATTCAAAAAGTAAGCAAATTTTTCTGATACAGTCAGATAAAATAAACAGCCGTGTTCTCATGTTTAATTCACTTTAATTTCTGTGTGGGATTCAGGGTTCCGAAGACTCCACTTGAAATGGTGGTTGATTTCTTTTATAATGACTTTGAAGAAGCAGAGCCCACGAGAATTACAAGTTTAAAGAATACATTTCCTCGGCAACTGAATGGAGGATTTCGGGGAAGATTCTTACTTTGCAGCTGATCCCAGAGGCTTTGAAAGCGTGGTTCATTATATTGCCAAACAGTTTCTTTACACTACGAATAATACCATTACCGATCCCAGACTCAAGCTCAAAAAGGTGCACTCACAAGTACTGTGTTAATTAATTACTACATACTGATACTACTTTTCGGAAAAGCATTTCTCAAGTAGTGTGTTAATTAATTTTAATATGGAATTATTACATTACAGGTAGTGAGAAAGATAACTTATTCCGAAAATAAAGTAATTAGTTACTACAGAAGATGGGTCTACGTACCAAGCAAATCATGCTATTGTCACCGTAAGCATTGGAGTTCTTCAAAGTAATCTCATCCAATTTGTCCCAAAATTGCCTGTAAGTTTTGTTTTTTTTTAATTAATGTTATTTTCGTTTATATATATACTTTTGAATTAATGAGTTGATTAATGATGAAATAAATATATAGCTATGGAAAAGTCTGGCAATAGACAACTTCGACATGGCTGTGTATACAAAAATATTTCTGAAGTTCCCTTACAAATTTTGGCCCACCGGCAATGGAACCGAGTTCTTCCTTTATGCCCATACAAGACGTGGCTATTTCCCAATTTGGCAGGTACGTTTTTTTACAAATTTCTTAATTCAAATACGAATTATATAATGATAAGTAATTTAATTATTCGGGTTGCAGCATTTGGACACGGAATTACCAGGATCAAACATTCTATTCACAACAGTAACAGATGAAGAATCGAGGAGAATAGAGAAACAATCAGACGAACAGACAAAGGCAGAGCTCATGGTTGTTCTTAAAAAATTGTTCGGAAATAAAATTCCTGAACCGCAAACCATTCTTGTTCCAAGATGGTTCTCCAACAGGTTCTACAGAGGCAGCTACTCCAATTGGCCCAACGGTTACACCCAAGAACGTTACAATGACTTAAAGGTCACCTTCATTCTATTAATTAATTAATTAAGTAAAATAATATTCTGAATAACAAAATAAATTGTTTTATGAAATACAGGAACCAGTTGGTCCAATCTACTTTGCAGGCGAACATACCAATGCAACATACATAGGCTATGCAGATGGTGCTTATTTTTCAGGTTATTAATTTCTTCTATTTTCTCTCTTTCATTTTTTTATTTAATTCTTATTTAAATTTTAAGATAAACAAATATTTATGTATTTGTCTGTTTGTTTGTTTGTTTTTATGTGTGTATAGGTATTACTACTGCAAAAGATTTGATCAGTTGCCTCAGAAAATCTTGTAAAGGACGTCATATATAACATGATGAAGAATGGTTAAAGAGGGGAATCAAAATTGAGTTTTTGTATTAGTATTAACTTTTAGAAGTTATGCACGAGACGTTATTCCCTTATTTGATTGAAATGATTCTATTGTTTGGGAGTATTGGATTATGTGAACCGATGATTTATAAATAAATATATATCATCTTGATTTAATCGGTGAATATTTATATATTTAAGTACTTTTAGTAAATTATTAGTTACTTCATATATTTTAATTTTTTTTACCAATAATTAAAATCAAAATTTAGGTAAGTTTAGATTCATTCTCTTACACTGGATATTTACCATGAATCTTAATAGAATTCTATTTTAATATTATTCGAATATCTTCACCCATCCAAAATGATAGTATTTTTGTGGGAAATACTGCTACGGAGGCGGCCAACTGGAGTTGAAGAGAATAAATGATTGTTATAAGATATCTAAACCTCGTGCTTTTTGGAAACGCAATCAAGACATTTATCCGGCCCAGCTTTTAAACTTTCCATGTGCTAAATACACCCACCACTTTTGCTTAAATGCCCCGGCAGTGTAACTCTTAATGTTTTCTTATTTTATCTTCTGTTGTCTTTGAATATATTTTTTTTCTCTAAAAAAACACTAAATAAAAAATAAATTAGATTAAACATCAAGTAAAGTCAATTGTGCTGATCTCTTAATTCGTATAGTATTCTTTTAGAATTTAACGTTTGGTTTCTGTTTTATTTTTATAATCTTTATTAGAAACAATTATTATTAGACACAAAAGGTATAAGTATTTTAATTCAATAATAGTAATTGAATTATTCTCTCTTTCTTTTTTCTAAACAAAAAAGGCCTTTAACTCACAAGCTTATTTAGTATTAAACTTTTCACTAAAAAAATTCTAATTATGAAAATTTGTTAGAACAAGTTTAAATATAAAATAAATTAATTTAATTTAGTATAAACTTTTGCGATATGACTTACTTATTCTCAATATGTATGTTTAAAATAATTTATGAACAATTTTAAAAATACAAAGTAAAATCTTGTTTATATAACTTTTTTTATTAATAAGTTCGAAGTAGTTGAGAAAAATTTTGTGCGTATAAAATTTTATTTTAAATTTGTTATATTAAAAAAATATATGGGAATGTGTTTATTACCTCTTATTTTAAAACCAAATCTATGTATTTTTAAAATTTGAATACTTATTTCAATAATTTGTGTTCCGTAATTATCGATAATAATGTATAATTAGTAAAAATTTGATTTTATTACATTCTTATATAATAACCAACAATCATACGTTTATATTTTACTCGCAAATAAATTTACGTTACAATATGATGTCTATCTCTTTTTTTAATTTTATTTTATTTTCATTACCACATAACAATTATTATTTTTAATATTAAGATATAACACATTACAAAAATTGTATTTATAAAATATTGAATTGCTGTATGGAGTACACGTCTACAATATAATATATATATATAATTCGTAGTATGATTTTTGATTGCATTAAGTATAGAAGTTTCTGGTACAACTGCCCATCAATTATGTGCCTAAACATTGAAATTTATATTTATATTGGAAGTGGAAGAGGAGTGGCTTTACATTATTAACCCCCAATTAATATATTAACAATATAAAATTCGTTTTGAGTAACACACAAAAATTAATATTGATATTAATATTAAAATAATTGGCTTTCACCCACTTAATTTATTAAGTTAGTTAAGTTGAATTTGGGCCAGTTGAAGAGTTAGCTTTGTTTTGGGTTCATATACTCTCAACTAAATTAATCACATAATAGAACTAGTAACCCATCAATCAACTTTTTGTACCGTGTTATAATCATATAAAGGCTTCATGATTTTATTTTAAAATTATTTATTTTTATTTTCTATACACAATTTGGGTTTTTAAAAAAATAAAACACTAGAAAATATTTTCCAATTATTTTTAAAAAAATAAAAAATATAAAAATGATTTCACCTAACTAAGTTTTCTTCATTTTAATTCTTGACAAATGGAAAACGAATATAAATACTAATACAAAACATCCTCCAACTTTCTTAAAGTATTAATTAAGGCAGCGTTTGTTTGTTTTTATCTAAACTTTGAATATAATCAAAATTTGAATTTAACTGAAATCTAAATCGGAATATAAATTTGAATCTAAATTATATGTTTTTTTTATTTTAAAATATTTTAAAAATAAGTATTAAGTTGTTTGTTTTGACAAAATAAAAAGTTTGAAAATTAATATTTTAACATATATACCGTTTTAAATAATATACTTATATTTATAATAATTTTAATTATATTAGCACAATAATAGACTAAAAAAATTAATAATTATATTAATATATACATTATTTATTTGTTTGATATATATATATTTTAAATAAGTTCTAATCGATGATATAAAGATCAATAAAAATAATAAGTCATATTATAATATAGTTGTAATTATGTAAATATACAAATTTATTACAATAATTATAGTATAAAATAAGTGAAATTAAAAATATAAGTAGAGGAGACTTACAATAGAGAAGAAATTAACTAGAGTTTTAATTTTGTTACTAAATAAATTAATAAAATAAAAATATTTTTGAAAAATAAAAATATTAAATTATTGAAACATTTGTTCATTCAAATTTAAGTTAAAATTTGTAGTTTAATTATATTCAAATATTTTTAACAAATATTAAGATATAAGTTAAAAAAAATAACTCTTGATAATTATATTCAAATTTAGGTAATGTTTGTTTTTTCCGTTTGAAATTCGAATAAGTCTAAAATCTGAATTTGACTAAAATCTGAGTTTGATCGATGTGTTTGGCTTTTTTATCTTAAATATCTGAATACAAATATTAAGTTATTTATTTTTATAAAAATAAAAAATTCTAAAACAGATGTATTGACATAAATGTCCTAAAAAGTATTATAATAATATATTAAATTATTAACATATATAAATATTAAATAATAAATTAAGAATATTATTAATAAAAAATGTTTAAATTATTAAGATACTTATCGATTTAAATTTAAATAAAAAAATTTAATTTAATTATATTAATATGTTTTTAATAAATATTTAAATATAAATTAAAAAATAAATGATTCTTATATATTTAAATATTTATATTTAAATTTTAACTAAAAAATAAATAGGCCCTTGGCCAAAAACAACCAATGTCACTATTTATATATGTATTTAATAAAACTTGATGTAACTTTTGAATATTTTATATTGCAATTCTTAAATTTTATAATTATATATTAACAAATACGTGAATGAATAAATAAAAATTAAGAAAAAAAAAGGGTTAAGGAGCATAAACCTAGAGTTATCCACATAAGAAAAGGACAATGAGTTGGTGGGACCATAAGAAATGAATATTTTTAAATGATACCATCAACCGAAATCAACGGGAATTGTAGTATCATCGACCGAATTCTGAACCAACGCGCTTTCTTCTCTCCTTGACACAAAACAAAAATCTCTTTCAATTTTTGTATTAATATCTAATTAATTAATTAATTAGATTAAAGTCTGCACCAGCAGTCGATTGTTTTACTTTTAGATATAAACTAAGCTAGGAGTCCATGACTTCGCACATACGGTTTACAGATACAGACGGATCATAACCCATCAACATTTCTTCTTTTTTCTTCTTCCTCTTCAGAGTTTTCAACCAAGTCCAATAGACCCGGTAAACAAAAATTTCTTCTTTGTTTCAAGATCTCAATGTTTCCTCATCTGGTTATTTGTCTTTTTTGTGGTTGAATTGTTTTATTTTGCTCAGCTACGTGCTTCTTTGTTCCCCCTTTTGGAAGAGTTTTCTTAGATACTCTAGTGCTGTTTAGTTATGGGGGATTGGCTTTGTTAATCTGTGTTTATTGTTATTGCTGTTGTAGCACTAAGGTAGATTTAGTTACTGATCGAGAATTTTGAGTTGACTTTTTGCGGGTTTTATTTGTTGTATTTTGTTGAATACGTCTTGTTTATACTGTAATTTCTGCTGCCAAGTTGACCACTATTGTCACTTTGGTTGTATAATTGTTATAGATTCTATTTTACTGTATAAGCTACTATTCAAGCTTTGAAGTGGTTGATAGTTTTGTATGAGTTAGTGTTAGGAAAGTTGGATCTATTGTAAGTTGGGTCGACGTACTTGTGCGGAGAATTAGATCTTGATGCAGAGAGTAGTTGAAAGGTTTGGGAAAAATTGAGGGTAGGATCGAATGGGGAATACTTGTGTAGGACCAACTGTTTCCAAGAATGGTTTTTTTCAATCGGTTTCTGCTGCAATGTGGCGGTCCCGATCACCTGATGAATCAGTTTCTAATCATACCCATGCTACTGAAGAAACTGTGACTGAGGGGACGTCTAAGGAACCTGAATCACCATTGCCAGTTCAAAACAAACCGCCAGAACAGTTGACAATGCCTAAACCAGAAGCTGAACGGGAAGCTAAACCAGAAACTAAACCGGAAGCTAAACCAGAAACTAAGCCAGAACCTAAACCAGAACAACCCAAAAATCCCAAGAAACCTCCTCAAATGAAGAGGGTGTCTAGTGCAGGACTCAAGACTGAATCTGTTTTACAGACAAAAACAGGTAACTTTAAGGAATACTACAGTTTTGGGAGGAAACTAGGACAAGGTCAGTTTGGGACTACATTCCTTTGTGTGGAGAAGAGTACTGGGAAGGAGTATGCGTGTAAATCAATTGCAAAGAGGAAGTTATTAACAGATGAGGATGTGGAGGATGTACGAAGGGAAATCCAGATAATGCACCACTTGGCCGGGCATCCGAATGTTATATCTATCAAAGGGGCTTATGAGGATGCAGTGGCAGTTCATGTTGTTATGGAACTATGTGCAGGTGGTGAGCTTTTTGATAGGATTATCCAGCGTGGGCATTATACGGAAAGAAAGGCTGCCGAGCTTACAAGGACTATAGTTGGGGTTGTGGAAGCTTGTCATTCTTTGGGGGTTATGCATCGTGACCTTAAGCCTGAGAATTTTCTTTTTGTCAGTAAGGATGAGGATTCACTTCTCAAGACCATTGACTTTGGATTATCAGTATTCTTTAAACCAGGTAAACTATTGTTCTGAAAATTCTAAGAATTATTTTGCACTGTCTTTTCCATTTGCCATGTTGTTAGACATTAACTTGCTGAGAAGATTTTAAAGCACGATAGTAGATGAGCATGTATAATAAAAGCTTTCTGTATACTACACAAGGTCATTTCACCTTCCAGTTTTATGTGTAAACTTGCTAGATTTTGAGTTTTGGCTTATCTAAAAAGCTTCACAGGTTCTATAATGGCCTTCAAACAGGCAGCTATTGAAACAGATTCTTGCTTATTGAATAGGCCTTACTTGGAAACATGAAAGCCTAAGATTTTGTTGGTGCTCAGCTTATCTAATTGGTTTAATTCCTATGTACTGATGTAGTTTGTATCATTTATAGCTTTCCTGTTGCTCCTATGGTTCCACTTCTCTTCTTTTTGCTTCACTGACATGTCATAGAACTAGAAATAGACGTTGATGGTTTCCTCCATAGGTGAAAAGTTCACTGATGTGGTTGGGAGCCCATATTATGTTGCTCCGGAAATTCTTCGTAAGCGTTATGGTCCAGAAGCAGATGTTTGGAGTGCTGGTGTGATACTTTACATACTGCTAAGTGGAGTACCCCCTTTTTGGGCAGGTGAGAATTATTTTTCCTCATTATCGTGATATAATCTAAAGTTGACTGATTGTGGCTAACTCCCAATTTGCTTGTATCAAACAGAAACCGAGCAAGGGATATTTGAACAGGTCCTGCATGGTGATCTTGACTTTTCATCAGACCCTTGGCCCAGTATCTCTGAGAGCGCAAAAGATTTAGTGAGGAGAATGCTTGTTCGAGATCCCAGAAGGCGGCTGACTGCACACGAAGTTTTGTGTGAGTTCTTTTCTGTTGTCTTTTCTTTTTGTTCCTTTAATTTAAGAATCATTGGTTTTGTTCCTCTAGTTTATGAATCGTTATACCTAGTAATGGGCATGAGTGAAACCTTTATTCACCTTGAGGTACACATGTCATCAGATCTTGAAATGTATCATTAGATTGATACTGTATGAGACATGAAATTCCAATTTTTTCTTCTTTGCCAACATTAGATTTGATGTTTTATTAATGTCTTTATCTGTCTGAAAATAAAAAAAATAATTAAAGAGGATATGAAAGCTGAAAAATAATAAAGAATGTTCTGAATGCTAAGTTAATCCTTTTGATGTTCACCTGCGTGGCTTTTATAGTGAGCTCTAATGCGCAATGTGCACAACAGTTTTACTAGAGAGGGAAGATGGAAACTCTTGGTAAATCAGAACAATAAAGGTTTATCACTTTCTTGAATTTTTTAATGTTTAGTTTGATATAAACCTCTTGTGGTTAATTGCTCAATGTTTATCCCTACAAGGCATTCTTCAGGGTTTTTGATATGCTGAAACCTTTAAAAGAGTAGTTGTATTCCCTTAACTTATGTATGCCATGTTATCTCGGCTCTTATGTATGCCATGTTATCTCGGCTTGTATTTACCTATATTTACATTTAAAATCTAAGTGTTGCTCCTCTTAAATTGATTGTGCTTGGGAAGGTGCCCTCCTTGCTGGCTGCTTTTGCATTTCTCTGACTCACTGTCTTCTAGAATGAATAATATTTGCTTATTTCGCTAATTAGTTAGGCTTAAGCTGGAATTTGGCTATTTTGTTTCTAATGTGTGAACTAAATTCCTTGCAGGCCACCCCTGGGTACAAATTGATGGCGTGGCTCCTGACAAGCCTCTAGATTCTGCAGTCCTTAGTCGCTTGAAACAGTTTTCTGCTATGAATAAGCTCAAGAAAATGGCACTTCGAGTGAGTCTCTGGCTTCTGAAATACCATAACTATAATAATTGATACTTGAAAATTTCCATAATACCCGTATTTAATACACCATTTTAGGTTGGAAGTATTATTTTTAGGTTAATAGAATGATGAATTTCTTCCCCCCTTTGCCTGCAGGTCATTGCAGAGAGCCTATCTGAAGAAGAAATAGCTGGCCTGAAAGAAATGTTCAAGATGATAGATGCAGACAACAGTGGACAAATCACTTTTGAAGAGCTTAAGGCTGGATTAAAACGAGCTGGAGCCAACCTTAAGGAGTCTGAAATTTATGATCTAATGCAAGCAGTAAGTATCAGATCAAATTTCACATATAAGAATGCAAGGTGTTTCCTATTTTTTTCAAAGAAGAAAATAATTAGTTTTTCAATAGTAGAGCACTACCAGTGATAGTGGAGCCAAAGGATCTAAATTAGCAAAATGGGTGATGGTTTTTCTCTTTTTGTGTGTATGTGGGGCCAAAATAACAAGAACTAATTGATATACATTAAATTGTCTCTAATCCACTGCATGTTCTTAATTTGCAGGCTGATGTTGATAATAGTGGAACAATTGATTATGGGGAGTTCATAGCTGCAACATTGCATCTAAACAAAATTGAGAGAGAAGATCATCTATTTGCTGCTTTTTCATATTTTGACAAGGATGGGAGTGGCTATATTACTCCAGATGAACTGCAACAAGCTTGTGAGGAATTTGGCATAGAGGATGTTCGCTTGGAAGAAATGATCCGAGAAGTTGATCAAGATAATGTGAGTGATTTTTCCATCTTAGTAGGACATTGCAATGAAATTAAGTATAAGTAACATGTTGAAAGAGCTATTTTTATGAATTAAGGATAAGTAACATGATGTTGAAAGAGCTATTTTTATGAAATTAAGGATAAGTAACATGTTGAAAGAGCTATCTTCCCTACCCGTTTCATCAGTGATATAGGACTCCAGGTCAACACTAAATTGGTTTAGTTAATTCAGCCAAGATTTGCTATTCTTTTTGGGGACTGCATACATGCATATATTTAAGCACAAGTTTGTTCAAGTTGAAGCTCTAATTGAGTGGTCAAATTCTAGTCAGCTTTTGTTTCACAACTGTTACTGGTGACAAGTTAATGAGCATGATTATGCTAAAGCTAATCTTATCATTGCTGTAAAATCTTGAAATGCATTCAAAGTGGTTGGTGGCTTTCTGGTTTAGATCTGAAACAGCTGTTCTATTTTTGGCATAATCTAGTCCAATTAATGTAGTACAGTCCCTAATGATGACACCTTTCTAACTATTTTGCAGGATGGACGGATAGATTACAATGAATTTGTGGCCATGATGCAAAAGGGAAATGTTGCAGGCCCTCCTAAGAAAGGCCTCCAAAATAGTTTTAGCATTAATTTTAGAGAAGCTCTGAAACTTTAGCGGTGTAGGCAGTGGCAGAGTTCTCCTTCAGTCCATGGTTAGTTTTTGAAGAATCAAGGTTTGTATAGTGAGGAGCATTAAGTGCTTATCTGAGAAAGGGGTTAAGTCTTTCCAACATTGAACAGTCTGAATTTGTTCGAATTTTCGTTTCATATGAGTTTTGTGACTAAAATCGGCACACTATTAAGTATCATCATACATTCTTTGTAGAACTTAAATTGTTCTTTAATTTATTTTTCAGTCATGAAACTCGTGTTGGATAAAAAGTTGATTATCCTTAAGGATGCTGCAATTTGGTTGCTCAGCATTTGAGCTTTGGCTTCTTGTTCGTCAATCAAAGAAGCAGCAGCAGTAAGTGCACTCAACAGATTTTGTATTGATTTATCAAGACTAAATAATTTACATCTCTATATGATGTGTTAGCTACATTAATTCATTTCATGTCCTCAAAATAAGCGAAGAGTAATTGCAGCTTCTCTACAAACTTTTGCTTATATATAACTCTTTTGTACTAGAATGACATAAAACTAATTTCCTTCATCAATCTAACTACAGAGTGAGTTCATTTCGTCTACTTCAGTTTGATTGATTTGGAGGCTGAGTCTCATACTATATTTACTTATTTTTGAAAGTGCAGCAGTTAAAACACAGTCGTTATTGTTCTCCCAATAACAAAAGGGCTTAGAGTCAGTGCAATAGGCTTACTGTAATTTGTTAACATTTGTTGATAAGCTTGTGAAGTACTTGAAAACAACCAAAACAAAAGAAAATCAAAACCAAGTTCCAAGGTGACAAGTGTTACAAGTGTTACAATTACATGAAAGTTTGTATATTTTTTTTTGCTTCCAAGGCCATAAGACAAGACGCTAACTTTGTGATGCCAATTTACAAATCATCTGACATCCAGCATATCCCACTGCATGGGCCATCCCCCACAAAATTCCTCTCATTCACAATTCTATTATATATAATATAACCCCCCCCCCCCCTACTCAAATAATATGTATTTATTTTTTAAAATAATAATACATTTTTGTAGATAAAGCTCACTTTTTTTTGTATTAAAAAAAACGACACTTAAAATTATCGTTTAAATTGCTAGTGAGTCCGGTATAATATTTTAATATATAGGTCAGAATTTATTATTACTTAAATTGTTGGCTTATAGCTAAATATATAATATTCTTTCTTAGTGAAAGTTTAATAAATTATTTATAATTTAATGCAAATCGGCCAAATGAATTTAACTTTTACATTGAAACATTTTGCTTTTAAACTGTTAAAAAAAAAAAAAAAAGAGCTTGTAATCATTATTATATATTTATTTAATATATAATTATTATTAACTTTTTATCGGGACACGTGGCAAGGCCCTTTTTAACTTTTTTAATCCCTCACTAAACATAAACAAATCACAGCACTCCGCTTCGGTCACCGCAACACAGGTGATGGTCCTACTTTGTCTGTCACATTCTAAAGAGTCACTGCTCTGTTATTGTAGTATCATTTTTTAAAGCACGCACTGACGCTCCCTCCCACCCCTCTCTCTCTCTCTCTCTCTCTCTCTCTCCAGATAATAGTCTCGAAATTTTTTAATGCAATTTTCGTTTTTTCTTTCTCTGTATAATAAAAACCCTAATTAGCGACTTCTCTCTTTCTTTTCCCCAAAAATCTCAAACCCTAATTTTTCTCTCTCTTCCCTGATGGCGACGGCGCGAGAAGAGGGCGGTTACGGAGCGGGAGGAAAGTTTAAAAAGCGCCCGTTTCGTAGGCAAACGACGCCGTACGATCGCCCTCGCACGGCTCTGAGAAACCCTCCCAATATCAATGTCAATAACAACAATAATGGTTGGTTATCAAAATTGGTTGATCCAGCGCAAAGGCTTATTGTTTCCAGCGCTCACCGACTTTTCGCTTCTGTTTTCCGTAAGCGGCTGCCTCCACCGCCTCCACCGCCGCTGGAAGCAGGTTACAGTTTCTCTTCTCTTGAAACGAGTTTCTGTCTGGAAGCTGATTTTTTCTGTGGGAGTTATAGTTTGTGTTTGATTGTTTTGTCTCTGTTTGCGTTAATTAGAAGCAATTGTCTGTTTTAGCGTTTGATTTGAGTTGTTAGGAATTTTTTTCGTTTGTGTGTTTAATAATTGCTGACCTTACAACTGTTTACAAACTTGAGGGAGTGACTAGAAATTTTGTATTCTTATATTAGTTCCTCAAATTTTTATTATGTGATGTATAAATACTGTCGTTTTATTCCATTTTAGATAATTAATTTTAGGTTTTAATTGGTGCATCCAATAAAATTTGAATTTACAGTTTTATATGGTGTGAATTTTTTGAAATGCAGTTATACAGAAATGCTATTATGAACTCTGTTAACTTTTTGGTTGCTATTGAATCTCGCCTGCGCTCATGTGAATTAGTGAGAATGATTGAGAATGAGTTCATATTTAGTTTTATGAAAGCTAGAGGTAACACTAAGCCTTATTCTTTAGTTGTCTTGAGTGTTCTAGTGATTATAATGCGTTATTTTTGGAAGCATGTCTTTTTGATCATGGATTACTACTCTTTTCCCATTTTTTTTTTGTTTATGTTACTGACATCTTGTCAATTGCCAAGTTCTGGGTCATTATTTTTTCGAGCATTTCCCCATTCAGTTCTGCTACAATTATTTGATGCAATCATAGCAACTTAATTGGCTCTTAGTCATGTATTTATTCATTATTTTAACAGAGGGGAAGAATGAAGAAAAGGATTTGGACCAAGAACAAGTTTCTGCAGTAAGTTTGCTTACATCATGTGTTTTCACTGTTCTCTGCACCTCCCTCTTCTCTTTTCGTAAATAGAGTTTATCATAGTGTTGTCTGTTGAGCATCAACGGGATCTAAGTTCATATAATTATTAATTCTATGTTTCAAATCCTTTGTGGTTATTTTTCATTTTCTTCTTTGATCACCTCATTGATTAAAGTTTTGGTGTTTAGATAGTGCGTTATGTACTCGTCTAATGTAGTCCGCTTCAAAATCCAAAATCTGCTTTTTAATTGTTGATTTATCTGGTTGTAATTTTAACTACTAAGTGGCATCTTTAATCTTCATCGTATATATTACAGTATTTATAATGTTGACTTGGGAAGATGTAGCTTTCTGCTGTATTTTGGGACAGTTTGGGAATTTCTGCGTAATTAGTTGTCGGTAATCTTTTTTATCTCTTTTTGGCTTTTCCTTTTTGTTTTTGGGGAGATGGGCGTCCTCTTTAAGCGTGTGTTCTACGGTGTCATCGTATTATTTAAGTCTATGATATCTGTTTGATATTCTTTGTTTTGTTACATGCAAATGTGCCCCAAAGGACCATCCCGATGCTCAAGGAGCCATTAGTGGTCATGATGAGCTTAACAATAATTCTGATGAAGGTGGGCTTACTGAACTGGAGCAAATTTTGAAGCAGAAGACATTTTCAAGGCAAGTTATAATTTCACCTCAAGTGGAAGCTCTTTATTAAATCATATATTCTTGCATGTTACAGAAATGTTTATCTTCATAATTGTTTGTATTGCCCTGATATTTATCTATGAGGGCTAACATTTTCCGTAACATTCATATATTAATTGTTGATATGTTATTGTCAATGAATCTGCTACCTCTTTTTGTCGGCCTCTTTTTGTAGGCTTCCTGTAAATGTTTTTGTAATTTCTTTCCATAGATGCACCCTTAACTCATACAATTCCATCCAAACACAAACACCAACAAAAACATACAAGGTAAAAGAAAGAGGAAGCAAAACAAAATATTAAAGTCAAACAAAGAGGAAATCCTCATCTTTTAATGTAGCATGGAACAATCCCATTCTTCAATGGTTTTACACCCAGAATATATATCCATTGTATTATGCCTGACCAGTAAATGCCATAGTGTATTATCTCAATAGCTTTTCATCTTCCTGCTTATTACTTTAGTTTGTAATGCATTAATTAGGAAATAAAGCTCAACTTTCTCATTTGAGTACCTGAATGTTATTAATTCTTACAAAACAAGTTTGCAGTCACCGTGAACTTTCTATTTTGGACTCCTTGTTTTGATGCCTAATAGAACAAATTCTGACTGATCTATAGATCGGAGATTGATCGATTGACTGCACTTCTGCATTCAAGAACTGCTGATGTGGCTGTTGGGAATGAGCAGAAAAGCCCGGAAGTGAGGCCTTTGAAACCTGTGGTACTTCATAGCAGAAAGGAGGCAGCCTTGGATACTCCAGTTAAAGAAAATGGAATTTGGAGCCAAGTTGTTTCTACGCCTGTTGTGAGTTCAACTGTAGGAAACTTGTGCCCATATCTTTTCTCTTCTGGTTTTCTTAGTTACAAGTGCTATCTGATATGATGATTCTTCCTCCTTTTCTTCTCAGAAACTAATAAAATTGTATTTATAGGGGAAAATAAGCTTGTTTTAGTGATCCCCGTTTTCACATTTTATTTGCTAAAATGTCCATAGGTCCTTGATGAGGATATTGCCTCACCTGCAGAGCTTGCAAAAGCTTACATGGGCAGTAGGCCTTCTAAAATTTCCCCGTCAATGCTCACTGCACGTGGTCAGGCATTCAGGGAAGAGTCAACTGTGTTGAACAACCAATCATTACCTACTTCTTCACCTGTTATGTCCATTGTTCCAAGATCTTCTGGCCATGTTGGGGTTTCTGAAAATGGTTTTGTGACTCCAAGAACTCGAGGCAGGGCTGCAATATACAATATGGCTAGAACACCGTATTCCAGAGTTCATTCATCTTCTACCTTCAAGGTCTATTAGCTGCTGAAGTGTATATTTGATAGAGTTTTGATGTTATTTATATTTCAAATTTTATATTCTTCTTCTCATTTTGCAGGGCGCTGGTGTTTCCATTGATTCTGTTGCTGGACCATCATCATCATCCTCGCAGAGCATGTGGGAGAGAAACAGACTGACTGGTTCTAAACCGGGGGTAAAAATTATCTGCTGTTCTCCATTGTTGGAATCCACATTTGAGTTAATATTACTAAATAATTTGCTTCTTTATTCTGCAGACTCTGAAACGCAGGAGTTCTGTCCTGGAAAGTGATATAGGCTCTGTTGGTCCTATACGTAGAATTCGCCAGAAACCTAACCTTCTATCTTCAAAAAACTTGAGCCTGCCAGCTTCTGGAACTCCTCTCTCTGTGCAACGAAGTGGTGTTGCTGATGCTGTTCGATACCCTTCGTCCTTGCAGCAGATACCACTTTTATCAGGTGAACCAAAGCATAGTTTTACAAAAATGTTAACAGAAAATGGGGAAAAAAGTGCTCCTAGTACAAGTTCTACCCCTGTTCCTTCCAAGTCAAGTGAGATGGCTTCAAAAATATTGCAGCAGCTTGATAAGTTGGTCTCCCCGAGAGAGAGATCACCTACAAAATTGTCACCGTCCATGCTACATGGACCTGCTCTTAAAAGTCTAGAGAATGTTGATTCATCGATTTTTCTGGAGAATGTTCGAGATAATAATAGATCGAATGGTTCACTTGACACTTCGGTACCTGATCTTAGGGATTCTACATACCAAAAGAGAGACAAGATTGATGAAAATGGTCCTACCAAATTTACTTCTACTTCTGACAAGTCAATTCCTGCAATGAATGGTGTAGATGCTGCTGGAATTATTAAGGATAGTGTGCCTGTTAGTGAAACTATGGATAGTGGTTTGACAAACTCTGTTACGCATTCGCATCCACAAAAGAAACGGGCTTTCCAGATGAGTGCACATGAGGTATGCTTTGTTTCATGTTCTATCTCATCTCTCATTTATGCAGGTGGCTGTTTACATCTCTGTTGGCTCTTTTTATTTTTTGGTCTGTCCATTTATCAAATCTGAAGTTATCCCTTCTGATTTAATTTTGCTTTTTAATTGATGTAGTAGCGTCCTTGATATCTTAACTCATTTTTAAAGTATACCAAAATTTATTTTTAGTCATCCCGTGGTTGTTGATGAGTGATGAATTAATCATATCAGTGATCTTATGCAATTGATGTATGATACTACTAAAAAAAGAACAAAGAAAAGGATGAAATTTTTCTAATGCAGTCAATACGCCATGCGACCTAAGCCTAAATTGTTCTAATTCTGCTGATGGGTTATGAGGATGTGGAAATAGTATTATCCTGCCCACTACTAAAAAAAGAAAAAAGAATGAGGAAGAAATTGTTATACATGCAGTCAATCCATCATGTGATCTAGGCTTAGATCGTTTTGATTTTTCTATTGGGCTCTGAGGATGTGGAAATAGTATTATCCTGTAGTTAGGGATTTGAGAAGACTAGGCCAATAGGATTGTTGCATCAGGAAAAGGAAATAATTTTCTGTATCTTAATGTTTCTATATTTTTATTTATTTACTTCTTTATAATTGAAGGTTTGCATTCCCTCTCTTTAGGATTATCTGGATTTGGATGATGATGACTATTGTAATGGGCCTGCATCTATGCCTTTGGCTGATGGGAAAGACAAACCAAATGCCTCTTCGGATAATAAGACCACTGCTGCTGAGGTAATCACAGTAGAGAAATTGCCAGCTATTTCTGATGTCAAGCCCCCATGTTCGGTGTTGAAAACAATATCTGATAAGGAAAATAATGATCGAGCTGTGGCGACTGGAAAGAGCCCAGTGTTTACCTTCTCAACTGTGCCTTCCCCCAGTGTGACTGCACAGCCAGCTGAGGTGGCCACTCCATCAGCCTTGGCTTCTAATAAAGCTGTGACCGAGTCAAGTGCTACTCCTACATTTAGCTTTGGTGAGAAAGTCACTACACCTAAGGAATCAAATGCTGTTTCTCCCATATTTAGAACTGGCATAGCAAATGTTGATAAGGTACCACAGTTTACGAGTGCTGGCTCATCATCAGCAGTTGGTGAATCTGCACCCTTTAAATTTGGTGCTCCTTTGAATACAAAGCCAGAAAGCACTGCCAGGTCAGTACATGTACCAGATTTTACTTTTGCTTAGGTAGTCTTAATTTTGTATAATGTTCATTGGTTCTTGATAAATTATTTATAATCTTGTGTGAAGTGAGATTTGGGATTCTGGAGTCATTTCTTTGTTCTTTGATTTTGTTTCGCTTTCAAGGTCAGAAGATATAATTCTTATTGGATGAGGGAAAAAGGGGAAAAGAAAGGAGAAGGATAAAGAGTTCATTCGGTTATCTTAAAAGGAATTAAAAGGAAGAATACAATTCGCATAAGCCTATCAAGTGAATGGATTATCATAAAAGACCTTGAACAGTAACTTTTGCAGGATTTCAGCATGTACCACTACTAGTTATACTGCAGAAAAAATTCGTTGAAAACATAACAAATTGCCTTTTGGTTGTCAATTGAAAATCCCATTATTATTTAAAAGCAGTTGGGAAGAAACCAAAGTAACATCTCCTTTTGGTTCCTGAGCTTTCATCCACCACATTTGGTTCAGGCTCAATGCAGAATGCCAAGTAATTTTAAATTATTTTTACTTGGAGGTGAAGTTTGGTTTTGTTTGAAGCAAATAAATGAGTGTTTGGACACATTTTATGACAATTTTGGCACCAAGTAAAACAGAAAAGCATTTAGGGCTTAGATCTATCCGGCTGACAAAGATGATGCTGGATTGAAGTTAAATTTTGGAATGATTTCAGATGACTATTGATATACCTTTTTTTACCTCTTTTTTTGTGCCCTGTCACTACCTCTTCCCACTGGGACAAGAGTGTTATGAAATTTTGTGTGTATGGTGATTATAATTCTGGTAGGTCTTTCTTAGAGAGTTTCTCTGCTAGAAAATTTTTAAGAAACTTTAAATTAAACCATTTTCTTACTTCATGTGCAGCTTTGCTTCTATTGCTGTTGGTGCAAGTGATTCTGTAACAAAAGTGCCTGAATCGGATAAAGCTGATAATAAAGTTGCTTTTAAGACACCTGAAACTTCACTTCCTTCAGCTGCGTCCGAATCAATGTCAACTGCCAGCATATTCTCTTTCGGAGTTCCTGCTAGTAGTTCAACTTTAAACAATGGATCTCTTGCTTCCTCTCCATCTTCGACTTCTTCCCCTTCACCACCACTGTTTTCCAGTACTGGTTTTAATCAGAACTTGTTTAGTAGCTCAACAACATCTTTTGCCACCTCCAACAGTGGTGCTACTTCCGTTACCACCACTTCAGCCACAATGCCTTCTACAGCTGCTCCTATTTTCAAGTTTGGGTCATCTACTGTTCCATCATCTAGCTCCCCAACATCTGCTACTTCTGGCTTAGAATCAACAGAAGCCAAGAAAAGTGACACCATCTTTGGCAATTCTACAAGCATGCTCTTCGGGGCTCCATCTGCTTTAGCTGGGACAGGAAGTAGTACATCCAGTGCCACATCATTGGCAAACGCTAGCACAGGAAGCAGCATTTTTGGTGGTACCTCACCTGCCTTTACCACTGGAAGTAGCATTTTTGCTACTATATCATCGGCCACTACAAGCACTGGAAGTAGCGTTTTTGGTGGTATATCTTCAGCAATTACAGGCACAGGTTGTAGTACTATTGGGGGTACATCTACAGTAGCAAACCCTGGAAATAGCATTTTTGGATTCAGTGCTGGGGCCTCTACTTCGGGTACTGCTACGAGCCAGGCTCAAGCTTCTAACCCCTTTAGTGCTAGTAGTGCTCAGGCATCTGTCAATGTAACTAGTGTTGCAACTACAACTCAGAGCATGCCTACTCAATTTGGTTCATCTTCATCTGCATCATTTGGATTGGCGGGTAATTCAACCTTTTACTCAAGCAGTTCCCTATTTGGTTCTTCAACTTCTGCTGTTAAACCATTTGGTTCAGCTCCATTTGGAGTGAGTTCTTCTACATCCTCATTGGAGGCCAACTCAATTAGCTCCAGCAGTGGCACTACGACCAGTGTATTTGGTGCCAGTTGGCCAACCCCTAAGACTTCCTCATTATTTGGTTCTACATTTAACTCTACATCTCCCTCAACTGTATTCGCATTTGGAGCATCTGCTTCTTCTGCTGCTAGTGGCAGTACTCCCGTGTTTGGGTCATCCACTAATGGTTCATCGAGTTCCATTTTTCCCTTTTCATCTGCAGCGGCAACTTCATCCCAGCCTGCCTTCGGTAATGCAAATTCTGTGTTTGCTTTTGGTTCTTCTCCCTCTAACAATAATGATCAGATGAGTATGGAAGACAGCATGGCTGAGGACACAGTTCCTTCATCCACGCCTACAGTTCCAGCATCAACACCTGCAATTCCCGCATTTGGTCAGCAGCCTGTCTCACCCCCATCCAGCTTTGTGTTTGGTGCAGCGGCTCCATCAGTAGCAAATCCCTTTCAGTTCGTAAGCCAACAAAATATGGCAACTCCCCAAAACCCTGCTCCATTCCAAGCTTCTGGTAGCTTAGACTTCAATGCTGGAGGTAGTAGCTTCTCATTGGGCACTGGTGGTGACAAGTCTCAGAGAAAAATTGTGAAACTCAACCGTAAGCCACGGAAGAAGTAAACATTAGTTCTGGTGGGTATTTTGTCAGAGACTTTGGCTGTTTGCAATTGTTGGAAAAATAATTAATGGCGTAGATTAACTGCATGAGCTATGCTGTTCGGATAATCAACCAGTAATTGTATTGTACTGGCAAATGCAGTCCAGCTGCTTCAGGTTCTGGTAACGTGCCAATTCTGTTATCTCCTTTACAACTTTCTCTATGGTTGCAATGCCTACGTGAGTTGTCACAATTTTGTATCAGTCTTAGAAAATCTAAGAACCATTTGTGGTTGTATTTTAGTTGATAGGGTTTAAGGTTGGGCCGTTGTATCGTAGATCCCCCCTTTTTTCCTAAAACCTTTGTACTCTGCTTATATGTAACATAAAAGCAACGCATATGAACTTTAATTTGCTTTTCTGTCAAGTGGGCAAATTCTATTTCCTTAGAAATTCATATATGGATGAGTATATTTGGGTGGATGTGAGGTGTTTTCCATGGTAAATCTGTCACTACGTGTTGTTTCTCCAAAGACTTGAAAGTTGATGAGCTTGCTGACTGAATTCCTTGTTTTCAGTTTTTCTTTTTCAAAAGATAAAAAACGAGTTCCAGCCCCTAAACCAATGCAAAGCTTGTGCCAACTCAATTTCAAGCAACGCAGATCTCGCTATCATTCTCATTTTGGAATCGGGGGATCACGCTCTTTACGCGCTGTAGAAGAAAAGTCTAAGTTCGTTCTGTGCTATGATCTGCCAGTTTGTTCACTTAATCTAATGGAAATCATGGGAAACTAGGAATCAATATAGTATTTACTGTTCAGACACAGTTCAGAGTTCCATCAGGTTTAAAAAAATACGTAGCAAACATTTACATCCAAGTTCAATCGGCTTTGTATCCTTGGCAAGTTAAATTCCTGAATTCAGAGAGTATTTGTCAAATAAATTGCCCAAGACTTTTGTCAACAGAAACTAGCTACGGCTATTTGACAACGAATTATGCATCAGGGTCGACAAATGATACATCTGAGTGAAACGCGGATCAATATCCTGTTCTGTTTTCAGCTCGCTGGCTCTGTCATTGATAATAATGGATACCAGTGTTGTATGTACGCCCCTGAGGATATTCATCATACTTTTGATCCCTACCACCGCCCAGATACTCAAACTGACCAGCAGTATGAGGTCGATGTCCTTCTGCAGAACTGGCAACTGCCGTGCTACAATAACTGGGACCGCCTATCAAGTCAGTGTTTGAGAACTGGCTTGTTCCAGCTTGCTGGTATTGTTGTAACCGTGCTTGTGATGCCTTGCGGAGGAATTCTTCTCTTCTATTTGCTTGATGAGCTCGAACTGCTTCCAGTTTCTCCTGGTACTTAGTATTAATCCCGATAATTTTCTGAAGCAACAAAACATAACTACATATGAACTTCTTGATTGAACGTCAATAATATGTCCGATATTTACCACATGCTTATTCAATCATTCAATACCCAAAACTGTAAGAAATCATTGAAACCTACTTTATTTAGTACTTAATTCATCACTCAAATCAAGTTCCAGTTGATGTGATGGTGCCAACTATTATAGCTCACAAAAGGAAAGGTCTAATTAAGAAGAAAAATATGTCGATACACTGACCTCCCTGTGCCTAGCAATTTCTACGTCCTCTGCGTCACTCTGTTCCTTGGCTAACTTCAAAATCCCGTCAAGGAATTTTTGCTCAATAACTTCAGAAGTCATTTGCAATTGGTTGTGCCTATTCCCAATTTGCATGTTTTGCTCATGAAGCTGGGCTCTCGGTTCTTTATTGGCCTGATTTTCTACACCCATATTGAATTGCAGTGCTTGACCCTGGTAATAAGACAATGTCAAATTGCACTCCTGACCTGCATCATGACAAATAGATACAAGAACAATTTTAATATAGAACAATGGCATATATTTGCACAAATCATTTTCCTCTCGCTGTCCTGCAAGGCAACAACAAATAGCCAGTTTTTTTAAAACACTCATGGAACCTGTGAAAAAAAAAACACCTTGTTTTTAGAACCTAATTTCAGATAAAACAATAACTGATTTTGCTTCAAAGACATCTAGAATGGTCTCAGACAAGACTTCATAGAAAGTAGCTGAGTATGACCTTGAATAACCAGAATCTCAAAATAATTCAAAGAAAGGAGCTGATTCCCAGGGTTTCACTTGTTCCAAGAAATGTAAGAATGCAACAAGTTTTGAAAATCACAAGGCGCCAAATATCGGAAGGTTAAATTAATCAATGATTTCCCCACCCAAAATGGAAGGAGTAAGAAGGATATTTCTGTAGTATCACACCAAGAAACAGAACAACTTCAGCAAGAAATTTCATGCCATAAACAGCTAGAATCTCTCATTTAGTTCCAGAAACTGCAAAGTCAGGCATCTTGTATTGGTATTAATTATCAAAGCTTCCCACTACATGATATTGTTGTTCATCATAGGCTAGACGCAAGGAACACAGCAATTACAGTCTAACTGGGCTTCTGCCTTCTCACTCCATAGTTGAAACTAAATCATTAATACTCGTACAAATTCATTACAGAATCAGTTACAGTGGTAGGAGGTTCAGACTTTAACCATAATTTTCTTCTATTACAGATAAAGTTAAAACTTGTGGGCATCAAATCAATATCAATAGATGTTTCAGAAGTAAAATTACAGTGCTGCTGCCATTGCAAACCTTCTGCCTGTAAATTTTCCTTCCCACCAGCTACAATCAGGACGAAGATTGTGTCAATTTTCTCCGAAGAGCTTGCTAATTCCGAAAACCCATTTGTTTAATCGCCTTTTATTTGCAACTTTTCTGCGTTGAAATGGAGTCGATCAACCACTTTGTCTAGAGCGTTCTGTTTATTTGTTTATTAAAAAACTATTGCTTTGTTGTTTATTCTCTTTTCTTTCTAAGAAAAATAAGAAATGGCCCTCTTAAACCCTTCCCATACTAAAAAAAATAAAACTCGAAAAACAACCAAATGTTGAAGTGGAAGTACCATAATATCCCCCAACGGATTACACTGTAAATACTTTCTTGAAGATTCATGAGTTAAATTATACGGATTCCCAACAATTCATACCCATTGATCTTTCTATGATAATCTCACAACAAATTCAGATTATTTATTTCATGCATCTTTTGTTAATTTTTTTTTTAAAAATTGTATTGTATTGTATAAAATTGTTCAAATTAAGGGCTATTTTAGTTATTATGTAAAATTTGGTTAGTTGCAATAAAAATGCAAAACCCTCGAGTTCTTCTCTTAGCCTATTAGAATAGATTACCTCTTAATTCAGGTCGCAGCTGTAAGCACAGGAAGAAGCATGTTGAGGAAAGCAATAGCGGGGTGCGCACTGAACCAGCCATGGCGCGTGATAGCAACTCGCCACTCAACCACCGCCATCGACTCAATCTTGCTCCGCTCCCTCAAAGACCACTACCAAGAAGTCGCCAAAATGACTCCTCCTCCTGTAATTTCCTCTCTCATTCTTTCTTACATACCCTTTATTTATTAATAAACAAATAAATTAATGAATTGTTGTGGTCAATAAATAAATTTTAATTTGTTATGTTATGGTATTACGCAGAAAGTGAGCCCTCCTTCGCATTTTACAATTATAAAAGGAGCGCTTGAAAACAATGGGCCAGTTCTGAAGAGGACCTATGGAAATGAAGAAATTAGTATATATGTAATGAGGCTGGCCACCGTTGTAGGAGGAGGAGACGATGATGATGATGATGATGGAATTAATCAGTTGTTTGTTCATGTGGATGTGTCGAAGCCTGGGCAGAAGGATTCCCTGCATTTTCTATGTGGGTTGTATCCGGATGCATTGGGGATTCACTCTGTTTCCATGAGGCCAAATCTTGAGTCTCAAGGCTTTCTTGTTGTTTCTTCTCAATACAACGGCCCTACTTTCCAGTAAGTTCAATTATTCCACTTTGTTATTTACTAATAGTTGGTGTATGACCTGTAACCAGACTATCCTGTTTACTAACGTCCACAAAAGGAGGAAAAGAAACGGCAAAATGCTTTGAGTGGTTCGAGATTTTGTGTTTGATTTCTTAATGTTGCTGTTCTGGAACTTGTAGCTTCCACATCAATATAATGGTTGTAATACTATGAATTGGCTTGTGTTAAGCATTAAAGTCAAACTTTATCTGGGATGGATTATTTGCTGATTGACAGGGATCTGGATGAGAGGATGCGAGATGCACTTCACAGTTACATAGAAGAGCGGGGTGTGAATGAGAGTCTCTTTCCATTTCTTCAAGCATGGCTTTATGTGAAGGATAATCGAAATCTGATGCGTTGGTTTAGATCAGTGGGCCAGTTTATTAGTGAACAGAAGTCAGCCAAAGGCACATAACTTTATGTAGTGTGGTGGTTTTACAGAAAGATGCATATGTAATTCCGAAAGGTATAATGATCCACAGCCAGTAATGTATCTGTTGTGAGGTTAGTTGGGAAGATATTTTTAAGCTTTTAATTGATGATGTTGGCAAGGAAATTCATGCACATTGAAGTGTTTTCTTGTTCTTCTCAAACATATCTCCTATTTTATAAGGTGCATTTTTTTTTTTAATCATGGATGGCTTATGATTACTTTACCAGGTTAATTTTTACATTGGTAATGATATGTAAAGCTCTCCTTCAGTTTTATTACTTTGTAGAAATTCATATTCAGTATCCATGTGATTTTGTACAGGTAGGATAAAGCCTTTATATTGTTTGCAGGAACCTTGTTTTGTGTTGAGGAACTTCTCAACCTGTGACGACGTATGTCATCCCGCACGTGCATACACATTTTTCACATTCTATTTTTCTCATCTCTTTTTTTCTCTAAATCTAGTTCTTTCTCTTCATCTATTCTATTGGTTCAAAGCAATCATTGAAGATAAGTAATATTTGGCACGTATGAAGTAGAGTCTACGTACTCAAAACTCACCACTATTTAGTTTATAGTGTCTTATTTTAACTTTCTGACGGTCTGCACAGACTAACTCTAATTATTTAGTATATACATTTGGTTAATAAATTCTTTGCATGTGGATGTATTCTTATGTTAGCAAAAAAGAAAAGATTCTGGTAAATGAGCTTCAGTTGTGCTATTGCTGGATCAAGGAGGCCAATACATTAACAAGTGTGATAACAAACTGTCCTTTAGGATAGCTCTGCAATCCAATAAAACATTAAACTATTAGAGCAAATACTAGTCTAAATTCAAACTCACTATTCTGTATATCTTGGTAAACTTAGTTATTGAGAAAATATATGTTTTTGGAATATGCCAGCATAACGTTGAGAAGGGGATTGAAAAATGGAAAGTTCTTTAATACATCAGCCCTATTTGTTATAAGCACAGGTTTGTTGGGAAGACAGAGCAAAGGGAATTTTGATCGAATAGTGTTGAGTAGTAGATGTCTGGAGATCGGTAACAATATTATCTGAGAGCTGTTGCAGAGAGAGTTTTCTGCAACGGTAGGGTCGTTTCCAATGTTTGTCATTCTGTTTGGACTTTGTCAGATCATGTCTTAGTATTCATAATAGAAGGCAGCCTGAGAAGATGTATGCCTGCATTTCTCTATTGTTACGCATGATCTGCAAAGTATGCTAATCTTTGCAAATGAATCATATCAGGACATCTCCTATACCAATTGATTGCTGTAATTGCCCACATTCAAGTAGAATCATCATGAAGGTTAAATCTTATTGTTGTGACAATGAATTTCTGCCTGCCATATGAGATTTTCAGGCCTAATTGATAAGAGTACTCAAATACAGTTCTTTTAAGCCAGTAGGATGGATTTTTTTTTAATATTATCTTGCCCTGTTAATGCTTCTCCCATTGATTCTAATTGTCTTTGTAAAGCATCTGAGCGGGTGGAGGGCTAGGAAATTTTGTGTTTCTGATTTCAGCATATTTTCAATAACTACTATCTGTTGCATCAAGAAACTACCCTTCAGGTGTGCATCTGACCCACGAAAGGCATTCAGTATCTCTAGTGACGAAATTCAGGGTCGTTTAAATTGACAACATGCATACATAAAAGCATATTTGGGCATTGGAGAAAAAGTAATGTAGTTTGTGGTTTTAGGAAGGGGGAGAAAGCTTTCTCCTCTTAGTGCAACCACACAAGTCTCTCAAAACTTGTCTTTAGAGCTCCGGTACTAGATCCACTGTTTGAAATCTTTAGTTTATTCTTAACTAAATTCTTTTTTACAATAAGAGATCAAATTAACGAAACTATTTTTTCTAGAATAACTATAAAAGTTACTTGTTTGCACTTAAGGAAGTTTTGTAAAAGCCTAGACGGAGAGATGGCAACGAATATTGCCCTAAATTATTGTCAAATTTCATCCATAAATCATAGCTTTTACATGGCCCATATCCTAATGGAGTCATTTGCATAAATAGAAGAGCACTCACATTCTTCTTTTCATAATGGCACTAGCAATGATTCAATTTACATGGACATAATTTGAAGAGAAATTGTTGCCTGGCAGCAGCAAGTTATGTTTTGTATTATAAAAAATGGAAAATCCATCCCCAACAAATATTTGGCTGATAATGGATTAAAGTCAACCAATTTCTATTTATTTTTGCATTGACAAATGAAGAGAAATGGGCCATTTATGTTCTCTTCTGCAATGTGTTGTAGTGCTCTACTTTCCTCCAATTTGTTGTATCAAAGAGTCCTGTAGTGATGTCAACTTCGCATTATGGCTTTCCAAGAAAGTGAAGGAAAATGAAAAAGAAAAAAAAATAAAATCGGAGTGGTGGATGGATTGGTCAAATATGAAAGGCCACCGAGCTCATCTCATTTGATGAGAGAATGGGGGCCGATTGGCTTTCATAACTCTGAATAATTGTTGGTTTCTAATAACGGAAGCACATCAACCACAATAAAAGAAGTTCCATTCAAGAAAAATAAGATTAATATTATGATTGATTTGAATCAATGGTTCACAACTTTACCGAGATTGAAATCATCCTGATGTAACCAAGATTTAATCTAGAATGAAATTAAGCACACTTTAATTTCTGAAATATTTTAAATAAACTAATACCAAAGAAGAAAACATAATGAACAACACCCAAATTGAGACCAAACAACATTCAAGGTAACACTTATCTTTTGATTGAATAAAATAGAAAATTTAAAAGAAATATGGAAATTGAAAGCAGAATTATATATCTCTTCTGATAGAAGCCAAGAGGCAAAAAGAAGATGGAGCATATGGTGGTGGTGGTTGTTATTGTAGTGGGTCATCGTGATCATCATGAAAAAGGGTCGGCTCTTATTTATTTATTTAATTACTTATTCGTTTAACATAATATTATATTTGTTTCTTCGTCGTTACCTAATTAAGAGAAAAAAAATAATATTGAAATCTAAAGACTTGTTATATGTGGCACAATTTTACAAGATTGGAGGCGCCCCAACACACAATCCCTTCAATTTTTCTTGGGCGTGACAATTTATTTATTGCTTGTCTGCTCGCGTATCATGTATGTGTTCTATGCCTATTTCAATACTATTTATTAGATCATAACGTAAGCCTAGTGATTGTTGTTTTGTATAGTGTTTGATTTGATCTCATCATCATGATATTAAATATTATGTGTATGCTTCTTCATGCACATGAAATTGTCTAGATCATGATGTATCATCATTTAATTTCCATTTTATTATTATTATTATTATGTATGTATGTATGTATGTAGACGCTCGACAACGTCAAAAGAGTATGTTAGGTTTTGTTGAGTGGCCTAGTTTATTGGTCTCTTTCCTCGCCATTCATTAGATTAATACTTCATCTAGCTAGTAACCATTGATTATAATTAGATTGCTTTAATTCATGTTACATATAATATATTATAATATAATATAATATATACTCTGTACCATATTGCCTACCCTACCTAGCTTGATTCATTTATTTTTAATTTTATTTGGGTTTTCCAAAGTTAGATTAGATCATAAATAATTCTTCTTAATTTGCTATAAAAAGCTAATTAATCTTGTTTAAGCATAAATAGTATGCAGGCAAAATATGGTGGACCACTCACATTTGATCTTAACCTATAAATATTTAGATTTTTTTTCTTCTAAAACTTTAACTAAAACCGACCCCCACTTATTGTTCTTTGTTGCTAAAATTCTACAATTAATTTGTCATTTAATATTTTTAACTTATAATTATAAAATTGTTTTCTGTTTTTACATAAAAAATTATTATAGAAAAAATACCAAAACAAAAAAAAAATGTGTGATACTGTAATTTTTTTAATTTTAACTTATTGAGTAGATATTTTATAATGATTTATGATTTGTTTTAAAATAAGTCACAATTTGTAGTTACTAGTTTTTTAAGTGTTATTTATTTATTTTAAAAAAAAATAGAATTGTTTCCTTTTTTGCGTTTTGCGAGAAGATATTTTTCCACGTTTTCTTTTTATTTTTTGGAGCTGAAATGACAATAATGACGTCATCATTTGATTCTAATTTAAAAAAAATGAATTACTTAATTGGTAAATTATAAAACAATTTGGGCTAAGTTGTACTCTAATGCTTGTTTTCATGTACAATTATTAAATTTGGAACTTAAACTTTCCACCACAAACAATAATGTTTAAGTAGCTATTCATTCATTCTTCTTTTATTTAATTGACGAATGTGGGTGATTTCGTTAGTGGAAACACAATCTAAATGATAGACAAAGACAAATTGGATTTATTTTTCAAAAATAGAAATTGCGTATGATTTTATTTAACAATTAGTGTTTCATTGGTCATAATCCAACCTAACTACCATTATAATTTTGTTAATTTATCTCTATATACAATTATGATTAATCTTTGACTATGGTTTCCATCTAGATTCGTTTTTGTAAAATGGGTATAATATAATTTATCTAATAAAATTATGAATGTATTTCGCATTTTTTTCTTGTTTCATTTCTTTTAATTAAATATTATTTATAAGTTTAAAATAGATGTACATATTAGAATTAATCAGATAAACATAGCTAAAACATGCTTTACTTGTTTAAAGGGATATTTTCACATTCCTCCCTTGAAATTTAAATTTGTATCATTTAGAGAGAAAAATAAAAATTGTATCACATATCTCCCATGTGATGTTAATTACCTAACTCTAAACGGTGAATTTACTCAAATATCCTTAAATATTTATTTTTTTATTTAAATATTTATTTTTTAATATCTATTTTTGATTTATTGTGTGTGTTAATTAATTCAAATGTACAAAGTAAATAAAATAACCATAGAATAAAATAAAAGATAAAATAATTGAAAACTTGATTTAAAGTATAATTTTATTTTTCAATAAATATTCTCTAAATGAAGTAATGAAATACATATAGTTAATAAAATTGAATAAAAAATCGAGAAAAAATAAATTCTTTCCAACTTTTCTTTATTTAAGTAAGAATTTGAAAAAGTGAAATATATTTAGCTTTGATTAGACTTTGAATAAATTTAAAGAAGGTGTTTCTTTTTTTTTTTAACACAAACATCAAATGTTTAAATAATTTTTTTATATTTTAATATAATTATTATTAAAAATATTCTTTGTAAGGCAAGATAAGATAAGATAATAAAGAAGAATTTATTATAAAAATAAATATTTTGATTTAAAAATATCTTATTCAAACCTTATTTCTTTCTTTATTTTTTTTTAAATGAAAAAAGGTAAAGTGATGGGCAAAGCCTAAATTGTTTTGGGGTAGTGTTTCGACACCGATGAGGAGCAAACCAAATAATACCTTAAACCACGTCGACTAATTTTCGGAGACAAAAATTTTTAAATTCATATAAAAATCATAAAAAAATATATTTTCATACAAGTAAAAATATCTTATATCATAAAATATATTATTAAACTGATAAATAAAATTAAATATAGAGTGATCTAGGTTTGGAAATTGAAATATTTGTCCTTCAAGTATACTCTAATCTTGTTGATCAGGTGAAAAAGAAAGAATATTCCTCCTATTATCTCTCCAATAAAATAATTAATCTAGAAGCCAAATCAAAGTCAAGATTAATCAATAATTACCTTTTATAAATGAAAGAAAAAAGATCTTAAAATAAAAAGAAATTATTCAGCAAACCAGAACTAGTCAAACAAATTTGATGACACATATATTGTTCAAATTTTTTGTTAATTTCATTTCAACAATATATTTTTTAAAAATATTTTTCACGTCGTATAAATTCTAGAATCAATCAATCAAAATATTGGAGATTAATATTTGTTTAGATAATGATTAATTAAATTAAGGAGAGTGTATGTTGATATTACTTATTGCATAAGTTAAGAGAATTCATGTAATGGAAATGTTTATCTATTTTTCCATAATGTGAGGTTCAAGAATTTTTGTAGAAGTCTTCTTATTGTTATGCTTAATTAACAAGCAAATTTATTCAAATAATCATCATTTGTATATTTATTTTTAAACATTTTTATTTCTTATTATCAAATTATTAAACAAAATCTTACAAAATTACACACACATATATATATTAGGAAAAAAAAATTTGTTACAAAATTAAACATTTTACAATTAATATTATAAATTAATAGTTATCATGATATTTATTTCTTTTAACACTTGTTGTTATTGCTTTATTATTACTAATAATTTATTAGTCATAAATCTTGGCATTTTCAATTAATTTAACAACATCCCCAAATTGGTAACTTCAATAAAATCAATGAGAATTACAGAGAAAACGAAAAACAAAGTTAAAAAAGGAAAATCAATAAAATAAAATAAAGAGGAAGTTACAAAGACACCACAAAAAAGAAAGCAGAACAAGGACACTGTGCAAAAGCACTTCTTGTAGTAGAACTGTAGAAGGCAAAAGAGACGTTGGTTCTTAGGCTTGCTTGTTAAATTTAACTGCCGGCCATTTCTCTCTTCTAAAAGTGCTTGTGTTGCATATCCTGTAAACCACAAGGAGCATATTCCTCTATATATGCACATATTCAATACACAATACAATACCATCACAACTTGTGCTTCTCTGCTTCAATTCTGTGTCCCGTTAATCTCTAAAATCTTGTTGAATTCTGTTACAATCCCTCCACAAAATCTTCATTTCATTTCTCCGTATTTTCATTATCTCAATCTCCATATCCACCGTATCTCAAATATTATTTCTAAACAAGTCAAACTTATTGCTACTATCTCTAAAAAATATTCAATTCTGATCCTTTTGATTTGTCTTTACAGTTCAAATAATTGTAATCATAGCATACCCGTCTGATTTGCTTGATTCTCTTCTGTTCGAAATAAGTGATTTTCTTTCCTTCTTTAACAAGTTTTTCCATATAAAGACTTGTTATTCTGCACATCTCTGCCAATTCTGAGGTACCCATATCTCCAAAATCTTTATATTTGCCAACAAAATACTTTTTTGCAGGCCACTCAATGGTGGCGAAATTGAGGTGGCCTTCATCGCCACCTTTTCGTTATGTATCAAGGAAATATGAAGCAGTTATTGTTGTTCAAAGACTTGAAGGATTGAACTTGAAACATTTTGATGAAGAAAAGGAGTCGGATACAGTGAAGAAGAAGAGATTGGTGGTTGAGATAAAATGGAAGGGTCAAACTATTTTTCCTCTCCTTGGGGGTCTACGAAGAAAGATTTTGAAAAGGAATTTCACAGAGGAAGGTGGGTTTTATGGTGATGGAATCGTTGAATGGAATGAAGAGTTTCAGTGTTTCTGCAATTTTTCTGGTTACACGGATGATTTCTTTTTTCCATGGGAAGTCGAGTTTACTGTTTTCAATGTGAGTATTGCTTTCTTTTCTTTGGCTTTGATTTGATCGTGGGGTTGTGATGGAATTTATTGAAGTTCGATTTATATTATTTCTTCGTCCATGTTCTGTTTGCTTTCCTTTTCATGTGTTTTGACTTCTGTTTAAAGTAAGAAAATTGTGTTTATTTCTTGAAGTCTAGGTGTCAATGTTCAACACTGAAAACCTTTTCATCACAAACGATCTATTGCTATGCTGCGTAGTCTAGATCGCTTTTTCTGTTCACCATGTAAATTTTTGTTATTGGCCTGTGTGTGAATCTTTGTTTTTCTGTCTAGTTTGGTAGAATTGATCCTGGGAAAATAATCTTAATGGTGTTAAGATCGATCAAGTATTGAATGTTAATATCTCCGAAAATGGATTCAAATTTTAAATTTTATATACCTGTCTAAGATAGACCTGTACATAGTCAGAAATCATTCGAATTCATTCATCTATCCTATCATATGCAGTCTCAGCTTCTGGTTATACCAACCATAATGTTGAACTCATAAGCTTTATGCAGAATATTATTACTTGTATTTAGTCTTATCAGATGTTAATCGATCATTATGATCTTGTCAATTTAAACCCTGAAATTTTCAATGCTGTTATAGTGAATTTGTTTGATGTTTTCTCCCCCGAAGTCTTATTTTCTATGCTGGATGATTTAGGACTTGAAAAAAGGGCAGAGAAAGAAGGTCCCTGTTGTTGGAACTGCATTAGTAAACCTTGCAAAATTTGCTAACTTGGCTAAGGAGAAAGAGCTTGAGCTTAATGTCCCTCTCACACTTTCCAATGACACCATTGAGGCTGCTCTGACTCTCTGTGTAAGTCCCTTCTAATACTTATTTCTCATTCAACATTTTCATTACTTAATACTGCCCGTTGTTTTTTCTAGTCATTCTGGAATTTGTGTTTCTGATTACGAGTTAAACTGTATTCCAGTTATCTATCAGGTTAACGGAGCCAGGAATTGTTCTAGAATCCTCACAGGCTGGGCAGGATTCAATAATGCCTATTACATCAGCACCTTGTTCTCCACAAGCTCTCTCAAAAGAAAAGGATGAGTTTTCTGCAGTAAAAGCAGGATTGCGAAAAGTGAAAACATTCAAAGATTACGTGTCATGGCGAAGAACCAAAAAGACAAGCTCTGAAGAAGAGTCCAGTGATGGTAGGGGTTCTGTCAGAAGTGAGTATGCCGAGTATAATTCTCCATCTGAGACCGATTCATTTGATGATGCTGAAGGGAAATTAGACGTGAATAAGGAGAAGGCTATTTTTTGGCATTCATTTGGTTATGAAACATTGGCTTCTGCCAACTCAGCTGGCGGATTATGTTATGCCAATCCAATAATTAACCCTGAAGATGAAGGTTGGATCTACTACAGCAACCGTAAATCAGGTCGTTTTGAGAATTCAACTGCACCAGTCTTTGAGCAGTCTTTGAAGAAGAGTGTGAAGCGCAGAATCTTACCTTGGAGGAAGCAGAAACTGGGGTTCAGATCTCCTAAAACCAAAGGAGAGCCTCTTCTTAAGAAAGATTATGGAGAAGAGGGTGGGGATGACATTGATTTTGATCGCAGGCAGCTCAGTTCTTCTGATGAATCCAGTTTTGGGGTATGTATTCAGCTTTTTCATGTAGCTATAACTTTATATTCTTTTTTTTCCAACATTAAAACTTTACTTTTGAGTTTTATCTCTCTAATTTTGGGTTAATGTTCTGGCAGTGGAAATCAGAAGGTTCCACCACAAGTCGCTCATCATTCTCTGAATTTGGAGATGACAATTTCTCTGTGGGCAGCTGGGAAAGCAAGGAAGTAATAAGCCGTGATGGACACATGAAGTTAAAGACTCAAGTTTTCTTTGCTTCCATTGATCAAAGGAGCGAACGTGCTGCGGGTGAAAGTGCGTGTACAGCTCTTGTTGCTGTCATAGCTAATTGGTTGCAGTCCAATCAAGATGAAATGCCAATTAAGTCTGAATTCGACAATCTCATCAGAGAAGGGTCATTGGAATGGAGAAATCTCTGTGAGAATGAGGAATATATACGCCTCTTTCCTGACAAGCACTTTGATCTCGAGACAGTCCTTCAGGCTAAAATCCGTCCTCTTTCTGAGATCCCTGAGAAGTCATTTGTTGGGTTTTTCCATCCGGAAGGCCTGGGAGGAGGGGACTTTGACTTCCTCCATGGTGCTATGTCATTTGACAGTATATGGGAGGAGATCATTCGATATAGATCTGAGTTGCCTGGCAATGCTGACCCTTTGATCTACATTATAAGTTGGAACGACCATTTTTTCGTGCTGAAGGTTGAACAGGATGCTTACTATGTCATTGACACTTTAGGAGAGAGACTTTACGAGGGATGCAACCAGGCCTATGTCCTGAAATTTGACAAAGACACAGTTATACAGCAACTACCAAAAGAGACCAAGCCTGCAGATGGAAAAACTTCTAATAATAAAGCAAAAGCAAATCTATCCAAGGAAACTTCAGCTGAAGAGACTCGTGTAGTTAGGCAGAATGAATCAGAAGAAGATGTTGTTTGTACAGGGAAGGAGTCATGTAAAGAGTATATCAAGAGCTTCTTGGCTGCAATTCCTATTCGGGAATTGCAGGCTGATATTAAGAAGGGATTGATGGCATCAACTCCTCTACATCAACGGCTACAGATTGAATTCCACTATACCCGCTTCTTGCAGCCTGTGGCTGAACTCTCTGATCAGGAAATAACAGTTGATGATCAACCATTGCAGCCTGCAGTGGAATTTGCGGCCGAGGAGAAGATAGTTGATGTACCAACAATGCCAATTCCATTGGCTTCTGCATAGGTACCACACCACTATAGAGTTCAATAATTTCCCAGTAATTGTAATTATTCTAAATTTTGTCTGAATATTTTGATGTGTATTTAGGTGAAGGAATTATATATGAGGTAGGGCTGCTTTCATTTCTATTTGTAGATCATGGAATGAATGCATCTCATTCTCTTGGAACACAAGTTTCAATACTCCTACTGATTTCCTTTTAAATATCTAATTCTGATCCCCATAGAGCTCACAACTTTTTAATTCATTTCCTTTGCCCTTTTCTTCTTAAAGAATGATGCTATACCTCCTAATGTCACATCAGACGCATATGGTGTAATAGAATGTGGAATATATGACATATTATTCCTATAATTTATAACCATTCAATTTTTAAAAGGTTAATATATACATTGATGCAAATTGCATTGTTTGTAACTTTTGTGGTTTAACTTAATTTTAAAATTACAATAACTAAAAAAATTGAGTATAATACTAATACCAATTGTTATTTTGAACTAAAAGGCATATATAACCTAAATTACAAATATACCATTCATCATACTACAGGTTTGATTTTGTTATTTCTATCTCTATTATAAATTTTGGTTGGTTGGATGATTACAAATTGGGTTGCTGGCCACAATAACAACAATCTAAATGGAAACAATTTTGAGTGAAATATACAGGCATGCATACATTTTTAGGTATGACAATCAATGCAATGAATGACAGTACATGAGTTGTAAACCCATAATAAAATTTGTTTGTCAAAAGTGATTTGGGAATTTTATGCACAAACAAGCATAAAAAGCCAAAAAGCCACTAGAGGTGAGGGCTGCCTAACCTAACCCCATTCTGTATCACACAAACCAAAAAGAATATATGACTGAGCTTTCGAATTTATCTTTCCTTTTTACAACCACGAATTTCATTTTGATTCCCCTTTATTGACTATTTGCTTTCTGTCGTTTTCTATTAAGTCTCAATTACACTCAATATTTCCTGTAATTACAAGAGAAATCAAAGTTACAGTCCTGAAGGCAAAACTTTAGTTGCAAAAGAAAATAACTGCAAGGTCATATCATAAAACCAAGCGAATTGGATATTGAATCGAATCAGTTTAAGTCTTCAATATGTTTTTCCTTTTCATTTTCCAAGTCTACTCCAAACTTCCATTAATGTTATACATGACATCACTGAACTTTATGTGCAAAAAATTCAGTGAGCACAGACTAATACTCAGACAATTTTATCAACTATTTGTGTAGTGAGGGTCTTCTTTGCATAGCTAGGTCTAACCAATTTGTAGAAGTAATACAAAGGCTCAGCTGGCATAGATCAGCCAAGGATTGGAAAACCTCAAAATACGTATTTTCAGATGAAAAGTGCTTTCAAAAGAAGAAATATATTGGTTGAGTGATTATCCACCTCTAATTGAATGAGGATATGTGAGATGAGCTAAGTAATACACGGATGTGGCACTTATTGAACTTCAGAAGAACATAGCTGAGAAACAAGCTTGACTACTCCCCACATGGGTGCATCATTCTGCAAGATAAATAAGTTACACAAGAAGTCAGCATTTGCATCTTGACCAGAATATGGATTAGTTTCGTCAAGGGATCTCATAATGATTTTTGACAAAATGAATTCATTTATTTGTATTCATAAAACCTTTCACAATGTCTTGTCCGATTTAATTTGAGAGAATCATCCCCTTTTTTTTTCTAATGTTTTCAAATAATTATCCCGTTATATTAGGGTAGTAGGCCAGTTGGTATGAATGAGAGGGACCCTTAAGGCAACTTAGAATCAATCAAGGAGGAGAAGAAAAAAGTCAAATGTTCAACTCACCAAATAAACAATATCAAAGGCTTTGCGGTAGACATCAAGATTCTTTTCGATGCTATCATTCCTGAAACAACAATTCACAGTATAAGCAACTAATCAACTAATACTATCATATTCTGAGCAAGTTTATATGAGAACACTCAAATAGGATTACGACAAGTGTAGACATGGAAGTAAACAGCAGGCACAGTCTACCACAACCACAATAAAGAAGTATGTAGATGCAGGACATAACAGAGATCTCTTCTAATGCTGAAAATGAAGGAAAGACAAAGGTTTTTTTGCATCAATATATTCTTTTAAATCAGGCCTCAATATAGAATCATGCTTGGAATGTAGTGTCAAAAATCAAAAAGAAAGAAGCACTCATTTGTTTCTCTCAACAACATCAAAACAGTTCATTCTTGATAAACAAAAGATAAAGCTTCAGTTCACTTATTTTTCTTTTTATTTTTGCAAATACAATTATAATACAAACATATTTTCAAGGGGCAAATTGCAATTTTCTTTTCTTCTTTAATGGGTTCTTCAAAGTGGAGATAAGTTTTAAACAATAGTATTTAAGCTCTAATACAGCAACCGGGCTTTTAAACAAGAGAAAGGAAAGAAGGGGAGGTACTTTGCCCATCCACACCATGTATCACCTTTCTAACACAAATAAGGAGAATCATAAATAAGTCAAGACTACTTATCAGCAAGAAAGATGTTGGATTATTGTAATGAGTAAGACATAACGCTTGAGTCGCTTCTCTCAAACTTAGAAACAAAATCCAGAAAACAGAATCAATTTCCATATAGAAGGAATGAATTTTGGAGAAAATTAGGATCATTAAATAAAAAACTTAATCCATGATGTAGGAAAAGTGAGATGAAGTGCAATGAGTGGAAAAACAAAAATTGCCCCTTCTTCCACTAAAATAGTAATGAGTACCAAGGCTCCTAAAAGTTGTGTATGCAAGTAAAGAAGGTACTTTGGAGTGGAGTGTGTTTATAAATTTTCTTTTTTGTATTTTTTTTTTCTTAATTGTGAGAAGACAACTGATAGGCTTGCAGTCATCTTGTTCAAACTCAAACTCGCAGATACACAAGGCCATGCTTTGAGAGGAATACAAATGAAAAATTGTAGCTTCTACATGTGTTTCACATGCCATTTGTTTCAAATGTAATTGGGAGCAAAGGTTATACAAGCATCCTAAAGAAGCGGAAAAATGATAGAATTCCAGTTCAAGTGCAATAAACTTCATTACTGAAGCTAGATAGAAGATGGCACATTTTTTTCTTTCCCAATGAAATGTATTAGAGAATTGTGCTAGTTTCACAATCAATTTTTCAGTGAGACATAATATATGAAACACAATTAAGAACATTTTAAGAACTTACAGAAACCCCACAGATATTCGAGAGTCATACTTCAAGCCATCGGACATTCCCAAATCTCCAATGTGATCGCCAAGTAGCAGCACATTGGTCCTTTTCTTCATTGAGGCACTGTCATCAATTGGCCCATCGGTATCACCCAAATGGTCATGAAGAGGAGAAACCATATCTAGAGCATGCTCATTTTTGTTTAGACTATGAATTGTCTTCCCTGTAATTGAATCAGTTAAAAAGAAAAAATAATCAAATAGTATGTGGATCAGATTTATCTAAAGTAAGAATATTATATCAATTAATAACAAACGTATGATTTTGTCAGATGGGCAACTTCAGATCCAATTACATAGTGTATATACATAAAATAAGGATACAAATCTGCCCAAACTGAACTTATCCTAAATGAAATATAAACTGTATAAAAGATCATATTTCTGTAAACTACTCTTCCTGTTATTGAAGCCATAATAGAAGGCCACTAATCAGAAATTAGTTAACAAAGAAAGACACTTTGGCAAAAAAGAACTTGTTATTGGGACCGCATATTTAAGGTTATAAAGCCTGATGATGAAAGAAATTACAAAAATGGGGAAGAGAATATCCCATGGCAAGAAAGTAAACAAATCAGGCTAAGATTGAGCCCAGTAATGTAATTAATGTTGAAGTACTAGGAACAAATTTAGATAGTGGAACATCTCATAAAAATCTCTGTTGTAGGTTGACAAAATTAAAGGATACCTTTAAAGGATACAAGGCGACCTTCTTCATTAAAAACCATTTGATTTGAAACAATCTTAACGTTTTTAAAAGATTTGTGAATTTTTTGCCTCAGAACCTGGCATAGATCAAAAGGCACCAATGAGTAAGAGGGATATAGATTGGAGCTGGTATCTATAGGTTGAGAAATGTGGCTGACACAAAGCAAATTGTATTAAACTAACCTCCTCTATGATATCTGCAAGCCCTGCTGAAAATATAACAACTGGAACGTCTTTTTCCTGCACATAGGATCCACTCACAGTACAAATGATGCAGAATTTGACATGATATCCTAGTCCTTAAGAATTCATTGTAGCATGATAGCTAACAACAACATTTCTACACATTGAAACATGGTTGGAAGCTTGAGTTCCATGCACACATTTTCCCTTATCCTTTATGGTATGTGAGGTTGAGACTTTGGAAAGGATGTCATAAGGTTGAGGCTTTAAAGGTTAGAAGGGCAGGGCATATGATATGGTTGTCGTATCAGCCTTTTACCTGGTCACAGCTGTGTGACGTATACTAATGACTGAAAAACTAGTGACAAGAAAAAAAATAATGAGTTAGTGGGTATTTTTGTGCAAGAGAAGGATCATTTAACTTCACCTAGCTTAATTGCAAGAGAGCTACAACCTTCAGTGTTTTCTGGGTGATGGGTTTAATAATTGGCTACCTCAGTAAGCCCGAAGAATGAGTTGATAGAGATCAAGTAGCTTGTAGAGTAGTTTCGTGTTGTTTAATGCAGCAAATATGGATGCAAAGGAAAAGAAAGGCATTTGAAAGGTGAGGTGAACCCTCGTCCATATGTTGCTTTTGCGGATGTCGTGGCTCTCACTATGTCCTTCCTTCCCTCACTCTACAATTTTTCTGGGTTCTGTTGATCAGCATGTGGGAGTTGGTATCCTCATTATTTTGGTGCCTTCCCTAAGTGTAACTACAGTTGCATTTCCTTTCAATGACATGCTGGTGCAATCTTTCTCATAAAATACTTATCAGAAATAGATGAGATTTACCTCAAGAAACTCAAAGAGTTCAACCACACCCTCCCTAAAAGCGATGAAGGCATTAGCGACAGACATCCTTATTGCATTATATGTGAGGCCTCCCTCAATGAGGAGAGCATGGGTTTTCCCCCACCTACACCAACGCAATTAGTAGTTTTAAAATATTCAGTTGAATTCAAAGTCTGAGAAAGCAAGACCCTGAGTTTCTTTTCGGCCATCTACAGACATATTTCAGCATAACTCATAAAGAACATGAAAGATTAGTTAATTTCATTTTTTATTATTTATGAATTTTAATCATACTGTTGTTTACTGTTTTATATGCTACTTCTTAACATAATAGTCTTTCAAGAAAGCAGCCTTGTTGGTTACATACCACTCTTCCATGAGCTTTGTTTTCTCTTCAATTGGAATAGAAGGGGAAAACTCTAACGGGTGATAGTATTCATATAACTCCTGCCTCTTGGCATCGTAGTTTGGATTTTCTTGCTGCAAGAGTCCATGACTGCCTGTAAGTTGTATAAAAGGAAACTGAAAACAAAATCTCAAATGATTTAGAAACCATAGTTTGACAATGTCAATTATGAAAACATACTCTGCCCTCTACTCCCATTAATCCAATACCGCGTCAAGGTTGCATCAAAATCTGCAATCACCTGAAATTCATAACGTCATTATCAGTATTCACAACTGTACACTTATTTGACTTTCTTGCAAATAATTGTCCCTTGAGGGCAGATGGGAAATGGGGAAACTCCCAACTTATTTATCATTTCACAAGTAATAGATCAATGGAGCTAGCTAGATAAGCTGATATAAAAATAAAAGACAAGTAAACGAAAATGCATAAAATAACCTGGAGTTTAGAGGGACCCGCCAAGCGAATTTCAGAAATTTTCTTCTGCAGCAAATCAGGATTACCCATTACTGTAACCTTAGAGAGATCATGGTTCTCCATTACTTTACCAGCGCTGAAACTATCACCGCAACAGCAAACCCTGCAGCAGAAGAACTGTTACACTTAGAGAAAGAGGTAACAGGAGATTTAAAATGCAATTGTAGTGTGCAGAAAAAGAGAAAAAAGGAGAAACCTGGGAGTGAAATTGGAGGAAAGAAAACGAAGTCGTTGAGAAATGGCGGTACATAAGTGAAGAGAAAGAGTGATATTTATGGCTTGAAGATGGAAACTCATTTGAATACCGCGTTCTTTTTTTTAGTACCACTTTATCACCGTCTTGTACCACTTCCTTTCAAAATAATAGCAATGGAATTATAACATTACAGTCCTTATCTTTTTATATTTTTATAAATATAACATAATTTGGCCATATATATTAAAAACATGCCCAACTCTTATTAAAATAAATTTTTATAATATTAAAGTTTAATAAGAAGATGTCATCTAACTAAACACGAAAGGTTATTTCAGTTATTTTTCATATAATCGGATGAATTAGGTCTTTATTTTTAAAAATATAAAAGTTTTTAGAGATTTAATATTAATTACTGTCACTAGACTTAATTTGAGTGGTTTGAATTATGAAACTATATTAAAAATAAAAATTAATATGTTAGTATAAAAGTTGTGAATGTTGATGAAATATTATTTAATACAAGAAAATTAGATCTAAAAATTAGTCACTAATATTAATTTTTAAAAAATTATAAAAATTATTTGAGAAAATCTAAAAGATTAGGGCGTCGGAGGTTATTACTCATCCTTACATAAACTAAGTGATATTTTATTTTACTTTTAAGTTTGAAAAACAGTCAATATACTCCCAAAATTTAAAAAAAAAAAGAAGATAACTTTATATTTTGAAGAAAGTTAAAATATCCCTATATTACTATTTATAATTTAATTTTACTATTTTACTTTTTTATTATATAAAATAATTATATTATCTTTATTTTTTACTTTATAATAATTAATATAATCTTATTATAACATTTAAATTTAAAAATTATAATAATATTTTAACCCTTGATTTTTTTCTTTCAAAATTTATAATCAAATATTTATAATATCTAATTATATATAATTTTTAAATATACCATATTATTAAAATAATTTATTTTAAAAATATGTATAATTAATCGTAAAAAATTTTATAACATAAAATTTGTTATCAAAATTTTTTAAATGTTTATACAATTATACATAATTTTAATAATATTAATTATATATAATTTTTAAAATAAATTATTTTAATAATATGATATATTTTAGAATATATATATATAATTAAATATTTTATAAATTTGATAATAAATTTAAAAAGAAATAAATAATTAAGAGTCAAAATATTATTATAAATTTTAAATTTAAATATCATAATAAAATTATATTAATTATTATAAAATAAAAAATAAAGATAATATAATTATTTTTAATAATAAAAATAAAATAATTAAATTAAAATATAAATAATAATTTTAAGGTAACGTCTTTTCATAATATAAGTGGTATTTTTTTTTTTTTAAATTGAGGATATATAAAATAGGGGTGGACATAAACTCCGTTCCGAACCGAACCGGATCGGACTGAAATTGAACCGAAATCTACGGGTTCGGTTTGATATTTTTTTTAAATTGGTCCGGTTTCGGTTCTTAAGTACAAAAATTCGAAATTATCGATTCGGTTTTGGATTTGACTAAAAAAATTCAAATTAGACTGAAATTATTATTTTTTAATATTTTCTTTTAAAAATGACTTCGTTTTAACCTTAAAAATGAAAAAATTAATAATTTAATTTAAAATTCGATCCGGTCCGATTTTATTCTAGTTCCTTTTCATATTCAATTCGGTCCGATCCGATCCGGTCCAATTCTAAAATTGAAAAATCTAAATTTTTCGGGTCTGATCCGAATTTTCAAAAATTCGAATCAGACCGAACTGTGTTTTTAAAAAATTCGGACCGGACCATACCCACCCCTTATAAAATTTCTTTAAAAGTCAGGCTAAATACAATATCCCTTAAATTAATTAATTATGAAGAAATAAAATTTCGACATAAAAGAACGAGTAAATTTCTTGACCAAAGTGAATTACGGTCTGACTGATAATTAGGCTGGCGTAAATAATTTTCGTTGGACGGTCTTGCATTCTGTACCCAAAAGAGCTCATAACAAACATCAATCTTATCTTAAGCAACGTTCTCGATAATATCAACAGCGAATACAACCCAGTTAATGAAATAATCTGTAGACGAAAAAACGAATTGAGAAACTGGCAGGTGAGAATTTTTTTAGTTCAAATTATTGAAGGATATCGTTTTGTTCATTTGTTTTTTCTTCTGTTGCTGTTTATGGAAGTATTGACACTGTGATTAATTGAATATTGTTGTGTGCATCTTTTTCTTGAAATTATTATTATTTATTTTTTATGTGGGTCTGCTATTTATAAAATGAAGCGAGGTTGAGGAATTAAAGTTACTAGATATAAAATTGAAGATGGTGAAGCAAAATAATAATAAAAAGATTTATGAGATAGTCAAAGAGAGTTTAAACTATGATTTAGCATTTCGGAATCAGGTGTGAGAGATTGAGTTAAAGCTTTGTATTGATGAATTGAGCTGGTTAAATTGGCTTTGATTGGAAAGAAAATTACTATGCTCTGTCAAAGCCTCTCAAGTAGAATAAAGAAAAATTATTGAATACAAAATGGTAGTCTTTGGTTATAGCAAGAACGGATTTTAGAGCTTGTAAGTGGAATATTATGCCTATTTCTTGTTTCAAACTTGTAGTAGGGTATTAGGCGCTAATTTAAGAATTCTGATTTAAAGTGATATTTAGGACATTTATATGGTCAAATTAGTATCAAAAGCCTTACACAAGTAGCTGAATAAGATTTTTTTCAATTACTTTTGTTCGGTATATTGTGTTCATTTATGCTAATACAATCAAGTCATTACGTATAAGGTGGATACAGTCCGATTCAATTTGGATTTCGCCGAAATCCAACTGGACCGAAAAATTTTCAAGTTCTGAATTTTAAAATTGAACAGAACCAAATTTAAAAAAAATCGAAATTAAAACCGAACTAAAAAAATAAAATTGATTGATTCGATTCGATTTTATTATTTATTTATCTTTAATTTATTTTTTAAAAAATAACGTTATTTTATTTTTTAAAACGACATCGTTTTATTATTTATTACTATATTAATTTGATTTCAAATTTTTATACTAAAATAAAAATCAAACCAAAATTTTCGAATTTTTAAGAAAAAAATCGAAATTAGACCAAATAACTTATAAAATCGAACTAAATCCATCAATTCCGATTCGGTTTTTTGCCCAACCCTAATGTTGCCGCATAAATAGATAGAAAGTAGTATAAAGTTGTTCAGTTTGCCCATCTAATAGGAAGCTTAATGTTGGAATTGCAGTTGGTAATCGTAAAATGGCAAGACAAACTAATACTGTTTTCCTTGAAGAATGGCTGAGAAACAGCAGTAGCAATAGTAGCAGCCCTACCTCCAGACATTATCTGCCTTCTTCATCATCATCTGCCCGAGCCATTATTCAAGCATGGACTGACCTCAGAGACTCCCTGCAAAACCAAAGATTCCAGCCCCACCACCTTCAATCTTTGAAAGCCCTCCTCAATTCTCAAACCTCCCTTCATGTTGCTGATCCCCAGGCAAAGCTTCTCCTATCCATTATCTCTTCTCGAAACCTTGATCTACCTTCTGAATCATACCCTCTTTTTCTCAGGCTTCTTTATATCTGGGTCAGGAAATCCTTCAAACCCTTCGCCAGTACTCATTGATTTGGCTGTGGAGGTCCTTTCTAACATTTTTGTTGCTGAATTTGGTGCAAAGAAGAGCCCTTTCTTTTATGCTGAAGGTCTTTTAATTTTGGGGGCCTTTTCCTTTGCTCCTTTTGTGCCTGAAAAGTTAAAAATTGCCTGTCTGGAGTTTCTTTGTAGGCTACTAGAAGAAGAGTATCAATTATTTAGCACATTTGAAGGAATTATTCCTGACATGCTGGCTGGGATAGGGTATGCTCTATCTTCCTCCGTGAGCATCCATTTTGTTAGAATTTTGAATTCTTTGTTTGGAATTTGGGGGAAGGAAGATGGGCCTCATGCTAGTGTTTCTCATGGACTAATGATTTTGCATTTGGTTGAATGGGTTATATCCGGTTTTATCAAATTAAGTTATACACAGAAAATTGAAGTTTTTTCCCAAGAGGTTTTAGAGAACCCAAAAGAAAACTATCTTCCATTTGCTCTTCTAATGGCTGGGGCTGGGGCTCTGAGGACTTCCAGTAAATCTACATCAACTGGTCAGAGACTGAGAACCCTTTCCAGAATGAGGATTTCTGCAGAAAATAGGATAGAATCTATAGCTCAAGACTTGATTTCAAAAGTTGGAGGGATTTCTAGTTCAGGTAATGATTTCACAAGCAGTCTCTTGCTGCAGTGTACTTCATTAGCCTTGGCTCGAAGTGGTTCTTTGTCTTCCCGCGGGCCTCTTTTTATGTGTCTTGCTTCAGCATTGTTAAAGGAGATCTTTCCTTTACGGAATTTATATATGAGAGTTCATGAATACATACGGAGTAGTTCTGGTCAACTCAGGCTTAATGAGATTAAAGAGCATCTAGAAAGTGTTCTTTTCAAGGAAGCTGGGGCTATAGCTGGTGTTTTCTGCAATCAGTATGTCTTAGTAGATGAAGAGAACAAGCTTATAGTGGAGAATCTTATATGGGATTACTGTCAAGATATTTATTCAGGGCACCGGCAGGTGGCTTTGCTGCTTCGTGGAAGAGATGATGAGTTACTGGGGGACTTGGAAAAAATTGCCGAATCTGCTTTCCTTATGGTTGTACTTTTTGCATTGACTGTTACAAAGCACAGACTTAATTCAAAATTGTCCCAAGGAACTCAGATGGAAACATCAGTGAGAATATTAGTTTCATTTTCTTGTGTAGAGTACTTTCGGCGGATTCGTCTGCCAGAATATATGGACACAATTCGAGGAGTTGTTGGTAGTGTTCAGGAGAATGAATCTGCTTGTGTCTCTTTTGTAGAATCCATGCCCTCTTATGCTGACTTGACAAATTGGCAAGGTAATTGATTGAGCATGTTGCTATTAACATCTGTCATACTTGAAACATTCGTTAAGTGGCAGTTATACATGAAAGTTAAGTTTTTTTTTTTTTTAATACAATTTTTCAGTTTCACTTACTTTTTATAACACTGACATTGTTTTGTAGACTTTTCCATCCTGCAGAAGATGGAATATGTTTGGTCCAAGGATGAGGTACAAACAGCTCGCATCTTGTTTTATTTGCGGGTTATTCCAACTTGCATCGAACGTGTAAATGCCGCTGTTTTCAGACGGGTGTTAGCTCCTACCATGTTCTTGTATCCTTAATAAACTAAGGTTATCAAGAAGCTCATTTATATGAAAATGCATTTATACATGTAATAAAAGTTCTGGTTCCTTACTACATATGCAATTAGGTATATGGGGCATCCAAATGAAAAAGTATCACGAGCCTCACATTCTATGTTTGTGGCATTCATATCTTCAGGGAAGGATTCTAACCAGGATGAAAGAGTCTCATTGAAGGAGCAACTTGTTTTCTATTACATGGAGAGATCTTTAGCGGTATCTGAAGCAACTGAAAACAGTAGTGGTGAAATATGAGACCTTATCATTAAAATATAGCTATTGACTTCATTTTGTTTGTGGGTTGGAATGTAGGGATATCCTAGGCACTACTCCTTTTAAAGGTATGGCTTCTGGAGTTGCGGCCCTGGTTCGACATCTTCCTGCCGGAAGTCCAGCCTCATTTTATTGCATCAATACTCTTGTTGAAAAAGCTAATGGACTTTGTAGTGAAGTATTTGCTCACAAGGCTGATATATGGAAGAACTGGCAAGGAGAGCCAGATCCTTGTAAGGAAATCCTAGAGTTGCTTTTACGGCTCATTTCCCTAGTCGATATACAGGCAAGTAGTTATCTGATAATTGAACTTTACATACTTAAATTTCTTTTGCTAAACACTGCCTTCTTTTTTCCCCAGTTCTTACCTTGATTCTGTTCTCCGCATGGGGAGTCAGTCTGCTCATGTTGTTTGTCCCATCGCTTGTCTCAACATATAGATATAGAAGTCGGTTTTCTTAAAATAAATTAATACATATATGCATTTACCTTGAGCTAATCAAGCATTGCCCTGGGGATCTGAAGTTGCTTGGACAAGATGTTGAAAAGCATTTACACATTTCTTTCCAGTCATTTTGACATTTGAATTTGCTTAAAACTTTTTTAGGTACTACCAAATTTGATGAAGTTGTTGGCACAACTGATCATGAAGTTGCCAAAAGATGGCCAGGACTTGGTTCTCAACGAGTTATTTTCATTGGTTGCCGAATCTGATGATGTTACACGCAAGCCCACTTTGGTTTCATGGCTGCAGTCATTATCTTACCTATGTTCTCAGGACACTAGTGGAGGTGCAAACTCAGCTGGGATAGGAGGTGAAAAAAATTCTGCTTCTCCATGGGCTACCAACTCATCAAACTTGCATGCCCGACTCTGACGCATTGAGGTGCAAATTCTAGATCATATTATTTGCCCCAAAATCATGTTTTATAACTGGTATTTTGTTGATGAAAAATAATCCCTGAATATTTTGAGAAATGATAATTAGATATGTAAATGTTTTCCTATAATGCAATCTATAGGCTGTCACTTTCACTTTTTAAACGTTTATATTTCCTGTATATATTAAGATCTGGTTACTGATAATAGAAAGAAATATGTTTAGTTCAATTTTATGAATAGCATCATGTATTAGCACTTCTATAGCCTTGCAAATTTCACCTTGACTATTAGTAATTTGTAGAAGAATGAAGTCATAACTCATAAGGAATATTGGATGGGGTTATCATGTAGACTGTTATTACTTGTAGAGCCAAGGTCAAACCAAATGACTTTCAGATTCCATGCATCTTTTTTACTGATAGGTTTTCTCAACAAGCTGTGAATTTCTACGTAGTGCTGGTGTACTGTTTCAAAATTTGGTTCCGTAATATCTGCAAGTGTTGCTTGTATCTTTGTTAAAATTCCACCGCATAAAAGTGGCAGCTTGTGATCAAAAGTTGAAACTTAGGTTGTTCTCCTAGTAGTGTCAGACTCATGACTCCCACTCCCTATACAAGTTTCTTGATAGTATTATGATTGCTTTTTATTTTCAATCCTGAAATTGGCTCATTGAAAATAAAGCATTTTGCCATTTCCAACCTTTTTTCCATGATTAGAATAGGCAGCACTGGGATTTTACCAGTAGTTTTAATATTTTTCATATAGGAGAATGCAATTTTTTTAATCTCAAAAGCAATAACAATGCATGCATATACACCCCGTATATTTTGTTGTTCTTTCTTTCTTGCTCTTTGGTGTAATTGCTTAGGATTTTCATCAGCAAGATCATTTTAGAGGATGTATTTGCTGCAGGGACTGGTATGTCTTCCAACACCTCAGAAAGCTAAGAGAAAATCACACTATTATTGTAGGTAATGCAATTCAAGCAGCTAACATCCTCAACTTGCAAGTTACTATGAAAGAAATCTGCTGAGACGACCTCATGTCTCCATTCTTTTCAATTTACATCTTAACTTGATCCGGAAAACGTTAGCTTTCACTAAAATCTTGGCTCCAACTTTTCAGAAGATTACAGTATTTTGAAAAGGCATTTGGTACTGGAAGAGATCTGAGGTGAAACCCAGTTTCTCTGCCCGAAAATTCAGGGTTGAGGATGGTTGAATAGATGTTTCTCTTAGTTCATTCTTCTTGAAGCATGATGGTGGGATTAGAGCCAAAGATAAGGTGATGGAAGTGAAATTAGCATGCTGCCATTGCTTGATTTGTTCTCATGAAAAGCCAGTCAGATTTCAGCAATATATTAGCCTTGTAAAGTAAGTATGATAATGCAAACCTTTTTTTCATATTTGGATCTGATCTCGTACATAAAAAAATCATCTTTGTTCTCATCTAATAACATGTCATTTTGAAAGGCTGTTACCTTGGGGCTATACCTCCATGGTCTATCTTTTTCATGTTCAGGGCATAGAAATGCACATATTGGGCACCATGTCACATAATATCACATGCTACTTAACAGCACCTGCATTATGCAATCGGATGCTTGTATCGTGACATGGTGAGTGATTGTCTGTCTTGAAACGTTATATTAGTTCTTAGCAGAGAAAACCATTTTGTTCTGTCTTGTAGATACCAAAAGCATAAGAATTTTTATTCTTTATGAATTTTACAGAGTGGAATGGAAAACACTATTTCCATTCCCCAAACCATTACAGTTATCCCAAGAAACTATACATTTTCTGTTTCGTACAAAAGAACAGGAAAAATAAGTATAACGATACCAACCTCAAAACCAAGATACAAATATTGATCCGATATCAAGGGATAAAAAAAAAGTAGTATGAAACAGAATTACAACATGACAAGGTTGTTTCAACAGCAAAGTGGGCATACAATCAATCCATTTTCATTACACTCCTGGCATTTACTCGACGATCCATCGTCGGCAACAACCTTATGGCTGCCGCTGCACTTGTGACATAAAACAAACCGTACTCCGGCACAGGCTTCACATGGGCCGTCTGACCGATCAATTGGAATCCCTTCAAAGAGTGGCCGGAACTTTCCTTGCTCATGCAAAGTCAAAACTTCTGCTGCTCCTCCTATGTATCTTCCTTTAATGAAAAGCCTTGGAGGAAGTGCTTTGCAGTCCAGAATTCTCCATAATTCTTCCTTGAATTCTGTGTGCATTGACACATCTCTCTCGAAAAATATCACCCGAAAACTTTCTAAAAGAAAACGAATGCTGCTGCAATCTTCGAATGTTTTTCTTATTCCTCTGAGAGTTGTTGTGTATAGAATTACTGCTCCATCGCCGCCTGGAGGACATTTCTGTTCAAAATTCAGTAAAGGGTCGGTATTTTCTTCCTCTTCTTCTTCTTCTTGTATGCGGCGAGCTTTGTATGGCGGCTCTTCTTCAACTTTTTCAACATTCTCTTGCTCAATTTCTTCATTTCTCTCTGCTTTTTCTCTTTTCTGTTCAACATTCTCTTGCTCAATTTCTTCATTTCTCTCTGCTTTTTCTGTGTTCTGTTCAAGATTCTCTTGCTTCATTCTTGCTTTTCTCTCTTCTTGACTTATCCTAATATGTTGGTTCACTGCTTCCTCAAAGGCCGCGAGTAAGTTGGGATCGAAAAGGGTACCGGAGTTCATGTCCGGCCTCCTGAAAGAAAAGACATCAATCTCTGACAAAGGTGTTTGGGTACAAAAACCAGGCTCTGTTTTCTTTGAAAAATCCTCCTCCTTCTCCTTCCAAGAACATGAATCTTTTGCATTTACTGGTGGCCCAATATTCTCTTTATCATTTATACCATCATCAGCTTCCATCCCTTCTTCTTCCTCCTCAAGGTCTTTCATGAGCTCTGCTACGTCGATAATGTCAGGCTCTTCAACTGTTTCGATTCCTGGACAGATGTTTTCTTGCTCCGCTTCTTCGCATTCCAACTTGGTTTTCTCCACTTTCTCACTAAGCCCCCTCGAAAATGATTCGAAAAATCCATCAGCTGCATTCACGTGAAGAATTCTATCTGGCTTTAGGTACCCAATTGGTTTAATCGACTTGATTTTCTTCAGCAACTTTCCTTTCATTCCCTTCATTTTGGAATTTTCTTTTTCTTCAGATTCAGCTGTTTAAAAGCAAAATCTGACTCTGGGTAGCAAGCGATTTCAACGAAGATTCAAAGATGGAAACAGAATCTTTAAGCTAAAGAGCAGCTGAGAGCCTGAGACAATTATTTTCTTTGTTTCAGTCGAAAGATTGGGAAAGAATGATTTTTCAAGTTCAACGGCTAGAAAAGTTTTTTTTTTCATTAAATTTTAAATTTCGAAAAATTGTACAGTGGGAAGGGGAAGAATCCTATGTCCTTGGAGCATTATTACATCAGTTACAACTTAGTTATTCCCAACAGCGAGAGGACACGTGTAAAATATACAAATATTTTTAGATAAAGGAAGTAACGGTCATAATTTCTTTGGGGGCCCACGCTTCTTTTACTCGAGTATTACCCATCGGCATAATGGTTCTCGATTTGCCTTTCCATTTTTGGGTCTCATCTCATCTCATCTTTTTCTTCTTTCTTAAGTTTTTGGTTTGGTTTGTTTTTCAATGGTAATCTTTAGATTCATTTACCTAACAATTAATTGTAAGTCTTAGTTTCAGTAAAATATTTTTATAAAATTGTATATGTTTTACTCCTATTTCGACTTTATCTATATTGTTATTGGTGCTGTAGATATCAAATAATCCAAGGTCCCAGTAAAAGATTCTCACTTTTCCAATTAAAAAATAATGTCAATGAATTATACAATAAAGAAAATTGTAACATTTTACGGATTATCTCCTTGTAATTAAGATAATGACTTAGACTATAGACAGGGGGTGGGTTAGTATATAAACTAAATGATTTGATCCTCATCCTAAGCATATTAGTCCTTCCCTTGGTGTGAGGCGTGTGATCTTAATTTCCCTTTCTGTCTCTGATATGAATATCGATGAACTGTTACATATACTACTAGCATGGTATATTAATGCACAAACTCTTCATTTTCTTTCGGATTTTCCTTCACAAAAACTCTCTATTTTCCCAAGAAATTAATGCAATACTCTATAATGGCCAAACAGAACAAAGAACGCCTTTTCCCCTTTAATTTCCCCCTGCAAATGGCATTGCAGTGCAGAGACACTCTTTCATTGCATTTCTTTCTTCAATGGTTGTCATTTGGCAGCTCTTTTGGTTGGCAATATTTGGTGGGAGATTCAGTCTGGTCCATCCCACCATATCCTCATTTCTACGATGATTGGTCCTCTTCCCATCTCTTTCGCGCTGGCGACTCTCTAGGTCATTTTTAAACATATACAGAATTATAATATCGTATGATCTTAGTCGTTTTTAATTTTTTTTTTTTTTAATCGACTGTCAATCACATATATGATATGAAACTCGCAGTTTTTGATTTTGAACCCGAGTTATACAACCTAATGCAAGTAACAACACTAGACTACCAGAATTGCAGAGCCAACAATCCCATCAAGGTTCTGTATGCAGGTCCTGCAACAATTGTGTACAACGAACCAGGTGTTTTCTACTATCTCTGCAACCTCTCAAACTACTGTGACTTGGGCCAAAAGATCTCCGTCGTTGTTCATCATAAGAATTTCCCACCTGCTCCAGCTCCAGCTGCACCTTCCACGCAGCCACTGACGCCATTTTTGACACCATGTCTGTCGCCAAATCCATCACCAGCTGACTGGAATGCATCGGATTCCCCAGGGCCTGTTGCTGTTAGTAGTGAAGCACCATCGCCATCGCCATCACCTGTTGCAGATTTGGGGCAAGCAAGGATCTCTGATGCTGGTTTAAACAGACTTCAAACGTTAGGCCACCGTTCGGCATTTTATTTCTTGATGCTTTTTTCTATTTTGCGGTCAGAGATTGATTTTTGATGTGCCATAAACCATGCAATATACACGACTCTTTGGTATAACCGACCATGTAAAATTCTACCTAGATCGTTAAGCAGAACGTAGCTGTTATGTGCTTTTCACAAGCAAATGGCAGCACAAGAAAACGGATTTACTAGTTTGAGACCCAGAGACATAATGGAATTTTGGTAGCTGCTCTCCCTGCCCTGAAATTGAAGAACTTGTCTATGCAGACAGAACCCTCCTCAACTTTTTTTTCCCCTAAATTAGACAGGTAAACACATGATGAATTTAAATTTAAAATGTGCACTTCAGGTGCAAGACGCTAAATATTCCATTACAGCAATCAGTTTTCAAATAACATGAAAATAAATCCAAACCAAAACTAGCGCCTCTAAACCCTATAACAGATAATAAATAGTAAAGTTGAGAATTTTATTCCCCAAATATAAATGTGAAAGCAGGACACCCCATTTTTATCTCCTATTTTTAAATCACTGCTGGGCACATTGCACTCTCTGGGCACCGCCATGCATATCTTCGTCTTCATCATAAGCCTCCTGAGCTGCCTGTTGCTTCCTTCGCATCTCCTCCTCGATGTTCACATCATGCAGAGTTGTTTCCTCGCACTCATCCAGTTCCATATCAGTCAGCTGGACTGAGGTCCTTGGAGGTAGCACAGACTCCAGCATCTTGCACTGGTCTGGGGCCAGTGAGTCTGGGAAGTCAACTGTGAAATGAATGTACAATTTGCCTCTCATGAAAGGCCTCTGATACATTGGCATTCCTTCATCGTTTATGGCCTTGAATTGGTCTGATTTCATCAAAGATAACAAGATCAACACCATAAATAAATTATCATTAACATGAAACAAACAAAAGAATAAATAACTCCACATGTAGGGGTCTAACCTGAGTCAGTCAATGCATCATGTATCTAATTTAATTTCATTCTAAACCTATATTATAATGCATCATCATGTGATGCAACCTGTTACTACACCCCAATGACAACAGCATCTAAGACGCTGGCCTGATCACATCAATAAGCCTGTTTGGTTCCTGTCTCCAGATAATGAACTGTCTACGAGTGTTCCCTTAAATGAAACAAATACATAAAACCAAAAACTCATATGACAATAACGTTGTATAAAACCCATAATATTAACTTTTAAACATCATTTTAGGCAATATCTGAATCTCTACCAGTTCCTAAATGACATTTGTTTCTTTTGTTTTTGTTCTGGAGAATATGCTTCCCAGAAAAAGAGGATTCTGGTACAAAGGAAAAAAAGGCTCAACACGAAAACCAATATTAATACAACCACAAAGATACAAAGAAAATGATAGCACACTAAACCTGAAAGAATTGACTAAGCGACTAAAATTAATAATTTCCATCACCAACATAAACCATAGGCACAACTCAAATTTGGAAAAGAAATATCAGATAGTAATATTGTGCTTACCAGGCTTGACCACTTCCCCAGGTTGGGATTTGATGAGAAGTTGCCTTCCATCCAAATGATGTTATCACAAATTGGAAGCCACAGAGAGCTTCTGTTAGTGAAAGGGTGTGCTCAACGAATAAGTCATCACCCTTTCGCTTAAATTTAGGATGTTCCTTCTGTTGTAGAACAAAGACAATGTCCCCAGTGACAGTGTCAGGCTGCACAAAACAAAGAACAAATATTCAGATCAATAACTAATACTATAGAACACAATATAAACTAATGCTTCAATTCCCTAAAATACAAAAATGGCACAAAATCAATTGCCTTACCGCTTCATCAGCCTCTCCAGGGAAGGTAATCTTCTGACCATTTTGCATACCCTTCTCAACAATGACTTCCAACACTTTCTTTTCTTGAACGACCTTCTCACCCTTACACTGTGGGCAGCGATCCTTATCATTGATAGTTTCTCCAGTGCCCTTACACTCATTGCAAGGATGCTGCATTTGTTGAATCATAGAGGGTCCAAGGTGTCTGATTGAAACTTTCATTCCAGAGCCCTGACAACCAGAACATTTCATCGATGCACCATGACTTAGATCCCTTACTGCAAATAACCACATCAAATTCTTATGTCAGTGGGGTAAAGTAGACAAACTGGGCCATCTAAAAACTTTTTAAAACATAACTCATAAAAGCAGATTTAGAAACCTACCCTTTGCACTTGGAGCAGATTACATTGCGTGAGAGCGAAAGCTTCTTCGATGTCCCATTGTAAAGATCCTCCAGGGAAACCTTGAGGGGATGGATTACATCCTCTCCCCTTCTCTGCCTTCGGCCTCTGCTGCTTCCACCACCTGTGCACAAGTATTTTCAGTTCAGCACAACCAAAGATACTTTACATCATATCTTAAACCAAACCCATTCACTTTAGAGAAAAAGAGAGCAAAAGATTCATACCACCAAATGGGCTGCCACCAAAGAAGGATTGGAATATGTCAAACGGGTCGTGGCCACCACCACCTCCACCCATTCCTTCCTTCAGAGCATCCTCGCCATATTGATCATATATCTCACGTTTCTCTGCGTCACTCAGAACCTCATAAGCTTGTGCCAACTCTTTAAACTGTAATACATAAAATTTCCCATGTTCAGCAACCACACTACTATAGTATATTACGAATGAAATTAGAGAAGAAATATCAAAACATAACATCAAATTACCATACATAGCACAACAAAATTTGAATTTTGCACAGTTAATATATCTGAATAAAATCAGAACTTATCCACCGCAAAACAAAGTTACACTCAAAGTGTTCAATAAAATAATCTCGGTGAACCATCGACTAACAATTCAATTAAATATTCAAGCTATAGCATTGTAACTTCATGAAAATCAAGAACAAAATCAAAATATTCCCTCATCAGCATGAAATTCAACTGGGAAGGTCAATCAAATAACAGCTGCGAGATTAAATTCACGATAGATCTAGACAGTTTAACCCAGTAACCCACCATGAATAAAATTAAACGAAAAATCAAAATTCACACGCTGATCCAAAAAATATAAACAAAAATTCAACTCGAAAAATATAGAAGTAAACCTTCTCGGGGTCACCGCCCTTGTCAGGATGGTTCTTGATGGCGGCTTTCCTGTAAGCCTTCTTTAGATCATCTTGCGAAGCATTCTTCGACACGCCAAGAATCTCATAGTACTTGGTATTGTCGCTTTTCTTCGGCGCTCTCCCAAACATCTTCTCTACTCAAATCTATGTCGAATCAAAACAAAAAAAAAATTAAAAAAAAAATAGAAAATGAAACTCGTATCGCGAAATTTAAGATCGATCGAAGAGGAGGAGAGCCACAGAGCTTAGAAAGCTGACCAGATCTTCGATTGGTCAAGAGAGAACCGCTGGAGAGTAGACGCGAGACGGCGGGCGAGCGAGCGAGCGAGAGAGAGAAGATGTTGTACGCGTCGGATCTGGATTTATAAGGGAGAGAACGGACGGCGATGATTTGCTGATGAGAGTTAGATGAGATTTGATGTTTAATATGACGAGTGAAATAAAAGAGTTGGAACTTGGAAGGATCTAGAATTCTCTACAATTTTCTGAGTGTGGAGAAGAGATCTGGGCCGTTGATATAGGTCAATACTTGTGGTCTACAATATTTGAATTTTTTATTTAATAAATAAAACAAAAGAAAGTAGTAAAGCGTATAAACTTATGCGCGTGTGGTGCGAGTTTCTTGGCAAAGTCCGGGAAGGAGTCTCACCGTCTGTCTAGTCGAAACGACGTCGTCAAACTTTGGAAACAATAATAAAGAGAAATAAAATATAAAACAGTTGAAAATTCATGTGAAAATGACTGGTTTTAGAGATCAAAATAATCTTTTTCTGTATTATTTACCATTAACGTAATGTGTACACTTATTGACCTCTCAGAAAATGTGAGTAAATTACAAACAAATATCTGGCTCAAAAAAAAGTTACAAAGAAATTACAAACATATTTTATTGGCTTAGTAAACTAAATTAAATCTATTAATATATGTATAATAATAATGTCTAATTTAATTAGAAAATTTTGACAAATTATAAAATGTTTGCGATGATTTTCAACATTTAATATTTACTTAAGTAAAAATAAAAATAGCGCATTGCAATTAAATCTTCAAAAATGTAAATAATATTTTATTTATAGGGATATACTTTACTTGCTAAATCTTAAGGCTCAACCAAAACCCCTTAACAATGAATGGGTGGGTTAAATATGTAAAATTACTTAACAATAAATTCATTCACACTTAAACAAATGAACAATATTGAAAAGGTAATATTAAATAAGCCATGATACTTTCATATGAATTTAATATAATATTTATATCTAATTATTATTTATATTTATTAAAAATTAAAAAAGAAATATAAATCACGTGCGATCCAATAAGTCAACTTGATTTTTTTTAGATTATCCTTATTCGAATGTCAATATGCTAAGATAAAGTGTTTATTGAGAACAATTTCTAAATTAGTGTTGTTATAGTACGGCTCATAATTGTATATTCATGCAAGTGATAAATAGAAGCATAGTACAATTAAAATTAGTTATGTTACAACAAATTAGAATAATTTTATTAAATTAGTTTCACCATAACACAATTCAGTCCATGCCAACTATAGTCAAGTGTCTAATTAGACTTACCTAAATTAGCGATATCATAATATGTACTCCTACAATTATTTTTTAAGATTGCTACATTAACCTTAGGCTGCCTTGATTGAAGAAAACATTTTTGTCCCTTTGACTTGGATTATGTTCACGGATGATGATGATTAAATTGTTCTTACAGCACGTAAAGGTGAATGTCTTATAAAACTGATTTATGAATGCAAGGATTACATATTAATATATTAACAAAAGAAGAAAGTCTTATATCATATATTATAGAAAAAATCTAAGATCCTTTAAATAAAGACAAGCTATTGAAAAGTATAAGATAATAGCTAAGAATAAAAAAAAGTGAATAAGGTAGAGGTTAAATCCTCGTAAGAACATTACTCTTTTGAAAATATAGTCAAAAATAAAAGTAGGTATAATCTAGTTCGGTCCGAATTTTACTAAAATTAGATCGAACTAAAAAAATTCTGAGTTTTTATTCTCCAGTGAGAGATTAAACTGGACCTAACTAAAAATTAGAATTATATTTTCATCCGACCAAATGAATCAGTTTCAGTTTGATTTTTTATAATTTTTTAAAAAAAAACCTTTTTTTGATGATTAAAAATATAAAAATAATATTTTTAATTCAGTCCTAATATTTTGTATTAATTAAAAATTAGAACTAGACTAGAATTGAAAAAACAGTATTTATATTAGACCTGCGTAGTTAATTCAAGTTTGATTTTTCGGAATTTAGATTTTTTGTAATTTTTTTACAAAATGGCATATTTTTTATGATTAAACATATATAAAAATAATAATTCTGATTCAATTCGAATTTTTTTAGGCTAGTACGGAAATAAGATTGAAATCTCTATTTTGATAAAACTTGAAATCGAAATTAGACCGAATATTTATAAAATTAAACCGAACCTATCTATTTGGGTCTCCTTTCTATTTTGATTTTTTTTTTTTTTGGCCTACCTCTGGAAAAAGCGAAAATTCTCAATACAAACTATAAAGAATTATTAGATAACGACCTATCTGATAATAATAATAAAGCTAATATGCAAGAAATTTGTAAAGAATTTCCTAAAGACGAACCATTTACATCACAACAGAACAAACCTTTTTTGGTAACAAAAATTAATGAATTAAAATCCATTAATACAACGAAGCAGGTTAAACCCTGAAATGGTATGTACAAGTTACATCATTCTTTTAAATTAGCCTTGTTTGAAATAAGATTGAAACAACACTTAAATTTAGTTTTGTTCTAGTATAACTCATAATTCTATATTTACATGGAGGATAATAAGAAATCTAACAAGACTTGCCTAAATTATTTTATTTAGCACAATTTAGAATTCTAGATCTAGATGAACAACAATTAAGTGCTTACTAGAGACTTGCTTAGATTAGTTTTGTTACTGTACATTTTAAACTTCACTATAGATCCATTTATTAGTGCTAATTGACATGTGCTGACAGTTTTGATAAATGGTAATTATCTAAATAAAATTAACACTTAGGACTCGTTTATTTTTTTAAATTAAAGTTTAAATAAAATTATTCAAATGTTTAAAAAATATTTATTTTTTAACATATGTCTAAAAATTTATTAAAATTATTTGAATTTAATTAAATTAAAAATTTTAATTTTAATATGAACAATCAAATGTCTGAATGAATTAAATATTTTATTTTTCAATAATATTCTTAATTTATAATTTTATTTTTCAACATTTCAATTTTAAATTTTATCCAACCTTTTTTATTTTTTGCCATCTCTCTCTATTTTTATATACTTGAGATAATATTTTTCACATAATTTATCTTTTTTTATTTATTTTATCATTAGTTTCTACATCATTTAAATTATAAATTTATATTGTTACTCACAATATAAAGTAAAGTCATATATCATATGAAAATATAATAGACGTATTAATATAATTTATTAAAAATTATTTAATTTATGAACTATTGTGTTAATATAATTAGTTTTTTTGTAAACAACAAATATAAATAAATGTAATACTTAATAAAGGCATGTATGTCAACACATCAAATTTCAAATTTTTTATTGGGTAATTTTTAATTTACTTTTTTTTATATATTGACAATCTTCACTTCACCTTAAATTTATTATAAGTCATCGATCTACATTTAATCTATTAAGTTTGATCATTAAAGTTAATTGTTGACTGACAAAAAGATTATGTTATCTTTTATAATGTCTGATATATGTAAAAAGACACTATTACCCTTAAAAAATTTAAAATTAATTTTTTTTCTTTTTTTCTCATTCCATCTCTCCCTAGTATTTTTCTTCCTTCTCTCTCTTTTTGTTTTTTTTCTTTTTCTTTTTCTTTTCTTTGTTCATTCTTAGCACCACAGAAGGTTGATTAAAGCAACCATTGGAGGCTACCTATAACAGCCATGGAAGGTTGCTTGAAGCAACCATTTGATGCCTCCTATTAACAGCCATGGAAGGTTGCTTGAAGCAACCATTTGATGCCTCCTATTAACAGTCATGGAAGGTTGTTTGAAGCAACCATCAGAGGCTGTCTTCAACATCTACGGAAGATGCAGTAGCCTGCACAACCATGGAAAAGAGATGAAGAAAGGAAGAAGAAGAAAAAGAAGAGAGAAAGGAAGAAGAAGAAGAGAAAAAAAAAAGGAAAAAGGAACAAGAAGAAAAAGAAGAGAGAAGAAAAAAAAACGAAAATGAAAGAAGGGAGAATAAGAGAAAGAAGAGAGAAGGAAGAAGAAGAAAAGAAAAGCAAAAGAAGAGAGGAAAAAAAAGAAAAAGGAAGAAGAGAGAAGGGAGAACAAGAAAAAAATAAAATAAAATAAAAATTAATTTTGAGTTTTTAAGGGTAATAATATCTTTTTACACATATTAAACATTATAAAAGATAATATAATCTTTTTATTAGTTAACAGTTAATTTTAATCAAACTTAACAAATCGGGATGAATTGATGACTTATAATAAATTTGGAGATGAAGTAAAGATTTTCAATATATGAAAGAAGTAAATTAAAAATTATCTATTTTTATTTTTATAAAAACAAATAATTTATTATTTTCATAAAATTATATGAAAAAATTAAATATATAATAGAGTCAGATTTTAATTACATTCATATTTCAAACAAAAAAAAGTAAATACTACTTGTAAGTGATTTCTAAATTAACACCCACTGAAATCTTTTTATGAAATTAACAGTTTGTAGTGCTTAAACAAGCAGCACTTGAACTTTAATAAAAATTTTGTGATTCTCAATATGCCCTCAATTAATTGTGAAAATTAAATTCAAATTTAATACAAACTTTTGTGATTCCTAGAACATTCATTTAACATTGAAAATTCGAATTGTTATCCCGAAGTGTTACATTTCTTTTTGATTTATTATTTTGATATATTTTTTTGAAATTATTAAAATTATAATTATTTTTATAGCAGATTTATTTACTTAATTTAATAATAACATATCATGATAATAAATTATAATTGTTTTTAGAAATATTTATAAAATAAACATATATTATTATTAAAAAATCATTTAATTTTTTAATACATTTATTACTATTAAAAATGTTAAACATAAAAATATACCAATACACATATTTATTAAGTCTCTACAAAATTTTATATAAAAGTTAATTTGAAAAAAATATAAAATATTAATTTATTTTATAATTTTTATTTGTATTTTTTGAAATATTTATTTTTTTATTAGAAGTATCACTAATATATGAATATTAATCTTATATATTAATTTTTAAAAAGTTATAATATTTATTTTAGTAATTTGTTAATTTAGTACTAAAAATAGAAGATCATTAACATAGTCCATAATTTTACATGAACGAGAATTATAATTAAAATATCTAATGAAACTTATCTATATTAGTGATGTGATAGTATGTTTAAATTAATTTTATTATAATATAATTGATAAAAGTATATCATATCCGTGGTAAATTATTTGTAGTTCTCAGGGAGGAAATTTTCTCGAATTTGAACTTAGTGGCGAAGGAGAGTTAGAATAGCCTTAAGTTGCTTCTACGAAAGGACTTGTTTTTGTCTCTTGATTTTGACTTAAATTGACTGGTTATGATAAATGCACCCCACATCTTTCTGTATTTGTCCCCAATGTTAATCTTATACTGAGATTGATTTTTTTTAAATGAAAAAAAAAATAGGTAGAATTGACGTTACTTGTGTTGACCTGATTGTAGCTTGGGCCCATCTAGCTGTCAAGGCCCATGGATTACTGTTCTGAGTAGTTGGGTTCAGGCCGTCAAAATCATCCCAATCAATCAACTGGTGTGGTGACTTTAGGTCCCTTTCGAACTATTTTTTAAATAATATTGCGATGATTTGAAACAATAATACGAAGAATAATTATGAAAAATAATTCTTATAAAATTTGAATTTTTTTCCAATAATTATTATTATCTAATGATTTATTATTCGATTGCTTTAATTTCAGTTTTGACTATTACAAAATTACGTTACATGAGAGAATAATTAGACTAGAAGAAAATAATCTAAATAACACCCATCTCTATTAGAACCAAATAATACAAAAAAAAAAAAGAAGTCAAAACCAGGAACAAACAAATCTAAGTAAATGATTATATAAAAAATAAGATATTAAAAGATATCCCTACAAAACAATGTAAGAGAATAATACAATCTCAAAATTTGAAGATAAAAAAACCCTCGAAATTTAAAAAAAAAAGAAATATTTCTCCTTAAGTTACTAATTTTTAGATAAAATAACTCTTATACCCTTAAATATTTAAAAAGTATATAAATAAATTATTTTATTTTTATTTTAATATATAATGAGTAATAATAACCTTTTAACTTTAAAATAATATAATAAATTATATTCTTAATTTATTTTTTTATAATTTTATCTTGTATTATTGTTATTTTAAATAATTTATTCTTATTATATTAATTCATTGTACATAAACCATTAAATATATTTTAAATAATATAAAAAAAATTGTGTTTCATTCACATAAAAAATTAATATTATAAACTTGTATAAATTGAGACAATTTATTTTTATTATATTATGTATTGTGTATAAACTATTAAAATAGATTTCAAATAATATTAATTTATGAAAAAAATTGTGTTTTGTTCACATAAAAATTTAAATTTATTTGTAAAATATTTTAATATTTATTTAAATAAATTAATACAATAAAAATAAAATTATCTAAAATAATATTTTAGGACAAGATTGTTAAAAAAATTAAAATATAGTTATTAAAATGACTATATTTACAGTTATGCTGTTTTAAAGTTATAAAGTTATATAGGTCATTATATATTAGTAATATAAATAAAATAATAAATTTATATGGTTTTTAAATATTTAATGACACAATAATTATTTTGTATAAAACTTAGTAATTTTAGAAAATATTTTTTTTATTTAAATTTTAAGAAGTAATTTTTTATCTTCATCAAATATAAAGGAATACCAAACACCGACAATATTTTTTTAAAATTTAAGAAATATCTGTTAATTTCTCTAAAAAAATAAATGTATATTATATTGAATCCTATAAAGAAACAAAACATAAAATAAAACATAAAAGGACACATCGATAATATAAAAATTAAAAAAAAAATGGAACAGATAAGTGGCTGCTACTAGTTGCACGTACAAGATGTTGTACGCCCTACTATTCTTTATAACCAAACAGACCCAAAAATTTATTGTTTAATTAATGAAAATATTGTCGGTGTTTGGTATCCTATGGTTATACCATGACCTCTACACTTTATATTATATGATTAATTAATCCCATTTTATATGCGTCACGATCCTATAACTTCATTAAATTCATGATTTTTAATATTTTTATCTTTTTCATTTGATTAAGCGCGTGGATTTAAAACGGGTCCAGAAAGAAAAGAGCAACGTTTGTTAGTGTGAACAGTGAACCGGGAGACTCATAAACGGCATCAAGTTACAACTTCGGTTACGCCGACCTCATTTGTTCTACATCTCATCAAAACCCAAAAAAATTAAAACAAAATAAAAAGGGAAGGCGAGTTATCACTTAAGAGAATATTTAGTTTGCGATAAATACTTAATTTATAGATAATATATATTTTTTATTTTATAATAATTATAAATTTAAAAGCTATAACACTTCAAATTTTAACTGTACAATTAGCATAAATTTTATTTTTATTTTTATTACATAAATACCATGTATTTCGGATAGAAGACATTATTACATTTCCGTTGTGTAATTAGTCATAATTTCGACCATATTTATAAAATAACACATAATAATTTCACGTATACAGTTACAATGATTCTACAAAGTGTGCAGTTGCAGAGCAACTTATCCCACCAAATACAGTTATTTTACCCTATTAATAAGAGTTAGTTTTTTACTTGGGTTAAAATTTGAAGGATTTTTAAAAAAAAATATTATTTTTCATTATTTAATTAGTCCCATATTTTCAAGCTGTTTCCTTCTTCTCAAATTCATAAAAAAAAGGAAAAAGAAATCCACCTTCAAGTTCAAACTTGAAAGTCGAACGCCCAACGACACCCAACCTAAAATATTAAATAATAAATACCATAAAAGAAAAAAAAGGGTCCCCACCACCACTTGATTGTCTTCTTCTTCCTTTGCTTTATTTTAATCAAAATACAGTGAACAGTCTGCACCATTAAAAGGGACCCCCACCCCACGCAACCCCTCACTCACTCCAAACTCTTCACTTTCATCATCTCCATCTTCTTCTTCTGCTTCTTCTTCTTCTTCTACTCGTCCCACTACCTTTTTCTTTTTCTTTTTCTTTTTCATTCTGTTTTTATTTTCTTTCGTTATCTGATAAAAATCTAATCTCCATCATCTGGTCATCTTGCTATCGGAATCAATTTATCGCCATGCTTTCTTCTCCATATTTCTACTCCTTTGCCCTATTTCTCTCCCTTTCTATTCTCTTCTTCTTCTTTGCCCCTCAAATCCTTCCCCTCAATCACCCCCGAACCATTTCCCTCGCCGACGACCTTGACGACCTCTCTCTCTTCCGAAACGCTACTCTCTCTTCCTCACGCGCCTCCTCCTCCAAGATCTCCCATTTGTCCCTCTCCAATCCCAGACCTAAAATCGCTTTTCTCTTCCTCACCAATTCCGATCTCGTCTTTTCTCCTCTATGGGCCAAGTTTTTCTCCGGCAACGAACATCTTTACAACATCTACGTTCACGCCGATCCTTTTGTCAAAATCAACCGTCCTCACCAAATCTTCCAAAACAGATTCATTCCTGCTAAGAGAACCGAACGCGCGTCTCCCACGTTAATCTCCGCCGCGCGTCGGCTCATGGCCAACGCCATTCTCGACGATCCCTTGAATCTGTACTTCGCTCTCGTGTCCCAAACTTGCATTCCCCTCCATTCTTTCAACTACATTTACCATTCCCTCTTCGGTAATTCAATCAAAGTGCTTAAAGCTTTTGCAACACAATCAAAACACAAAAGTTTCATCGAAATTCTCTCCGACGATCCGAATTTGCCGGACAGATACGTCGCTCGGGGAGAGAACGTGATGTTACCCGAGGTCCCCTACGAGAAATTCCGGGTCGGATCTCAGTTTTTCATTTTAGCAAAAAGACACGCGTTACTCGTTCTTAAAGAGAGAAAATTATGGAAGAAATTCAAGCTTCCTTGTTTGAATCTAAATTCGTGTTATCCAGAAGAGCATTATTTTCCGACATTGTTGTCAATGGAGGATCCGAAAGGGTGCAGTCATTATACGTTGACGAGGGTGAATTGGACCGACAGCGTCGACGGACATCCCCACACTTACCACGGCGCCGATGTGTCGGAAGAGCTTATTCACACTTTGAGGCAATCGAATTCGAGTTACTCGTATTTTTTTGCTAGGAAATTCGCGCCAGATTGCTTAAAGCCATTGATGAAGCTTGCAGCTGACGTTATTTTCAGAGATTGAACTGAACTAGGTAACTTCATCACTCAAAACCACTTCTTATCTTCATTTTCTTTTCATTTTTCATTTTTATTTTGGTAATTTAAAATATTGAACATAAAAATCATTTTTTTCGCACATAATCTTATCGAAAATGAAATTCTAACTTGAAATTGATTTTTTTTATTTTTAATTTACTTTTAAGTTTACATCCCTACATTGTGAGGTCGTTCCTTTTTTTAATATTTATTATTATTTTTAAGTTAATGGTGCTTGTGAGCGGTAGTTTGAGGAGATAATACCCCCAAAAAACCGGATCTTTTAATAGGGTTAGGCAGTTTTTGGTAGCTGCTTAATTAATATTAATAAATTAAGCCTTCTATTTGGTTGGGTTTACTTGTTGAGGCTCTATGTGCTTATTAGAAAACTCCTTTACGCAACTAGTTGTCTCTTTAACACGTCACTTGTATATGAAATAGGACTAGGAGAATGGACTGCCGTGTAGCATAGTAGATTGCTACTCTATGTAGGTTCGGCTCATATATAATAGATTGCTATTCCAACATTAGACATAGGTTCATATAACGTCATATTTGTAATATATAATATTATATTTGTAACATATTTAACATTAATTAGTCGCACAAATTATGTTGTTAGTTAATGCTTAATATTATTAATATAATATTATATGTTATAAATGTGATGTTATATGTTATTAAAAATATTATACTAAAAAATAGTTAAAAGTTTTATCATCAGTTTTTGTTTTTGTTATTGTTACCAATGTAATATTACATATTACAAATATGATGTTGTTTGATATTAAAAATATTATACTCACGTAAGGTATTTGCTTAGTTGGTATTATCACTGAATGCATATTCTTATATATTGACATTGAGAGGGATATATTTGCCATAATTCTACCCTAGATTGAGTTCAGTTATTATGCAGTGTGAGTTCTACATCCAAATCTAATACTGAGACCCGGAGAAATCTTTTAGTAATGTTTAGGTAATGGAATCTGAGTTTCTACATTCTAATTTCATTTTGACTGAGAGGATTATTTTGGTGATATGTAGCAGTTATATATATATATATATATATATATATATATATATCAGAAATCTGCCTTTAGAGCATAGTTCTATCTACTCACGTTGAAGGTTGGGTTTTGCCCTTTAGGCAAAAAATTGAGCAGCAGTCCTTGCTGTCTACGAATGTTTAGTTTGAGAGTCTTCTCTATGCTCTGAAGGGGTGTCTACTCTTGGGGAGAGTATTCAATTCCTTTGTTGACAAGTGAAATTTTACCCCCACTTGCTAATGGTTGGAAAAGTATCTCAATTCTATTTATTTAATAACTTTTGGTATCATTGACATTATAATTGACATAACAAAAAAACCAGTAATTTCTAGCCTATATGTTTCTATTTCTTATATAGAAAGTTAAAAAATCATCATATACTAATTTAGAAATTGAAACAGAAGAGTGAAACTCTTTCATTCATGAAACAAGAACCACTCTTTGGGTGTCTACATATGTGAGAGAGTGTTGTTGTCAAGTTCATTTATAGGGCAATGCAGCCTATGGGCATATCTTAGAGAGGACTTCAAAGGGAGGAGATTCCAATCTCTTCATTGATAAGTGGAATTCTGTCCCTCTCTCAGAAAGGGCAATCGAACCTTCCTTCTCTTGAAATGCAAACCAGGAATCACCCTTTCATTGTCTAGTTGTTTGCTTGTGTTGAGGGAGAGGTTCTGATTCTCCTCTTGCAAGTGGAGATGATTCTCTCATCCTCTTGATGTGTGAACCTTCCTTTTCTTTGTCAAAGTTGTTTACTTGTGTTGAGGGTGAGGGTTTGATTATCTTTTTAGCAAGCGAAAGTAGAATTATCCGAAACTGATATTCTATTCATTAATTATTGATTTGGGAGAAGTCTACTCTCATTTATTGATAGGAGAATCAAACTCTTTTATAAGATTAAAACCTACAACCACTTGCATTGTATTTGAAGCATATATTTAATAGCATTGAAGATTAATTGAAGACAAAACTTATGTTACTAATTAACGTTAAATATCAATATAATGTTATATGTTATAAGTGTGACGTTGTATGTTACAAAAAAAAAAAAGATAATATTATTATAAGTGACGTGGAACGTTATACTTGTAATATATAACATTATATTAATAATATTTAACATTAATTAGTTATAAAAATTATATTAAAATGCTATATACTATATATATAATAATATTTTAGGGTTAAATTCTATTTTACTTTGATAAGCTCTTTTAGCTGAAAGCACTTTCATTTTAAAACTGTTTTCTATAAAAATGCTCTCAATCAAATTAAGCACATTCTTTAACCAATCGCAAAATTTACCCTATAGTATTAAGTAAAGTTTTAGTGTTTTGGTAGGAAATTATTCTTCAAAAAGAGGAGGTGCTAACATTATAATTTCAATTATTTTTTTTATATATATATTTTCAGGATGCTGAAGAGCGGAGGGAGTTGGTTGTTGTGTGGGAAATAAAGGTCCTTTCACATTCACAGCCTGCTCAATGCGTAGACAGACAGTCGGACAGACAGACTTGTGTATAGTAATAGGGCAGTAGCAGTAGCAGTAGTAGTAGTAAATTACTCTTTTTTTCTTTATTTTTTTTGGAAATTTTCTGTTTCTTTCTTATTAAAAAGTAAAAGATGGATGGTGGGGGCTTAGCGTGGAGTATCGGAAAGCATTGCTTAGGCGAAGGCCCATTGCTTTTGCTTTTTCCCCTTTTTGTTTTGTTTTGTTTTGTTTTGTTTTGTAATCTCATCTCCCATTTGCTCTTTCCACCAAAAGTCCTTTTGTACATTTTACGCATGAATAATAATATCCAAGTATTATCCAACAAATGTTGGAAAAATCAATGTATTTGTTGTTTCTCTCTCGCTCTCTCTGTGTATATATTCATGAGCAAATCCGCATAAGTAGGCCTTTTCTCCTCCTGGTTGTCAAGATCTTGTGAGATAATATTTAAGACAAAATAACATTTTTATTTTCTAAATTTGAAGATGATGAAAGATTATTTTAATTCCTTTGACCTAGTTCATTGTTTTCTTTTTGTTTTCTTTTTGTCAAATTCTCGTGACATCAATTCTTTTCTATCTAATAAGGATGGATACAATAGCTTTATTCCCTTTTATCATAATTAATTTAATGATGTTAATTGATGAAATAGTAATGCCTGTACAAAAGAAAATGAATGCGTCATTAGATCAACCTGGCTCAGATTGACCTATCTTTCTGAAAGTATAAAATGTCCTTTTCAAATTCAATGAAAACCTCTTAATATTATTATGCTAAGAACGCTCTTACCAACCAATACTCTCAAAATAATATGACAATACTTAGTTTGTATTGAAAAGCTTGTATAATAATAATAATAATAATAATAATAATAATAATAATAATAATAATAATAATAATAATGGACAATCTTGACAAATGACAAGAGAGTTTGTTGGAAAATTTTGAAACTATAAGGTGTTTCATTGAAATAAAAATGTTCGTCTATTTTCATTAACTAAAAGTTATCCCCATAACATCATTTGCATTGCATTACCTTTGCATATGCCTGAATAATAAATACATACATACAAACAGCTATAAAAAGTCGTATTGAAAATCAAGCTAACCAGGAATATTAACCATTGATACACATTTTTTCTTCTTGTCAGTGCCTCGGTCCTAAAACTTCCCAAACTAGAGCAATCTAAGCTGGTCATGAGTTTGAGCTTACATCCATTTCATTCATAATATGTAACAACGTTGTACAAAAATAATACACACAAAACCCGAAAAAGAGAGTTAATTGTCACTTCTCCTACACAATCCTATCGTAGTGAATACCTGAATTTTGTGAACAGGTAGGTGTTCCAGGAAGGTGGGGTACAAAAGGGAAAAGAAAATGAGGAGGGGTTGAGTAATTTAAGGGAATATAAGACACAAAAGACTACAGACGAGGGTGTTTAGAAACATCAATACCGCATCATGTTCCTCCACTTGTCCTTTAAATCAACCTGAACATATGAATTTCAACATCAATAAAAATGAAAAAGTATATTTTGGAAAAAGGCAAATGAAGGCATAGGAGATCAGTATAAAGTTAACCTCAGTTCTCTCTTCAAATGCTTCAGGATTTGATTTCAGGATGACTTTCCAGTTTCCTTTGCCAAATCTTCATCATAAAGGGAAAAACAAGAATTAGAATGTAAAATACTGTACACTAGTAAAATTATTGTTGGAACCAAAAGCAAAAGCAAATTATCAATTGTGTAAGGGGCTTATACGGTTTAAAAAAGCCAAAATCTGTATTTGAGTTCAGCTATAACCGATCACAACCCCACACTGCCGGCTCACCAATTTTATTCCCACAAAGAACACTCACAAACACAAAATCAAAGCTGCGGTATGCAGAATGCACTTAGACAATAAAAAAACTTCCAACAGAAAAGATCAAAATACAAATGAATATCACGTCCAGATTTTTCACAGCTTAGTCTTGAAAGAATTACATACTCTTGCACGCCTTTCCTCAAAGCTTCTTCTTCCTGCAGACTCCATCTCTTCATTTTTCTCCTTTTGGGCAAATTTTTTATTTCATACTTGTTCAATGGAGAAACAGCCTTTCTCTTTGGGCTAGGTAAGTGAAATCTATTGAAATGATTGGACGGTTCTCCTGGCGAGTCATTCCACTACAAAATAGTTTCACAATGTAAAACATAGTTAAAAAAGACAATTCCAGAGAACATAATCTTGAACAGAACTTCCTCGTCCTAACAGGACACCAAATAGAAATATCTAGGATTTCTTCGTCAACATGAATTGATAAACAGTTTTACAATATAATAGGGAGCACTCCAAACTTCATTCATCTCAGAATGGCTGATCTACTAATCCACATTCGACTAAACCAACAAAATGGAATTACAAAGTTCTCCAAACATGGAAGAAAAAGGTTGATGATACAGAAGAAACAGCTGGACACCACATTTCTGCTAGCTTACAACAGGTACAACAAGATCCTTTTCAGTTTAAAGATTCAGACTCTATTCATAAAAATTTCAGGGTGTTTATTAAGTACACTACAGTTGATTGAATCCAGGAGCTAAACTTTGCTTATAAAACTACATGCTTCATTCTGATAATTTCTAAAATAGCACAAGTTGCACACAGCTTTCCAACTATAACAACAATCTCCACATAGCAACGTTTTTAATGCAGGTTACCGTTAACTGCATCAAGTTTAACCTGATTTTCTTAACCATCAAAGAAAAGAAGACAGTTTCTTGAATTGAAACTTGAACAGCTACTAAGCATACGCATATTATTCAACAATAAAACTTTTCAAAGTGCACTAAACTAATTTGCCTTTTTCTTTCATTCTCAATAGTTTAAAAGGGTCTATAAACTCAAACATGAAGAAAACATAATCTAAACACAGAACAGCAACATCAAACTCTATAGTGAATCTCCATGGCAATAAACTCATTACGCTCTTATACTATAAAATAAATATATGAATAAATAAAAAGGCAGGATAATACCAGGATAACCATATGCTTACACAGAAAAATAATATAAATTTGACATAGGAAACAAACAACAGCACTCCTAGTGGCATACAGTGCAAACATTCAGACATCATCTATCAGGCATATTATATTATCCACATAACTTGAAAAATAAACCACTGGACTATACAAAACACAAAGATGAACCTCATAGGTGCGGGCAGTATGATTCCTTTCCATCAAGCTGGGTTTAGGCACATCATTGTGGGGGCTGCAAGATTGATTTCTATTATCACCTTCCTTAGCTTGAACAGGTTCAACACTCGTGTTCATAGATGGATTTGATGCATCTTCATCCACATGGTTCTGCTTTGCTCTGGCCATTTCAGATAACACTGATGCAGCCCTAAGTAAAGCATCGGGTAAAGGATCTGTCACAATCGCTTGTAACTCCAAAGAACTGGATTTCAGTGCTTCTTGCACTTTATTAACTTCAGGCGTGCGCATGGTATCATATTTGCTACATGATGCATCCGTACCCAATTCCTCATTATCAGTAATCTTAACCCGTCCTCTCATACGCTTATGTGGAACAATGTGCTTGCGCTTCAGCACAACATTTTCCTTCTGAATCCCTAAAGGACAGTGTTCATGCTTAGTTGTAATAATACAGTTCAGTAGAAGTATGACTAACATCAAGTTAAGAATGCATACACAATACATAATTCTCTTCTATGCTAAATTTTCTCCGTTGTTATGTCAAAGCTACTAATTTTCACAAGTATTTTTTATTGCATTAATTGTTAGCATCCGTATGTCTATGTACATATACATATTTTGTCATAAAGTTAAGCATGTGTACCCAATACATAATTTTCTATGCTAAATTTGCTGTGCTTTCATGTCAAATCTATTAAAATTCATACGATTATTTGTCACAAAATGTGTAGTATCATAGTTACTAAAATATCATGTTTTAATGCTTGCAATAGTGGAACACTTGGTAGAACCATTTATTCGTTAGATAAATATAATTTTCGAAAGTAGGATACAATCAAGAGTTAGGATAAAACTTGAATCAAAACTGATGAATCATGACGAAAAATTCTTTTTATTGGTTTTAAACCTCAAGCTAGTTTTCAGGTTTATATCCAGTACCAATTTCCCAACCAACCATGTTGTCTTATAATAATGTCAGGGTTGTAAGCTACTTCCTAAGAATATTCTATATTCTTGTCAAAGACAAGGAATTATGAAACTGAATTTTATTTGCAATACTACATTCCCTCCTCAGCACAGCAACCAAGCAAACGAACGTATGAAAATAAACAATGATACACACGTAAATTACATCATTCTGTTAGAAAAAAAGATATCTACATTTACCTTTCTGCTTACCAACAGCTCTCTCTTCTACAACATTACCACTGCCTGATTCCTTCTCTTTCAACTGCCTCATTGTTGCCACTGCTAATTCCAAAAAGCTGGGTCCCATAATGGCCAATTCTTCTCCTAAAAAATTCTTAACCAACCGCAAAGAATTTTTTGGAGTACTACTCATCTTCAACAACTTACTGCAGATTTCCTCATCCCCAATCGCCATTTCTATATCATTCTTCCACTTCAATAACTCTGATGTAACCAACTCACTCTCCCCCAAATTCTCAATTTCATCCCTCCAAATCCGCTTCACAGCTTCGAGATACTCGTTCTGCTTGTCAGCAGACTCGCCCAAGTACTTAATTGTGCACTCCACAGCCACTGCGCAGTATGCCTCTTTCATTGAACTCGTGATTTTGATTCCCTCTTTCTTATCCAAAACTTCGATTGCTCTTAGGCTTTCCAGAATCAATTCAGAGAGCGAACCATTTGAAATTTCAGTTTGGATTGAATGAAGGAGAATGCTCTTTTTCAACCGGATGTTGTCGTTGGATACGGGGAGTTTCACGAGGACTTTCTTGATCAATTGATCAGACTTAGAGCGTCGAAGCAGGAATTCTATCACCCATCTCGATATGTCTTCGTCCATTTGATTTGTGTAACTTGGATGTCCTCACAGGAAAAATGCTCTACAATCCAATAAAATGAAAGAAAATTAACAATCAAGCAACCAAATTAAATCACGCATCTGCAACGCTGGAATTTTAACATGCTCAATTAATTGAACTCATTAAAATTTGGATTATTACAAAAGAAGGCGTTTCTGAGTAGTGATTATCTCAGCCGACACGGAACCACGATTTAAATGGAGGCAGGCGTGCGACCGCCGTGTGTGAAGAGAGAAGCAGAATGCGAGAAGCTGCTGCCGTAAAGTGAGCGTCGTGATGTCAAATAACTCAAAATGTTGCACAACCGGACCGGGTTCAAACTGAAACAAGGGTTTACAGAGTTCGGATGTTAAATTGGTCAAAAGTAGAAACGAGTTTTTTAAATAAAAATTATATAAATTTAACTTAAAAAGTATTAAAAAAGTAAATTATATTAAGAATGGTCCTTTTTTTTTAGCATAAAGATGCTAAATACTAAAATATAATCATAATAATTCAATTATAAAGGTATCCTCAAGCTACAACATTCACAAATTTTTCTTATTAAAAACAATTGTAACAGAAATAATCACTAAAGATTAAAAGCTAATTTTTTTTTGTTTTTTGTTTATCTATCTTTTGTTAATGAACAAAATTGGGCTTGATCTTGGCTTAATAATAACACTTTAGTTGTGAATGATCCAAACATGTACAAGAGGCCCAAACTCGGGCCATTTTGCCATATCTAAAAGCAATATGTTGAGTGGGTGAATTTAGAAAATGTCATTTTTGTTAACACATTTTAGAAGTTTGGTATGCTCGGCCGGTTGCCTCATTTAACAAAAGGATGCGGTGAGTGTAAAATTCCATAATTATTTTCAAAGCTGGGATGGGGTGTATTTAGATCCGTAACTTACGGTGCGCTCATAATGTATATGTATTAAAACAATTAAAAAAAAAAGGAAAACTGTTTTTAACTCCTCCCTCCATTTCCCCCTACGGTCCCTTACAAGATTGTTCGGCTTTGAGGCACTTGATCAGCTGAGCTGATTTGCAGCTAGCATTAATTAATACCTACAATAAATACATAAGTATTAGAAATTGATTAGAAAAAATATTAATTTATCTATAAAATTAACTCTCGAATTAAAGATTATTTTTAAGAGGTAATTAAATAGAGAAAATTAAAGAAAAATTACCAGAAAATAAGCAGATCAGCATAATATCTAGATAGATATCCTTGTACAACTTATTTCTGGAATATATATCTTTATATACACAGCCATGTCGAAGTTGTCTAGCTATTAATTTCATTAATCAGTACAAAATATATCAAGTCATTAATTAAGTATAAAATTAGAGATGAAATTATTGTCCCATTATTTTATAAACTTATTATAAATTTAAGATGTGTTATGACAATAATGATACAAAATTTTGATATATAGGTGTCTTTGCAGGGTAGAAATTTCTCAATAATAGGAAAATTTAAGTGAACTGAAATTAATTAATAGTATTAATATGGGGTAATTTCATTATATTCCACAATATTTTAGAAAATATCGGTTAAATTAGTATGTTTCACATATTAGATCCTCAAAATTTTTAAAAATTATGACTTTGTCTAAATTATTTTGGTAAATATCATATAGATTCTTTGACCAAGCTTTCGTCTGCTGGAAACTGTTAGGTAATTTTTAATTTAACTCTCATAATATTAGTAGTATTTACTTTTATTCAAACATTTATAAAAGTCATCGTATTACTCGTACACATTCTTTTATCATTTAATTCTTCTTCCTTGTCTTCCTCTATTCCTATCCTTTAATTCTTCTTCTTCATCATCATCTCTTCCCCTTCTTTTTTTTTTTATCAAGAAAAATCATAACGAATTTAAAATAAATTGAAATTAGTTATTTGATTTTTTTAATTTAGACAAAGAAAAAAATTAATATATAAATAAATTAATTTATTCAAATCACATAATCTTAGTAATAACATCAATGAATTAAATTTATTTACTTATTTACTCACTAAAAATATTAAAAATATAGAAATGTGCCAAGTATAAATTTTTTATATCATGTGAATTCAAGTAAAAATAATAAAACACTCATTATTACTTTGTTTTTCAAATAAAACATTACAAAAAATATTTTTTATAAGAATAATAATTTCTTAAATTTGAATTTAAATATAGTTAATGTACAACTAAAGTGATGTGTTATATTAAAAAAATTAATTTTTAGACTTTAAATTCAATTTGACTGACTCTATTATTAAGATTATGAGATATAAATAAATTATTTTTGTTGTGTATTACTTTCTTTTTATCTAAATTGAGAATATAATTAGAGGAGAAAGATAAAAAGAAGAAAAAATAACGAATTATTTTTTATTAGTTAAGTTTATAAAAATATAATTTGATCTTCTTAGTTATTAAAAATAAAGATAAAAATTAACGTATAGTAGTAATATGACGACTTTTATAAATTTTAAGGTTAAATTAAAGATTATTATATTTAAAAATTACCTAACAATTAATAATAGAGGTGGCAAAATGGGCGGGCCGGCTTGAGCATAGTACGGCCTAGCCCGTGAATAGTATCGGCAAGGCCCGACATTGTTCACAGGCTGGGTTAAGAAAAAAAGCTCGTGAGCCGTGCCGTAAATAATATTTATGTCATAATGGACCGAAAAAAAAGTATGTGAGTTATTATTTAGCATGTGAGCAATAAATTTTAGTTACTATTTATTATTTATTTATTTTTTTTAATTTAGTGAGCCCCACTTATAGTGAATTGACCCACAGTACATTGAAAATTAAGTATCCTTGCCAATGGCAAGAATCAAAGCCAAAATCTCTTAGTGAAATCTTGATTCCTAATCACTTGAACTAGCCAAAGTGGTTAATTAGTTACTATTTATTATGTACAGTATACTATTTATTATAAACAGTGGTATTGTACAGACCAAGTGAGTTGGCTGTATTTTGACGGGCTGGGTCGACACGGCACGAATAGTAACCGTGCTGTAGGTTGGACTGACATAATCTATTTGCCACCTCTAATTAATAGTGGATGGAAGTTTAGTCAAGGGACCTACGTGACATTCACAGACAGAATTTGAACCAAAGTGATGATTTTTTAAACAATTTGAAGACTTTTCTATTTAATATGTGAAACATATCAATTAAAGCAACATTTTCTAAAACATCAGGGACTAAAATGAAATTATACCGTAATAATCTTAATATAAAATTTCAATAGAAGCTTCTATGATTTGTCAATACTGAAGAAAAACGCTTAGAAGCTTATTAATTAGGGCTGTAGTTGACTGGGGAAGTCAACTTTCCATGTGATCGGTTTCATTTTAGCGCATTAGAAGTAGCAATACAAAATATTTTAATTGGAAACACTGCAACACTAGATATCACGTAAGAATATTATTAATTAGCCTATTTAGAATCAAATTTTGCTGAGCACAAAATATATAAATTTCTCCCAACAATTCCACTCATCATCATAAGATATACACACTTCTCAATAGAATTTCCATCGGAATATAATTAACATATATCAACATTACATCTTATTTAGACAATTAATCCATACTAAAGTTGTAATGATAATAAAAATTAAATAAATTCTTGATCCATACCTTTAAAATTAATGTTGAAATTGACAAACGAATATTACATATCAAAATGAAGGCCAGTCCCTGCTAGTTTCATGCATGTAATTTCATCCAGACCCTGCTTCATCTCCTCCGTAAAGTAATTCTCCCAATCACCAACATTTCCCACTCTGAAAAATGAACTGTTTGGTATCATTGCATGAGGAAGCACACCATTTTTGTTCACCTCCAAGTTTCTCAGCCTCTCAAAACTCGATCTCCATACCACTTTCTCCACTTCATCTTCATTAGCAAATGGCCGTCCAAGAAAGCAAGCTAGCTTTTTCACCTCTCCTTTGGGATCTTTCTTCAGATCTTCATACTTCAAGAACAGTATTCTCTCAGGCATCTTCAAGCTTTCCGTCCAGTACTGTAACACATGATCGAGATATGGCCCGAAGTAATGAACCCCTTTGCAGAATGAATCATAGGCCTTCTCTATTGGGTATGGCTCTTGAATTATTGGTCGTAAAATTTGGTTAAAAAAATGCCAGGTTGAAACAAAAGTGTCTTTAGGGTTTCGAGCAATGTAAACAATTTTGCAATCTGAGTTCTTAATTGAATCTGGCAACGCACTGTAAGGCAGATGAGTGTTGAAAACTCTAGGAGATTGCATATCCTTGATCTGAGAATGTAAATTAAAGTTGTATAAGTATTCTAAAGACTTTACATGATCATGTGGGTTTTTAACTTGAAGCAGATCAATAACTTCTTCTCCAGCATCATCAATAATTTTGGTGCTTTTGCTTTCCATAATGCAAGCAAGAAGAGCCTTGAGCCATGTGGTTCCTGTTTTCATTGAAGAAGCCAAGATAACATCATCAGAACGAGCTTCGAATCCTGATTGGAAAGCTAACACACCTGGAATCACATCGCCGCTGTACCAAAAGCCATCCAATTGGTAAACATCAAGTATGTCCAAGAATTTTTCTTTGGGAAATTGATCAAGGCTGAACGAAGAAACAGCTGCCGGTGATGGCGATGGCAATGGTGATGGTGCTGGGGCTGGGACTGGCGCTGGCGCTGGGCTGGCCATTGATTATAGAGATAGGTTTCAATCACCGCAGAATGAGTTTCACTGTCTTCAATGCCATCTATATAGTTAATTAATAAGGCATTGTTAGCTGCCGAGCTGGGCAATATAATAGTTAAATGTTGTTGGGAACATGGAATGCAAGTGTCCAATACTTAAATATCGGGGGATTATGATTTAGCTCCGAATGAATGAATAGGCGAAACATTTTATATACTAATATTAATTTGTCAATCCTTGTATTTCTGCGTTACAAACTAGCTAGATAGTATATTAAATAGTGTATATAAATGACAACTCAACATTAATTAAATGAATACGCAACTTTGAATTTAATTTAATATTGTTTTGGCTCCATGTGCATTAAGATTGCTTCACTTCTTGATTAAGCCATTTATTATTATCCTTGGTCTGTCAAATGAAACTGAATTCACAAGTCCAAGGTTGATTTAATTACTTTTTTCTTTGTTCAATAAGTTTTTTATTTTTCCTTCGTTTTCTTTTCTTCAAAACATTTTTCTCTTAACAACTTTATTTTATATAGTCATTTTATATCTTGTTAGATAATCAATTAAAGCATATGTTTGTAAATCCCACATTAATTCTTACCTAAATTATTTCAAAATTTTATTATTGTCAATGTCTGTGTTCTTTTAGTTTTAAATAATTTTGTTGTAATTACAAAACTACAAAACTTTATCACTACTGGAGCTGAAAATTCGAAGCTCAAATTTAAGCCTATTACTCAGTCATGTGGTGTTGTCAAATTTTATTTACAAATAAAATTCTCTTGTATATAACAAAAGTCAAACAAATAGTGTATCATTCTGAGACTCAATTAACTTCTATTTATATATATCCATGATCATAGAATGACCCCCTTTTAGTGAACATACAGCAGATTGTTACTGAACAGTTTTTAATTATGCTGAGCATCATTTTCCATATATAGAGGGCCATCATTTCTTAAATCCAAATTGAGCCAGCATTTAATAATATATGAAAACATGCCTATCGCATATACACACACACACACACACATATAATACATGTTATTAATTCATTTATGTTTGTAAATATAAAATATGATAGATGTGAATAGTTATGATGATATAAATTGAGTTTTATATTTGCATTTCGTGACCATAAATACATATTAATATGAAATGATTGATTCATCACATGGTTACAAGGTTGTTTTCATTCTCATTCTTAATTCGAAGTCAACATGCATTTTTTTATATGATTTTTTTATTTTGTTTTTTCAGTTATTATTAATACACATGACAATATTAACGGCAATATTTACATATATATTACTACTATTATAGGACGTAATTGGATATATAGGGGAAATAATTCTTACTAGAACTATTATAACATATGAACCCATTCACTAGTAATAAGCAGAAGATAGAAGGGAAAAATGAAAAAAATATGTATATATATATATTCTTATAGTCAAAACCCAAAACAATTTTGGAAAATTTCACTTCTATTTCCCAGTTTGTGCAATATGGGTTGTGTAAAGGCATGGGCCTTTTCTTGTCAAGGGCTTTACTCGGTTAGCAGGCCCACTTATTTGAGTAATTTATTCAGTGATTTACTTGTAATAAAAAGAACTGAAATATAAAACAAAATCAAAATATACAATATTTAATCACCTAAATATTCTATAAACTTTCACTGGACATTTAATATAGTAACTCACTATATTTATTTCATAATAATTTTAAAAGAAAAATAAATGTTACATTAACAATTTGAAAGATACCCTTCACTTATATCCCATTCCATCTTGTAATTCTCAAAAAAAAAAAAAATTCGCTAGTAGCCTAGGTTTCGGGCAGATTTCATTCAAATAAGAACAGATTTGGTTTAAATAGTGTCAGACTGGATATGAATATGCTACGTGTAATTTATAATATTTGAAAAAGAAAGTGGCAAGTGTGGATGAGCACACCATGCACTTTTGCGTAGGGTAAGTGAAAAAACCAAATAATATTATAATATATATGATATAATCGGGTTGAATCGGAACTCGCATGGCGGTTTCGAGGAATAAACATGACGAAATAATAGCATCGGCGCAGTGAAAACAGCCCAAAATTATATTATTCTAAACTTTCTGAAAGAAATGGATAACAGAGAATAACTCTTGATTTCTTCGTATATGTATGATAATACTGAATTCTTTATTGATGAACATCTGACAAAATACAAGATCGGACATCTATTAATGTATATTCAACATCTGGTTGAATAAATATCCGACAGAATTTATATATTTTAACAACATTAAGAAATTAAAGCCAGAGGGAGAGACAGAGAGAGTAATTAATTAGAAGCCTCAAATATCGGAATAAAGACCAGACCCTTCCAGTTTAATGCATGTAATTTGATCAAGGCCTTGCTCCATCTCCTCCGTCAAGTAGTTCTTCCAATCCCCAACCACTCCGCGCCTGAAAAATGAACTCGTTGGTATAGGTACAATCGATCTGGAGTCATCTTTGTTTACATCCAAGATTTTGAGTCTCTCCAAGCTTGATTTCCACAGCACTTTTTCTATTTCCTGCTTATTTTCAAACGGCCGTCCAAGAAATGAAGCTAGCTTTTTCACCTCTCCTTCAGGATCTCCTTTCAGATCTTCATACTTCAAGAACAGAATCTTCTCAGGATTTTTCAAGCTCTCATTCCAATACTGTAAAGCATGATAAAAAAATGGTCCAAATGGATGAACGCCCCTGCAAAAGCCATCATATGCTTTTTCCAAGGGATAAGGCTCTTCATTCGGTTGTCGGAGTACTTTGTTGAAGAAGTGCCTGGACGAAATCAGAGTGTCCTTGGGATTTCGGTATAGATAAACAATCTTACATTCCGAGTTCTTGATTGAATCTGGAACAACACTGTAAGGCACATGAGTGTGGAAAAGCCTCGGAGATGGCATAGCCGAGAGATCATCAGGAGTGCCATTAAATACGCCAAAAATATATTCTAAGCTCTTTATTATAGAATGACGATTCTTAACAAGAAGCTCGTCATTTTCTAAACTGCCATGGCTGCTGCTGCTTCCTGTGCCCATGATGGAAACACACAAAGCTCTGAGCCAAGTGGATCCTGTTTTCATAGAAGAAGCCAGTATAATATCGTCGGAACGTGCTTCATAGTGTGATTGTAAGGCTAACATACCTTGTAAAAGACTCGGACGGTACCAAAATCCTTCCCATTGGTAAAGCTCACCACTTTCCCAGAATGATTCTTTGGGAAGTTGATCAAGCTGTTCTTGGTTCAACAATGAACCTGTGGATGTGGTGGCGTTGAGTGCAGCGGCAAAGGCGGCCATTCAGAAAGACCGAAGACGTACGTGTTTCAAGGCATAATTTATGTTTTAGTAGCTTCAAGTTCATACGTAGTTGGCGGACCCTAACAATACTGTACCCTGGAAATGAAAGGGTATCCCCACTTCGCTTTCAAAGTTTTAAATATGCCTCCAATAATTAGACATATCAGTAAATATAAATGCATAGAATTAAAAAACGCAAACTTAATCGAAGCGGTTCAGATGAAAGGAAATGATATTAATTAATTATTTATTTCAGAACTGGGTTTTAATCTACCCAAGAGATTAAACATTTACAGTAAAATTTAGGGAGAATATCCGATACCCCCTCCTTGTTTGGCCTAATACCCCATCATCTCCCTATTATTTCACATATGTCTCATCACTCCCTTATTGTTGCTTTCGTTAATAAAACTGTTAATGATTTGAGGGTAATGCAGTAATTTATTAAGTTATTAAAAAGAAAATAATGGTATTTATTTTAATTATTATTATAATTAAACTTTTATTTATTGTAAGAATTAAATAATTGAAAGAAAAAACAAAAACCCTAAATCTAAAATATCATAGCCACCACATCCTCTCTCTTCTCACCCCTCTCATCAAGCCTCCACCATGTTTACCTCTCTTCTTCTCTCACTTTCTCTTTTCTCTTCTCTTCTCATCTCTTCTCTTTAGAGATTTTAAAGAAGCAAATCGAACTATGTAGCGATGATCGAACCAAATTAAAGTTCGTCGCCTCGCCACCTCCCAGTTCTGTTCCTCTCATGATTTTAAACGAATGACAGTTTTAAAATAGTGGTTTTGTTTATTGTGAGTACATACATGAAGACACACAAATTTGTTTCATTTTAAGTTCTTCTTTGATTGCTCTAATGATGTCAAGATAACAAGTTGGAACGACCACGTTTTGAGTGCAATTTTACAATTTTCTTTTTTTTTTTCTTCGCTTGTTCGCCCTCACCAAACAAATCTTCAAATCTTCTCTATTTTATGGGTTTTTTCATTCAAATATGGAAAAATCATTTTGTCAAACTAATGTTAGTTGCTGAGCATTTGTTGGCATTGGATTGTGTGTGTTTATAGTTGTAAAATATAAATTGGAAATAAAATTTTTTAATATTGAAAAATAAACGTATATGTTTTATGGGTATTTCGAACGAATTTGTAAATATTTGCTCTGAACTTGATTATTTCCCCATTAATTTGCATTATTGTTAGTTTGATGGATGTTGAAGGGGTTGATTTTTGTTAGACTTTGTATGCTTGCTACCGGATGATAAAAGATTAAAGAATGCTTATTATTATAGCTTTCAAATTAAACCCAAATAAGACAAAAGCTTATTTCAAAATAAATTAAGTAAAATAAATGAAGCTTGCATTCTTTAATCTTTATCATTGAATCCTTTGCAATGTAATTCATACGGGATATCTTAATTATTTCTTTTTTTAGCTAGACATTAGAAATTAAAATTAGAATTTTTAAAATAATAAATAAATAAATTGAAGGGCATTTTAATAATTTTAACTCACCACACTATACCCATAGATATTAATTATTTTAAATCTGTATATAATATCATAGTTAATTAATTAAATAGTTATATATATATTCAATCAAATTAAAAATTTTAATTTTTTAATAAAATAATTAAGGGATTAAAGTAATTTTATTTTTTAAAAATTAAATAGGGTTTGATGATGCATTTATAAGAGTAAATAGGTAATTTTATTAAAAATTTGACGTTTTTCATTAATAGAATTAATGGTAGGGGATAATGAGGTATTTGTAAAACAATATGAAATAATGAGATATTAGGCCAAACAAAGAGGGGGTCTAAGACATTCTCCCTAAAATTTAAGTTACAATTTGCAAATGAATATGGAAAAATACTTGCAATTAAACGTCAAATCATATAATCAACAGTCTCAGTCAAAACTCCAATGATTGAAGAGGCGGAAATACCTAAAAAGAATTACGTATCTCTTACGAAATAAACTAAACGAGAAAAGCATGCTGGATTTTGTGGAATGACAAGAGAATCCCGTTCAATCTTTTGGAAAGGTAAGATTTTGTCGACATCTGAAAGGAAAATGTAATAAGAAAAAGGAAAGCAGATCCCAATATCAGAGGTTAGACTTTTTGAGACCCTACTTCGCTATTATTGCTGAAGTGGGACCGGCGCGTCTTGTGCTGTACTGTACATAACAAACAGGGAAATTGACAGATGCCTAATCTACGAAATAAAGGGACAAATGTCCCTGGGAGTATTGAAAATAAAAAAAAAGATTTATACAAATATAAATATAAAGTGTATTCGTATTGATTAGTTAAATTCATTAGATATATAAGAATATATATTACTGTTTTCCCAAATAGGTCATAGGTTTTTCACTTTATACAGATATTTCTTCATACCATCTATTTATATCTATAATGAATGAATGAATATCTCAAAGTTAGCTGTCAATTATATATATATATATATACATAAGATGAAGGCTGGACCGTTGCTTTTAGTGTGGAAGAATGGTGTAGTCAGGATGTGGGTGGAATGGCAAATTTAATTAAATGATTTTTAATTTCTATTCGTTGGCCGCATCTTCCATATTTAACCTCAAAGCAAAAAGATCATTTTCTTATTCTTATTTTGACGAAAGAGTATTTTTGACATTTTCATCCAACAACCTCTCTCCGACGTATATGTTTTAGTTTGGGAGAATGCTCGATTCCCCATATTTTTTGGCCTAATACCTCATTACTCTCTTATATTTTTTCTAATACCCTATCATTCCCCTGAGTTAAATTTTTTTTTTCAGTTTTATCTTTCAAAGATTTAAACTTGAACTATTGAACCAAATCGATTAAACCGTTTTTTTTAAATTGTAAAAAATAAACCAATTTTTTTTTTAAATTACAAAAATAAATTGATATTATAATGATTCAAATTAGAACCTATAAAAATAAATTAATGCCCTTACCATTACACCAAGTATATATTTGTGATAAAATATTTAATAAATAATTATTTTAAAAATATATAAAATAAATTCTATTAATCATAAATTTTATTGATAAAATTTTTTTAATATAAAAAAATTATAATCATTAAAATTTAAAAATATTTCAAATTCAAATTATTATTATTGTAAAATTATAAATTTTTTAAATTAAATTTAAAATTAATAATGATTTCAACATAACTTTAATTTTATAATAAATTATATTTATTTTTCTTAATAATTTTAAAAATATTATAAATTGATAAAATTAATGATGATTTTAGAAAATTTTATAACATAAGTTTATCATTTCAAATAATTTTATTTTTATAATAAATTATATTTATTTTCTTTAAAATAGTAATATTTCAGAATAATTTTATAAATATAAAAATATTTTTATTACGTTAATAAAGATAAATTTTATTTTTAATAGAATTTATTATGTGTTTTGAAAATATATATGTATTAAAGATTAAAAAAATTATCAAAATAAGTCATTTAATGTAATAATAAGGGTGTTAGAGTATTTTATTTTGTTTTCACAAGTAATTTTTTTTTATAATTTTAAAAAAATCGATTTAATCGATTTGATTCAATGGTTTAAATTTAAATCCTTGAAAGGCAAAACTGAAAAAAAAAATGACTCAAGAAGGTGACGGGTATTAAAAAAAATATAAAAAGGTAACGAGGCATTAGGTTAAAAAATAGAAAATCAAGCATTCTTCCTTTTAGTTTCCAAAGCCAAATCTTTAATATTAAAATATTATTAATTAAATGAAAACATTTCAAAATTTCATAATATGATTAATTAAAATATTATTTTTTAACGAAAAGTAAGGGTTTTTTTTGTAACTTCACCACTATTTTTTAAGGAGATTATCAGTTTTCACCCCTGAGATATCCCATATTATCATATATATGTCCAAAATTGTGAAAATAGGCAAACACCTCCCTCTTAAATGGCTATCTGTTATTAAAATTAATAAAAATAAATGAAATTACTAAAACATCCTTCAAGTTACTGTAAAAAAACTGAAAATATCATATTATAGGCATTAATAACGTAAAGGGGTATGGATGAAAAACAAAGTTGCATTAACATTACCTTATTTTGCATAACTATATATTTATCAAACTTTCTCTTCAACTATTCCAATCATTTTTTTCATATAATCTTATAAGCTTAGAAAAAATTTATTAAAAGATAAAATAAAACAATACAAAGATTAGTAATGTCAAAAGGCTTACAACCCATGTTGGAACATGATTATAGATATAAAGAATAAATATTATAACAAATATATAAGCAATAATCTACATATAGTATACTGATATACCACATAGCAAAATAACAAACATAATCAGAAAATAGGCTCTTGCTAAAAAACACAAAAAAATTCCCAAAATCAGTAGAGAAATTTAGTCTTAACCAAGTTGTAGCAAAGCTTGCACCGAGCTGTAGCAGTTTACCAACTGGTAGCAAAGGCTAATCCAACAGCTGCAGTAAAACTAATTGTAGTAGTAAACAAAACACAAAGATGGCCAACAGTTTCTAACTCCACCAGCTAGCATTGGCAGCAGCAAAATCACTGTCCAACAGCAAAGAAAGCAAAATCTCCATATCACCCAACTCTAAACAACCATACCAAACTTCCACTTCAACCACTCCAACTATATCAAAGTAACTTTAGAAAAAAAAATTATCATAATTTCATTAATTCAAACTAAAAGAAAAAATCACTACTGTCGATTGTGGTCCCTAAAAAAATATTATTTAACATTGTAAAAAGACAAGATCAACATATATCTATCATTTAATACAAAAAAATCCCAAATAATTAATAGGGGAAAAAATTATAGGAATGTTGTCTTCAATATCAAATTGAGATGTTCATTTCGGGGAATCGGCCGTGGCTAAACCATCTATGCGCTCCTACAGCCCTGATGCTTCAATTTCAATCTCCTTAGGTTGGTTCAGTCTTTCACGAAAGAAAAAATAAACTAGAATCACTTTATCCATTTTTCAACCAAATTAATCAAAGCAAAGTAAACAAACCAACTCATATCAAATTTTCATCGATATAAGAAAAAAAAATTGAATAGAAACCTACACCAAAATTTAATCCAATTAACAAGCAAAGTAAAATTCAAAAGAATATGTAATCCAATTAACAAGCAAAGTAAAATTTAAAAGAACATATAGATTCGAAGTTGTTTCCTATTTTTTTTTTCACAATTCTCCTCAAATATACTCAAATAAATTGAGATCGACGAGAGAGAATTCGTTGGGGCCAGAGGAGAAAACAAAAAAAGCGATGGCAGAGAGTTGACAGTGGAGAAGACACAGCCGCTGGTGAAATCTTCAAAGCCACTGTCACTGGTGGAGTTGTCAAAGGAGAAGGTGCAGTAAAGGCGATAGTGTGCATGTCGAAATGTGAGAGCAGCGAAAACGGCCTAGCTGTTAGTGGAAGTCGCTAGAAAGAGGGGTGAGAGGGTGGTGCAGCTGAGAAGAGCCGATTGGAGAAAGGGGTGAGGGAGAGTACGGTCGCTTTATTAATTTGGGAATTTAGGGTTTTCAAAAGAATTGTTTATAATTAATGGGCATTTACTTATATGCATTTTCTTTTGTTTTCAATTGTTATTCTATTAAATGACTGGAATACCTTTTCTTCTGTTAATTTAATTAATGGTGTTAAATGTTTAAGGGAAGTGTTTGCTTATTTTGACAATTTTTGACATATATATGATAATATGGAATACCTTAGGGGAGAAAAGTGATAATCTCCCCTATTTTTTATCCTAAAGCAAACATGAACGGATAACTGATGTTCCATATGGTATTTGACAGTTAACATGTGACAGGTTAAGGGTAAATTTAAATTTAACATTTATAACTAACAAAAATAATTTTAGAGAAATGAAGGTATTAATAATTCAATAAAGGATATCAAAATATTAAGTAAACAAGGATAGAGAATAAGAATTATGACAATAATAATAATTGATAATTGACAATTGACAAATAATTGTAAGCTGTAGTTTCATAAAGACCATCATATTTAAATTTGATTATTGTTTATAGTTTATTATAAAATTTTAATAATTCTTTTACATATAAATGAGGAAACATTATTATTTATTTTCATTTTAAAATTTTTAATTTGTGTTTATTGAGTACACATTAAGCCCATTGTTGATTTGTAAAATTGGTATTTTATCTGCAATTTGTTAACTGATTTACATATAATTAAAAACTTAATTAAAATATAAATCATAATCATAATATATATATATATATTTATATTTATACATTGCTTTAAATATTTTATAAATTTTAAATTGGTATCTATATCTAGTAATAATTTTAAATAAAAAAACAAATGTTACTTTACCTACATTTAGAGTTGTAGTTCTGTTAATTCAACACCTGTTTAAAAAAAGAACAGGTGTTGAAGAGCAACACCATGCTTGGCAACCTGTCATCCGATTTTGAGAGAAAGTATTACAAAGCCATCGGCTATATCAATGGAGAGAACAGCCCAAAATTATAAACAAATATCACTTGTTATATATTTTAAACTTTCTGAAAAAAGAAAAGATACATAACGGAGAGTAACAAAGAGTAATATCAATGAAATTCGATTGTTGGATATAGAAATTAGTCTCATCATATATAACTTCTGATAATTTCTTCAATATCTATGCAATATTGAATTCTTTATTGATCATCTGACAAAATACAAGATCGGAGCGACATATGTATCGATATTCAACTCGATTGTTGAATATTGATCATCCGACTGATTTTATTTTAACAGTAAAATTAAGAAGACCGAGAGAGAGACGGAGAGTCTCCGTCTCCGTAGCTGACAAGCTTCAAATCTCAAATCTCAAAATGAAGACCAGACCCCTCCAGTTTCAGGCGTGTAATAACATCAAGACCTTGCTCCATCTCCTCCGTCAGATAATTCTTCCAATCTCCAACCACTCCGCGCCTGAAAAATGAACTCATTATTAAACCCGGTTGGGAATCATCTTTGTTTACCTCCAAGTTTTTAAGCCTCTCCAAGCTTGATCTCCACAGCACTTTTTCCACTTGTTGCTTATTTTGAAATGGCCGTCCAAGAAATGAAGCTAACTTTGTCACCTCTCCTTCGGGATCCTTTTTCAGATCTTCATACTTCAAGAACAAAATCTTCTCAGGGTTTTTCAGGCTCTTGTTCCAGTACTGTAAAGCATGATCAAAAAAGGGTCCAAACTGATGAATTCCCCTACAAAAGTCATCGTATGCTTTTTCCAAGGGATACGGCTCTTCATTTGGTTGCCGGAATACTTTGTTGAAGAAGTGCCAGGACGAAATCAAAGTGTCCTTGGGATTTCGGACTATGTAAACAATCTTACATTCTGAGTTCTTGATTGAATCTGGTAAAGCACTGTAAGGCACATGCGTGTGAAAAAGCCTCGGAGATGGCATAGCTGAGAGATCATCAGGAGTGGTATTATATCTGCCCACAAGATATTCTAAGCCCTTTACTATAAAATGAGGATTCTTAACAAGAAGCTCGTCATTTTCTTCGCTATCGTCGCCTTTGCTTTGGCTTCCCATGATGGAAGCACACAGGGCTTTGAGCCATGTGGATCCTGTTTTCATAGAAGAAGCCAGTATAACATCATCAGAACGTGCTTCATAGCCTGATTGTAAGGTTAACGTACCTTGTAAAAGATCGGCAGCATACCAAAATCCTTCCCATTGGTAAAGCTCACGACTTCCCCAGTATAGCTCTTTGGGAAGTAGATCAAGTTGTTCTTGGTTCAACAATGAACTACCGGCGGCCATTTAGTAAGAAAAGTTTAGGCCTTCTATAATTTGAGTTTTGGTAGCTTCGATGCCGATGCCATCAAGTAGTGAAATATATAAGATCATATATAGTAGCCGAGCCTTTTATCGATGATAATATCAGACTGTAAATTGAAATCACCGCGTAACTTAATTTATTTTTGCTGGCCCATCTAGTTATTTATTTATTTTTGCTTGAGAAAATACTGTCGATCGGCCTTTTAATTTAAATAGTGAAATAAATAATTTTCTATCAAATAACCTACAAAATATGACTACGATTAAATTGACCATTAATATCAAAAGCTGTTTTAATATAATTATCTGGCCTGTCCAAATAAACAAATATATCACATTATTTTATAATATAAATACTTTTTATATTGAATTTTTTTTGTTAAAGAGGTCCTCCTCGTAAAACCCGTTGGGCATATATTGTTTTAAACTACTTGAGATAGTCAACTAAAAAAACTACTTGACATAATTTTAATGGGCATTCCTATATTTGTATAGTAAAAAATTTAAAATTTTTTGATTGCATTAATAATTGAGTACATGAATTATCTTTATTTTTGACTTTCTGATTTGTGTGTGGGGAAAACATGTTAGCAACACCTTAATTAAAATTTGTATTAATTTGCGACCAATAATTGCTCCACTTGCGAATTTTAAAATGGATTTCCATTATGTATTGCATTGTATATGGATCATAATATTCATTCAGGACAGACAAGTACTTATCAAACTATTCCTTAGAAATCCGTAGGGTCTAACTAATTGATACAACGCCCGTTAATTTTAGTTTATTCCCTAATGTTTCAGATAATATTATTTAAGTTATTATGTTTCACATATTAAATAATAAAGTTCTTAATTTTTTCAAAAATTATCATTTTAGTTTCTAACATTTTAGTCAATATCATCTAAGTTCCTTGCCCAAACTTCCATCTATTTTTATCCTTAGATAATTTTTAATTTATCTTTTCTAATATAGTAATATTTAATTAAACTCTAACTTTTATGAAAATCATTATATTACTCTTCTATGTTAATTTTTTAACTTTTTTATTTTTAACAACTAAAAAAATAAAATCATATTTTAAAAAAATTAATTAATAAAAAATAATTCTTTATTATTTCTTCTTCCTCGCTTTTCTTCTTTTTTTTTTCATTATTCTTCATTTTTGTCATCTCTTTTTCTTCTAATTTTTTTATCAAGAAGAAATTACAATGAATTTAAAATAAATTGAAATTATTATTTAATTTTTTTAATTCAAACAAAGAAAAACTTAATATATAAATAAATTAATTTATTCAAATCATATAATCTTACTAATAAAATTAACTAATTTAATTTATACAAAAACTAAAACCCGCAAAATTTTTCTTTGAAATCTACCCGAAAAATAATTTATTTGTTAATGGGCAATTTATTTACTTACATACTAAAAATATTAATTGAAGTTAAATTAAATATTACTATAATAAAGAATTATTTTTATTAATTTAAGTTTATAAAAATATGATTTTATTTTTTTAGTTGTTAAAAAATAAAAAATTAACATAGAGGAGTAATATGATGATTTTTATAAAATTTAGAGTTAAATTAAATATTACTATATTATGAGAGGTAAATTAAAAATTATATAATGATGAAAATGAATGAAAGTTTAGTCAAAGGACTTAGGTGATATTGATCAAAATATTAGAAATTAAAATGATAACTTTTGAAGAAGTTAAAGAAATTTTTTATCTAATATGTAAAACGTAACAACCTAAATGACATTACGTGAAATGTTAGGGACTAAACTAAAAGTACCCCCATGACAACTGCTGCAAGCTCATTAATGTTAAACGTCGACCAAGAACTCGATCAACTTCCCGAAGAATTATTCTGGGATTTTCTTCTGTTATATCAATGGCAAGGATTTTCGTACAATACCGCATCCATGAAAGGTATGTTAGCCTTTCAATCTGAATACGAAGCACTTTCTAACGATGTTTTCTTGGCTTCTTTTCCAAAAAAAGAACGACATGGCTTAAGGCCTTTTGTACTTGCATACTACAGCATGGAGACCAAAGAAAAAGCACTGATCAGGATGAACTTGTGGTAAAAATCCCCACCGTTGTGTAAGGACCTTGGAGTATAATATATCCGAAAATAGTTTATATCCAGATCTCTTAAGGATACCATCTCCAAGACTTTTTCACACTCATTTTACTTACTAGGAGTTGCCAAATTCAAGTAAGAAGTCTAAGTACAACAAGATTGTTTACATAGCCCGAAACCCTAAGGATACTCAGGTCTCAATGTGGCATTTCCTCAACAAAATATTTGTACAACCAAATCAAGAGCCATATCCTTTGGAAAAAGCATATGGTGCATTTTGTAAAGGTGCTATTGGTCATATTTTAGAGTATTGGTGAGAGAGCTTGAAGATGCCTGAAAGAATACTTTTCTTGAAGTACGAAGATCTAAAAAGAGATCTGATGCAGCAATGTCATGGCAAAAAGTCTCAGTCTTATATTATGCTTATTGTCAAGTTTGACTTTAAAGAGTTATATTACCTTTTTTTTTTAAGGAATGCAAATACAACAGAGGATGATTTTCAGGAATTTTGGTATCAGAGATCTGGAATCTTGTTTTCTTTAGTTTCTCTTTGGTTTTGAGATAAGGATCGAGAATCGTAATCTCACTAGATAAGTTCTTTTATAAAATCTTGCTTTTACAGCAATTTTGTTATCAGAGCGATAGTCGTACCTTGAACTCTATGGCTGCCAAAGGTGAACATAGCAATCAAGCTGGTTGTAGTGAACACAAAATAAAAGTTTTGTGGAATGTTGTTGGAGATCTAGAGCTGCGACTTGAAGCTAAGTTTGATGCATTCATGTTAGAGATAGCCAAACTCTGCAACAAAAGAAGAAATGAGAAACAAGGACGAAGAAGCCATGAACGAGATATAACTTTGACACCACCACCACAACACCACAATCATCGACCACAAAATCGATGGATTCATTGAAATAGGTCTACGGGATCTGAAGAATATGAAGACTATTTCATTCATCGACAACACCATTACAACTATTCTAATAGTGATGAAGACATCGAAGCTTGGTTTTTAGGAGAACTTCCTTGCTTTGATGGACATTTACATATTGAGAATTTCCTAGATTGGCTGAATACTGTAAAAAATTTCTTTGAATGTATTGATGTCTCTAAAATGAAAAAGGGGAAAGTTATAGCTTATAAAATGAGAGGGAAAACCTCTGCTTAATGGGAACAGTTACAAGTAATTCGAAGAAGAGAAAGTAATGGTCCAGGTTCAAATTTGGCCAAGAATGAGACAATTACTATGAGCTCGTTTATCTAGTGACTATAAGGAAATCTTATTCTAATAGTGCCAATAAAAGAGAAGGCCAGTTAGTAAATATACTGAAGAGTTTATAGGTTGAATGCCATAAATGACCTGAATGAGACAGAGAGGCAACAAATTACTTGTTACGTGGAAGGTTTGAAAAAGCCTATTAAGGATATATTGGAAATGAATCCTGTATGGACCTTGTTTGAGGCTATAAATTTAGCCTACAGAGTTGAAGCACAATTAAATAGGAGCAATAAGCCTCAATATACTAAGAAAATTTATCTTGACTCTAACCAAGACAAGCCTGGATCCTCAATAAACCAACCATTTCACTAACAACTAATCATTCAAACACCAATAAACCCACCCAAACACCACCCCAAATTCCTAATATTGATAACATGAAAATTATGGACTGTTGGATGAAATTAATTGTCCATCATTTTTTTATTTTAATATATTAATTTAATTTTTAGAATCTTTTTTTCTAAATTTATCAATTGTACAAGTTTTGACTGGTAGTCAATCTTAACTAATCTTACGAGTTTTTTTAATTTTTTTTTATTTTTAGTCAATCTCAATATTATATTAATTATTATAAAGTAAAAAATAATATAATTGTTTTAGATATTTTTAATAATAAAAAAATAAAATAGTTAAATTAAGATGTAAATAGTAATTTTAAAGAGTATTTAAATTTTTTTTTAAAATTTAAGAGAGTATATTGTTTTTTTCAAATATTTAGAGAATATATCACCTTTCTTCAAAAGTTAAAAAAATAAAGTATAATATCCTTAAATATTTCAAAACATCAATTAAGGTGAGATTTATCATTTCCTTTGCTTTGACTTCCCATGATGGAAGCACACAGGGCTTTGAGCCATGTGGTTTCTGTTTTCATAGAAGAGGCCAATATAATATCATCAGAACATGCTTCATACAGTGATTGTAAGGCTAATTAGCGTACCTTGTAAAAGATCTGCAGGATACCAAAATTCCTCCAATTGGTAAAGCTCACTAGTTCCCCGGAATGATTGTTTCGGAAGTTGGTCAAATTGTTCTTGGTTCAACAATGAACCTGTTGATTTGGTGTTGGCCATATATGTATATATATATATATATATATATATATATATATATATATATATATATATATATATGGGCTTAATTGGTTTTTTCAGATTGAGTTTTAGCACCTAGTTCCAATGCAATCACTCTACAATATACATACATATAGAGTTGCGGAGCCTGTAATGCACCCTCAAAATGAATGCATTTCCTTACCACTTGATGAGTAATTATCATTTTCACATTTTAATATATATCCAGACAATTTCTTTAATAATTTTTCGTTAATTCATAAATTCGAAGTGCCTATAAAACTCTAATGGTCAAGAAGACGCGCCTACCTAGTAAGAATAGCGAACTCGAGATTACTTAAAAGAAAATTCGGTTGAATTTCATAATAAGTTTATGATTTGATAATAATTCTAATATAACTTTTGGTATTTGCTACCTTCCCTTTCATGTGATAACACATCGTGAAAGAAATTAAATTAGTTAAATAATACACGTTTAAATCTTTTGGTGACTCTTTTAGAACCCCAGGAGCCATGTTTAGGAGGGTTCTTATACATCAAATATATAATATACAATATATAGCTATTTTTTAAGAAAATTCAGATGCTTCACGAGATTGCGGTTTCTAAACAAAGCAAAAATATATCGCTTTCTGATGAGTTGTAAAAAATATTAAATTTATTTCTCGTGATTTGGATCTTGTTGAGAATTATTATTGTATTATTCTCTCACTTATCTCATTAATTAGTTTGGTAACATTTTTCATTGCCTAACACCTAGCTTGGATCCTATATATCGTCATTTAAACAATGATCTTTTCTATGCAAAACTGATTATTAATCTTATATTCTCCGAACATATGTTGACATAACCCAGCCTATATATAGAGGGAGAAGATTGAGAGCCTTGTATATATTTTTGTACATATATTTACATTATTTATAAATAATTGGATCTATATATTTTTTTAATTAATAATTTTACCAATTTTTTAGTTTAATTCTATTTTAAACATCTATATTTAAGTTTTTCGAGTTGCTCTTCATACTACCTTTTAACCTCCTTTAATAAAATTATTATTTCTTTGCTTAAAAAAAATTCCTTTTAAACCTCTTTTGGAATGTAAAATTTAGGACACAAATTTAGAACATATAACAATTGTTGTGAGAAAAATATAAGCTAGACATGTGTTAGAATAAAATCCCGCAAGAGCCCAGTCAACACACTGAGGTGACCCACCTTGCGACCACTTCAACATAAAGCAAGTTTAAAACCCAACACACGAGCTCACATGTGGTTAGGTAAGACCCACTTCAAATTGTACTCCTCAACATATATCGCTCAAGTATTCGTCAATAGTGAACACCATCTCACATGACATATATACCATGATATGTATAAAAAATGCGATCATATATTATGGCTTATATGAGAAACGTGGTCATATATTGTGACACATAATACAAATGTGACCGTATACTGCGACACGTCAAAAAGGGTGAAAAAGTGCCATTAATTCTCTATTATGCCGAGAGGTATATATAAATTACTTTAAATGACTTGTTGCTAAGCATTATGCTCTTATCAATAAGGGACTAAGGGTGTCTAGATGCCTAAATACACTAGAGACCAGGTCGTTATGACCTAGGTTTTCCTCATGCCGAGACTTGTACTAAAAAATGTCATGCATGAGACCACTAGACAAGCAACAGACCATCTTTGAGTTGTGCAAAAGAAAAGAAAAGAAATTTCTACTGGATCTGCTAGAATAAAAATGTATTATGTCTACATAATCTTATTCCACTTACTAACAAGATTAAGGCTCTTCTAGAGCCTTCAATCAAAATTATATTCACCTCAACTTAATTATTTTTAATTTTAAAAAATAATTCTTATCTCAAAGAATAATATACATAGTTGCACTATCAGCTAGGCATACATCCCAACTCTTCTTTTCAAAAGGATTAGTATTATTTTCATATTCATGTCTTTTTATAAGATGATTCACATGAGTTATCATAATAATAAAATATAAAATATATTATGACAAGAGAGTTATCAACGACAAAATATATAAAGTATGTTAATTAAATCGTAAATGATATAAATATTGTTAATAAAGAAACATCAAGATAAATAAAATAGTCTCAATATTCTCAGCATTATTCTCATCATTTTTATGGGAGGCTTATAAAGTTTTATTAGATATTTCAATGTACTACAAATATACAATCAATGTTATTTCATGCCATGTTAGCAACAAAATTTGTAACACTATAGACATTTCACTTTTGGTGGTTGAGTATAATTATATTTTGTAATTATAAGTTTTATAGTCGGGGCCAATAAGGTACTTTTCTCATTATTTTATATAATTTCCATAATTATCATATATGCTTCCATTTACTTTTAGGAATGGTAAATAAATAAACATGATAATAACTTAAGTAAAAGAATAAGAATGCAAATTTAATATCCATACTCACAATTTTAGTTGTGAGGTAATCATAAATAAAGTTGAACTATATTCAGCAATAAATTTGCAATCTTGCATTTATAGCTTTACTTTAGAAAACTATATTCCATTAGTAGTTGTTTCAATGATGAAAAAAGAAATTATAATTTTCAATTATCCTTCAAAAATATCACTGGGCCATAATCTAAAAATGCATTTCAATATAATCTGTAAAAAATACTGAGAATATATATTTAAAATTTCAGGTTCTAATATCATAATTTGTATTCAGAACTTCAAGTTTTGATTCAGAATTCTAAAACTTCTAATTCTGATTTATAATTAATATACATAATTTTAAGTTTTGACCTTAATAATTGAAATTTCTGGTCTATATGGTTGATATATGGAATTTTAAGCCTATACAAGTAATATATAGAACTTTAAGTCTATATAAATAATATATTGTAGATCTAGAACTTTAAGTTCTAACTTAATAAGTTCAACTCAGAATCTTAAGACTTTGATTAGCAATTCCATTTTAAAACTTAGGATTCTGATTAATGAGGTTATCTTTATAACTCTAAGTTCTAATTACCTCATTATTTTAGAAGCTTTATGTTACAATATAATATGTTATCCTTATTTTCTATCGTGGAAGATCCAATTTAATGACAACTACTAAGCATACTCATAAGATAGTTATATAATATCAATTATAATAAAAAACCATATAATGTGAAAATATTTAATTAATAAAATAATATAAAAATAATTAAATATTTCACAAACCTGAATTAGTAAATCGTGCTGATAATGTTTTGTAAACTATTAACTCAAATTGTAAGTAAAATAAATATAAATACGTAAATAATATTTGACTATAACTTATACCATAATTGCTTTTGATTTCTTTTAATGAAATTAATCTGTCAAATTCAATTATTAAATTCAATTTCTCTATTCAATTAAATAATCCTTAATTCAATTCAGGGATGATCAATTCGATACAATATTGTACATATATATATATATATATATATAAATTTACATGGAAAAAAACTCAATCACATCAATATACAACAAAAATGTAAGAAGTTTAAATAAACTTCTTTAATAAAAATAGTGTTAAATCCATTTCATTTATAATAATTAGTTATTTTATAACATATATTTAAATTATTTTGTTAATTTTTAAAAATAATCTCATATGCCTTCTCTCTAAAGATAAATGAATCGAGAATATGATCATCTCATATTCTCATCCTTATTTTATTAACATAAAGATGTTTTTATTGACACTTTTTAATTATATTCCATTAAAATTTCTCTGTATCATGCAGAGAAATAAAAACAGCTGATAGTCTCTATTTGGTACGGTATTTCACTGGGGATTATTTTAATTTTAATTTTTTTTCAATTTCTTTTATATAGTTTGGTTGTTATTGGTGAAGCTTTTTTGAAAATTTAACAAATGATTTTGTTTTTACTAAATAAGAAGTTTAAATTTTGAGTTTTTAAAGGTAAATTTTTTTTTAATTTTTTTAAAAAATAAAATTATTCAAAATACTTATTTTATTTAAAATTTTATATTCTTAACTTCTTTATCATTATATTCATAAAAATTTTATTTAAATTTTTACCTATAAAACTATACTTGTAAAATATTTATTCTAATTAACAAACTTTATTTCAACAATATTATACGACCAAACAGTCTCTGCCCACACATGGAAAGGAAAGGAGTCTGCCCTCTTATTGTGACATGGAAAACAACAATCGCCTCAATTTTTTTTTTTAAAAAAAAGAAATTTTATTTTATTTTTTGTGTCAATTTCTTTTTTTTTTAATTTTAATATAATTTAATGGTAATATAAGGTACGGTGTTTTTGTTTTCTACTAGAATCAATCACATTTTCTTTAGATTAATTTCCAAAGGAAATCCATCAAATTATTTATTTATTTATTTTCACTTCCAAATCAATTAATAACTGCTCTCTCTCTCTCTCTCTCTCTCTCTCTCTCTATATATATATATATATATATAATTTAGTTATCTCATTTATTTATTGCATCAACTTCAAGGGCATATTCTTTTTTCATAAAAACTAACCTAAAATTAAAAGTGGTAATAACAAGATAACAATTTCATATCAATTTATTAAAAAAAAAACATTTCACAAAAATTGGTAGAAATAATTTGACTCTGGTATGTTAAAGAGGACTATCGTAGATAGCAATTAAAAAAAAATCATAAAAATACAAATTTTTATGTATATATATTTATATGAGGTTTTAACACATACCTCTTTAAAGTTTAACCTTTTAACATTTAGAAAAAATATTTGAATAAAGAAATATATACCTCTCCTAAAGTCATTCGCCTTCATCTAATTTTAATGAAAAGACTTAATTGTCCTTATTTCCAATACTTCGAAATAGAACGATTTTGCTCTCACTAACATTATAAACGAGCTTTGATGGATAGTGTTATAAATTATTCTCAAGCATAACTCATTTTCAGAAAAGTATTCCAGTGAGGATATTGCATCATAATAAGCACAAATATAAATAAATATCCATAATTTATCCCTGCTTGCTTGTTTATTAAAATTAGCAATAATCATATCATTTAGCTAAGCCCAATAATATGGTTAATAATATTCACTAATTATTGCGAGGAGAGACATTAAAATTATATATAAATTAGCAATATTCGAGCACATGCATACACACTGATATCAGATTTACGGCACCATTTATTGCAGGACAATTAAATTCAATATATATATAGAATTCCTCCAAGAACGATAGATTTTATTCTCTTAATTAGACATACACTAAGAAGAAGAAAAAAATAAAAATGATATTAAGAACAGTTGTAACTAAAGTTTATGTCTCGAAATCAAGGCCTGAACCTTGCAGTTTCATGCGTGTAATTTCATCCAAACCTTGCTCCATCTCCGCCGTCAAGTAGTTCTTCCAATCTCCGACGACCCCCACCCTGAAAAAGAAATTATTCGGTATTCTGGTATGAAAAGCCACTCCATTTTTGTTCACCTCCAAATTTTTAAGCCTCTCCAAGCTTGATCTCCACAACACTTTATCTAACTCATCTTCGTTAACAAATGGCCGTCCAAGAAACGAAGCTAGCCTTTTCACCTCTCTTTTAGGATCTCTTTTAAGATCTTCATACTTCAAAAACAATATCATGTTCGGCATCTTCAAGCTTTCTAACCAGTACCCTAAAACATGATCAAAATACGGTCCATAGAGATGAACCCCTTTACAGAATAAATCATAAGCTTTTTCCAAAGGATAGGGTTCCCGATTCTGTCGTGCAATTTTGTTGTAAAAGTGCCATAATGACACCAACGTGTCTTTAGGGTTTCGGGCTATGTAAACAATTTTACAGTCTAGGTTCTTAATAGAATCTGGCAATGCACTGTAAGGCAAATGAGTATGGAAAAGTCTAGGAGACGGCAAACCTGAGAAATCAGGATCATCTAAATTTTCTCTGTAAGCATCATATTCTAAGGTTTTTACATGGCCATGAGAAATATCTTTTACCAGAAGATCATCATCTTCTTCTCCATAACTTTTGCTTTGGCTTTCCATGATGCAAACGCAGAGAGACTTAAGCCATGTGGTTCCTGTTTTCATGGAGGAAGCCAATATAACATCATCAGGACGAGCTTCAAAGTGTGATTGAAAGGCTAGCATACCTTTGATAACACTTTCGTAGTACCAGAAACCATGCCATTTGTAGATGTCACGATATTCCCAGAAGAATTCTCTGGGAAGTTGATCAAATATTTCTTGGTTCATCGGTGCTTAATTTTCTGAACAGTGTAGGGCACTGGCTACAGTTCCATGCACGAATATTTATAAAATTATTCCAGGAAGGATGGAAAGGCATTGGCAAACATCGTATGAGATGAGGATCATATAAAATTATTCTATCATTTTCATAGAAGTTAGTGCATTGAGTAACTTCCTCGAACAAGCAATGAAATGAATTAATTATGAAGTTCAAGATTCAAATCATTTGAGACTTATTTACTAGGTCGTGTTAAAGGCCGGTACAGCGCTACTTCCTGCGATACTGCACATTGTTCCTTATCCTTGGCTTTTGTGTTTTCTTGTGTTATAATCACAACAAATAGATTAGAGCTTCCAGAACAAGAAAAACCTTTACAGTCAATAAGAAAATAATCAAAGAAATTTAAAGCTCTTAGCTAGGAAAAAATCTTGGCTAGTTTCAATGCACTCTTACTTCATATTATTAACCGGATAATATAAACAATTAATACTCCATAAACCTAAATATATATATATATATATATATATATATATGTATAAAATTCAAGTACAACATTTATGTACATCAATTGATATGACATCGATCAATGAATGTCTCCAATCTGATAATTTTGTTAACATCTTACATAAACGATTATTAATGTGATAATTACAAAACACTAATTTAATTAATAACTAGTTCAATCAACTCAACGATATATTGGTGCCTAGAAATTATGGAAATTACCAGTCCCCTAAAAACCTCGCTTAGTGAAGGAGGGAATGAAAATTGAGGATAAATTGAAGGATTGCTTAAATTTGAAGTATGTGTTTTAAACATATCTTTTTAGCTCTTCATGCATGCATTTGAAGTAACATTGCTTCACTTCATAAAAAAGCCATATCTTTTCCACGATCTGTTAAGTGAAACTGAAGACAAGTGCCTGTGTTTGTAAACCTTCAGAAGCAACGGTACTTGTATCTTAACTCGACCAATAATTGATTGCTGTAATAAACTAATAATAATTGAAAGCCTTTTCAGGCAAACAATAAGCAGATATATGCATTTCTTAAATGGACCAATGAAACAAAACCAAAAGCCTTATTTTTCGCCTGGCTTAATGCTAGAGCTAAACTTATTAATTAGTGATGGAAATTAGAGAACAATATATTTGAGAGTTCAAATACAACGACGGTGGAATAGCAATTCAAACTTGATAAAAGTAGACATTATTTGAAAGACTAATGATTAAATTGAATTCTATAGGTCAAACCAATGATCTGTACCACTAAAGTAATCTGACTCTAAAAAAAATTGTACTAGCTAATACTTGAGATGGTTGATAAATCATGGACATTCCTTAATGCTATGAATTCCGAGTTCAACTAGTTTCAAATTACAAAGTAAGCCATGATAACTAAAAGGTTCTACAAAATAGGCAAATTACTAACAACCTTCAGAGATCTGCTCTTCCTGGATACCTGGGGAAGGGAATAACATCTCTAATGTTGTCAATACCAGTGGCAAAAAGGATCATCCTTTCAAATCCTAAACCAAATCCACAGTGTTTCACTGTTCCAAAGCGCCGCAGGTCAAGGTACCACTCATATGGCTCCAGAGGCAGCCCCATCTCCATTATTCTGTAATCCATCTCAGGAAAAATTTGATCATTTACAAATCATGCTACAAGATCTTTGAACATATTGTCCATTAAGGGCACTAGTATAGCAAGGAAACTGAAGACAAAAACAAGCAGAAGAATGGTAATAAGCAGCACACCGTGCATCTTTTCTCATACCTGTTCTTAATAACATCATAACGCTCTTCCCTTTGGCTTCCACCAATTAACTCTCCCACCTATAATCAAAGAGAATCAGGAACAAGAATGCTGCTATTAATACCATTAGAACATCAAGACTAACATGTCGTTCTAATCATATTAAGAAAGCAGAAGGTAAACAATTGTTAAAACATTCAGAAGCGGCTGCCCACCTTGGGTACAAGGACATCCATAGCAGCCACAGTCTTCAAGTCATCATTGAGCCTCATGTAAAATGCTTTGATTCCTTTTGGGTAGTTATAAACAATAACAGGTTTCTGAAATTTGACCTCTGTCAAGTATCTGCAAAAGTAGGCAAAGCAAGACATCAGGACCAATACAAAAGCTGACAGAACATATAAGTTACAAAGATTTGCAGACCTTTCGTGCTCAGATGCTAAATCAATCCCCCACTCAACTTTATTCTCAAATTTCTTCCCCTGTTTCACAGCATGCTGTAGTAGTTCCACTGCTTCTGTGTACGATATGCGTTCAAAGGGAGTTGATGCAACCATTCTCAGATGATCAATACAACTCTTATCATAATTTTTAGCCATGAATTGCATATCATCAAGGCATTTGTCAAGTAACCACTGACACAAAAATTTCACATATGCCTCTGCACAATTCATATCATCCTACAAATATAGAGTACTCATGAATTGTCAATGGACTTGGAAAATGCACAAACAGATGGCACACAAAAGCAATCCAAATGCAAAAAGATAATGACTCTAATCTCCAAGAAAGATAAGCATGGTCACAAGTTAACTTATCATTAACTCCCAGATGCAATAAGATGCAAACTTTAAGATGCAATGGAAACACAAAATGGACTTTCCTACGTCTAATATACAGGCACAGAAGATGACAAGAATAGATAATATATATACAATCAGAAACTTCACATGTTCAAAAGTTTTCCTTGTGCACCCGCAAAACATCCCGACTACCAAGCTAGTATCTCCATCATTTCCAGCTAAAAGAAAATGAAACTAAGAACCTACAGTTCAAGTCCTCTCAACTCAGAATTCTGTTTTCAATATGTATTTGTGACTATTATGAAATTGATGCGAACAGATCCAGAAGCACATTTTAACAGCAAACAAACACATATGGGTAATTAAATAGCGGAACGGCTTACTTAATCCAATTGGAAAAGGAATAAGACTTGTGATAATAAAGACAGGTTGTAAAGGATAATACAATATATAAGCCACTATCCAACTTCAAAGCTGCTAACAAAATCAGAATACAGGAGAATTCTAAACTCTTAACATACCTTAAGATCTGCAAAAGCTATTTCAGGTTCCACCATCCAGAATTCTGCCAAATGCCTGGAAGTATGAGAGTTTTCAGCTCGAAAAGTTGGCCCAAACGTATAAACACTACTAACAGCACAAGCATAAGTTTCAACTTGGAGTTGGCCAGAAACTGTCAAAAATGCTTGACGGGCAAAGAAATCTTGAGTATAATCAATCTTCCCGTCCTTCTTTGGAATTCCTGGTTTTAGTTTTGATCTCTCCTCCAACTTTGCAAAATTCTCCTTCGCTTTCGTAAGATCAGCAACACCAGCATTTATCACCTCCTTGCAAGCTTTTTCAGATTTTAGCTTGGCAACCGCCTCTCCTTTCTCCTTAACTAGAAGCTTGGAAGCTTCTAAGTCAGTTTCTGATGGAGGAGGATTCTTGATCAGCTCCTTCTCCAACTTCTCGGCTTCACTAATCAAAGTTGTAACTTGGAACATTTCACCAGCACCTTCACAATCACTGGTAGTTAGAATTGGAGTGTGTATGTACAGAAACCCATGTTCTTGAAAAAACGTATGTGTTGCATAAGCAAGTGCATTTCTGATTCGCGCAACAGCAGATATCTGAAACAACATAACAAGAAATTCAAAAATTAGAACTTTAAAGATATTTGAGGGGAAAGAAAAACCTCCTGTTCTCCTTCTTAATAATCTATATACAATGTCGGAGCCAATCAGCAAATAACAGCCACCTAAATCAATCAGTAACAGTAAAAACCCCAGTACCAAGAAATTAAAGTAATACCGTGTTTGTCCTGGGCCGAAAATGAATACGATCCCTCAGAAACTCAAGCGTGAGCTTAGTTTTTGGAATTGGGTACTTAGCCGGGTCGACTGTTCCCACATGGATCACATTCTCGACCCGAAGCTCGATCTTCTGCTTAGTCCCTTCAGGTGGATTTTTAAGCATGCCCTCGACGGACACGCACGTGCCGGTCAGCACCAGCTGGCCGAGATCAGCCACAGATGCGTCCACTATAACTTGTAAATTCGCCGGACAAGACCCGTCGTTTACCTCCAAAAAAGCAAACGAGCCTTTGCCTTGTTCACGGCCTGTTTTCACCCATCCTCCGACCCTAACACGCTGTCCCGCCAGACCAGCGCCGCCATCGGGCCGGGTCACTATTGTCCGGATTAGAACCCGGTCCGAGAACGGGTGTTTTGCGACTGCGGAAGCTGACACGGCGTCATCCATGGTCGTTTCTGTAACTGTGGCTCTGTTTTCCCGCTTTGAGCAAAGGCTAATGAAGACGGAAATGTAGGGTTTAGGACTTAATGGGTTGGGCCAGAGCGAATCCCATTATTTCAATTGGGCTTTTATGATGTAGCGCTTAAGTCCGGACACTTCTTTTAGAATTTTTTTTTCTTTTCCCAATACTCTATTCCATTATATGCACAAACCGAAATTAAAATATTAAAAAAATTTGTTCTAAGAATTTAAAAATATATATATATAATCAAATGTAATTTCAAATTTAACGATATAGAAAGTTGAAAAGCATTATTTGAAGAAAAATACAAAAGATATATACCTCAAATATATATATAAATAAATAAAATAAAATAAACATAAATATGATATATAACACGAGGTTGACAAAAATTTCTGCAAGTACTGAAAACGTCTACATCACTAAGTATTGTCTTATTATTGAAAAGGTATGGCAAAATGGTTGTGTTATGCTTTTGACATCACGTGCCTTTATGGGCGTGGTTTCTTAAAATTCTCTTCAAACCAAAAGAATAATGAAAATAATATACTAAATAAATTCACAACTTGAATTAAAATATTATGTCAACTTGACAACTTGTGTCCATCGGTTTCAATGATAAGACAAATCCACTCTTGGTTTCGTCCTATTCGCAGAGGGACGACCTAAAGTCAAAGTTTACCCAAAAAAAAATTGGAAGATTTATCAAATATTTTAATTATTATTAATGAGTATCATAATTTAATTTTTTTTAATAAATAGACTGTTAATGAATATCATAAATAGATTCATAAATAGACGATGGATGGTCATTACACTACATTGAATCGAAAATGAGTACGTCATTATCGGTGTAAGTTTAGACATCCGATCCGACCCGAAAGTCTTTTCTAAAGATATTTTATTGTGGTATGAAAATGATTGAAAGCTACACTTGAAGTCTTTCTTTAAGTGATGATTGAGTAAATTTACTTGTCTTAGATTCTTAACAAATAAATCCCCACCGTCCATAGTTGTCGGAGTACATTTGAGACGATAATTAAATTAATTATGAAAAATACTCCACCAGTTGTACATCACATAGTGTTGCTTTTATTTTTCAATATATTTGCTTTTAATTATATCTCCTCATTCCTACCATCGCCTAATTAAAAGCTTTTTATGTATGATGTTCTTATCTTACACACATTCATAAGTTCAAAATGTTGTACTCAAGCAATGCTAATTTGGTGTAAAATAATGTCTTATGGTTCAAAACAATTCTCTCTCTCTCTCTCTCTCTCTCTCTCTCTATATATATATATTTTAATCAATATAATTTAATATTAATTTTAACCTTTTTTTTTAATTAAGTAACATCATTTTTTAAGTTACTCTTTAAAAGTGTTAGATTTTCTCACTATTTGTGAGTAGAAATTTTATTAATTATGTGAATTGATTTTTTACATACACCATAAAAATAATTATTTTAAATTTTAGTCATAATAAATAATAGATATAAATTTTCAGTCATTTAATCTCATAGATAGTATATGTAATATTAAAAAATCACCTTTTAACTGATGAATATTGTTTAAAAAATATAATATTCATATATATATATATATATATAAAATAAAAAAGTATTAATTTTTTTAAAAAAGCAATGAAAACTTATTATTTACATATGATTTAGATTATTATTATTATTAATCTTACCTAACTATGGTTGGGATGTAGCAAAGCTCAACCACTCTAGTTAGTTGTTCGATGATTCCATCATCACTTCTACGAATTCTTACACTTTTTTTTTTTTCAAGTGCTACAAGAAGCAAATAATTATCATAAGTTTAAAAGATTTGGTACTTTTAATCTACCAATAACTTACAATGTAATTGGATTTTGTTAGGATCATCCATTCAAATTGCTAAAAATAAATTATAAAAAAATAACTCAAAATTTAAATAAATAAAATAATAATAGTAAGTAACAAAAATATAATTTAAATAAGGTGCATACAAAAATATCTAATTAAAAAAAGCCAAATTTGGCCGCCATTTGGCCATCAACCTATTACCTATCTCCTTCATTCCCCAATCAAAATTCACCTTTATTCAATTTTACAATTAAATATTACACAACTTGTAGCTCCACTTTTGCACTTCAAATCTTCCACCACCTTATTCAAATCGACTTATATATACATATATATATATCTATATATACATGCACACAATCCACATAAATTTATATACAGAAAAAATCTGACAATCTCATATATATATATATATATATTATTTATAAATTATTAAATTTATATATTTTTAATGATTAAAATTAAATTTAAAATATATAATTAACGCATATATTATATCATCTTCGATCGTTATTAAAAATATATAGATTAAATAGTTTATAAATAAATATAAATAAGAAATTATTTATTTTTTTATATATATATTAATTTTATTTTAATAATTAATTATCTTTTGTCAAATACGTCATTATTATTTATTTTAATAAATGAAAATTTGAAAGCAAGAGATTAGAAGAGAACCATTTGTTTTTACAATTCATTATTAAATGTTATTAAATATGAAAAATATTTTTATGTAAAAAAAGTGAAAAGTATAATTCTTTTATTAAACCCTCCTTCATAATAACAATGACAAAAATTAAGAGAATGAGCTGGCAGACTGTCCGTACACTCTGAATGCTGAAGAGTGATAACAAGAACAATATTATTATTATTATTATTTATTAAACTGAAAATACAGTCTTTTTATTAATGGTCTCAGACTCTGAGAGGGAAAAGAGAGATTTCAGGTATTGGCGTTTGTATGCAAGGGAATATAAGAGGCGCACGTTATCTATCCTTCACCCCCATCTCTTTTGACAAACTTTTTTTCTGTCATTTCTTTCTCTCTCTCTGTGACTTGTGTTTCAGAAGATATTTAACAGAAAAGAATTCAAGGTAAGCCCGAGTTTCTTCAAATGTAAATGTAGAATTCGAGTTCTTATTTTTATTTATTTTTATTTTTTTGGCTTTTCAGAAAGATTTAATTTTTGGCTTTTGGGTGTTTTGTTTGAAAGTTTTGATGGTTAATTTTTTGTTTGTTAATTTTGTTTATGATAAAATGTAAATCTGAGCGTTTGAGTGTCACTGTTGCATTAATTATACCTTTTTTCTTTTGATTTTCTATCAATTGATGAATGTAGCTTCTTCTATGACTAAATAGACATTTGGGTTCTCTTAGTGCGACAGATTTGCTTGTTTATAACCTGTTTGTTTGCCGAGAAAGTGAGCGGGAGGGGAAGGAAATGCAATTTTTAGCCTTATGATTTATGCTGTTTTGCAACCAAAAAGGAAAAAAAATCCCATACTTCCTCGAGATTTATGGGTTTTGTTACTGCTAGGAGCAAAATAAGAAAGGAAAAGCGCCACAAAAAGAAAACAAATTACCGAATAAAGGAAACTGTTTTAGCACAGAAGGGTTTTAGTCTCATCAGAGGTTCTAAAGAATCTTACTTTTTTACTATATCATTGATTTATGATAATTTTTTTATGCTAGATTTTTTACTATTTCACAAATATAATCAGAATTTTTGTTATTTCTGTTGATTATCTGCATAATGTTTTTTCCTCCTAATCTTGTTTAGGAGAATTTTTCTTAAAACTTGTTATACACAAAGCATTTATATTTATTCATCATCTGGCCTGATTTTCGTATCTTTTTGGTTTTTGCTAGATTTTTGAACTTTTCCTTATTGCAAAATTTTGTAACAATAAGGTAGGTTAGGATGCTGGGAGAAGAATGGCATTAAGCAATCAAAGGGAGGAAATCGCTCTGTTCTTTTCTTTCAACCAAAATAAAAGTTTTTGTGTCAATGGATATAAGTAAGAAACTCTAGCAAACTCTAGCACACACTTTAGTTCACCATGTCTAGGCAAGCTCACCTTCCGCCTCGTTGCCCATTTCAAAAGAAACCTGTTTCTCGCCCAATTCACGACCCAATGCCTTCCGCCCCACACACCGAATCATACCCACGACACCATAAATCTTCCTCCCAAAGTTCCATCCTAGAGGATCAACCAGCATGGCTGGATAACTTGCTAAGTGATTCTGATGCAAATTCTGTGGGAATTTTCCATCGCCGGTCTGCTAGCGATTCGATCACCCTATTGAATGGTCTTGTGGACTCTTTTTCAGATTTGAGTCCTCTCAACACTGATAAAAATTCAGTTGCAAATGAAACTTGTAGTGAATTGGAGTCAGCTTGTATATACGGTCCTAACTCCCCTAGGAAAAGAGGTAATGTGACCTTTGCAGAGAATTCCATAGTTTCAGCATTATCAGAATCCGTTCTTGAGAACCCTTTGCAGTATGTGGATGAGAGTCTTTGCATTTCTGGGATTAATCCCTCTGATTTGAAAGGGGATGCTTACAATTCGACTGGTGATCACAATGCTGAGATAAAGATGGCGAAAAGGTTCGAATCTGATTTTCCCTGTTTACTTCTCAAATCTATTTACTACAAAACTTTCATGTAGTGTGAACTGCAGTTGATGAAATTGTTTGTTGATTCTTTGTTTTCTTAAAAAAGAAAAAAGAAGAAAAGAACTGCTATTGAATGTTGACAAAAGTTAAGCCTTGTTTCTCAGGCAAACCTATTCTGTTATGATTCTCCAAAGCTTGTGGCAGTTGCCTGCTTAGCCAGGTTCATTTTGAATAGTAATTACCCCCCTTTCCTCCACAGATTCCTCATGAATTGCTTGTAAATTATTTTTGCATAAAACACTGCTGTGAAAATTCCTCAATTAGCCTCAGGAATTTGATATATGGATTAAAGGACAAATTTGCTGCCACTTAGTTTGTAACTGCAATATTGTACTATTGTAGAGCATGCTTTCTGACCTCAAACACATGAACAGCTTCGTTCACAGGCTTATGATGTTATAAGGACATGAAGAGTTCCATCCCATGATTTTGCTCATGCCTTGTACATTGAGTGTCATATAATATGAAAGAATTACAAAGTTAAACAAATTAGCATTTCTTGCATGGCTTATGATACTAGCTCATACATTCTCATCTGTAAACCTTGAGCCATAAATATAGGTGTGTAGATGACAGGCTTTCATTACTGTTTTCCAGGCACTCAGGCCAACGCTCAAGGGTCCGCAAACTCCAGTATATTGCTGAACTGGAAAAAACTGTTAACGTTTTCCAGGTAATCTTTCCAAGAGATTTGGAATATAAAGTTTTATATTCCTCTGAAAGAAAAAAGAAAAACAAGTAAAAAAGAGTTTTTTCTGCTAATATCCCTCTATGGTAAAGATTTTTCTTGATTTATGCTTTTAAATATTTAGTGGGTTCTATTGATCTCTGTCTTCAGACTTTACAATCAGAACTGGCAGTAAGAATTGCTTTACTGCTTCAGCAACATGCCTCTTTGACTGTAGAAAACAGCAAGTTAAAGCAGCAGATGGCCGGATTACAGCAGGAAAAATTGATCATGGAGAGTAAGTTATTTCTATTTTTGTAGATTCTTGAGGTTTCTCAAAATCAGTGCTGAGGTTCTGTAATCAATACAATTTGTTTGATCTATTTTATTTTGCACATAATTAAAATCAGTCCAAGTATTAATTCAAGAAAATTTTTAGTTACCATCAAGAAGAGTGCTATAACGAGACAAAAGTATGAGATAAAGGCACCCAGTGCATATAAAACGATGTCTGTGGAAGTGAAACTTTTGTTTACAAACTTAAAAAATCAATTTAGAAATAAGTCAGCTATGCAAGAATGATACGTTGTGAGATGAAATGATTGAAAACTCAAAATATCAATAATTTCAATAGCTGACAAGGTTTTTCTAAGGGAGAATGTCCAATAACTCCTGTTTTTTTGTCCAATACCCCATCACCCCTCTATATTTTTTTAAATATCCCATTACTTCTTATATTTCGATTTTGCCCTTCAATAATTCAAATATTTTCAATTTTATCATTTGTAATTCAATATAAACCAATTGAACTAAAGGGTAAAATCGAAAAAAAATAGGAGCCAAGGGGGTGATGGGATATTAGAAAAAATATAGGGGGGTCATGGGGTATTGGTAAAAAAATTAGGAGGTATTGGGCATTCTCCCTTTCTCTAAAGAAAATACAAGAGGAACAAATCAATAAAGGCATATCTAGTGTCTGTTTATATGGCATTGGCTAAAAGCTCTTCTCAATTCTCTATAACATTTTGTTTGATAAAGAGTATTTCTCCAATATTTAACAAGTGTAACAACTTAATAGTTAGATAAGTGGTTTGTACTAGTCCTTGGTGCTTGGATTCAAGTTGAGCCAAACACCCATGTACTAGGGCAGCCTCCACCACTTCAGGTCAGTGAATATTTAGACGACTGAAGGTCTGGGCTGCCCAAAGCTCCTTCCTACTGAAATCTTTTCCCCTTGGCAAGAAAGAAAACATCAGCTTGTTTAACTTATCTATTCGGTTTATTCTAGATTGTCACATCTATATACAGTAAGAAATTGCAGACTTATTTAAATTCTAGTATTTATGTTATTTTCATGTCTGTTTAATACCTGTCAGAAGACATCAATTCAGGTCAAATTCGATGTCCCGCTTGTCATTCAGACATCTACAATTGAACTGCAAAATGTTTAGATAAAAGAATCATGTCTTTTTTCATTCTCTAGATAGCATCTTTTGTAGGATTCCACTTATTTATTTAATTGTTTTTCTTGGGAATTTTTGTAGCAAGACATTAATTTTCTCTTGTTATTATGTCCTTGGCTTTGTTAAGGTCAGTATAAGTCACTGAAGAAGGAAGCTGAGAGATTGAAAATGGGTTTGGCAATATCCCCGAGAAGCAAGGTCAAAGCATATTTTGGGTCTAATCCCGCTGCCGAAGCATCTCAAGCAGGGCTTGCTTGGCAGATGCTAGACATGGCAAAACTCAATCTCAATTGATACCAGAAGGTTATATAAACAATAGTTTTTGTTAACAAACTATGGCTTTTACTCTGAATGCCGAACTTACCAAAAGAAATCGAGCCAAATGCAGCACCGTGTGTGCCTAAACTTCTCTGTGATAGTTGTAGTTTGTAAATTTTTTGCTGCAGCCAGCCCTTGATGTTCTAGGAACTAATTGTTACCTGTTAGGTGAATAGTTACGTTAATGTCTCTCCAAGTCTGCTCTTGTATCTGCAAATGAACCCTGGAAGATCCATTTTGAGGATTTGAGGAAACTCTGGAAGCATGTGTTTCAATTTCCCTTGGAATTCTTGGGTATCATCTCATTGAAATCAAGTTACTCCAGCCCACAGCAACATTGTCCCTTTTTCTTGTAAAAGTGATTGTCATAGATTATGCTTTATACTTACCATTCTGCAGGTGGTTGAAAATTGCTTGAATGAAGGTGAACGACTTTGGAGCATTTGACAAGCAACTATTTATATTTACTTGAAAGACCTGACTTCTTTCAGTGAATTCCTCGATTGCAGCATATCTGACTTGGTATAACAATTGTCTCATGTTTTACGTTCTTGTTTTTGTTTGATCTTCAAAAAAGTTACGTAAAAATATATTAAACTCCTGTAGAATTTGAACTCAAAATCTCCTTTGTATGTTCTCAAGAAATCTTACTAGTTAATTTCTTATATCATTATTGGCCATCTGTCCATTCATCCTAATTATCAGTGTCAATCTTGTTTTGATAAAGACGGGAAAATTGATAGAGCAGCTCCGTAGATGCCAAAACGACCGCAGATGGATGCAATTACCAGCAGTTCTGTCTGATGCCGATTAACCCGCCCAATTCAACTACAAGCAGTTCTTTCAGCGTATTTTTTTTAAGCCTACTAATAAGAAACTTCCAGTCTAGTGTTTGCACCAGTCCTTTTTTTTTTTTTTTTTTGAAAGACAAGAAATTTTCCATTTTCCATTAACAGAACAACAGGAAAGGATTCATTTTTTTTTTTGAAAGACAAGAAATTTTCCATTAACAGAACAACAGGAAAGGATTCAGCTCCATAGGAGCTTCCTCGAGCCAGACACAATTATCTGGATGTAACAAGGCCAACTTATGAGCCACCATATTGCACCCTCTAGGAACAAATTCAATAAGCAGCCATCTTTTATCAAAGCTTGTATCTCAGCAACCAGCCATCCAATCTCACAGTAGCTTTTCGTCTTTTCCATGATCAGCTCAACAACATTCCTACAATCTGATTCAATAACTAAAGGACAAAGACCTACAGATCTTGCCAGCTTAAGCCCTTCATAAACAGCCAAAGCTTCAACAAATTCCACATCTTCTGGAAAAGTGTGGCTCCAGGTTGCAGCTGCCATAACCTCTCCTTTAGTATTCCGAACCACTGCTCCCAGCTCTACCAGTCCACCTTTTAAATTTACTGCTGCATCCACATTTAGTTTATACCACGGCTCTTTGGGAGGACACCAGTGCAAATTAGAAATAATGACCTGACTAACTGAGCTTGAGGGACAAAAATGTGCGAGTTTATAATATTGTATTATTTCAAAGGCTCCGTCACTTATCCTCTTAGGACAAAGATTGACTACTTTATGTCTCCACAAATTCCTTGCGTTCCAAAAGATATGGACATAAATAATTCTGACATCCTCTCTGCTGCGATCCCTCAACACTTGCAGGGCCACCTCTCTGAAATCTTGATATAGAAAGCCTTTGATCTTCGGTGAAAGGAGAATGTTTCCAGACTTCCCTTACAGTTGAACATTTCAACAAAGCATGAAGAGAAGATTCATAATATGATTTGCACTTTTGGCACCAAGGCTCTCGCATAAGCTTTTTCATGCACAGAATGACATTTGTTGGCAATAGATCATTAATGGCACCAGTCCATTTAGAAAGCCATCTATTTCTAATTAACACAGTTTTCAATAATTGTATTAGGTGCTGTTCTCAATAATGAAAGGTCAAGATTTTCTTCGGCGCTATTTTATAATCAAATTACCAATACAAACCCAAGTGTCTTTTATATTTGTTTTGCATTAACAACCACCAATAATTAACTTTCTAAGCTAAATTTGAATTAACTGAGATTCATATCCATCTAAAATTAAATAAAAACATATCCAAAAACCTTAATAACATGAAAGAACGATGAAAGAATAATAACATTTGAAACTGGAACGAATGATGCGATAATGAATCTAGTTTGCACGCTAAAATGCACTTTCACACGGATTTTGATCAAATACCGCATAGAGAACACAAGGAAATAAAACTCGTGTGGCATCAGCATACCCTGGCCAATCCTACAAAGGAAATTCCCCAAACAAACAATTTTAGACCTTTCTTTTCTTTTTCCTTTTTTTTTTTTGTCTTTTTGTTTTTAACAGTTTCTCTTTACAAAGCATAATGGTCTTTATTGAAACCCAACCACTAATGGAAGAATGCCAATAAGTATCAATTCATACACAGCATCAACAAAAGTGGATTCTGCACAATCTGTTTACAATGCCAAACTCCATCTGTTTCTGCCCCAAATCCATAAGTGCATAAACACAGGCAAGTACATCCTAACCACGAAGGGATGCCCGAGGGACAGCAGGTAGACCCAGTTCATCCTCAGCCTGTCAAGCATTAAAGTTACAGGAAAAATGTTTTGTGAGGTGAAAAGTGGTGAACAACGTATAAAATATTATATTCATTCCAGGACTAACTTCTAGTGCAAGATTCTAAACCAATCTGTAATCTGCTGTTCCACCATTTAGGGGCATTTTTAAATAGGACATTCTCACAAGATTGAAATTATAAGAGGCAAAGAAAGGCAAAAGAGAACTTCTACTCATTATCAAAATGAAAACCAGGAGCATCTAAGTAATCGAATCAAAAGCTTACTAAAGTGTCTTAAAAGAACAAAAGGAAAGTTCCATGGTTAACTACTACATGAAATGCATCAACTTCAGTCATATCTAACTGCAGTAATCACACCAGTTCTTGATAATGTGAGACAAAAAAAGGTATAAGTCACTTTACCCACTGAGCTACCCACCTATTAATCAGCAGATCTCTTTTCACCAAACAACAGCATCAATTTTCATACATTAACTTGCAATTGATCAGCAAGATAATCATAGATTACACATTACCTGTGCATTGGATCTGCTAGGTGGTACAGATGCCTGCCCCATAGGAGCTGAAGGCAAGTTGAGCTCTGCATCCAAGTCAGGTTCCTTGTCAGGTTTGAGATAAGAGGGAACTCCAGCTTCATCTTCAATTCCCATGTCCGCTTCCAGGGCATCAAGTTCTGCATCAAAAAGTTGGTTAATGCACTATAAAATGGTATGTAAACACATGGAAACACTATGCTCCACTTAAAATGCATAAAGGGTCTGCTTCCATTAAGAGAAGAGAACAGAAAAAATGTTTTAGTGCTCTTGAATAAGCAGGATATTTACAATTTACTACTGAAGAAATTTTGAAAACACGGACATGCACAAGACAGTTTTATCTGACCTGTTTTGTAAAAGAAAAGCATCTATAACATATTTAACCATTATTCAGAGATTACCTATATACCTGACTATTCGGTATACTGAGAATAAAGTTATTGAACCACTTATTTCTTCCAAACAGCAATGAAGGGAAAAAACAGACTGAAAAATATTTATAATGAAACAAAGAAAAAGATCTGTAATTTCTGGAAACAGCATCCAGTGAAGGTTATATTGCTTTTAGATATTATTTAAGCTTACCACCCATGAGTTCTTCTTCATCAATGTCATCAGGTACATTATAACTTCTACCGAGGGTCTCTTGAATTTCGCTGCTCACATCCATCAGGTCCATCATTTCATCTTGCAAATTCTGTATGGATAACAGAAATTTACAGTTCAGCACAACAAATTCTCTAAGAAAAACAATTTTGAAACAGTGAAATATATTTCAAGAAACATACATCTATGTCTTGAATCTTCACAGTTTTCATCATTCCTTTCAACTCCTTGTTGGCACTTTTCAAAGCTGACATCTACAAGGACAAAAAGTAAAAGACAGGTCATAAATATAGCTCCCGGCAGAGCATCAATGGCATCCTCTCTCTAGAAACATACTGGAAACAAGTACAAGAAATTCTGGAAAAGAAATTATCACATATTTTACAAAGAAATCCCTCCCCATGACAAATGATTCACCCCTACCTCTCATGAGATAGGCAGCAGGTCAGGGTACACATAAAGCTCTGCCTGGACTGCCCTGAACTCTTCCCCTTTGGACGCTAACAAGACAAACAAATATTTCAAGGTAAATATACGAGGCCTGATACAACCATACTTCACTTAACATTCAGGACTCTTAAACAGTCAGTAGAAAATTAAAACTTGTCACTTGATTATGCGAACTTATTTAACTAAGCCTGTTTTACAAACAGAACTGAAAACCAAACTAATAAAGAACAATTATAACCCCCCTCTAACGTAAAGAATACAAGCAGAAGTGGTTAGGATAGCTAAGCGAACTCGAGTGATTCTTAGATCTGACCAGAAATAGAACCTTCTGCCTTAATGAAATAATAGATGACATTAAAATGCAGATTATAGAATTCCACAAGGGATAGAAGACATCATGGGTGTTAATAATGTCAATTTCTGCAGCTACTATTTTCCAGTTGCATTAGTTAGGACAATCAGTCTGACATTGATTAAAATTAGGCAAATTCAATATCAAAACCCCCAATAAATGACAACAATCTTTTAAGATTTCATATCCAACTGCATGATAGGGCACAATTATGAAATAAAAGTTACAGAAAATAAGAATAGGACACTCTGTAGGACATACAGTTTGTTGAGCATCTTTAATACCCTCGGAAGCAAATGCAACTTGATCAAGGTTGAAGGTCTGATTGTAAAGCATATCACGCTGACCCTCATACCTGCATACAAGCATATGGGAATGAGGAAAAAGAAATGGGAGCAAAAACACCATAAAGAATAATTTATGCATCTATTTTGTGAAAAACTGTTGAGTAACTATAATCCATGCACAAAGTTTATCTGTATCAATGATAAATCTGATTTCAAATTAAAAAAGCATCAGTTCTTTTTCTCTTTTTCCCACAATTCTGGTCCTTAAAAAAACAAATGGAAAATGAAGTTCAGCAACAACCTAGAATTTTAAGATGAGATTTTCAATTAACTTAGTACATCGCAAGCTAAATTGATGATCAAACTACATCATATCAATTAAAAAGTCTTCAAATGATTGAAATAACCTCACAAATAAAAAGAAAAGGGATAAAAACATATCTCTTGAATGAGAACCTGGGTTAGTAATCTCCTGAATTTGGAGTTATTACTACAGCAGTTCATACATCACAAAGTTTAAGATATTAGACATAATTGTTTCCCCATTTCTGGACATAACATTAAATAATACTTAAGGTAACACACCATACTACATAAGATATTCTCAAAACAAACATAAAATTTTGAGAATGTTTCTAAAAGCGTGATAAATACTAGAAAATTAACAACTACTAATCATAGTAACCATAATGAAATCGCATTGACAGAAATTTTCAAAGTGATAAAAAGAATAGGAGTTTACAAACTGATAAAGAAAACAGTAGAATTTCATTTTCTTCAACAACAGAGTTAATCAAGTTGCAATCGCAACATTTTACAATTATCTCAATAGTATTAACCATAAGAATGAAAACCATGGCTTGATAAAGGTATTGTATAGAGTGTCGCATGACTCAAAAAGATGTAACAATGTCGTAAATTACAAAATATTCATCATATTGTCCTCCCACATCCAGAAATATCCCATTATTTAATTAAAAGATGAAATAACATCGAGTAATAAAGTGAGTCAAAACCTTGTATCTTTAACTAAACACAAATAACAGATATTGGTTAGACAACCTGCCAACTACTCAAATATTTGTTTGAACTACAATTACAGGAAATGAATCAGGTGCCAGCTAGAATGCCAAAAACGTGTTTGTAAAAGTGCATAATATCCAATGACTAAAACGAAGAAGCACCTACATTCGCTTTTGCTTGAGAACCCTCATGGCTCTAGCTTTAATAGCCTCCTGAGTAGGACCCGGTCGTGTTTTTTTAATCTGTTCTTTGTATCTGCTGAGTTCAGCATCTAGACTTTTGATCTTCTGATCCACATTATCCCCTCTTTTATTAATCTGCAAACAACAACATTAACCCAAAATTCAGCAATCAATTAAAAAAATCATTCAAAATAGCAAATTAAATGAAAATGTTTCACACGGAAACCGTAACCGATGCAAAATCAAATACGCAATCACACAATCAAGCTCTAATATGCAATTCGATAATACAATATCGAAAAACCCTAACCAAAAAAATAATCGTTACAAATGCAAACACAAAGATGCTGCTTACCCGATCGGAGGCATCTTGAACGGACGGAGGAGGTTCTTTGTCTTTCTTGACGCCGAAAACTCTCTTCATCGTCTTCTTCGTTCGAGATACTGTAGAAAATTAAGAGGTTTTGATTTTGTTTGAATTTTGTATCTTCTGTTTCTCGAAATAGTAAACAACAGCGCAAACAGTAGTTGCTTTTATCAAAACGCGTTTACTTGTTCGCTTTCTTAGCCGGTCCGATTCGGTAAGAAATATTTTTTTAGTTTTGTAACCAATCGTATTTTGCCACGTCATGAGATAGGAGTGACACGGAAGGAAAGAAGAGGTGAGTTTGACTTTGGGAAAATGGCGAGAAAGTAGACGAAAATTCCCTTCTAATTGAAGAACGAGGAGGGAAACATGAATATGCGTTCCGATCAAATTTTTGGAAAGTCATTATTATAATTATTATTAATTTATTATTACTAAATTATTATAATTAAAAAAAACTATTTCATAAAAATTTAAGGATATTAAATAATAATAATTTAATTATCAACATATCTACAGGTATAATAATAATAATAATAATAATAATAATAATAATTCATATTGGTATTTCAAGGCCAACATATAAACTGTAATACAAAGCGGTTAAATAGTAATATGATTACTTTAATACCAAATGATAAATGTATCAACATGACAAATCTTGATAGTGCCTCATCATCTTTCTGTTTATCGTAGTATGAGGAGAAACTCTTATCTTTGTTGAATCCCCGATCCTCAGCCCTCACACAAACATCAAAAGAATTCAAACATAGCGTCTAGCAGCTGCATTTTGCAGGCCCATATTGCAGGCGGGGGATCTTAAGACTTGTCTACAATAACAATAATCTGAAAGAAAATGATGAAAACCCGTTTTCATCTCACCGTGTATCACTATCAACCACATTATATAATTGCAAATAAGGTTAACCAGACCCTAGAGAGCAAAACCAAGTGTAACAAGATTGTAAAAAAATGTTCTGCTCTTGGCTTCATGGGGCACTTCGATCTCCACAAGGCCTACAATGCAGAAGAAACAAGCCAACGATACTCTGAACAATGTCAACTGGTTCTCCATTATGTAAGAGTGGGTTTTAGCCCGAGTTGTTTCCTTGTCTTCCCCACAAACAAATCCCGGGACTTGATCCAGCCGGGAATCCTACCACTGATTGTCAGAAATGGAAAATGTGCTACTCCCTCTTTTCTTCCAAGCGAAACAAGTGCAATTGGATAACCAGGCCTATAAGCAGCCATCTTATTCTCGTTTCTTCCCATTATCAACAACTTCAAGTTCTTGGCTGTCAATAGAGCATGTCTCTGTGCCAAATACCCTTGTTTGATCTCCTGTTTCACAAGTCATAACATGTCAAGCAGGGAAAATATAGAATCTCCTGGAAACAATAAAACAAGACAAACAGATAAATAGCCGAAATGGCTCTAGGATTCTAGGAGCCCAAAATTTTTTATAAGAAACTGTCACGACTTTTATATATAGAAAATATGATTTTAGAAGTCAACCCAAAGTCTAATGACCCGTAATGTCATGTTTACTGTCATACTGCTAAATCTGATGATGGCAGGAAGGATAAGACAGCAGACACTAGTAAGACAGTCACCCTTACAAGAGAAAAAGTCCGTATTTACATAATTGAAGCAGTGTATTTCCTATCCAATATTAAGTGTAAAAAAATATCATCTTTCATCTCATTTACTTTTAGCTGTCTTATAAAACGCTGCAGGTCTCTGCACTTGCACTGCTCACATTCTCAATACTCATACAATAATTTGATTAGTCTTAAGTGAAAACTAATTTTCTTCTACACAGAATAAAAAAACCAAAAACAAGAAGATGTTATATGTTGTTATTTGCCCAACTTCCCACTCCTCTCACTAAAAATGTGCCTTTGGAGTCCTTCATTCATGTGAAAAAATGATCCTTGCAGTTACTATAATGGAAATCTTTAATTGTATGTCAACCAAGGGAAAAAGAAAAAGGGGGGAAAAAAAGGAGAGGAAGATTAAATGGACTTACAGGAATATCAGTGATATCTCCTATTGCAAAGACATTCTTAAAACCTTGGACTCTCAAATTCTCATCAACCGTCAACCTTCCGCGAACATCCAAGCTGTCCTTCAAAATAGTCTCGCTAAGCCAGGACGAACCCATTGGTTTTCCTGCACACATGAAATGACAATCAGCATGGATAGCTTCTCCACCTGATGTTTCATAAGTGCCATCTGATAATGTTTTCAGATCAATGGACTGTTCCAAAATCACTTCAACTTTCTTTGATGTCAACCAATCCAGTGCCTTTTTGGAAGCCTTAGAACCAATAAATTCTAACAACCTCGGCCCCCGGTGCACCAATATCACCTTCTTGTCTGGAAAGTCAACTGCAATTTCACCTGCCAGTTCCACACCAGTGGGGCCCCCTCCGATAATCAGAACTGACTTAGCAGATTTGACCTTCTCAAATTCTGTAAATGTATAAAGAATGAAGTATAAACAAATGAACAATGAAACAGAAAACCAGTTTGTTCAAATGGTAAATAGTAGGCTCTAATGAGATAAAGACACGATAGGTTTGTGAACTGAAACATCCGAAAAAACTCCTGTCTTAAGTAGACTGAAATGATTAAAAATCTGCTGTCTGATGTGTATATTACCTTCCTTTACAAATCTAAGTGGAGTAATTTGCACAAGCATTTTGAATCATAAAGCAAATTATATTTTCCACTATGATTCACATTTAGTTATATTTGTGGGCTTCCATAAAAAATAATAGATTTTCATCAAATATCTGATACAGATAAGTAGAAATTTCCTTTTACTGAATTTCCAAGTATTCACCTGCCTGGTACTGACTGAGCCTCTCACTTTTCGTTTCAGGAACAGACTCCATGTGACCTGTGGCAACAACAAGATAATCATACAGAAACATCTGACCCCCTGCAGTCAATACTTCAGTGTTTGTGATGCTAACTGCAGTAGACACAACGATCTGCACATTAGAGAGGTAATCACTGTGATTAATTACCGATCTTGCAGCAAAAGATGGCTCCACCACCGATCTCAAGTTTGTCCATGGGATGTCAAAGTACTCCTTCCTGATGCCATTTTAATTTTTTTTAACAATGAAAAGGTAAATATGATACAAGAAGGAACACTAGAAAATTAGAAAAGTTAATGATAATTAGGTTTTATACCAAATCATACAGGTATATCCAAGTTCTAACAAATAAAATCACTGCTTAAAATTACATACCAATTGTTTCTTTGCTATATCATTTAACTAGTAAGATACAATAGTAGGGAAACCATAGCATCAAAAATGATGGGCATGTTTCGAATCAGTTGCCCTTTCAATTTAACCAGAAAATATGAAAAGTAACATCTTTTAACTACTTAATTCATATTATTGTAGATTCCAAAGTTTAAAATTTTATTAGTGTGAGTATAAATTTAAATGTATTGTGAATCTGCCTTTGTCTTGTTTCCACCTGCATAAGCTGTAGTCCAAAAAAATAAGTAAAATGCTCATTGTTTTAGCTCCTTCATTTCCTAACATAGAAGGCTTCTAATTAAGTCTCAAATTATATACTTGAATAGTTTACAAGCAACAATAACCAGGATGCAAATTTCTCATGAGGTTTGACAGAGGAAAAATAGGCAATATCATTGAATTCTAGAACATAGAACTGTGCTTCAAAAACTGCCTCATTGATAACATAGGTGATGGTTGATGAAGTTCAGAAAAACAAAAAAAATTGAAAAGAACACCTAATTTCAACCAAGCACGCCAAGGTCGTTGAGACACAGAGAAGTCTTTGCACTAAATAAGAGAAGAAACCTACATAGATCTACCAAGGAGCATAGAGTTTGACTAAAGGTAACCATACAAATTTGCAGTACAAAATTTAGAAATCAGGATTATGCATCCTACTATAATCAAATTATCATCAGAAATGCTGTAATTATAAACATCTTAAGACTTATTTCACATCATCTTCCACTTCCCTCTCATAAATCTATTTCCAGAGTATCATTACATGACCTTGAAAATTTGCTGCAATGCATCTTTACATTTTGCAGTATGTTAAGCATACTCAGGCGTTTCGGTTGCAAAATAAGCTAAGTATTTGTGCAATGGACCAAAATTTGTTCCTCTGTTAATTGGCCCTTTCAATGTCCCATTTTAAAATTTACAATCTTACCAACGGCATTTTCTTTTCTCTTTTAATTATCCCAGCAACACAAGGTAGAGTTACCTAAGGCTCTTACAAATTACTGCAATGTACTAAAAGATATGCCACCTGCAAACAAATAAGAAACTTTTATCCAAATTGTTCAAGCAGGTTAACTCATAACTCAAAAACTTTCATTTCTGAAACATTTTTCCATGTTAAAACTCTGTGCAAACCCTCAGAGATACTAATAATAAGCAAGCTATGCGCTATTGAGACACGCTCTAATATTCCATTCTCATGCATAACAAACAGAACTACTTCGAAAACCCAAAAACAAACAATATTTGGTCCTATTTCATTTTTTATTTTTGTTTTTGATGTAACCTGACCAATCATAAAAAAAAAACAAATAAATAGAAAAATCGTATAAAGAAATGAATATAAAAGACTTACTGGTCAATAAGAACAACATCAGCAGAGAACTGAATATGATAGGCAAGAAGAGAGCCACCAGCACCGCCTCCGATCACTACCACCTTCTTTTTTTCATTCCCATACTTCTCCGACCCCGCCGCCATTGAACCCAACAGGCACATCCCGAATTCACAAGATTGAATGAACCCGAGAATATTTTTTCTCAGTTACATTATGTATACAGCAAAATGGTAAGAAATTGTTAGAAAACGAATGGGTTACTTGGGTTTTGCGTTAATCAGGCGGGATTGGGCCCCATTCGATTTGCTGGTCAACATGCAGTCAAAAGAGAGCTGTCGTTGCTGTTTAAAGCCTTAAGATAGTAAATAAAATAAAAATTAAGGGATATTGTGCTTTACCTTTAAAAGAAAAATGAGATACTCCCCTCAGTTTACGGTTAGCGTTAATTTTTCCGTAACTTTTTTAAGAAATATTGAAATACTTCTAACGGTTGAAAAATATTAAGATTCTCTCCGCGTTAACTTCTCTGTTAATATTTTCCCTTCTTTCTAATATAAATAGTTTACTTTACCTCTCAATACATATCATTCTTAATATTAATTTGTAATAATTATTATAACCTTATTTTAATATTTAAGTAAAATTAATTTTATTTTAACATTTATAATTAAAAATTATAGTAATTTTTTATCTTTAACTTTTTATTTCTTATTTACTGATAAATTTTTGTTATAATATTAATTATGTATAAATTTTAAAATTAATCATTTAATTTTAATTTTAAAAAAAACCATTTATCCCTTGAAAATTAAAATTTTGAAATCCATGGGCATTGTAATGTTTTACCAAAGGGAATATGCAATGGTATTATGTATAGAATAAAAATAAAATCACAATGTCTCCACGTCCAAAATATCCTTCCTTTCAACTCCATTTCTGCAGAATCCAATCTCTCTCGCACATGCTGTTGGCAGTTCAAGTGTATTCGGCATTTGAATTGAATTTTTTTCCTTTTTGGCGAGGAAAGCAAAAACATGTTTTTGCGTGGCCGTTTAGGAGGATGATACAGAACACATTCAATGATGAAATATTTTATATTGACAGGTTTTTAATTTAAAAGCTCATTTACAGTTTCAATTGCGTGCAAGGCTGTTAACTCTTTTTTCTGCATTGTTGTTGAATGTGTTTGGCTGAAACGAAGTGAGGTGAATCAAATAAAGTTAGCAAGACTTTTCTGTAAACACAATAAATAAAATAACATACAATGTAAGCATGCAAGCAAGTCATAATGTAATTTGAGTATCTTTTGTTAGCATTGTTGGTGGGTATTACGTGCCAATGATAACCATGCTTCGACTTGTCACTGGCTGCCTCACAACCCATCGTTACAACTTCGCCGTTGAAAGTTTGGCCCAATGATGCAATGGCGAGAGAGAGCGTAGAAGAGTTAAAACCGATTTTTCAAATTGGTGACCCCAAAACAATAAAGAAATGTTAAGAGTTTGTTCTTTTTTTTTTACATTTTATTTTTACTGAATTTATTTAAATATTCCTATTCTTCACTTAATTATAACAAAAAATAAATAAGAAATATCTCAATATTTTTTTAAAAATTACTCGAACTATCTAACATCTCATTTTTTTTAAAAATAAAAAAGAAAAGTATAATATTCTTAAAATTAATTGGATCTAAATATTTAAAATAAAAGTTCACCTCTTATTGTTTTAAATTCAAGTCTTGCCCTGTCATCCAACCATAAGCAAATAATATCTTCTGTCTATCAATAAATCATCCCACACCAGGCACACCATTGACCAAGCTTATGTTGGAATCCCGTAATTTATTATAATCTTATTTTATTTTAAAATTAATTAATTTTGACAATCATGATAATAACGGGGAAAAAGGATTAAAACACATAATACTCATGCCTACACGTGGGCGTGAGTTCGACCATTAGGTACTATTTCTCAAGTATTTGTGAGCATATATATAATTTTTCTAAGCGGCGGGTCAGTTGGAAAAACTTTTTGGATTGGATTTCAGTTGGAATTCGGTCTCAACTTTTACTGGCTTCGGTCTCAGGTATCATAGCGCGTAGCGGAAGCGCGGCAAGCTTTGGGTCTTATCTCGGCCCAGGCGTAGACTAAGCTGGCCTGGGGATGGGCTGCTTGGTTGTACGGATAAAATCTCACGTTGCTTCATAGCTAGCTTACACGTGAGTGAGAACCAGGTCCACGTCATTTTTTGGTTTACATGCTCACTAACGGCGCGTGGACGTCACTCGCACCTCTAAAAGACATTCATAATTTTCATATTTATATATTAAGTTTTCTCCCCCGCATAATAAATAAATAAATAAATATATATATATACAATATTTATAAGAAAAATTAACACATACCTTATCTGAAGATTAGAAAACCTATACTTAAATGAAAAGTTTAAAAAAATTCACACTTATTTTTCTTGAACTGTTAGTTAATCGTTAAAAGACTGTTAAAATTAAGGACATTTTAGATATTTTATCAATTTAATCATTGTTCAACTTACTAAATAATTAATTCTTATAAAATATTGTACTACTATTTATTAATCATTTAAGATTTCAAGTTATAAGAGTAAAATTTTAAAATAAATTATATAAAAAATCATATAAGATATATGTAAACAAAATAATACTATTACATTAATTTATAAATAAAATTTACATGTTTATTATTATTATTTATCACAATCATAATTTTTTTAAGTTAATAACAATTTTAAAATTATATTTATTTCATATTTATGTGTACTCAGTTAACAAAAAATAATGTAAAATATAATTTATTTAAATAAGTACATGAATATACTATATTTGCTTTACAAAGATTTTAAATATCAAATCTAAATTCAATTTTTTTTAAAATTATAGAAAATAAGATTAATTCATATTATGTAAAATGATATTATTATATGAATAATAATACAATATTTTATGAGAATTAATTATGTAATAAGTTAAAAATGATAATGTCAAAAAATACCCTTAATCCTAAAAGTCTTATAACGATTACTAACGGTCTAAGGGAGATAAGTGTAAATTTCTTCAAACCTTTCATCAAAATGTAGATTTTTCAAACCTTAAGGAAGATATGTGTTAATTTTCAATATTTATAATTAGACACTAAGATAAAAATTGGTTAAACATCGTACATTTAAGTTAGTTATTTGTTAAAAAAATATAATTCTATTTTAAAATTTTCTTATAATTTTTTTTTTAATTAAATTTAGTGAGTCCCACTTATAGTGAGTTGACCCACAATACATTGAAAATTAAACATTCTTGTCAATGATAAGGATCGAAGTCAAGACCTCCTAGTAAAGTCCTGACTCCTAACCACTTAAACTAGCCCAAGTAATTTTTTTATAGTTTATATATGTATATATAAAAGAAAAAATTGGTGAAGAAATGTGGAAGAAGAAAAAGTTATAAGGTTTTATATATGTATCATAATGTAATAGATTAATTAAACATGAATATTTAAGAGAAAAAAAAATTTAAGACTAGTAAGAAAGTCTAGTATTAGTATTAGCCTAAATATCTATTAAGACTATTATAAAAGTTGACTGGCATGGTACAGAATCGAAGTTTTTCTCCGTTACACGCGCTTCAGTAGAGAGTGAAGCAAAGCAAAAATTAAAAATATACAGTTATATATTGCGGAATCTCGTAGATTAGCGTTGAAAGAAAAAGTTGCCGCACTTAGCATCGAGAAGACGAAAATCTTCGTTGTTTTCCATTCATCTCTGCAAAAGCAAAACCATTTCAATGGCGAAACAAGTAGAAGGATTCAATTTCGAGCAGCAACACGGCAAAGCTCGAGTGAGAGTTGCGAGAGTTTGGAGAAGCAAAGAAGGCCGCCATTTTATGGTCGAATGGAACGTCAGCATCAGCTTGCTCTCCGATTGCATCAAAGCCTATACTGATGACGATAATTCGGATATCGTCGCCACTGATACGATGAAAAATACCGTAACGAATCTTCCGTTTTTTTTTTTTTGTTGTTCCTGAGTTTTTGTCTGATTCAATTTGAAGAAACTTAATTGTTACTTTTTCAATTCTGATTGTGTAGGTTTATGCTAAGGCCAAGGAATGTACAGAGCAACTTTCGGTGGAGGAGTTTGCCGTTCTACTGGCCAAGCACTTCACGTCCTTTTATAGCCAGGTAAAATAATTTTGCCTATGACTTTTTTTAAAAAATAAGATTTTGGGCAACAGCACTATTCTTTCTAGCGAAATCACTTCGCTATTAAGAGTACACATAACTTTTGTGAAAACCTTACTTAAAATCGCTTTTTGGATCCGTACGGCAGTTTTAAATGATTTTTCTGATCCAAAAGGCAGTTTAAGAAAAGCAAATATCAAGCGATCTCCAGAGAACAGATATACTAAAAAAAACTGATCCAAAAGGCTGTTGTTCATGTTTGATTGATTTTATGTTATATAACTGGGAAAGAGCCTTAGCAAGCTCCTCAAGGATCATAGTTGGTTTATTTATACTGCATCTGAGGAATACATAATGGTATATATGTTGATACTAATAAGGGTATTTGTTACTTGGTTGATTAAACACCGTTGCTTTCTGTTCATAGGTTACTAGTGCCATTGTAACGATAGTGGAAAAGCCATGGGAGCGCGTATCTGTTGATGGGCAACCACATGAACATGGTTAGTCTATTAAAATCTTTTAAGAGAAAGAGAATACAGATATGCAAGACTGCTTGAATATCTTGCCTCCTTTGTTCCTTTCAATTAATATTATGTCATCTAGAGATTCAGTTAAAAATCTGTTATAACATTTGAGATCCTCTTTCTCATTACCAGTTTAATGCCAAAATGGTTGCTACCTATGTGATAGGTGTGATTTTTATTAATCTTTTAATCATATTCTTGACTGAAGGTTTCAAACTTGGATCTGAGAAGCATACAACGGAGGTTGTGGTACAGAAGTCTGGATCTCTGAAAATGATTTCTGGGATTGAAGGACTGGCTTTGCTGAAGACAACCAAGGTAAACTTGTTTCTCTTTACTCACATAACCTGAATCAGCTCTGAGGTTGTTGCAAGTCAGAAAAGTGTGGGTCTTTATTTTTTCTGTATGATGCTAATTTGATGCTTAAAGATTGACTTAAGGGTAGAAACATTGCAGAAATAGGGATTAGGTAATACAGCTGTTATCGCTTCCACCTATGTCGTACGTATATGTCACATAAAAGTTATACCCTGTATTGGATGCCTTGTCACATAACCATATTCATAAGTATGAGAAGTTGCTTATGAGTTGATCATCAAACTACTGGCAGGGTGTAATCTTGAGTACATTTTATGGTGGAGAACAATAAATGACCAGATCTTTAATTGGTACAAAGCATGTGCCGTCTTGTCCTTCAGCAGAGCCCTGTACTACTTATTTGTACCAAGTCCATAAATATGCCATTGCTATGGCGACCTTGTCACTGCTTTTCATGTTTTAATTGCGTATGAATGCCCTTCTATTATGCGTGTAAAACCTTGGAGGGAGCATTTAACTGGAGTAAACATTGCAATTGTCTTCTGAGGACAATTTGGGTGGAACTCAGAACATGATATTTGTTAATTATTTGTTAATTGTAATATCAAGGAGTATTTGGACTTTGTCATCAGTTGTCTGTTACACATTGTCTCCTTTTCTTGTGATGTTTTGATATTATAGGAAACTTATTGGCTTTGAATTCTATGCCATGAACAGTCAGGTTTTGAAGGGTTTATTACGGACAAAACCACTGCTCTACCTGATACTCGAGAAAGGATGCTGGCAACAGAGGTCACATGTTCATGGAGGTACTATGTATTTATATTAAGACCTTAAATGTGAGGAAACAGAAAGAATCATATGATTTCCCTTGTTTCTAAATGAATCAGAGGACAGGAGGCATGTTTCTAAATGAATGTGGATGCAGGTATTCATATGAATCTATCTATAGCCTACCTCGGAAGCCACTTTACTTTAATGAGAGATACCTGGATGTGAAAAAAGTTTTGATGGATACCTTCTTTGGTTCTTCAAAAGAGGGAGTTTACAGCCCATCTGTCCAAAGCACTCTTTATCAAATGGCAAAGGCTGTCCTTGGGAGGTGTCCTTCTAGCCTCTGTCTTCTTTATTTATTTATTTTTTCACGTGGCAATATTTTGAGACTGATTCTTGATTTTTATGACAGGTTTCATGACATATCAATGGTCCGAGTAAAAATGCCAAATCTCCATTTCTTGCCGGTTAATTTAACAAACAGGGTTAAGGATGCCATAGTGAAGGTAGGACTCTTGTCTGATAATGTCTTCCAAAAGCAGAACCCAAAGTCATTTGAAAATGAGGAATCATTCGCTACATATATATATTTACACAAGTGGATTAATCAAAGATGATGAATATGTTGAATTTTTGCAGTTTGAAGATGATGTGTATTTACCGACAGACGAACCTCATGGATCAATTGAAGCAAGCTTGAGTCGTTTCTGGTCAAAGATGTAAAAGCTTCTGCAAGAAGTGATTTCTGTCCAAAACTCTTTCCTGCACATACTTTGGTTATTTTCAAGAATAATGAGCGCACATATATGTATCATCATTCATGCATTCACGTTGACGTTAAATTAAAGTTGTTACTGTTCTATTGCATTGTATTTGTAGACTTTTTGAGTAACTCAAAGTGCTGAACTTTAAAACTCACTACCTCAACTTCATGGCCGTGGCATAAGCTTTTCATTCCTTGTATTTTCGTCATGTGATATCCATTAAAACCAAGATCTTCTTCAATATTAGAAGTAAAATGTATTGACTCAATAATATCATGCTATTTTTTTTTTAATATTTTTTTGGCCGTGCATTGAACATTTGTAGAAACTGTATATATTTTAGCACATGAAATGATGGATATGATATCTATACTCTTGCCTTCCTAATGGTTTGCTTAATGTTAACAAGGGTTTTCTGGTGCAAAAATTATTAAAAGAAAGTGTAATCGGCATCCTGTATTCTAGTAAATTATAGGAACCTAATGTTTTATTTACTTTTGAATACTATATCTAATTTTTTTTCTTATTTTGAATAAATCATAAAATTGAATTCGAATAAATTTAAAATTTTAAAAAAAATGCATGCTAATATTACGTTGAACAACATTGAAAATAAAGGATAGAGATTGCATTTAAAATTTTCTTAGAACTATTCACTTCGTAATATTAAGAGTTCTCTCGGAATTACACCTCCTCGTTCAAATTTAAAGGCCTTGATCTAAATTTAAATGTAGCAAATGGATCGTGTCGGGTCAATTACGCCACGACTGGGCATGACCCAAATATTGTTCGAGTTTAATACGATAATATTGTGTGGATTGAGTCCAAAAATAAAGTTCACGTTTTGTGCTGGGCCTCAACATGCAAAGGACTGCGCCAATCACTGCCCACGGCCTAAGCACAACCCATATAACATCAAAAAATAAAATTTGTCACCTATTAATATCAATTTTTTATTACCTGACAACTAATATTAATTTTAAATAACAAACATAAATTATAAAATTATTACAGTAAAATATAATACAAAATTTAATTGTTCATTCAATTTGACTTGAATATAAATTACGTAAATTTTAAAACAAATCTAAAATATGATATAGCTCACATGAATCAGACTTTATGCATCATACTATGTTGCTTTTTGTAAAACGAGTCTGGTTGGACCCGATACGACTACTGTTTTGGTTTGAATAGGCTCAATTTTATGGGCTGTATAGACTCCACTTGGCCCATTTGCCATCAACAGCCCGAAGGAAGTCATATTATTTAAAATAAGCAAAAAGTTCGCTTACCATTCATAAAATTGGTGAAAATCTTAATTTAATAAATTTTTTATAAAAATAAACACAAATTTTTTCTATAAACAATAAATTTATTAAAATATTTTAAATTTATTTTAAAATTATAAAATAAAATTACTTTATTTAATTTCTATACTAATTACTTTACTAAAATAAATTTTAATAATAATTTTTAATTCATAATATATCTCTTTTAAAAATATATAAAATAAATTTATAATAATTAGATTATTTATTTTATTACTATAAAAAATTTATAATTCAAAAATAATTTTATACATTAAAATTTTATATTATAACTTAAATTTAAATTTATTATTATCATTAAATTATAAATTTTTAAAATAATTATAATTATTTAGATTTTTTTAAATAAAAAATTTATTTTATTTAACAATTACTTAAAAAATAATTTTTTAAAATTGTTAATTTTAGAATAATTTTATTTTATAACCATTTAAATTTATTTTTTAATAATTATTTAAAAATAATTTTAAATTCAAGTTATTATATAAATTTTTTTAATTATAAATTTTATAATAACAAAATAATTTTAATTATTATAAAATTTATTAAATATATATTCTCAAAAGAGTTATTTATTAAAAATTGAAAAATATATATTTAAATAATAATTAAAGTAGTATTCTTTTTTATTAAAATTTAATAATTTAAAAAAAATAAATTTAAGATATTTTAATAAATTTATATGTATAAAAAAATTTATATCATTATTTATAAATTTTTTATTAAATTAAAATTTTTATATCCCTTAAGAAAGAGGTACGAGACTTTTTCCTTTAAAATAAAATGAAAAATGTAAAACTTTTTTTAAATTAAATAATCTTTCCTAATTGCTCAGTTTTTAACATCTATTAATTTTATTTAAAATAAATTATAATTTAAAAGAATTCACTTCTTAAATTCGTTCACACAAAAACCCAACAAATTTCATCATATAAGCGGGTAACGACTGACGGGTATTATTTAATTAACGGATCATGAAGCTTCTCTCTGTTTCTCAACTCTGAAGTGTTGCAGCATTTCCTTCAATCTTGAAACCTCAGCTCCTGCTTAAACTTTCCAGTTTCTGGTACTCTTTTCTTTTTTTCCTTCTCTATTTCAACTTTTATCTCTCTCTCTCTCTTTTTTTCCAGTCACTCACTCATAACTTGTGTGCTACACATTTAAATTGATTTAACCGCAATCTCTCAATTCATTACCATGAAAGCTCATGAAAACCAACAACCCAGAAACATTAGGCAACCCAGTCACGTTCGCTCCTTTACCTCGAAGTTGAAATCTTTGATATTCTATTTATCACCAATTGTAATTCTCTTCCTAGCAATCTCTCTCAGTTTCACCAAATCAAACCACTTCAAAATCCACCTCCTGAAATTTTCACTAACGACAAATCCCACTTTTTTTCAATCGATTTTACGGTTTTTTCTCCAAACCCAGACACCAAATCCCATTTCTAAGCCATCATATTGCGTTTTATGGATGGCTCCTTTTCTTTCAGGTGGTGGGTATAGCTCAGAATCTTGGTCTTATATTTTAGCACTTAATGAACATGTGAAGAACCCTAGATTTAAAATGGCTATTGCACAACATGGTGATCTAGAATCTTTGCAATTTTGGGAGGGCTTGCCTCAACGTATGAGGAATTTGGCAGTTGAACTTCATAAGACAAATTGTAGAATTAATGAAACTATTGTTATTTGCCATAGTGAGCCTGGTGCTTGGTATCCACCATTGTTCAAAACCGTTCCTTGTCCTCCAACCGGTTATGGAAATTCTCTATCTGTAATTGGTAGAACTATGTTTGAGACTGACAGGGTGAGTCCTAACCATGTAGTGCGGTGTAATCGTATGGATTTCGTTTGGGTTCCTACTGATTTTCATGTGTCTACATTTGTACAAAGTGGGGTTGATCCAGCTAAAGTTGTGAAGATTGTTCAGCCTGTTGATGTTAATTTTTTTGATCCCCTTAAGTACAGGCCAATAGATCTTGCTGTGATAGGAGAACAGGTTTTAGGTGTGAGAAACCAGGATTTGAGTTCAAAGGAGTTTGTGTTCTTGAGTGTATTTAAGTGGGAGTATAGGAAAGGGTGGGATGTCTTGTTGAAAGCATACTTGGAAGAATTCTCAAATGCTGATAGGGTTGCTTTGTATTTGCTAACAAATCCATATCACTCGGATAGAGATTTTGGTAACAAGATTGTGAACTTTGTAGAGGGTTCCAATATAGAAAAACCGGTTGATGGTTGGGCTCCAATATATGTGATCGACACCCATGTTCCTCAAATTGATTTGCCACAAATGTATAAGGCAGCTGATGCATTTGTTCTTCCATCAAGAGGGGAAGGGTGGGGGAGGCCGCTTGTGGAAGCCATGGCAATGTCTTTACCGGTTATTGCAACAAATTGGTCTGGACCAATAGAATATTTGACAGAGGAGAACAGCTACCCATTGCCGGTAGATAGAATGAGTGAGGTAACAGAAGGGCCATTTGAAGGGCATTTTTGGGCTGAACCATCTGTTGATAAGCTGCGAGCTCTAATGAGGCAAGTGATGAGTAATGCGGAGGAAGCCAAGGCCAAAGGCAGGAAGGCAAGGGAAGACATGATACAGAGGTTTTCTCCTGAGAAAGTGGCAGGGATTGTTGCAGATCATATAAACAATATCATTGATAATAAAATTTGAGAGTTATATGTTGAAATTTTATTGTTTGTACTAATGGGTATTAAGCTCAAGATTTTATATGACTTGTATATAGTTTGGTAGAGATGCTAATTTGCTGATTAGAGGAGCCGATCCCAAGCTGCTTACTAACATGACTGTATTCTGTATGATAGAGCATTTTGTAAACTATTTTGTTCTTGATGATTTTGGACAACATGAATTATAGACTTCTAATCACTGACAAAGGGATTAGTTGAAGTATTCGATTATTTAATCTTAATTTCAAAGAAATTTGAGCATTCCGATGGCACTCTGTGCCAACTATTTTGTATTTGTTGAAGAAATTGCACCATTCCACTACTGTCAAAAGTTTAAAAAGTGCTTCCATGTTAGTACCGTTATCAAAGCTTCCTGTTAACAAAGGAAAGTGATTCTTTTAAGCAATTATTGCCTGCGATTTTGCAAATAATTGCTTATCATATCGAGATGAACCGAGAAAATTTTTAGCAATGTCTTCGTCCATCAGCTTTCTGGGAATTAGGGCTGCAGAGATCCATAACCAAAAGTCATTTTGGTAGAATTTTCTTGTGCTGATGTACTTCATCATATACTTAAAAAGTATACATAATTTGAAATCGATGTAATGTAAATTTTAATCAACAATTGGTTTAGCATCATTACTTGTCAAATATAAATGAGTGATCAAAAAATAGAAGTAAAAGTGGATGTTTACTTGAAATTATGCGCACAGACTTTGTGGAAAAAATAAAGGAACGGTTTATGATACCTGACTAAGAGCAGCTATTCCTTGTGCGTTAACAATCAATCATTACAAAAATGACAGTTATATTTCCAAGCAAAAGAGAGGATGTGCCAAAAATAGGTATAATCAGTTGCTAATAACTTTATTAGTATTAACTTCATTTCTTTTGTGAGTAACAAGAACATAGTATCATTACCAAGAAGATGATATGCCTGGGATATTCAATACATATGTTGAAATGTCACAATTCTGTGAATCAACTTATCACCGTGTTTAGCAGAACGACAAACAGCTCCAACATAGTATTATTGAAGATAAGGAGCAAAAACAGTAAAAACTTCCTTGTAAACAGGTTTCTTGAAATCCACAACCTGCAAATTATCATAGGCCACCAAAAGAATAAGACTACCAAAATACTAACTTATTTCATCTGAAGTAGTAAAGAATAGTAAGGTCTACTGACAAGCTCAATAATTTCATCTGGTGACATCCATGACCACTCGCCAAACTCAGGTTTCTCAGAACCATCACCCAGAAGATTCATTTCTTCCTCCTTGCCAGTGAACTTGAGGAGAAACCTGTAATTTGCAATATTATATAAAAATGAGTAAATAATGCAACCTCCAGTCCAGTGTGCAGAATCATCTGTGGATGTAGATTAGCATTTTCAGAAAATGAGAATGAGAAGTATTTGTATGAAAATACTTGTTGCTACTATCTAATACCACCCAATCCAGACTTAGCTGAAAACAAGTTACCCACCATTTTTGTGCTTGACCTTTCCAATCACGTCCCCATTTAATTTTAAGGTTTTCCCTGATTTGTGGAGGGAAGTCATACGTCAACCAATAAGGCACCTGTATTCATTTTTGAAATATTTAAGTTACCAATACAAAAACAGTCACCAGCTACTCCTATGTAACTTGAACCAAAAAAAAAAAAGAAAGGTTGACATAAATAACAATGGTGTTTGCCAAGAAGCGAGATAATTTACTTATAACTTTATTTCAATGACCCAATTTGATTTACCTACCAAGGTATCAAAACTTTACTATCAAAAAATTATGCATCAAAGAAGCACTAATTCAATTTCTTGAAAAGCAGCGAAAAGATTGAAGCCCACTTAAACATTCTGTTTTCTTTTTTCGTACTCCCTTGTGAACCAAACTCAATGTCGAAAATCTTCACTAAAAGGCCAATCAAACAGTAAGAGAGAGAGGGAGAGAGAAGTTGTAATTATGGGAAGAACAATATGTAAAAGGCCAAACCTCTGCAATAACTTCTGCTGAGCTAACCCCAGTTTCTTCTCTCAATTCCCTAATGGCTGCAGTTTTAGGATCCTCATTCTCATCAATACCACCCTGTTTAACAAGTTGTATGAAATGCTGTTGAATTCATAAAAAGAAGTAGATATTCCAAAAGGAAAATAAAGACAATAGCTACCAGCTTCACTTCAACTTCAATTATTACAAATTCAAGCTATGTCAGTATACATTAGTCAAAAGCATCATGATGCTGGTCTATGTGCATATAAATTCGTACGCATGTAAAGTTCTCCAAATAATAAACACAGAGAACTCAACTCTCTAGTCTATTATCATAAGAAAATTGTGATACCAAAAGTTGTAAAAGATGTTTAAGAAACTTATGTTAGTAACTACATTTCATACCACTAAACCTTCTCCAAACAATGGGAACAATACACCGCTCAAATTTATAAACTTCCGCTGAAAATGTTTTTCAGCATTGGATAAATCTACATTATCATGACAAAAATCCCCATACCTAACTTGAAATGGCATACTCGTGACTCAACTTTGCACGTAAAACCTATAACAATGAACAGGAACAGGCTACTGGAAGCCTAGATATATTGCAGTTGGACATTTGATATCTATTCTCATTGGTATTGCAGCATAATCCTACACAATTATACTTTCTCATCAAACAGTGTTGTCCAAGATAATGACGTGAAGCAAAAAAAATCTATTCTACATAGATTAGCAAAAATAAAAGTGCATTTCTTTTGATTATAATATAAAGATGTGAGCAGAATTCAAATATGCTCGGGCAAAAAAATTTAACAGTTCAGCTTAGAAGCACAAACAATACAGTTACACAGACTATCGAAATTCGATAGCTATAACAATTAACACGAGCTATTGTAACCTAAAATCTTGTACTTGTAATATTAAATGTTAACTTATATTGAAGTAATAGTAGTAAAAGGAATTCAGAAGTTGTAACTTGAAATCCGATGCTCAAAATGAAACCTAAAAAAACAACTTACCTGTGGCATTTGCCAAGAACCGGGTTTGTCCAACCTTGAAGCAGCAAAAATCTGGAAAACAAAATATAAATTTATGATCATAATTTACACGAAAACAAACACAGAACAGAGGAAGACTGTAAAAGATTAACCTTCTTCGAAGAATTGATGAGACAGATTCCGACATTTCTTCGGTAGCCTTCCGGAGGAGCGTCCATGGAGAATAATGACGATGGTGCCACTGACGAATGGGGAGGAAAGAAGATTTGACTCTGGTGAACGAGCGGCAGGTTCGTAAATTTGGAGTGTTTCGGAGGGTATTTTGGGAAAATGAAACTAGGCTTGGAGCGAATCAGAATAGATGAACGATGAAGTGGGGAATAGAGGGAGACTGACCGGGTTAAAGCCATCGCTTTTCTGCAGTTTTCATATTCTCTAGTAATGGAATGTTAAAAGCTCTCCTTAATTTACCAAAATAGCCCTAGTTTTTTTGGAGGAGAATTATTTCTATTGAGTTGGTTGAGCCCCGCCCAATTATGAAATTGTTTATTTATTTACTATACCTGGCCGAAACGGTAATTGCAACAAGAAGATTTATGTGAAACGCATTCGTAAGGAAAAAAAATTGATGAGATTTAATATCTCGTTGCTATTAATTAAATCACTTGTTAAATAAATTGGCATCAAAATAATTTATTGGGAATATGACCATTGCCCCCCTTAATTTTTGACCAATTAACTAAATCACCTCTTAATTTCAAAATATTATCCGTGACGTCCTGCCGTTTGGTTGACTCATGAAAATTTATTGAATTTACTAAAATACCCTCAATTTTTAACTTTATAAACAAAATAAGTCCTAATTTATAAAATGTAGGTTTCACTAGTAGTCATTTAAAAATAAAATATAAATTTTAAATAAAATAGTATTTTAATAATATTAAATTATATTTATTACAAATTGATATAAATAGCCCTCAAAAAATTAAAAAATCAAATTCTCAAAATATTTTTGTTTAAATTAATTAAATTAATTAAATTACTTATTTGCCTTCAAAATATTAATTTTTTCGTCAATCAACCAACGGTAGGACGTAACAGATAATTTTTTTAAACTAAGGGGTGATTTGGTTAATTGATCAAAAACACAGGAGGAAAATGGTCATATTCCCTAATTTATTAGAAGTACTACTAGCTAATATGTCTACTAACACAACTTCATGCCACAATATTATATCATTGGTTGTACGGGGTTTCTCAATTCAATAAGTAATAGAAATAGTTGTTAAAAGGATTCTTAGTTAAATAAATAAAATAAAAGTTAAAACTACATGAAAAATAAATCTACGTGAGATAAAAATAAAGATAAAGAAAAGATATATAACTATGATTATTTATAGTTTTTATCACACCAAAAAAAATATAAGATCACTTAGAATTTACGAACAGAAAAAAAATTAAGAAAAAAAATTTGTATGAATAAATTATTTTTTTATTTTTTTAACTCACTTAATAAGATTTTTTATTTTATTTTCTTGTAAAGAGCAATCAAGAACGTGTTTCTTGACATAATAGAAATTAAAGTTGAATTTAAGTCAATGTGATTTTTCTTATTTTGAGTTTTTTTATATAAAATATTAATATTTTTTTGTAATATTTTATTGAGCTAATTTTGACTGACTACTCAATTTTAAGTTATATCTCATTATAATACAATAAGTATTCTAACGCTACACTACAGTTTAAAAAGATAATAAATATATGTAAACGTCTGTTTAAAAAAATTTAACTGCGAGAGAACAAAATCATATTTTAAATAAACAAAAAGAAATAATTTCATATGATTATTTAACTTTAAATAATATACCATTATGATAAAATAAGTATTCGCATGTTATACTATAACTTATAAAGATGATAAATATCTCAACGAGATATGTCTATTTAAAAAAATTTAATAATAAAAAAGTAAAATTGTCTTTTCTATAAAATAAAAAAAAAATTATTTTTTTAAAGAGTTTAGAGATGCAAATTAAAAAATTTAGGAACAAAAATATTGTTATTTCAATTTAACCTAGACTTTAGTCTATTTTAAAGTCTATCCACTACCTCAGTTCAAAAATACTCTCTACCTCAGTTCAGAAACACTCTCATCTACTTTCTTTTCTCCGTGTATACAGAAGAAAAATCAAACTTTTTTTTCTTTCTTTGTTCTCTTTTATAAGGCATTCTCTCTCCCCCTCCCCTTTTCTCATTCTCTCGAGTCCCAAATCATCCACCACTTAACTCTTCACGTTCTTTTCAAAATTATCTCCGAATTTACTGCTAACTAATATCATTTCATTTACTTCTCTAGCCAAATCTTCTTTGCCACTATGAAATTATCGGCAACTAGCGATGTTCGTAGCATCAAGGGTAATTGCTCCTAATGGTGGGATTGCTAAAATCATAAAGGAGTTAAAAATTAGGATTTTAAATTCAATTAGAAAATTAGGGTTACAAATTTTAAGCTATTTCAAAATTTTAATTTTTTGGGAGATAATTTCATATAATTGTTCAACTTTTCTTGATATCTCATTGTGATACAACAATTATTATAACGTTACACTACAATCTATAAAGATGATAAATATCTCAACGAACTACATGACAAAATATATTAAGGGTATTTTGTAATTTTATAATACATGACAAGAGTAAGTGCATAATAGTTATTCCACTTTCATTGTTAAATTTTTTTATACTGACGTTACGAATCTGTAGCTTGTTGAGATATTTACCATCTTTTCAGACTGCAATATAGCGTAAGCATACTTGTTGTATCACAATAAAATATAGCCTAAAGTTGAGTAGCCAGCCGAAATTATCCCTATTTTATTTTATATTGTGTTTGTGGTGCACAATCATATTTTAATCATTGAAAGAGATGCACGTATTAATTTGATGGTTGTTCTCAACATATTTTACTGTCATATATTTTATATTTTTATGTAATTACAAAAATATATAATACATGTGACACAATATCAAAGTGATACAATATTTTGTAAATTAAGAATGTGTCACAACAGTTTTCATATATTAAACATTTTTTTTTATGTAGCTACTCATAAAAAAAAATTATTTTATAAACATCAACAATACTTAGTTATATCGTAAAGAGAATAAAAACGAAGGTATTGAGTGTCTAATAAATCGTACAAGGTTATTATTTACAAGTAAGTATTACTCAATTGCTTTTAAAATTTTATATATGCTAAATTATATTATCTTATAAATAAGCACGATTAAAAATAAATATATAAAAAATATTTTATATTTAAAAATAAAATATTATATAATTGAAAGCTTTTAAAAAATGCATAAAGAAGGTACATTACATTTAATTTTAGAGATTATTTAGATTATACTCTCTTTTAGAATAACCAAATAACCATGTATGTAGATGGGATTCAGCATGTTATACATCTTAATTTAGAACCCAAATTAGAATGGATTAGCATCAATTTATTTAAAAGATGGCAGTATTATTTAAAAGAAAATGAAAAGAAAAAATTTGTTTATATTAAATAAGTCTAAAATCCCTATTAAAATAATTGATATAAATAAATAATAATATCACTATTTGTGAAATTATAAAACCTTAGGGATCTAATTGTTATTAGCCATACATTCAAAATCGAAATTGAAAAAAGAAAGAATTCTAGAAAAATATAAAATGGTGGTCCCTTGGCCTTGAGAACACTATAATTTTTATTTAATAACACTCTCACTCTTTCTATACATGCAAATGGCGGTTACGGCTGCAACTCATATATAATCTCTAGTCCACGTAGCAGCATTGAGCTCTCCCTCTCTCTCTCTCTCCCTCTCTCTCTGGGTCAGTATATAATTCCTTTCTTCGCCACCTTCGTCCTTTATTTTCATGGTGGTGACAAAAAATGGCTGACTTCCCTCCGAATCCAGAGGACGGTGAGCTCTGGCTTCCCTCTTATATCATTCGCGAAATTAGTTCTACTGCTCCTCCTCCTCCTAAATCTGCTCCCAAAAGCAAAGTCGTTTTGCCTCGAAATAATCCCCCTCCTTCCAGATCAAGCTTTCAGGTCATTTTCTTTTTCTTTTTCTTTTTCTTTTTCATTTAGTTTTTGGATTAATACATCTTTATACATATATAATCTCGTTGATTTATTTATTTCATTTTACGAAATTGCAGATTTGCTTCGGTTCTTTTGGTGCAACCAATGTACCTGTAGCTAATAAACCTGCTCCCGAAATTTCCTTTCACAAGCCAATTACTCCATCCGCAACTCTGCAGGTATAACTAAAACAATCAGAATAGGGAAACATGTTTGCATTTTTTTTAAAGATAAATTTTCAATAATAAAAGCAATCAGAATGTTTTTAATATCATTTTGTAATATAAATGAAATAATTAAAACGAAACACGTTATATTTTCGATCGAAGTTGATCAAAATTTTACTCACCCTATTAGAAAGTAATAATTTTACTGGTATTATACATGGTCAGGGTTTCGAGGGAAGAAAATCAAAGGCAGTGATTGAAAAGTATGGAGGAACAGGGACAGGAGTATTTATTCCTCGTTCACTGCATATTGTTGGTGGTAAGAAATTACCTGAAGAACTGAGTGGAGGAACGGGTGTTTTCCTTAATCACCAAGTAGCAATTACTTGTCAGCAGAGGAAGAAAACCAGTAAGTCTAACTCCAATTTTTGCATCCCCAACAATTATATATGAGTTGTTTTTTATTACTTTTTTAATTATAATTTCACATCTATATCTGACTTTTACCTCCCTATTCTGAGTTAATTTCACTAATGATTCCTTTGTTGTGGTGTTGAATAAAATTACCCAACTTTGTTTCTTATTTTGTAGGGTTTGCATTTATAATACATATATATGTACGTACATTCGTCACATGCACCTATTTCATGCAATGAATCACTTTCTTCTTGTCATTTGCAAATATGAAAAGATTCATATAAATATGTTTGTCTTAAAATGATTAGAATATATCATATACTATCTAAATCATAATCTATCTAAAGTAACATATGGTATATATCTAGCTAGTCTCATCTCAAAAATTAAATAAAATAGTACTGCTATATATATTTACGAAGTTAAGACACGTGCATAAATTTATTTTTTAGTTAATGTGGTAATTAATTTAGTATTATTATAAAATATAATTAATCATTATACATTACGGCCTATAATAAGTTAAATAGTTAATATTCAAAGTCACATACTCTTGAAAACTAATAAAATAGTACTATATATTAAATACTTATGAAGTCAAGACAAAAAGGTTTGTTTCTCAGTTAATTAATGCGGCAATTAATTTAACATTATTATAGAGTACAATCTATCATGTCATCACAAGAGTATATATCGTGGTACATATATAATAAGGTATTTAATAGTTAATAATCTAATATTTATGAAGTTGAGACACAAGGTTGTTTCTCAGTTAAATTTCTGTAATTAATTAAGTATTATTATTATAAAATATAATGTACTATGTCATCATAAAGAGAGAGTATATGTGTGTGTATATATATAGTGGTCGCTAATAGGGTAAATAGTTAATAATTTAATATATAAATTCAAAAAACTATTATTTCGATAGTTATGAAGTTGAGTCACAAGTTTATTTTTTCTCCATTAATTAATATCATAATTAATTAAGTAGTATTATAAAAAATAAAATAGTCAATCAAAGGACAACAATTAATAATCTAATATATGATGAAGTTTTTCGTGTTGAAAATAAATACAATAATACTGCTACATTTATGAAGTTAGACAAGTTTGTTCCTCAGTTGATATAGTAATTAATCAAGCAATACTATTATGAAATACAATGTACTACGTACTATAGAGAATATATAGATAGTTAATAATCTAATATATAAAGTCTCATCTTGAAAATAAATACGATAATAATGCAATATTTATGAAGTTGGACACAAGTGTGTTTCTCAATTAATGTTGTAATTAATTGAGTATTATTATGAAGTATAATGTATTACGTCACCTTAGAAAATATATAATAAGGTAGATAGTTAATAATCTAATATATAAAGTCTCGTTTTGAAAGTAAATATACTAGTGCTGCACTATTTATTAAGTTTGATATAAGTTTATTTCTCAGTTGTTGTCCTAATTAATTAAAAATTATTATGAAGTATAATGTATTACATTATTATAGACGATGTATAATAAAGTAAATAGTTAATTATATAATATATGAAATCTCATCTTGAACATATATACGTAAAATACTACTGCTGTAGTTGCATTTTTTTGGGCATATATATATACACGTTAATCTTGATTATTATCATTGTTTTTTTGGGTATTTTTGATATATAGATGGAAAGGAAGAGGAAGCATTGGAAAGCAGTAATAAGCAGAAACGTTGCAGCATTATGAAAGAGCAAGAGACTTATCAATATGCATCTGGGATTTGCTTGCCTAAGGATTGGACTTACTGATCTGCTCCTCTCTTGTTGTCTATAATAAATTCTCCATTGGATTTAGATTTAGGGGAATCAAATAAAAATTTAATAATACTAATTAAAGCCATTTTTAACATTGCATTTATATTTAATTATTTATAATCATTGTAAATAGTGAATTAATTGATTCTCATCTATTAATAAATTAAATTTTAGTAAGAATGGTGTAGGAAATAAAATGTATTTGAAAGGACATTATTTTCTTGAATTTTATTAAATGTTAGATGTTCTATTTATAATCTTCATAAGCATTATCATGAGTATTTAATATTTATAAGCTTTTTCTAGCTAATTAAATATTAAATTATTTAATTACCAATTGGGCTTAAGAAATCTAATTAAATTCTTTTTGATCAACAACATATAATTACAATGGAAACACTGATAAATTATACATATGAATCTTTAATCATTTTACATTATTAGAAACGCAAAAGTGGGTTCATCATCATGATTTGGATGATAATATTATTCCCTAGAGAGAAATCTAGGTCCGATCTGTAAATAGTGTGTTTTTAAATTAAATGATGTGTAGATAATAATTAGAAATAAACAATATTTAGTGATCTTAAATATTAATGATCATAAAAAATTATAAAATATATTAAAAATCAATGTGTTAAGTTATTACTTGATCTAAAATCAATATACAAAAAGTGTAACAAAAATGGTTTAGTCGGATTTTTGTAAAATTTATGTATAATTTTTAACTAATTAATAGAATAAATTTTGTGTACTAGAATCACGAGTACTGTTTAATAAAACCATTTTATATATATTAAACTTTTTATTTTGTTTATCTAATTATTAATATCATAAATTAATTTGAAAATTAATGTATAAATTATAAGATTTTACTAAATAAATATACAGATAAAATTACAATATAAATATATAAGAAAACATAACATTTATATAATAAAATATTTATATACGAGAATTTACAAGTCTAATATTACAGAAAATTAATATTAGAAAAATAAGTAAATCTATTTTTTTTTCATTATTCTTTAGATCTCACCCAAAAAAGAAGAGAAATAAAAACAATTAATTATGAAATTAAAAACAGAAAACGAAAGATTTGACCCAGGGAAGACAAAATAGGGAGTGCTAACTGCTGCTACCTCTAAGAAAGTGGAAGGCTGTCAAAGCGAAGACAGTATATATGTATGTATGTATGTATGTCTGCTGAATATTCAATCATTGTCAAACTGGCAACATTTTCATCACCTAATTTTTTTTCAAATAAACTAATAATATTTTCTCCCTCTCCTTCTCTTTCTCTGCAAGTCTCTCTTCTGAGTTGTGTGTGTAGAGAACGAAGAAGATAGATGGTTGTGGTGGGAGTTACGGGCATGGAATCGCTTTCTCTAAGCGAGAAAGCAGCAAAAATGAGAGAGTCGCTGCAAAAGAGCCAAACAATTACGGACAACGTTGTCACAATTCTTGGCTCCTTTGACCATCGTCTCTCCGCTCTCGAGACCGCCATGCGCCCTACTCAGGTACCCTTTCGTTTTCTTCTGATTATTTTCTGTTTGGTTGCTCAGAAAGCACGATATTGTCAAAGAAATCTGAATATTTAGCTTTGAAGTTTCCATTATTACTGACCCAGAAAGCAAAAATGGCTAGCTTATCTAGTTGAGTCGACTTTTGGATACAGATAGTTGCAGTGAGATCAGATCAGCCACATTTGGCTGATTGATTCACTTTCTTGATCGGCTAGAATAATTCTTGTGGTTTACTGCTTTTATTGGGCTTTGATCACAGATTAGAACGCATGCTATTAGAAAGGCTCATGAGAATATTGATCGGACTTTGAAGGCTGCAGAGGTTGTTTTGGCCCAATTTGATCTTTCTCGTCAGGTTGGTTTCAAATGTTTCTGCTAGTTTCTTTTTTATTAAGTTTCTTATTAGATCGCTTAAAATTCTTTCTAATTTTAATTTGTTTGTTCTGCTATATGTTGGTTATAATCAATTTAGGCTTTTAGGGAGAAATTGAAGCCAACTTCCCCAAATTTTTTTGGTCTTCTTGATTTTGCAACATTAGGCCTTCTACCAAGGCCGCTGTGATGTGGTTTGTTTGTAATTGCAGTGTAGAATACTGTGGTCTTCGATATCTAACTGCTTTCACTTACTTTCTAGCGTACATAACATTTTACTTTTCAATCGATCTCTTTAGAATTCTGCAGAGATAGTATATACCAGAATCATGCTGTCACCTCTTCATGAGCGTCTTTGTGGAACAAGTTGGAAAGTTCATTCCATCAGTTAATTTCAACCTTTGCTTTTGCTCATCTTATGATAACAATAGATTGCCTAGAAAAAAATTATTGACAACGGTTAAAAACTGGAAAAACTGCTTCACTAGCTTGCCCTTCTGCACTCTGCAGTATATTTAACAGATTGGTTGAAATGGTTTTCCTTTTAAATGTGCTGGAGCTAGTATGGCTTGTTAGGCTAGAGCATGGTATGTACATATTCGACAGATAAACTTAATACATCATACCACAAATAGTCTTGACAAAACTCAATTTTCTGGTTTTTGCTATTGTAACATCTGCTTTCCCCAATCCCTGCCACTGCTTCACCAGCTAAGGCAAAGTTGACTTCAACATAGCTCCCTAGAGCTCTTTACCACTGTCACTAAGTGGCTATAAAAGAAGCAATATGCTTTTATTTTGGTGCAAAGAAATGGAAGTCTAATATGTGAATACAAGTGAGGCAGTGGTGTCTTTATGAGTGCATGTTTTTCCAAGTCCACATCTTCAAGGTATAGCCAACTTTTACTGGTTTTAGTTTTTCTAATACTTTTATGCACGTCTCTTATATAGCTGCTAAATAATTTGTTGTTCCTATATGTAGGCAGAGGCTAAAATACTTAGGGGGCCGCATGAGGACCTGGAAAGTTATCTAGAAGCAATTGATCAACTAAGAAGCAACATTAGTTTTTTTAGCAGCAAGAAGGGCTTTAAAAATAGTGAAGGGGTTATCAACCATGCCAATAATTTACTTGTTAAAGCTATTGCAAAGCTAGAAGACGAGTTTAGGCAGCTATTAGCCTCATACAGGTTTGTATTTTCAATTTTGTTGATGCTTTCTCTGTTATGTATCCTGTTCTTCTGATAATGTGGACTAATTGTTTTTCTCTTATAACAATCCAATGCTTCTGTGATCTTAAGCCTTAAGTTTACAAATAAGCTCAACCCTTTTACGAAAGCTCCTGCCATAACTTTTTTGGCTAGCATGTTATGCCAGGATATTTTCTTGGTAGTTACCAGGCTACTGTATCATGTCCAAACCTTCTGGAATTTTTGTCTTGCAAGGATCAGAACTCCATATATGCATAGGAAGCATAAAATGTGCCGGACAATTGTTTAATCGTATGCTTCAAAATGAAATTTGATTAAAATTTTGTTACATTTGCCAAAGCCTTTTAATTCAGTATTGTGTTCCTTGTGTGCATTCAGTATACCTTATAACCAATAAAACTTTCTCTGCTTCTTTGATCAGTTTCTAAAGTTGTTTTTTCTTTCTTTCTTTTTTCTCTCTCTTGCAGAGAGCATCAATTTGTTTACTTTATTTGCATTCCATGAGCATTATGCTTTCTTATCCATTGTCTCAGCCAAATGATCTTGGGATGGGATATTTTGTGTTCTATAGAACTGTTGATGCAATTTGTTCAGCTGTGCAAGCTTCATTGATTATTCTCTCCTATTTTTACCCTACCATTTGGTTTTTAAAATTTCAGCAAACCGTTGGAGCCTGAACGTCTTTTTGAATGCCTCCCAAATTCAATGCGACCCTCGTCAGGATCACCTGGACACCATGAGTCTAGTCACAAGAGCCCTAATCATTCAGAACATCAAAACAGTGAATTAGAAACTGCTGTTTTGACACCTCCCACTCTTATACCACCAAGGATTATGCCTCTACTTCATGATTTAGCCCAGCAAATGGTTCAAGCCGGCCACCAGCAGCAGTTACTTAGAATTTACAGGTAAGAAGCTCTATCTTTGCTCCATAGATATTCAATCTGACGTGTTAGCATCTGTAGTCACTGAATCATCTTATCTTCTGCGGACAAATCATTCTGGAACGTGTGTGTTTGCTTGATATTGGCTACTTTAAAAGCTGTTCTTTGCATAATTACTCGTAGAACTAAATTAATTGCTGCGTTATGGAAATTCTCCTTTCTCATTCTGTTTATATGTCAATACAGTTACTGTCTGTATTTCAGCCCTTTCTTTTTTGTCAGTTTTAATTGACTTACTATCTTTCTTTTTCCTAATTATTAATTGACTAACACTAATTTCTCACTGCTTGAACATATAAAATAATGCCAGGTTTCTGCTAAATGGTACTAATTCTCTGTATCTGTTCCGCTGTTTGCAGTTACTGGTATCCTTGTGTAGATGTCGTGATAAGAATTTGTGAACTTCATGGACAAACTGACTTAATAGCAATGTAGTGTATATTCAAAAAAAAAAAAAAATGTGGTGTCATGATGGAAAATGTTATCTGTGAATTACTTAATCCATTTTCAATCTTTAATTGATCAGACCAAAGTTCAAATCCAAAAAACATTTTTGATGCTAACCAGCTACTCGTATCTCATTATTGATAGCTCCTATGTTAGACAAGGTGGAACTGGATTCATGGTTAGAAAAGACATGTCTTGTTTGGAAGCCTATGGCTAAAGTCATGGATCTTCAATGATAAAGAAGCCTTCTTGGGCTAGCCTGAAAGTGTCCTTAGTAGTTCTCAGGTCTTTATTTGTTTTTGGTCCTGATTTTATTACTTCTATTAGCGTCAAGAGATTTTGGCAAATTTACAGTTCACACTGAATGTTATGTTGACTAGAAGTTACAGAATTCAATTTGGCCTTTTGCATTTGGATTATTTAGAGCAGCAATGCAACTTAAGGGAAATTAACTTGCCCAAAAATTATAAAAGATCTCTGTTAGCGAACTTTATTGTTGTTTTGCTTTGTTGTTATACTACTTCACATGTATGCATTTAAATCCATACATGGACATGTATATTTTTAACAAGTCCATCACTCTTTTTTTTTTTTTTTTCCTTTCTTTCTTTCAGGGACACGCGTTCTTCAGTTTTAGAAGAAAGCCTCCGCAAATTGGGAGTTGAAAAACTTAGCAAAGATGATGTTCAAAAAATGCAATGGGAGGTGTTGGAGGCAAAGATTGGAAATTGGATTCATTTCATGCGTATTGCTGTAAGAACATTGAATATACACAAATATTTTTATGTCTTGTATGCCAATTAACTATTATGTTTGGACAGGTCAAATTGCTTTTTGCTGGAGAACGTAAAGTCTGCGATCAAATGTTTGAAGGCTTTGATTCTCTCAGTGATCAGTGTTTTGCCGATGTTACCGCTAGTAGTGTTACAGTGCTACTTAGTTTTGGAGAGGCAATTGCCAAAAGCAAGAGATCGCCTGAAAAGCTATTTGTACTTTTAGACATGTATGAGATAATGCGCGAGCTTCACTCAGAGGTATGAGTATGACTAATCCTTTGCATTTATATTTGATGCAACAGTTTAAAATCTAATTGATAAACGGGCTTCTGTGAATAGGGGTAATTTAGATATCGTAGTTTTATCAAGTTTGATAGAAGTCTGAAATGTTGTGCTTTCTTCTGCACTTAGTCCATTTATGTATTTTAATAATGGATAAAGTGAGGCGTCATAGGACTAGGTTATCGATGAATGCTTTGCATGAATTTCTGGTCTGTCATGGAACCTGCATACATTAGATAAAATCTTAGAATGGGAATAGTAATCTGATCCTATTTGAGTGTACCAAATGTTGACTATAATCCTGTTTGATTTTTCACTTTTTTTTTCAATAAAAGAGTGCTGATTTCAATTTGGCACGTTACTTGCAATGTGCACTGGCATTCCTGTCAGGGAAGGAGCCACTTCAGGCTCACTTGGGACTCAAGCCCCATGTCAAAGTAATTTTTTCTCTGAATTGGTTGAGAGGGGCTGATTGAGTTGAGGCCCTATTTCATAGCCTTATTCAAGGACAAAAAGTTATGTATAACCAGAAAAATGTCCCTTAAGGATTCTAAAATTACATAAAATAAACGTTAAGCAATCAATACTTTATACATTGCCTCTCTTAGTTACCTTTTTCTATTATTATATTTAAATGGTTTATTTCAAGTTTATATATTTGTTTAGTCTATTAAAATTCTTTTATTTTATATACTATTGTTATAATTAGAAGTAGCCTCCTATGAACAAACTTTCTGGCTCCGTCCCTGATTTATGTAATTAATTCCAAAACCCCGTAATATATCAGAAGGATCAATTCTCAGATGAATGAAGAGGAAGGATATGGAGGAATATATTAGGCACTATCATTTGGACAGGAATTATAATTAAGAAGCATGTGTGTGTGTGCGTTCATTGAAAAGTTTGTTCCATGTTTCACATGATATATTATACTCTACTTTAACAATCCAAAAATACCCACCCCATCATACTTTATTTTTGTTCCCATTTTATGTACAATATCAATTTGTGGTCCAGGTAACACAAGAATCATATTGATTATGGAAGCTCTGTTTGTTGTACAGAAATGATATTATGGATGTTAAATGGAGCAACAGTTGAGCTTTTGTACATATACTCCTTTACTTTGAAAATTTCAGTTTATCTTTTGCAAGTGATATCGATGATGAATGTGGTCATATTAGTATTGCTTTTTTGAGCTTAATAATTGTGTGCTAAAGTATCTATCTTCCTGGTGAGTTCTAATAATCAAAATGTTTATGTATTACTACCTTTAGGTTTTCTGTCATTTTGTTCACACAATGTTGTTTTCAGTTCTTTTATCGGAACCACATTGATCATGCATTTTGAATGTGGTTATTAGAAATTTTATTTATGTTATTCTAATTACATGTTCAATATGGGTTAGAGATGTACTGTTGGTTCTAAGATACCGATAATGTTATAATTAAAAGTTGTAAGATATACAAGTTATTGCTCATTTCACCTAGAATTTCTCCCTAGTTGGCTTGGTTAATGCCTAAGGTACCATCAAGTTCATATCTTCCTAGCTATATGTTCTTGGAAAAATGGAAGTCGTAGAATGTTGCTCTGCAATAAACTTGAATGTTATTCTTTTGCCAGATAGAGACAGTTTTCAAAGGTAAAGCTTGCACTGAAATTAGAGAATCTGCATTGGGCCTGACAAAAGGGCTTGCCCAGACAGCGCAAGAGACCTTTGGTGATTTCGAAGAAGCAGTTGAAAAGGATGCAACAAAAACAGCTGTGTTGGATGGAACTGTACATCCACTGACAAGCTATGTGATTAACTATGTGAAATTTTTGTTTGAGTAAGTGCATTTTTACATGATTTTTAGTCCTTTAGCTTCATTTGGAGCAGTACCTTTCAGTGATTGAGCTATGAACTTCTTATTGATCTGCCAAGGTATTCTGTTTTCTTTTGTTATTTCAATGAGTTTTCTCTTCATGGTATATGGAATATGTCACTCATTTTCTGTTGGAAAAGTATGCATAGCTAATCTTATGTAATTCTGACATGTACTCTGCAGCCTGGGATATCAATGTTTTATTTTATGTCAGTCGATATAATTTTGGCTTTGAACATTCATTCAATTATATTAATTTTCATTATTTATGAGATTTCTCTTTTGACCTGGACAAAATTTTACGTTGGAAGCTATTTTTTTCAATGTTGTAGCTTTTTCCTTTTTAACATTTGTTAGAAGTTGACCTGACACTTCTGCGTAAACTATAACAGCTATCAATCCACTTTGAAGCAACTCTTCCAAGAGTTTGAAAATGGAGAATCAAATTCACAGCTAGCTTCTGTGACAATGCGAATAATGCAGGCTCTTCAAACCAATTTGGATGGGAAATCTAAGCAGTATAAAGATCCTGCTTTGACGCACTTATTCCTTATGAACAATATTCACTACATGGTCAGATCTGTACGCAGGTTTGTCAAGTTACCTCATTGTTTTGGACCATTTTAGCTTTAAAAAGTTTGTGTTGCCTGCAGTAGTGCTGCTTCTTAGTAAGTTAACATTCTGTTTTCAGGTCTGAAGCCAAAGATTTGTTAGGAGATGATTGGGTACAAAGACACAGAAGGACCGTGCAGCAGCATGCAAATCAATACAAAAGAAATGCCTGGGCAAAGGTATATCTCTATTCTTCCAGTTGAATGATTTCTTAATGTAGGAAAAGCTTGGAGGAATTCTGTCTTTGTACCTTTGGCTGGCAAGAGTGCTAAAGAATTTGGGATTTATTTGTTCTTAGACTTTAGTTAGGATGTCAATACCTGCGGATTGTTATTATGTTTACTCGTAGTTGTGGGTTAAAAAACAGTTTTGTTGTCAAAACTTTGAGCAAAATATTGTTGATGGTCCGTGTTCATTTTAGCAGAAATGATAAGAAGCAAGTCTTTTAGGTGTTCATTTTCTTTGGCTAGATGGTACCTGGACCAAAAAAAGAAAAAAGCAAAAACCTACCATGTCTATAATTGATTCTTTTGTCCTGAAAACTGATATTTTATTATTGATTAATTGGCTCTATTTTCCTTTGTAAGATTCTACAATTTCTATCAATTCAAGGCTTGACATCATCTGGGGGTGGTAGTTCTGTGGCTGGTGATGGAGGAAATTCTAGTGGAGTTTCAAGAGCATTGGTTAAAGACAGGTTAATACTTGCATCCTTCCTCAAAAATACCTTTTTCTTCTGATTTTAAAACCTGTTGTTCATCCATCTATTACACCTTTCACGATCAAGAAGTGCATCATGCTATCAGGTTCAAGATGTTTAATGTCCAATTCGAGGAGCTTCATCAAAAACAATCTCAGTGGACCGTTCCTGACACAGAGTTGCGGGAGTCTCTAAGGCTTGCAGTTGCTGAAGTCTTGTTGCCTGCCTACCGGTCTTTTGTAAAACGTTTTGGGTATGTTATCTTTTCGCACAAACAAACTGATTTTCTTGTTACTCAATCGTCAAAATTGAATGCAAACACATGCTTCCATCAAGCATGCTGAATTTCAAAATGATGAGATCTAGAGCTTTCCTTGATGCAGTATTGTTACTTTATAGTCTTATATCGGGGTCTTTGATGTGTTCCAGGCCTTTGGTTGAGAATGGGAAGAACCCGCAGAAGTACATTAGATACTCGGCAGAGGACCTTGAGCGGATGCTGGGTGAATTTTTCGAGGGAAAGACTTTGAATGAACCCAAGCGATAGATTTGATCTCATCTTTCACTTTTTGATGATGAAAAAAACAGATTGGTGTTATCTCAGTGGTGGCAGCGACTTGCAATGCAATGGAAAACAAAAGAAAGAAATCAGACGATAAGTGTATGTATGCATTATGCTGAACGAAAAATAAGTCTCATCCTTGCTTGTTCGGAGAATTTCAAACAAGTTGTATTACCTACGGTGTGTGTTGATACCAAAATTTGTTATTTCGATATCACACAGCAAAATTTCTTGAATCAATTTGCTAAAAGTAAGTAATACTCTTATTATTTTATTTTTAGAAAATTATCAATAAATTTACATGAAAAAAAGTGTCACATATATATAAGCTTTGTTTTCCTAGTTCAAATAGTATTAGGAATTCTATCCGAATTTGAGGTGTATCTAGTAGAATTTTAATTTGCTTTAAATTAGGATTATTAAATTCAATTTTCTCTTTTTGTAAGGATTCTAATTCGCCATTTTTTTAATACCCTACAGTAGTTTTTTTTTTAACGCCGCCCCTTTTTATTTAGCATGACACTATAATTTTTCTAACATAAAACTCCACTATTTTTTCTTCCTCTCGTACTTTCTAATCTTTTTTTTTAAATTATTGACAGCACCTAGTGCTCCGTGATGCATGCATATAATATTCATATACAAATGATATAATATTCACTTAATGTTCAATAATACATATAATATTTATATATTGCTCTATAATACATATAATATTTGTATGCAATGATATAATATATATTCACCTGATTAATGCTCTATGATGTATTCATATAGTATTCATGTGCTTCCATGCAGTGAAAATGACAAACGAAAGTATGGAGGAAGCATATGTAATTGAAAGGTGGAACCATGTCAACTTGATGGTTGTCTTCGACATCTAATAATGCCTGAGACCTCGCAATGAATTGAAAAGTGTTGATAAAGAATATGAATTAGGTGAATCGTTTTGAGCAGACTATTCTTGTTGGGCAACAACTGCAGTGACTGGCTAGTTTGGGGCAGCAGCAGTAGGGATGGATGGGATCGATTTGTTTGATCCGTTTTTGGAATATAGTTCTTCACTTCCTACGAATATTTTACTGCGTTGCGAGCTTTCTACATGTTTTTTTTTTTTCACATCACACATGCCTCCTTTTTTACACCATCCCAATTTCTCATGCTTCCTTTTCTTTGTTATGCCATCGCAACTTCTTCTGACGCTATTTTTCGCTTCTTCTTGCTTTTTCGTTGCTCACTATAAGAATTTTAATTCGTCTCAAATTAGGATTACTAAATTCAATTTTCTCTTCCTGCAAAAATTCTAATAAATAACTGACTCACTCTTATGATACCCAATCAAAATCACTTTTAAATTAAATAAAATAAGATACATTATGACTGACCAAATATTAAGCCTGTTAATACAAAACCCATTAATTTTGTAGGTCTGAGACTATCTTCCAAATCAGTGTGCTTAGATGAGTTTACTTATTCTTGCTAGAATGTAAATCATGGTAGAGCTTTTACATTTTCATGTAAATTTTTTAATTGATTTTGTTTGTATGAATATTTTCTTATTTCTTTTTAACAACATATAGTTTTCTTTTTTTTTTAATGTTTTCACTAGCAACGTGTGTTATTGGCTGTTTCAGAATGATTGGTTTAATTAGTTAATTGTTTTTTTTGTGTACACACTACAAGAGACTTGCGGGTAGCCATCCTGTTTTTTTTTTTATTGTAATAAATTATTTCTTTGAAAAAAATCTCATCCCGTAATACCTTACAAAATTTTTAAGAATGCCAAATAAATTATTATTGTTATTTATTTATTATTAACAAATATATTATTATGCCAAATAAATTATTATTGTTATTTATTTATTATTAACAAATATCATTATTATTATTTAAAAAGCCAAACTCAACGGGGTTCGTACTAATGCCGCCTCTAAATGGTCAGACCCTGTATCCAAACAGCCACTAAGAAACCAAACATTCAACAAGCGGCTACGCTCTGATACAGCAAATGGACAAGGAATTGCCAAGTGTAATGCCATGAAGCCATGCGTATACTCCTTTCCCTCCCGACACCTTCCGCTTGCTTCAAGTTTTCATCATTTGATTCAGTCCTGTTTGTTTATCGAGAAAATCCAAGAATCTTCTTTCATGGAGACAATGAATCATTCAAAAGGTTTGCATGTTCCTGATTGATTTGGTGTTGATTACTTAACGTTTCTCTTATTCTTACAAAAAAAAAAATTTGTGCTTTGGTTGAAGATAAAGAAGAGAAAACGGATCAGATAAGAGAACGTTACGGCAAAGAAGCTTGCGAGTCTGTTTCCTTGAAGCGTATTTCTGATGATATTATGCCTCACATTCTTAACCTGTGAGTTCTTTTTCTCAAAATCCACACATACAGCACACTTGTATACGTGCCACCTAACTTTGTGGCGCTACGTGACCGTATCATTTACCAAATCTGAGCTATGCGTTATTGTATGCTAAATTTAATGGCGTTAGTTCGAAGAATGTTTCTGCTTATATCTTGTATTAGATTTTTGATAAAAAATTTCGGACAGAAGAAGAAACAGTGTTTTTTTTTTTGGTGAAGAATTAGGGAAATAATTTCAAAAAATGTTTGTTAGTGAAAATTATGTCTTAAGTTGTAGTAGTTGCTAAGCCATAGATCCATTTCTAGCAGGGATGATGATGATGATGTGATGCTTCAATTTTTGTTGAAGGCTCGGAGGAATCACTTTAGCTATTCTAATTTGGACACCAAGTTGTTTTAGTTATTCTTAGAAAATTAACGTTTTCCTGTAAGAAAGTGAGGAACTGTTAATTTTCAGCACCTTCATCTGTAAGCATGTGTGGCATGTACCTCACCGTGGCTAGTATGGCTGTGTCCACACTCCACAGCTTGTATGGATCTAAACACACTCAGAAAACTACTCTTCACACTCACTTTTTAGTGGAATTATTATTGATAAACACCGTTTTCTATAAGAATTATGTATAATAACAAAATACGTTAAATAAGTAAGACAAAAATACTGTTCAAATCCTCCAAGATATGCCTACATTTCATACTCATCTGGTTCTCTTCTTTCTTTAGGATTTGTTGTGCAAAATGCATTCTTTGGTTAGTCACTGTGATTACAGTTTTTATTTTCTGAGCAATTATTCCGTAAATAAAATTGGTATGACCAGTAAAATTATTGAAAGAACTAATTTTTTTGTTTTCAAATATTGTATATCGGAATGCTCACTAAAGATTATTGCAGTAGAATCTTCAATATGAGAATTTTTTTTCCCAAAGATTATATGGTTAAACAAGTAATGTTGTGAAATTAAAATTAGGGAATGCCCAACATTGCAGAAGTTTTCGGAAGCATAGTAATCATAGTAGTTTTTCTCATTAACTGAAATCAATATCTTATAATTGCCGATTAGAAGATGTCTTTGTGTACATTGTTAATTCTTAGATATAAGTTATTGTGTAAAAACTAATTGTAATGGTCCTTTTATTGCTTTATTACTAGTTAGACAATTTCATGGTAGCATGTAATTTTTTTCTGAATAAACATTTAAAGAATTTTAGAGTGCCATGTTGGATGATTACATTTGATGCTGGAAACCTGTAAATTGGTTATGTCAATTTTCATCACTGTTTTTGTTTTATATGTTCAGATATGGATCTTGTGCTACAGCTCATGATTTTGAAATCTATGCTCCGCTTGCATCCTTTGAGGACCCACTCATGTGTGCACACGGGTATGTATTGGAAGTAAGATTTTTGTATTGAAGTTCAATCTTGTTGGTATCTAGATCAAAATTGCAATTCAGCTTTTAATGAAGTATGTGCATGACATGAAATATTAAAAAAAAAGGTCTTATGAGAATTCTATTATTGAATATTCAGGATGAAGCAGATCAAATCAGCATTCTATTCACTTCCCAAGGTAATTATTTTGTTTCTTATCACAAATTCAACTGCATGGTGCCATCATTTTAAACTTAGTGTGGTAATAAAATCTTTGGAACAATTCCGAATGATCTCTCTGTACATTATCTTAAAAAAAGGGCATAAAAAAGATAAGAAACTGTGCTAAAATATATTAATCAAGTTTGCAATGTGCTATTGGTTTATTTGTTTCTATTAATGTTAGAAGTATGGAAACTTGATCGTCTTCATACTTATTTCTACATTTAGATGCAATGTGATTTAAATTTCTATGTTTTTTTCCTTAAAAAAAATTTCTAGGTCAGTTACTATCTGCTGATTAGAAGCATACACAATGTGTTGAAAGATATATTTTTGTATGGTGACAATTAAGTTGCTTAGAATAATGTTTGGGATGCCCAAAGTAGCTTTCAGAACGCACTCGAAAGAAATTTGCGTTGCTTTCATGTCTGCATCATAGTTAGCATCTAGCATTACATACACTATGAAATCAATATATTGCACAAGCCCGTCTTTTACATGAGGCAAATCTACATAAATGCTACAAGTTCTTACTGGATTGGAATGGTTAGAGAATTTCTTTTTCAGCAATCAACATCCTTTCTTGTTTTTTTTTTCTTCTAAAGGTTTTAATGTCTACAGTATGAAGTCTGAATGCTCCATAAATATATATATTATGCAGTATGAAAGCTGTAAAAATATATAATAATTATCTTTCTTTCAACGTAATTTATTCAAATCATAAGAATGGCCCAATGTTACTGAAGATCATGTTCCTTGTAAATGTTTCAATGACTTTGCAAATTAATGTGACAAGAATCTTTTTTTCCTTTTCTTTCTATTTCACTTTCAGGTTTTTAGTGAGTCGAAAATTATTGAATACAGTGTCGAAGAACACATTATTTCAGCACGGAGGCGAGAGGTTTGAAACGTTATTTTCAGTTCTCTTCACCCACCTTTTGCTTTTCTGCCTGGTCCTTTACACAGAGATTTGTAATTACTATGTAATAAATACAGATAACAATTGATAACAAACAACACTACAAGTTCTGGGGGCGTAACATAGATATGATCTCACTGATCAAGCTATACATTGAGGATGGAAAAGTTGTTCGCCATGAGGATTGGTACGTGCTCAAGCTCTAAATGTCAACCCTTGAGCTAAAATTTGAGATGTGTTCTCCATTGCTGTGAATTTTAACAGGACATCTACTTATAGCAGTCTATGCACTAAAATACTTCTTTGTATGGATTAACCTGTGTTCTGCATGAATTAATAGTAGTTTTACAAGAAGATAAACTTGAATTAGGTAAATAGTTAATACACTTTTTTGACTCCTCATTTTGTTCAAACATGAGAATTATGTATATGGCTTGTAAAGGATGCAGCTGATTAGGCCCTTTTCTTGTAATTTCATTTGATGCTGAAGGAGCATTTTCCATCCATTTGATTGCATAGTTAGCAAATTTAGACGTAGGGTTTGGTTTGAGGGAAGGGCTGTGCAAGTCTCAACATAAATATTCATGGATCCCTGAATTATGCTTGGAAAGTAAGTACGTAGAAATGAACTGTAAGATTATTTTAAATGTGAATATGGAGAATATAATACTGCACTAATAAAATCAAGTTGCCCGAGACTAGGAGTCGACAGATTTTTTATTTTGTGAACATGGAAAACTGCACTTTATAACTTGCTAAACTGGTTAGCAAGTTTGCATGCTGAGATTTCACATGCTTTTGGTTTGCTACTATGTGGAAATTCTAGCAGAATGAATCTAAGAATGTGTTTGGAGTGGACATGTTTTGACCGTACAGTTCAGGGTTAAGTTATTAACCCTTTCATTTTCAATGACATTGGGGTTGTAACAATCTATATTGTACTTGATAGTTGAATTCAAGTTTGAAGTATATCTAGTAGTCTTGTTTCTATGGAAAGTATCCTCATTGATGCTGAATTTTCTTATTGTTCTATGCTATTTTTGTGGTGTTATGTGCAAAAGTTCTCTTTTCTTAGATGATAATGAAAAGTATGCATAAATGTGAATAGGTGGGACAAGAAGCCTCTCTGGAACAGAGAAACAGTTAAGCTACCTTTGGTTGGCCGAATACTGGAAATGACTCGCAGGGGTTCCATGCTAGCTACTCATGCTATGATGGGGTTTGGGAAGGATCCCACTGTGTGAAATCTTCTAAGCAGGTATATTATGTTTTGCTCAGGTTTCAACTAGGTCAGTATTTCATGTTTCTGATTTGGCTCTTGGTATCATAAAGTTGAATAAAAATTACTATCCTTGTCTTACACTATACGATGTATAATCTTTCTATACCAAGTCTATGTTTTACAAGGATATTGGACTTTATCAGGGATTCTTGGTTTTTTATGACAAATTGTATCTGTCTTCTAAGTATACATGTCAATTTCATATTGTTTTGCAGCAAAGTTATCTATTTCTTTTGTGAATATCATGATCTGCATGGTTGTGAAAAGAAGCTGGCTTTCCATGTTTTCTTGTTCTCTATTGGGTAGATATTTTGAAAGCGTACATTAAACATTATGGACCCATATAGAAACATTAATGGCTCCTTTGGGAGGCTCAATTTCCATGGAAACTATCAATGTATTCAACTCAATAGTTGTTAGTTAGGAAGATGTTAGATAGTATAATAAAAATATTAGATAGTAGTTATTAGTTGTAATAGTGATTATTTTAGCCTATTTATACCTTTGTATTTGTATTATTTTCACTTAAGAGATACAATTGGTTTCTTCAACTTTAATATGGTATCAGAGCTTCCTTTCTATTCCTGAGCCCTTCTTGTGCTGGTTCCGCATGCACTATAGTGTGCACACGCTGCCACATCTCTACCTTCTTAATCCGACTTCAATTTCAACATCATTGTCAGAGAAAGCACATCACAAGATACTGTCAACCACCATTTCCAGACGTGCAGACCTTACGCGCCACCAACCACAATGACGTGTTGACTCCATGCGTCACCACATTGAGTCTCCCTTTGCAACACAACCAGACTTAGAATGCTCAGAAGTAGCGGTCCATCCAGAATGTCGCTGCCCTTTGCAACATCACATCGGGACAGCATATCGTGCTTATTTCAAATTATTTTTTAAATAATTTCATTCTAGTCTAAGTTATTTATCGTTCAATTCCTAATTTATATGGTTAATTTCTCTCAAATCTTCCAACCTTTAGCACCGACTTGTCTTCTATCTTTTAACGTCTCTAATATTTTATCTATTAAGATGTCTTGTCATTTAGATCGTTTATTAATTACAATTAAGTTCTCAGTATTATCTCTCTTATTTTTTGAGCTAATGATTCGATTCTTTTTAGAGTATCTTAGTTTTTCTAACTCTTTCGAGAGTCTTTATTTGTCAATCTAATTTTTTACTCTTTTTAGGAGTTCAAATTCGATTTCTCACTTTTTAGGGAGTTTCGATAAATTTTTTTACGTCTTTAGAAGTCTTAATCTAATTTTTCAATCCAATTTCCTTACTCTTTTGAGAGTTCTAATTCAACTTTCACTTCTTCAGGAGTTCTAATATGTTTTCTTTTTTGGAAATTTTAATATATTTTTCTCACTCTTTTGGAGTCTCAACTTATATTTCACTTATTTGGGAGTTATAATTTTTTTTTGTCTATTTAAGGGGTCTCATATTCTTTTAAATGCTTTGGACTAATTTTTAGATTACAATCAAGTTTAATTAGTTAGGAAGATGTTAGATGATATAATGAAAATGTTAAGACAGTAATTAGTTGTAATAGTGATTATTTTAGCCTATATATACCTATGAAGAAATAATTTGTATTTCTTGAGTAAACAAAAATAATGACTATTATAAGTAATAACTACTAACATTAACTCCCAACTACAACCAAACTATATTAACTATTTAAATACATCAACAATATTAAATATGTTATCACAACTTAGTTATAGTTTTTGAGCCTATCTTGCACTGATTTTCCTCTTCGACGCGTGCACCATGAAGATGCGCGTGCTGCTACTCCCATCAGCCCCTCTTTAGATTTTTAGTGTCTTCATTTCTTTCATACGGTCTTCTTTGCAAATCCTATTTTAAATTTATCATTATTGGTAGCAAGGATCATCAAGCGCTGCCATCTCTTCTGCACCTGGATCACGATCCACCATCTTCGATTGTCTTATTACGACTCCGCTGGCATCTCCACACTCAGAAGTTGCCACTCTTTCCATCTCTTCTAAATTGTTGGCATTAGTCCCCACGAAGTCATCCAACTTTCGGCATCGTCGATCCGATCATTTTCAATGATTATGTCACCATTGGCATCATTCGACTTGTCATCTTCTGGCTATTTATTCTCTGACATTTATTTTTGATCGTATGTAGTAACTTTTATTTTCGATAATGTTATTGATCATTGTCGTCCGATTTCTTCTTTGACCTTCGGTGTGGGCTAAATCTAACAATCGGCGAAGTTCAATCTCATTGTTATCTTTTTCTTTTCCTTTCGGCTATACAGCATTTAGTGGTCTTTTTCTCTGTGGATGCAACTGTCTGCGTTTCTCCAGATCGCATTCGTAAAAGCATGATCTTAAATTTCGTTTAATTAACCTCGTTTGATTAATTTTATTCCAATTTGTGTTATTTAAGGTTAAATTTCTAATTTGTGTAGTTAATTTCACTCAAGTCCTCCAACTTTGTGAATTAGTATCGATTTGTCTTTTATCTTTTAGCCTCTTTTGTCTTTTATCTATCAGCCCTAATAAATTAAGATGTCTTGTCATTTAGGTCCCCAGTTAATTAAAATCAAATCCTCAGTATTATCTCTCTTGTTCAATTTAACTCCTATATTTTTTGATCTAATGATCTGACTCATTCGAGTCTCCTAATTTTCTTGACTCTTTTGAGAATTTCCATTTTTCAATTCAATTTTCTACTCCTGCAAAAGTTTCAATCTAATTTCCCTACTCTTTCGGGAGTTTCAATATAATTTTTCACTCCTTCAAGAATCATAATTCAATTTCTCACTCTTTCGAGAGTTTCAATTCAATTTTTCACTCTTTTAGGAGCTATAATCCAGTTTGAAAAGGGTGTTAAGATTATTAATGTATTCAAATAATTAATGTGTAGTTTGGTTACAATTAGGAGTCAAGATGTTAATAGTTGTTAGTTGTAATAGTACAAACTTGAGTTTAAGGGGAGCAGTAAAATTATTAATGTATTCAAATAATTAATATAGTTTGGTTGTAATTAAGAGTCCAGATGTTAGTAATTATTAGTTGTAGTAGTCATCATTTCATGCCTATATATACTTATATATTGTAACTTAAAGATAAGTCTAAAGCATTTAAAATGATATGAGACTCTTTGAAAAGATAAAGAAAATAATATTAGAACTCTAAAAAAAGTGAGAAATTGAATTACAACTCCTAAAAGAGTGAAAAACTGGATTGAAACTCCTGAAGTAGTGAGAAATTAGATTAGAACTCTTATATGAGTGAAAAATTGAATTGAAAAGTAGGAACTCAAAAAAACTGAAAAAATTAGGAGACTCTTGAAAGAGTCGGATCATTAGATTGAAAAATATAGGGGTCAAATTGAATAAGAAGGATAATACCGAGGACTTAATTGTAATTGACTGGAAAAATTAAATGACAAGATATCTTAATTTATTGGGATATTGTGCTTTACCCCTCACTTTTAAAAAAAAGTGATATACCCTCAGATTATTTGAGAAAAGTAACATATTCCCTTAAATTTTGAAAAAAGTCTAAGATACCCTTTAGGGTTATTATTTACATATTAATTTAACTATTTTACCTCTTTACTATTAAAAATATCTAAAATAATTATATTATCTTTATTTTTTTATTTTAAAATAATCAATATAATTTTATTGTAATATTTAAATTTAAAAATTATAATAATATTTTAATTCTTAATTATTTATTTTCTTCAAATTTTATAATAAAATATTTATAAAATATAATTATATATAATTTTTAAAATATATCATATTATATTTAAAAAATTATGTATAATTAATATATATATATTTATAACATAAACTTTATTGTCAAAACTTCTTAAATTTTTACATAATTATAATTATTTTGACAATATTAATTATACATAATTTTTAAAATAAATTATTTTAATAATATAATAATTTTTAGAAAATATATAATTAAATATTATATAAATTTGATAATAAATTTAAAAGAAAAAATAATTAAAAGTTCAAATATTATTATAACTTATAAATTTAAATGTGAAAATAATGTTATATTAGTTATTACAAAATAAAAATAATATAATTATTTGTATATTTTTAATAGTAGAGGGGTAAAATAGTCAAATTAAGATGTAAATAATAACTCTAGGGAGTATCTTAAACTTGTTCTAAAACTTATGAGGTATGTTACTTTTCTTAAATACTTAAAGGGATATATCACATTTCCTCAAAAGTAAAGGGGGTAAAGCACAATATTCCTAATTTATTATAGTTGATAGATAAAAGACGAAAAATGTTAAAAGACAAAAAGATTAGTCAGGTGCTAATACTTAAAGTTACAAGATTTGAGTGAAATTAACCACATAAAATTGAGAATTTAATGGTAAAAACATGGATTGGAGTGAAATTAACTAAACGAAATTCAAGATAAACGAAAATCATTCGAAATTGGCAGGGTTGGTGACCAACAAATGATGGAAATTAACTATTTTAACTGAGCAAAACGGTTGCAATTGTAAGGAAATGGACATCATGGATGGGATGATTGGAAGCTCCTGACGATATCAATCGTGCATTAAACGATGGTTATGAAAGGATGGCAAGTGCATATTATGCAATCACCGATTGACGAAGGTGATATCATAGCATGACAGATCGGTTGGTTCTAAGTTGTTTGATGCCAGCGTTGAGATGAGATGCAAGGATGCTGAATGGATTGTAGGCAGAAGGTGGCAAACTTAGTTATCTTTTTGGCGGCCTTGGAGGTGCATGTGAGATGAGTGTGGCCTTTGATTGTCTCTCCAATGGTGGTTACATAATTAAGCTCTATTTGCTAAGTTGACCGGAAAAAAAACCAAAGGAGTGCTAAAAATTGTAAAAATCAAGCAAAATATTCATAAAGCGAACAAGTTTAACAAAAGAATTTAACAAAGATGGAACAATGAAGAAGAGTGGTAGCAAATGACATAAATTGTGTACATGTAGTACACTGAATTATCTAATAAAACCTTATTAGACTCCATAAAAATGAGGATTAGAGCTCCATGAAAATGAGAAAATTATTAAGATCGCTTTATTGATAATATTTATCTTAATACTTATTTTTTGATAATATTTATATTATTTACAATCTAATTGTTTACCTTTTATTTTCGTCCTTTATAATTTCTTTGTTCATATTTTATATTCTATATTTACTATCATGATAATGATATGAATTATCCTATAAAAGGATATGGACAACAAAAATGAGTTAATCCTTTCAAAAGAAAAAGACGGGGATGTATGTTTAGCTGATAGTGTAAATATGCACACCATCCTTCGATATAAAAATTATTTATCAGAATTGAAGATGATTAAAGCTAAGGTAAATAACATATCATGTCCTGTAGACTTAATTGAAGGCTCCGGAAGAACCCTAATCTTATTTGCAAGTAAAACCGAATTGTGTATACATAATGCCTTGTATTCTAATGAATCCAGCAAAACTTTACTTAACTTTAAGGATATCTGCCGAAATGGATATCATATTGAGACTTTCAATGAAAATATTATGAAATATCTCTGTATTACCTCTAATGTTTCAAGCAAGAAATATATACTAGAAAAGCATCTAGCATTGTCATCTAGATTGTAATATACAATCATAAATATAATCGAAAGTTACGCAGTAATGAACTAGCAGTTCATTAATCCTAAAATGTTTATGTTATGGCATGATCATTTTGATCATCCAGGATTCACAATGATGCGTAAAATTGTTGAGAATTCTCATGGATATTCATTAAAGAACCATAAGATTCTATTGTCCAATGAGAATATATACACCGCTTGCTCACAAAGAAAATTACGGTTAAACTATTCCTTTCTAAAATTGGATTTGAGTATCTATTTTTACAAAAAATTCAAGGAGACATTTATGGACCAATTCACCTACCTAGTGGACCATTTCGCTATTTTATAGCCTTAATTGATACATCTTCTCGATGGTCACATGCTTGTTTATTATCTATACGTAATGTTACATTTGTTAGATTACTTGCACATATTATAAAGTTAAAGGCACATTTTCTTGATCATCAAAGCAAGATTATATGTCTGGATAATACTGGTGATTTTATTTCTAAAGTCTTTGATGACTATTGCACATCAGTAGGGATCAATGTAGAATATCCAGTTCCATATGTCCATACTCAAAATGGTTAGCCAAATATTTTATTAAGAGATTCCAGATAATTGCTAGAACTTTGCTCTTACTGTACTTAATTATCAATTTTTGTATGAGGTCATGCTATTTTGCATGCTACAATTTTAATTCGACTAGACCTACTGCTTATCATCAATATTTCCCATTGTAACTTGTATTTGGTCATCCAACTAATATATTTCATCTACGCATTTTTGGTTATATTGTATATGTTCTTATTGCACCCCCACAACAAACTAAAATAAGACCTTAACCTTGTTTGGGGATTTATGTTGGTTATAACTGACTTTATATTATCAGATATCTTGAGCCCTTAACGAGTGATTTATTTACCGCACGATTTATAGATTGTTATTTTGATGAGATAATTTTTTCATCATTAGAAGACAAAACAATGCTTCCTGAAGTAAGGAATACATTTTCCTAAAAAACATCATTTTTGTCTTATCTTGATCCTTTTATTAATCAATATGAAAATGAAGTACGAAATATAGTGTAACTTCAACAAATTGCAAATCAATTACCAGATGCATTTAATGATATTGCAAGAGTGCCATAATCATATATACCAGCTACCAATATATCAACTTGGGTGATTGTTTCTGAAGAACAATTTCATCAAAAATAGTAAATGAATCATCTATTACACACCAAAAGTATAGTAAACCAATTAGTTCGAAAGATATTGTTCCATGAAAAAAACGATTAAAAAATTAGTATCCTATTAATAGTAATGCTTAAGCAATACTTACAATTTCTGAATCACTAATTTCAAAAGAACTGATAGTCCCCAAGAAGATACATGTCCTTGAAGCGACAGTGGAAATGTGAGCACCATTATAGTGCACGCGCTGAAAGGAAAACCAATGCAAAGAAAGTTCAGAATCGATAACATTGCTCTGATACTATATTAAAGTGGAAGAAATAAATTATTTTTCTTAAGTTTCAATTGTTACAACACATAGTATATAGACATGAAACGATAACTATTACAACTAATAACTACTAACATCTTAATTCCCAACTACAACCAAACTATATTAATTATTTGAATATATTAATAATTTTAATATATCATTTTTATTTGAGAAATACAATTTATTTCTTCAACTTTAAAAGAAACAAACATATCCTTATTGTGCCAATACCTTGTTTTATAAAATGGGAAGTTTATTTATATACTTTTATCATGTATTACTTCATAAAATTAGGAACCAAAAATCAAACTAGATTGAAAAATCATCCATCCTCTCTTTCTATTTCCACCAGATATTAGTCAATGGTCATCCAAAATTGACAGTAATGAATTATCGATGATCTAGAGGATAATTGAGATATAAGTCGGGACAGTATTAATGATGCAAGAGAAAAAGTAGGGGCAAAATAAATTAGAAAGTTTAGTTTTAGTATTATTACAATTGTTATTTTAATTAAGATTCTTATTTAATTTTATTGTTTAAGTAGGAATCTAGTTTATTATTTTAATCTTATTTAAATTCATTGTTTTTAAGGAATCTTTGTCCTTTTAGGATTAGGATATATATTAGTATAAATAGGCTTTGTTATTCATTAATGAGGATTAACTTATTCAATAATAATTTCTTCAGTTAATCTTGTGTGGGTTATTTACCTCTCTTTGAGAGTTTTATTCTTGATTATTTAAGACGTACGCTAGAACGACATCTAGTATCGCTTCCGCATTGCATCAAGTGGTATTAGAGTCTACCTCTATACCAGGCGAGTCAATCCTGTAATCAAAATCTATTACCCATAACCACTCAAATTTTATAAATCTAACTCATCACTTACAACCATCCACCAACCGCAGCCGCGACCTTAGCCATATTCATAAAAACTTCTTTCTATAAAAAAAAAAACCTTTAGAAAACCTAAAAAAAAGGCCAAACCACAATAAAATCGAACCGTAATAAAACTGAATTATAACAAAACCGAATCGCATAAAACACCGAACCGCAACAAAATCGAACCATAAGAAAAAATCCACAGAAAATCGAACACCCAAAACAGCCATCCACCGCCTCCTATCGCCGCGCGCCGCCGTCCAGATCCGACTAATTTCAAGTTTTCAATCATCTTCACTGAAAACTTAAAAGTTTTCAATGGATATTGAACAACATTTCAACGGTTTTCCATATTTTGATGGAATTGTTTACGATCCTAAAGATGTCTTCCATTGAATTTTTATGATCGAAGATTTTCTATTTGATAACATTCCTGAAAAAGAAGAAGATCATGTTTATTTGCATCCTATAAGTTAAAGGGATTTGCATTTACATGGTAGAGACAATTACAGGTAGAACGACTTCCACAAGGAAAAGGTAAACATCGTATTTGGTATTACATGAAGAAAAAGTTACAAAAATTCTTTATTCCTCAATATTATGCTGAAATGCTGTTGGATCAATTTGAGAATTGTTAACAAGGTCAAAAATCGATTAAAGAATATGCTTGTGAAGTTCAAGAAATTTTTATTCGCCTTAACTACTCCAAATCAAATGAATGGTTGTTTGAAAGATTTTTAAAGGGACTGTGATCAGATATAAAAAAACAAGTTTCTTTTGAATCCATCCATGATTTTCATACTGCAGTTAAGATGGCTTCACGAGTTGAGTCAATGATTAAAAGAAGAAAATACCAAAGTCGACGTCAAGCTACAAAAAGGAGTCATACGTTGTGTCAAAAACATTGATGAGGTAAGTATTGTACAAGAAGATTCCAAAGAAATTAAAGAAGACACTGATATTGAAAAATCTGTTACCGAAGATGATACCAATATTGAACAATTTGTTCCTGAAGATGTATTACTACTTGAAGTTGAAGTTGAACAAGTTGTTTTCGAAGACAAGATGATTGATATGGTTTTACTTATTCAAGTGAAGGAAGATAAAGTTATTCTTGTGGATATTCAAGTTGAGAAAATAGAAACAAGTGGAATTCAAATTGAGCAAGCTTTGAAGACTAACTAAAGAAATTTTACGATGGTTCTTTCATGTCAAACTCAAACTCCTTATAGATTCTCAAACAAAAATAAGAAGAAGAAATTTATTTATACTTCAAGTTACAATGAGGATCAAAGACTGCAAACAAGAAAATTTGATTACAATAAATACTTCAAGTTTCATGCATTGATTGAAGAGTTTTTTTATTACAAATTTTATCCTTCAAATAATCTTTTGGTTGCTGTAAAACTCGAGGACGAGTTTATTTCTAAGGGAATGAGAACTGATGCAGGAGAAAAAATAGGGGCAAAATAAATTAGAAAGTTTAGTTTTAGTAATATTGCAATTTGTTATTTTAATTAGGATTCTTATTTAATTTTATTATTTAAGTAGGAATCTAGTTTATTATTTTAGTCTTATTTAAATTCCTTGTTCATAAGAAATCTTTGTCCTTTTAGGATTAGGATATATATTAGTATAAATAGGCCTTGTTATTCATTAGTGGGGATCAACTTATTCAATAATAATTTCTTCAGTTAATCCTATGTGGGTTATTTACCTCTCTTTAAGAGTTTTATTCTTGATTATTCAAAACGTACGCTAGAACGATATCTAGTATCGTTTCTGTACTACGTCAATTAATCTACAAAAAATTTGTGTAATGATTTGATTGAAGTGCAATACATTGTCATAGTTATTAAAGATCCTCATAAGAATCGGATCAGGAATACCATTTCCCTTTAAGTGATTAAATTACCTCACTGTGTTGTAATCTGATTGCATCTCAACAAGAATGGGAATTAATTTGTCCACATGAACTGATCTAAATTGAAGAAACTCTTCTGCTAGCAATATAGGATTTTTGACGCAACTCAACACAAGTCCTTGTCTTCTTGCCATTTCCTTATGGGTGTAGTCATAGTGGTAGTGAGACTAATCTGCATACTGCTGTGCTTGTTGTGTGTGTTAGAGCTACCAAGTTTCACACCATTAGTGGAAACTAATTAAAAGTTTCCTTAGTCCCTCTTCACCGTAGACATAATTCAAACCACTCGTGCTTTTTAGAAAGTTGTAAGATAAGCTGAATTATGAAGCTGTGAGTTTGTGTTTTTGGCAATAATTGCATTCTGAATCTACTTGATTTGTAACATGAATTCTTTATGAGCTGCGTATTCTTTGTTTCTTAAAACCTAGTGATCATTTCATTAGAAAAATTAGAGCAAGCTGCAGCCGCAGCCGCACAGCCGCTCATCCAGTGGCACACCAAGTTTTAGCTTTTAAAGTGGTGTGCGCACTGGAAATTTAAAAAAAGCTGTCTCCAAAATGCTCGAAGACAAAGACCAAACAATCATTGAAAGCAACATCATATCACATACAAAATTTCATCAAATCAAACATTCTATAGTTTATATTGATATATTGTCATGCCAACTCAACTTTTTGACTGGTCTTTCACACTCTTTCAAGTATTTTAAACATAAAGCTAGCCTCTTTCCCTCTCTTTGAGACACACACAGAACTTTTATATATGAAAGTTGTATGGCAAAATGAAAGAGATGTTGGAAGGATCCAAGGCTAGTTGTTCTTCTGGGTTTGATGATAGAATGATAGAGGATTCAATTATAGACTGATTATTGGGAGTTTGAGATCCAAGAATTTCCCTTACTTTCATGCAATATTCACTTACAATACAGGAATTAGAAAGAAAAGCTTTAAAGTAGATAACGATCTCATTGAAACTTTGTCTTCACTTTGTCTCCATGCCAATCCTTTTTGCTCAAAAGTTTGTGTTGTGGAAGCTTGTCTTGGGTTGAGACAAGTAGTGCAATAAAAGAGAGAAGCTGTAATGCCTTTGTAAAGTGAGTACATTTTGAATACTTTTGTGCATAAATTACCCCCCTTAAAAGAATACAATTAGTGCTTTTATGGCTTTCCATTTCTTTCTCTTTCTTTTTTATTTTATTTTTTTGCTCTTTTCCCTTTTTTTATTTGTTTTTCCATCTGATCATGAATTCCAGTTGGGATAATAGCATCCAGGTGCCTGATTTCTGATTTTTTTTTCTTTAATAAAGACACTAGTCATATTTATTTTGTGATAAAAATTAGTCATAGAAGAATGGGAACTAAGCTCGAGGTATTCATGCATGCATACAAATTAGTGGTGCATTAATGCATGAGAAATAAAATGATATTATAGTTTACAGGAGTTAAAAGATTCTTTTTTGGTATGTATCTTAAAACACAAATTAAGAAGCATAATGTAATAATTACAATAGACAATGATTTAATTACTACCTATTAAGTTAATTTTTTGAACTAGATATTTTAATATTAACAAAAAAAAAATGGTATTAGATTTGAATAATATTGAAGATGCCATTAATTGTTATATGTACAAGTTATATATAACACATCATTCTATCATTGTCACTTTATATATTATATGTCTTTCTTGTTATTGCGGGAAGGTATATAGAGCTTTGAACCGACAAAGTATATTTATTAGTCGTCCTAAAATTGAAGTGCATTCAAAGTGCTGCCTTTATATATTTTATCCTTTTGTTCCTCTCTCATGTCTTATCATATGTTCTTTTATTTCCAGTCCTCCTTATGGCTTTGGTTACCTACACACTTAGCTTGCTAGTTATTTCTTTAAACGAAAACAAATTTCCAGACTAATGAATACCCAATTCTCTTGGCTTACATACTGAATACTTTTTAATTGAGATATATTATTGCTATTGTCTTAAAAAAATTACACATATTATTAATTGCACAAGCTTAATTATTCAAATTACTGATTAGTGTGTGTGTGTATAGGTATATATATGTGTCCAAACATGCATATATATATGGATATGGGTATATGGTCCACGTGTTTATTTACATGTAAAAGAGAAAGAAACTCATGATAATCTCTAATTCCTTTTAAATATAAAAATTCTTGATAAGAAAATATACATGATGAGGTTTAAAATTGGTTAAGAACCGATTGTCTAATAATTCTTATGGTTCCACATTAAAGATTTTAAAGATGATCGATGTTCCTTTTATGATTCTAAAGTAAAAACGTCCTTGATTAGATTCTTCTTGTTTTTATAGTGTCCTTCTTTTAGGAATTTTCATCATTGCCGGCCAACACTTTTCAAATTTAGATGAGAATGTTAGGTTGTAAATCATCCATAAAAAAAAAATAATAAAACTATATTCAAATTAATTACGTAACTCTCAACTTTCATGAAAAGTTCAAGTCAAAAACTAGCTATCAGTTCATGAAAAAGTGTTTATTTTTATTCACAAGATAACGATTAAAATTATTCCGATATCTAAATTAATTGGTAGGTATATATTTTTGAAATAAATAAAGACTAATTTATCTATTTGTATTAAACAAGTTCTTATTCTGTATTGAATATATTAAAATTTGAGAACATATATACTAAATACAAATAAGCTATGGTTTTTTTGTTTTTTTTTGGCAAGAAATTACCCCAATTTTCTATTTTAATTTCGTCCTTCAAAAAGCATCTGTGTATGTAAATGATTTTGCATAACCCTCGAGAATCACATCTTCATCTTACTTTTTGATATTTCGAACAATTTCAAAGATCTTTAAATCTACACTGCTTTTATGTACATGAAGTTTATTTGTGGGCCACGACATGTTTGATTTTCCTTTTCTTGTTTGATAACTGTTTGAACTTGACATATGGTACAAGATGATGACGTGGGATCGATTTATTCATCTTAATCGTGAGATGATTTACTAGTCAAAGTTTAATCTATTAGTGATGTAAAAACCTTTCTCGATCATAAAAATACCAAATAGAGTTATTCTTTATTTGATTTTATTTTAGTATAGTTCAAAATTTTAATTGATTGTTAGTTACTGCAAAATATAGTAAAATATTAAATGTTAATAAAAAGTATTACCGTTACACTTATACAAATTTTTTTGAAAAATTTTATGTGACGAATAAGATCAAATTATCATAAAAAATCATATGTTAAATATTATGAATTGAGTTTGTATCGCAGTCTATATCTAAATCAACTTGAAAATTACGGAAGATTCAATCCAAACACAGAAGTTTGCATGTAACCCCCTTCTTTTTAAGAAGGAAATAATAATTTTATTAGATAGCAAAAGACAAGAAGAGAAGCTATTCGAGCATTTTGTTTTCCCAAACTGACCTTGATATTCATCACTTGTATGTCTAAGACGAATGTGAAGTAAACCAAACAGTACGATTGTGATTCTCTAATTAAGAAGTGCATGCTAGAAGTACTTGATATCAGAAACAATGTCAAAGAAAAACCAGAATTTAGAAATCTAATACATTTAACAAGAAGAGATCAAAGATTACAACCTTAATAATATACACATTACTCCCTAATTAATAACTAGCTAACTGTAAATATATAAACCCCCCCTCCATTTATCATTTCTCTGAGATCTATTCCAATTAGTTTTCCTCGTGTGTTAGTTTAATTTCTTTTCCTTTCCCCCCTTCCTCACACTCTACACTCAAAACAAAAAGAAAAATAAAACCCCAAGAAAAAAAAAACAACAAAGAAATTGTTTTCCATGCATGCATGGAAGATCTGTCAGCTGTATACCCCCAGCCTCCTAGCTATCACAGTTCTTGAATCTTGAAAATAATTTCCTTATCCACAAACTCTTGAATTTTAATGTCATCAGCTGAATCATCTTCATCTTTAATGGCGATATTTAAATCCAGCGAGACACCGGAACCTTTTTCCTCCACGTTACAATCAATGCCCTTTTCTTCGTCCTCCGTTTTTGGCCTTTTAATGGGAGAACAAGCTCTTGACATTGAACTGTAACTATGGCAACTGAAAATGATAATCGAATCCTTAAGAGGCACAATTTCCCCACCAGGAAGAGTTATGCTTCCATTTTCGATTGCTTGCTTTAAACCCTTGTGACAACAGTAATCAACTTGGTCTATATCCTCCATAAAAAACACACGCCGAGGATTTTCATTCAACGCCAAGCCAAATCTTTCCAGGTAACTACAACCCAATTCGTCTCTTGCTCTTTTGTTTCTGCAAGATTCGCCTGTCGGGTGAGATGAGAAATTGCTCAGCCCGATTGTGCTGAAGTTATTCTGAGAGCCAAACACAACTTTAGCTATCTCCTTTGCTATCTTCTCTTTGCCGTGATTATCAGCTCCTGTGAACAACAACCACGTATCTTCCTTTTCCCCTCTGTATTTCAACTTGTTTTGGTTTTTGCTTGATCCAGACCTGCACTGAAGAATCGTTCTTGCGATTTCCCGGATAACTTCTTTCTGCCATGGAACTTTTCTCTCCAAAGCATCGCATAGAATCTTCATGTTTTCATCGTTGAATGCCTTGAAGCTGTTAAGGCAATCAGGATCCTCCTCTTCCGCCTCGCTTGAAGAAGCTGAATTCGGGCTGGAGTTAGGATTGGATAAGAGGTCTGGTTTAGGGTTGTTCCTCAAGCTGCTTTCGTAGTCTTCTTCACTAATTTCAGTAACCCAAAACTGGTGCTCTTTTGGTAGCTGTTTGGGCTCAAAAATGACTGGCCAACTTAAGTCTGTCATCTGATGCAACTTAGGGTTGCGCTCGTACGAAGATATTGAAACAGATGAAGGAGATGGTGAAGAAAAATTCAGGACTTTTTCTGGGAAACAAGTCTGTTTGTCGCCAAACGTGTTCCATTTCTTGCAAAGATCCTGGGGGAAGATAATAAACATTAGATATCAATTTCAACAAACATTGGAATGTTATTTATTACATAGTTCGGATAGAAGAGATAGAAACCTGATCATTGTTGTTGCTGTTTCTTTTGCATTCTTCTTTGTACTGTTGTAGCCATGAAGGCAAGGTTGAGTTAGCGGCGCCGGCACCCGGGGACTCTTTCTTCTGAATGATCGTTCCCATGGTTTGAGCTTCCCTGTTGAAATCAACTGAGGAATCTAAGCAGTAAGTTAGGTGACTGTGATTATCTCTTTGTACTTTAGTTGTCAACTGAGTTGGGGAATCACTGAAAGCAAAAGTAGTAAAGCAACAATCAGTTAAACATTATAACTAAAATTAATGCATATATGGGTAAGGATGGAAAACAAAATTTTACCTGTCAAGATTGAGACTTAGGCTCAAGCTTCCAACAGGAATTGTAAAAGGATGAAGTTTCCACATATTCTCCAAAGAAGGATGGCCGGCTTTACATCTCATGTAGCTCTCAAAATTTGCTACACCCAGAATCCAGAGTCTTTCATTCTCTCCATTTTCAAACACCAATCTTTTAATCTCCATGATTATGTACTCCGCAACACTGTAGTAGTTCCTCCTCTGCTCACCATAAGCAGACCAAAACTCAGAAACCCATTTGAGATCACCTAGATACAAGACAACTCCTCTACCCACGTAGCTTTTCACAAGACACCTAAGCTCCACAAGCTTCTGTTCAACTTCTTCCTTAGATCGATTTCTTAAAGAGAAAACTGGAAGGCTAATAATTTGTGCATACCTCAAATCTCCCGGAACTTGTCCTCTCTCAAACTTTTCTATGATCCCTCTAACCACACCTTCAGTACTAGCTAAACACCCCCCAACAATCACAGTATTTCTTCTCTTGTTAGCCAATGTGTTCAAGACACTCGTCACATCATCATTAATTCTCACTTGATCCAGAGGTCTACTGGGTTTCACCCCAAACTGACTAAAAGACAGAGATTGAGACAAACCAGCACCAAGAAATTGAGGTTTTGTGCTTTCTTTGGGTTGCTGATTACTCAAATTAGCACTTTGAGAACAAATATCCAAGGAAACATCTTCTTCCACCTTGCTTTTAACTTGGCTACTAGAGAAACCAGCTTCCCTCATGACTCTACTGACACTCGGATCATCTAAAATGGAAATTATCAGCTGTTCTACCTCAATTTTCAAGGCTAATATGGGTTGCTGCTGATTTTCAATAGAACCACGGCGCTGGTGAGCCTGTGCGCGCTTAAAAGCTGCAACCAAGGCGTTAGACAAAGAAGGACGAGGAGAATGAGGGCCTAACAACGGGCTTGAAGTTGAGGCAGGAAGACGATTAAGCGCAACGTTAAAGCAAAGCTCCAACGCCTTGCATTGAAGAGGGTGTGAGTGAGAATGAAGACAGGCTCTTCGAAGAAGACCAGCAGGGCAAGCAAGCATAGCGCTCGCTACATGAAGAGGTGTGACTTGAGCATGGCCTCGCCGCCTGGCTAGACTAACTGCTTGCTTCACTACGTTAGTAGCCTCAGCAGTTAGAGCCTGCGGCACTGCACAAAGCCCTGCTCTCATGATGATCTTCCCTCTGTTTCTTCAAATGATTTCGATCTCTTTCTATTAGTACAATGAAGAATTTCTCGGGAAAATTAGAAATTTGGTTTTGTGAACAGTTTCATTTGGGTGGATAACAAAGAGAAATGATTGAGTTGGAGAAATTCTGATGTAATTTTCTAACTATATATTAAGTTTCAGCAATACAGAAGAGTGAAGAGAATTAAGATTATTATATAATAATAGGGGCCGGAGAAGTGGATTTGTGCTTTTCTTGTTAGCGAGGAAAAAATTTGGTCTACGAATGTGAAAGTGATTTGCATGTGAAGAAGCAACTTTGCCTTTCACTCTTTGTGCCTCTTTTATCTCTCTCCTCATATGGTATAAAGGTGTGTGGATAATCAAAAGCATTTAATATACATATATAAAGCACTTAGCATTAAGCACTTTGAATGGAATAATAATCACTTTTGTGTGTCTTTTCTTTATGTTTTTATATACATAGCAATGTTGATGTGTGTGTGTGCAATGTACAATATGAAAAATCTAAGAGAGAGAGAATTGATGAGATCAAATCTAGATGATGAAAAGAGAAAAAGAGGAGTGTAAAAAAGATTAGAAAAAGAAAAAGCTACGAAGACATCAAAAGAGAGAGCGGACCGTCTGTCTGTTTGAAGAGAAAAATTGGGAACTGTGGTTTTGCTTTTTCTTTCTTTCTTTTCTTTTTTTTTTTTTCTCTCTTCTCGAAGAAGAGAAATTATGTCTTTGATGATTGGTTGCCAAAAATATATAACAAATTTGGATCCTAACCTTTTTATTATAATTTTTAAAAAATTTATTTCATAAATATTTTTTTGGTCACATGTATGTATTTTAATTACCAAATTTATATATACATAAAAACTTCGAAGACTAGTAGTGGTTAGTAATGTTGCATGATACATGCTTACTTGTGAACAAAACATTCTGCCTCATAAAGTAGTCTTTGAGGCCTTCTTTCTTTATTTCAAATTCATTTTTACTTTTCTGTTATTTTCTCTATCTTAATTCCCTTTTGATTTTAGTTTTTTCTTTTATTCACAATTAATCTTTCCAACAATTTCAACTTATACTTATCTTGAGCTAATAAGATGAGAACAAATCATAAAAAGTTGGTGTCACCCTCAACATTAATATCCAATAAAGTGAATTATAATTTTGTAGTTAATAGTTATGAATCATACTAGCTTTTAAAAAATCAAATCACAAAACGACAAAAAAAGATAATTAATCATGACTTTTTATTTTTGTTGTTATTATTTCGATTTTAATTTCTTGAATTAAAAAATATATATATTACTAATATTGGTGCATATACATTGCATGAGGACATTTTTAATAATTTGTTATGAAATTTTGTTAACTTCTTTAAAAAATTTAAATAAACACCAGAACTTTTTATGAAAAATACCTAAAATAATATTACATTTACAAAACAATTTTCCGACTAAAATGATTCATTGTGAGAGAGATGCTGTGATTGAAGTGGGTTCTAAAAGGGCGAAGCCTTATCCACGTTTTGAAATGGGCCGGCCGTAGTTTAGGCATCCAAGCCCATTACATAAGCTTAGGCCCAAAGCAACGTTGAAACTTGCTTCGACCATCAAATTTCAGAGTAACTTGCTGACCAAGCATGATTTACCCTTCGACCACGGCAAACTAACTCCTAAAAGCAGCAGGTCCTGCTGCTGCTCCTCTCACTCGCAGGTACTGAAAATTTTTATTCTCTAGGGTCTCCTGTCAAATTATTGTACAGGTGAGTTGATGATGTGTTTGAGAGGACTTTCAATATCTGGTTTTGCGCCTATTTTGTATCCTTCGACTGCATATGTCTGATACATTCAATGAAATACACAAGCATTGTTCATATTATTATATAATAGCCATTATGTTAACTTCTATTAACAACATTGATAATCTGCTTCTGCTAGTCAAAGGATGCACTTTCTTTCAAGTTAGGTCATATCTTTTAATGGATAGCTCATTGTTCTTTAGATTACTATATTCTTAATTATTTGGTTAAGTTGTATGATTTTATGCTCACTTTCTTATTTTGAAATATTAATTGTATATGCAGAGGTATCGCGCTAATCGGCTAATGTTTCTGCTGATTTCATACATTGCATGCAATGGCAGAACACCCTGAGACTGATATGAACGTTGAGGTATGGAAAATGAAAAAATTGATCAACACACTAGATTCAGTACGAGGAGATGGCAACAGCATCATATCTCTAATCATAAATCCCAGTGATCAGATATCTAGAATTTCCAAGATGCTCAGAGAGGAATATCAAAATGCTTCAAACATTAAGAAGAAAGTGAATCGTCAGTCTGTCCAAGCTGCAGTCACTTCTGCTCAATCTAGGCTCAAGCTATAAAAAAGTGTTCCAAACAATGGACTTGTCATATTTACTGGCACTGGTGTAACTGAAGATGGAGAGAAAAAGAAGTTTGCTCATGATCTTGTGCCTTTTAAGCCCATAAACGCTTCTCTGTACATTTGTGACAGTAAGTTCCATACAGAAGCTCTGAATTGACTCCTTGAAAGTGATGACAAGTTCGGATTCATAGTTATTGATGGCAGCGGGACCCTCATTGGGACGTTAAGTGCCAATAGTCGAGAGCTGGTTCATAAATTTACAGTTGATCTTCCAAAGAAACATGGGAGAGGTGGTCAATCGGCTATCAGATTTTCTCGTCTTCGAATGGAGAAACGTCACAATTATCTCCGGGAGGCAGCAGAGCTTGCCACAAAGTATTTTGTCGATCCCGCAACAAGCCAGCCGAATGTTGCAGGGTTAATACTTGCAGGTTGTGCTGAATTCAAGACAGAACTGAGTCAATCTGATATGTTTGATCCCCGCCTTCGGGCTAAAATACTCAATGTGTTGGACGTTTCACATGGTGGAGAAAGTGGTTTCAATCGGGCCATAGAGCTGTCATCCGATATGATATCTAATGTGAATGTTCTGAAAGAGAAGCGCTTGATTGGGAAGTTGTTTCAAGAAATCAGCCAGGATACAGGGAAGTATGTGTTTGGTGTAGATGATACCGTAAAAGCTCTAGAAATGGGTCTAATACACACTCTTATTGTCTGGTAAGACATTGGTATAAATCGGTATGAATTGAAAAACAGTGTGACAAATAGTATTGTCATTAAACATTTGAACAAGGAGCAAGAAGCCAACCCCATGAATTTCCAGGATTCAGCCAGTGGCTCCACGCTGAAAGTTGAGGAAAAGATGCCGCTGCTGGAGTGGTTTGCCGACCATTATAAGCAATTTGGCTGCTCAGTTGAGATTGTGACCAACAAAACACAAGAAGGGTCTGAATTTTGCAGAGGATTTGGTGGCATTGGTGGAATCCTCCGATACCAGCTCGATATAAGAGCCTTTGATGAGGCTTCTGATTATGGAGAAGCTGCAGCTGCTGGTGATGATTCTGAGTAAGCAACGGTATATGTGTCCCTAGACATTGCTTGAATAAGAGGATGAGCTCCAGCGTCTTTGCTAGTTAGTTAATGTTCGTCATTCTTCTGTGACCACCTCCTCTGATTGTGATCTTCAGGTTTCGCTTCCGTGAGATCATATATTTGCGACGTAGCGCTATATGATAGTGAATAATTAAGCTATGACATTACAAGCGAGAGCGTCTATTGCTTTTAAGTATTTGCAAGATTTCGTGGGATTTGTATTGTATGCCTTCATTTTCTTGTTAAGTAGCTCAGAAATAATTCATTTTTCCAAACAATTTTTTTTTAGAAAAAGGAAAATCATATAGTCAAATACCATTTGACTGGTCAGATTACATAGCCGCGATCAAAAATAAATATCGCGAGATGAGTTAGCTAGTAGTAGTAGCTGAGCTAGCTAGGAATGATATAGACTGTGTGCATGGGGACTACCAAAACCAAATTCACATGTGAAAATGACTTAAAGGTCGCGGTGCATTCTCTTTCTATTTTATGAATCACAACGCGCGCAAATTTGGTATTTGATAATTAATGTCAGCGATCCCATTCCCATCCTCCACCGCCAAAAAAATATCCCTCGTTCTCTCCCCCTCATCTTGTACTACACACTTTCCTTCTGATGGTCAAATAATATTTTCACATTTTGTTATAATTTTAATGTCAAATACAGTGTATATACATAGATATTATATGTACTGTGATTTGTCTATATTCTAAAATTAATTTAATTCGGATTAACTTTATGAAATTTTCCATTTCATTGATACTAGAGTACTTCTATAATGTTAACTATTTATAGAGATGATGGGGATGGATCATTAATCAAATTAAAGAAACAGAAAATAGAAAGAAGAGACAGAGTCCGTAATTTGTTATAAGTTTAGTTACCGTTAAGTATTATAATTACGATGATTTGTCTTTCTATGACTAAAAATGATTATGATAATTATAACTAAATTTGGCGTCTTAATTACATAACCATTTTTCTAAGATTGACCGTTAATACAGGCGTAGATCATGATCAATCAATGACTGGAAAAAAAATATTCGTATTTTGTTAAACATGGTAAATGCGACATTTGGTCATACAAAATTACAAATATAATTAATTTTACATATAACCAAAATTACTCGGACGATTGAGATTCCACATCCTAATGACATGGCATCTACATGATATGATATGATATGCTACTAATCATTCACACAGTAAGATCATGATCAAGCCAATGAATGTAGTCATGTAGATGAGAAGAGAAAAAGAAAAGAAAAGAGATATACACAAAAATTTCTCATTAATCTTGTTAATCATATATATTATATATAGAGAGAGAGAGAGAGATTTAACCTACTAATAATATACACAAAAATGCATGATACATACAGATTTGAAGTCTAAGACAATACCAACTTTGCCTAATCTTCATCGTCATCAATCTCACCCTTCAATGAACCCAATTTAGGAGATAAACTAGAACTTGAAGAAAATGAAGAAATAGCTGAAGAATAAGAAGTAGAATCCTGGTTGTTAGCAGAACTACCATTTCCATTTGCTGCTGCAATACTTACTAGCAAATCGACAAATGCATCAACTATAAATCCATGATTTTTCTTCCCATTCACTCTCAGATACCATCCCAACAATTCTTCCAGACAATCCCAGTCTTTCAATCCATGAGTTTCCACCATTTCTTCCATTGATCTTCTGAAATCGTCGTATGGATTCTCAGAATCCATGGCCAAAACCACGCTTTCTTTGAATGGAAACCCTTCTGATTTTGCTTCTTCCAAGATAGAATTTGTTTCACCTCCAGGCTCGAAAAACAGCCGCTCTGATCTTGCTTCACGTACGATTATCTCTAACGACTCGTTGTCGACGTGATCTTCAGACTCCGTCGAGAAACTTGCGGATGTAGATGAGTTTGTGAACCACGACTCAGGAGTTTCAACCTCAACGCCGTCAACAACACAAGGATCAAAAAACACAGAGTTTACAGTCTTGAATATTTCATCTCCAGCTCTGAAAGAAACAGTCTTGGGGTTCTTGCAAGAAGGCCACTGCCTCCATAGCTGCTGCTCTTGTTGCTGCCCGCTGCTTGTTTCTTGATTATTATGTTTGAAGAGAGAAGGAATGAGCTTCATCTTCTTCCCCATTTGCTGCGAGAAAACACTTCCAGAAATATTGTTTTTACTTTTGTGTTAGAATTAATGTGAGGAACTGGAGTTGAAGGACAGATATATATTTAAAGGAAAGAGGGTGAGAGCTGGGAGAGGAAGATGGAAAGGAAATGGGGGAAGGTAGGGTCTGTCATGTGTGTATTAAATTGTGGGTTTGTAGAATTAAATGTCTTATTTAATGTCCATTGCCTATGCAACACAATATAACACTACTTTTGTCAATTTTATTTTTTTAATATTTACCTATTATTTTAAGTTTAGGTCATAAGTTATATTAATATTCTATTTATAGAGCTGCTTAAGACAACTACTTTTGAGTCTAATAACTCATGATTTTATTGAAAGGTTACTTTAATTAATTATCAATTATTATTATTATTATTTTCAAAAAGTAGTATATTTTTTTTCTATTTAACTATATATTAATAGAAGAAGAATTGATTGTGATATTGTTACATATATGTTTACATTAATCATTCGTAATCTATTAAATTTATATATTTTTAAGATTTGAAATTGAATTCAACGTATTTATCGTAATTAATACATATGTTAAATTTAATTTTAACTATTAAAAAAATTCAATAATTAGTAAATAAATATAAATATATATATATATATATAAATATAGGAACATTGATCTTACCCAATACTAATAAAATATTTTTCTTACTCCACATATCCTAGTATAAGATTCAACCCACCCAACAAAAAAAAAGGCAAAGAACGTTGATTTTGAAAACAATATGAAGTTGTAATAAAAAAGAAGACCAAAATAGAGTAATGTAGTTGAAAGTTGGAAGCACATGAAAGAAATGGAGAGACAAAAAATAACCAAATATTCAAAGTGTAGTACCCATAGTTTTCATAAATTTCTACATTGGGCATGAGAGTTTTTACAAATATTGTTCTTTAAATTGTTGCTTTGTCTCTTCATTTGTCCATTCTTTTGTCACATTTTTAAAAAAACATAAATAAGATTTGGCCTTTTGACTCTATTTGGGTTATTGTTATAGTAATCGAAAACGACATCATTTGGGTGTAAATAAATAGAACAAGTAGAAAGCAAATAAACATTAAGAGAATATATATTTTTAAAAATTAAAAAATCAGAAAGAGGCAAAATTCATGTGAGCCAATTAAAAGGGAATGGTTGAATAACACGCACTTGTCCTTGCCTATGTATTAAATTAAAGATTGAAGATTGTGACTTCTCATTTATTAGGTACTTATGCTTCTTCTTCTTTTTTCCTTCCTCCACATCATATCAATTCAATATTCTTTGAAAAACTCCAACATTAACCTCAATTAAAAAAAAAAAATCATCCTCTGTCTTTAACTTTTGAACCACTTAGGAGTTGGAGTTATCTACATTAGCTATATAAATCACAGGTTTATTGTTAATAATAAATTAAATAATAAATTAATCTAGACCCATCTCAAAATTTAAAAATGTAATAAAACCCCATTTTTGACAAGATAACTTTATAAAAATTGATTGTTTTATTCAAATATTTTTTACTAAGAAAAAAAAAAAGAATCTGCGTATTTTAAGCCCGCACGTAAAATTGGAAGAAAAGGACTATATTGAATAATTCTCAAAATAGATGGACTAGTATGCCTAGTTCATGGAATTTCTTAACTCAAGTGATATTTTAGTCAAAGTTGAGGACTCATATTTTATTTTAGTGGGGGCAAGAGCATTACGATGAATCAACTAACCAAATGTGAGACGCACAAATACAGTGATTCAACTATTCCCAACCATAAAATTCATACTAAATTGTCCAAATTCTCTTGAAGTTATTCAACTTTGTGATTATACTTCCCCTACGAAGCATTCATATAGTTGACTTCAATCAATTATTGGATTAAAAAATATAATATTTTTGTAATTTAAAACGTAAAATTTGTAAAGTAAAAAGAATAATTTAAGACTCCGACAAATGATAGCAGGTAAGGTTAAATAAATATGTGTAAAATGCAATTTTATATATATATCTTACATTGTGCATGTGGATGGGACCCAGCTTGATGAATTATTGTTACTTTGTGTTTGTACAAAATAAAATTGTTCGCCACCTTCAGCATCACAACATATATTGTGGTCCTCTTATTTTTTATTAATCTGCTAATAATATTTATAAAAAAATGTTATAAAAAAGGTGGATATATATATATATATATGATCATATTTAATAATATCATAGAAAAAAAATTGAAGAATTGATCATGTGCTATCTTTGCATACATTTATTAGAAGAACAATAATATTTATTTAAAAAAAAAACCGCATGCTTTGAAAGATAACTAATTAATTTAATTACTTTAGAAGAGTGTGTGAAATTCTTCTTTATTTCTAAGTGTTGTTTGTTCGTTGGTGAGAAAATAACAAGCTAAACATTGATTGCAATATTTGTTGATACGTGTGATTTAAAAGCAAGCAAATTAAGCATAATAAAAGCTAGCTGTTATAGGAGAAAATATAATTGGATACGTGATAAAAAGTAAATCTATGAAGATCCGAATTAACTCATTATGAGGTAACCTATCTCATGCCCACCTCAAGACAGGACAGTGGTATAAGTCCTGCTCGTTGCAGCTAGGTAAGACCCACTGCAAGCTAGATTCCTCGCTAAATATCGCCAACGTATTCGTCATTTGAGCAGTTAGGTAAGATTCACTGTGAGCTGGGCTCCCCGCTAAGTATCGCCAAAGTATTCGTCATTTGAGCGGATAGGTAAAACTCACTGTGAGCTGGGTTCTCCGCTAAATATCGCTAACGAATTCTCCATTTACTGATATTGTCCCACGTGACCATATACCATGATAAGGATAAGAATGTCCACGTGACCATACACCGTGACACGTGTAGAAGCGTCCATATGACCATATATCATGGCATATACAAAAAAACGTGACTATATATCGTAGCACGCAGAAATAGACAAGGAAAATAACTTCATTTCTCCATTGCCCCTCGAAACGGCCAGACCCCCTCCAATAAACAAGAGCTTTGCCTTCCTAAGCAAAAAAGGTAAGATACCCAGCTGGTGGGACGCCCAACTGCTCAAGCACCTAAGTGCGCGAAAGAAAACCCATCTCATTGCGCCCCAAAGGAATCCTTAAAGTGGCCCAACACATAAAAAAAGTCTTGCAGGGACCATTTCAAAGGCAGGAGACAACACCTAATCTTGGCAGCAGCCAGGCTGGTACTGTGCAAATCTTGCTTTATACTGTGTAGACAATGCGCAGAGCCCAGGTAGGGACCATTCAGGGCCTAGGTAGAGGACCATGTGCCAATTGGGCTAGTGATGTTACGCCACTTGTCCACCAAGGTACATAGCAATCTCTTTAGCTAATAGAAAGTTGACACGTATTCAATGAGCTTGGATAAATGAAAGCTCATCAACCTTATCTTGCCACGTGGCATTTGAGCTGGGCCACCAAGAACCAATGGGAGAAAGACACATGGAAAGGTAAAAACCCTACTATTTGGCCCTTTGAATCTCTATCCACCTGATTCATGACTTGGGCAAGATCTTTTCCTTGTGCTTCTTCCTTATTACCTTAGCATATTTTTTATTCTCTTCATTTAGAGGGACATATACACGCCCTCACCCTTTTCCTCTCTATCTTAAGGCTAACTTAGGCATTGAAGAAGGGTCACCGAAGAAGCGGCTCTTGTCTGAGCCCTGCTCTATTTCACAAAAAGTCACGGACTAGCTCGGTAAAATTCTTGGGTTAAGAGTATTCGGGCTTGAAAAGAGGTGGATTTGATAGTTTTTTAAGGAACGGGCAGTAAGTATAGTGTCACTTGAGGGATCTCGGGAAGTTTCGAAGTCATCGGAGTTAAGTTGGGAGTTGGGAGGTAATCGAGGCAGTGAGCTGTGAGGTGGTATGAGAAGTGAGCTGGGAGGTGGTTTGAAGTAGTGAACTGAAAAGTGGTATGAGGCAGTGAGCGAGGAGGTGGATAGACTTGGACATTGTATGGGTATTTAGACAGTGAAGTAGCAGGGTTGTTTCTAATAATTTAGGATTACAGGCTTGGCTCGTATTTACATGTTTTATTCGAGCCATCTGACCACCTCAAGCGCACCCAACTTAACCTCAAGTGCATTTATTCTATATTTTTGTACAGGTGCAAGGTTTGCAAAAATCATACATCGACACTAGCTCTCAATCTTAATTTCTTAATTTTTATAGCGGAAGCTTCCTCTCAATTCAAATTTCCATTATTAATTCATCTCTATAATCTTCCCCCTTTTTTAATAAATTCATGTCTATTAATTTATTAATTATAACTACCGAATAATGGTTCAGCCAATTAAAAATGTTTAAAATAATAAAATAAAATTTAAGCACCATTAACTTAAGCTTAATTAATGTAATTAAGTAACAAGATATCAAATATCGACACTTGTCTCAATTCCACAACAATTTCGATATTGGCATAAATTGCATGAATAATTAATTAAATGTTAATGAAAAATATTAATTGAAGGTCCATGTATGAATTATATATATGTATATGTATTGAATCTTTTGCTGGTGGAAGATAGATGCTCGCTAGTCGGATGAGTAGATCTTTTTTGTCTTATGAAAATTGAGGATTTGAAGAGAAAGTGGTTGTAATGAACTGGAATTGTCTGCGTCAAACACATAATTTAATTTAATTTAATAATAATAACAATAATAATTTGGGATTGAAAGGCATCTAATTATAAAGAAATTATAAATAAATACATGAACATGGGCAGTCGGCTCTTCATGATTGTTATGTTAACTTAACCATGGTTTTTTTTCTTAATAAATTCATAATAATATATAATATCATATAACTATTTGTACTTTGTACTCGTACTATTTCTATTATTATAGAGATGATGATACTTAACAGCCACTCATTTGGGTCCTATTCTATGTGTATGATTTCTTTGTTTTCCAACAACAATTGAAGCACATGCATTGCAATCAAGCATATATATCATCCTCATTATTATTATATCTATTGACATGCATGTATCTTTAGTAGTAAAAATAATTCTTTTTTTTTTAAAAAGAAGTTTGTATAAACTTTACAATATATATACTTATGTGTCTGTGTGCGGGGGCATGTGAATTTGATCGATTTTATTAAAATCAAGTTAATTGAATGTATTATCCAAGTAAAAATAATTTGAAGAATTTTCATGAAAATCTTTTTTAGATAATTTTTCTTAACAAAATAATACTAGAAATTGTTTATTATTATTAAATTATAAAAGTCTATATTTTTTACCATAAAAAATTTTGAAAAAAAAAATGCTTTGTAATGATCGAGTCTTTATTTATGGAAAGAATTTAGGATTATTGGATAGATTAAACAACCAGCTATTTTGCATGCACCTCATTTAAATATAAATGATAACAAAAAAAACTTGTAGTTAGTCAATGCCGGTAAGCTGTTTAATTTGTTATGATAAGATCAAGATTATTATAATAAACAAATTCTCATAATTTTGTCTTGATTGGCAACCGGCAATATGGAGAGAACGTGAAACTAAATCAAAAGCCAAAATCAGTCGTCCATTTTGTGTAAATTCAATGATCATCTTCAAAATTAATTAATTAGATAGATACATATATTATAACAATATATAATTACAAGCTCATTGAGATGCAAGAAACCCCATATATATGTATGTATGTGTTTTTGCATTATTTTGTAATGATTGGTTTAGGATAATTTAAATTGTCAACTACTTTTTATTGGGTATCCTCCTCCAACTAATAAAATCAAAGATATGATTATATATTATACTTGTATGTCAATTAATTAAATTTTGAGATGAGATGATGCCATGTGGATGGGATATAAACCATAGAAAAAAAAATTAATATTGAAAAACGCAATGTTTGTGGTTGAGTTAATTTCAATATGTAAATAATACATGAAGGAAAAAATTAATGAAAGATGTCGCGAGAATGTTGAGAACAAAATATTAATTATTTTTTAAGTTTCCATCTCCATCTTCTTGAAAGTTGGAATCCAAATAAATTAAGCTAATCTAAGTGAACATAGAGTAGGAAGTGTGTCTTCAAAAGAAGACAAATTAATGATCTTTAATTACAAGTATAAAACAAAACAACCATTGACTCTAATCACTTCTAATAAAATTTGAAGAAAATCACTCAATATATAACAAATGTCAAAAGAAACATCACATTTTTTGTTTCTTGAAAACAAAAACATAACATAAACACACAATTGATGAAGAGAAACTTTGACAAAGGAGACTTACCCACAAATGACTATATATAATAATATTAATATTAATGTTGGAAGTTGAAAGAAGAGATTAAAACATGGAGCTAGCTAGCTAATTCCTCCTTGGCCTCTTAGCTGGGCTCTCTCTAAAAATATCAATGAGAACAGAACCCATACAGTTTGGGCATTTGGGCTCAGCTTCAGAGACCATAACATAAATATGGCAGGGGATGCAGCCCATCAAAATGAGAGAAGGCAAATCATCGTCTGCTGTCTGCTTCTGGTTGGAGCTCTCAAGGTCTTCATTAATAGTGTTGTTTATGTCCAAAGACATGCATGAAAGTTGAGAAGATGGTGAAGAAATTTCAGATTGATTTGACGATTCATCCTTTGACTTCACACCTGGGGGTGATAGGCTCAGACTCAAGTCTATATTTGTTGTCTTGTTATCATCCTCTTCATTCACAGCTTCTTCCATTTCCATACCAGCAGACTCTTTGGTTTCTTGCATATTGCTTCCTGTTCGTGTTCCTGTTTCAATCTAATAAAACAATAATAATAAAAATCAAGGCCTGTAATTATATAAATTAATTATTAAGAAAAGAAAAGAGGGAGAAAAATATATTTATTTATATGATTAGTAAAGTAAAACAATGCTATATTTTACATATTTACGTTGAAGTAAATTGCTTTTTTGTAATATTTTTTTTAAAAGAAATTAACTAAAATAAGAAGCCCGTAATCTCTAATTATAATTAATATAAGTATTAACTTTAACTATAAAATGACGGACAAAATATATTAAGAAAAAAATACCAATTAATAAAATATTTATTATGTAAAGAGAAATTGTGACATTAAATTACTGAGAATCAAAATAAAAAAATTTACCTTATCGTAAGAATTATTAGGAGAAACGTTGTTCAATTCGACCAAAGTCGAATCCCATATTGAATGGTTGAGATCGAGAGATATGTGAAATTCTCGGCGAAGTTGATCGATGCTCAGATCAATATGCCTAATACCTTCAGTTATGTTTCTCACAATATCAATATCGCCATTATTTTCAGTACTGTGCTCTTCATTTTGATTTGGTTTCTGTGAGTGAGAAGCCATAATATGAAAAACTGGAGCAGGACTGTGTTAAACTGCGTTCATCTACAGAATAATAATGACTATATATAAAGAGTGAGAGAACACAGTTTTTGAGTACACTGACTCATTATCCGAATGAGAATCAAATATGAAACTGAAAAATTAACAAAAATAAATGTAAGTACATGATTAAGTTAAAATTTAGGTATATATAATTGAAATATTTTTATAAAAATTTAAAAAATTAAAAAAAAATAGCTGTAAGAACAAATTGAAGTGGACTCAACAAGAGATACGAGAGCATTGAAAACCATGGGAAAAAAAGGAAATGGAAATCAATTCCACTTGGACTTGTGTGATACAAGTGTCAAGTAGAAGAAGTGTATTTCATAAATACAGAATTATCTACTAACAAAATGACAAAAGAAAAAAACTTGAGTAACCGTTGCAATTATGAAAACAAACAGAAGCACCAAATTCAACTTTTCAAAAGAAGGTTTTGATTTTGTCTAGATTAATTCACTGCCATAATTTCATTTCCATCCCCTCACATTTATCAAAACTAATATCATGTAACTTAGACAATGTTGTTTAAATTATAGTACTAATTAAAGATTATATTAAATATTAAATTAAAAATGTAAATACTTATTTGTGTTAAATTTTTTTTAAAAAATAGATAGGCATGTGAAAATTTTCATCGATAAAACACCAAATACTAACCTCTATTATTACTTAAATCTAATATGATACGAGAGTGTACCGCCTTGACTAAGTTTAGAAGGCATGTGTGGGTTCACAATTTGTTTTAAAAGGTATTTATTAATATTTAAGAGTAACTTTTAAATTAGAGCATAATTACACACTACTTAAAATAGAATCAATCATAATATTATTTTATGGATAATATTAAACATTTTCATGATTTTTTTATAAAAATATTAAAAAAATCTTTAATATATAAGTGTTTATATATATATATGTGTGTGTATTCCCTCTTAAGTTTTGGGTAAAAGGGAGATACACCTCTATATTGAGCTAGTCCTAAATACCACCTGATTTCTAAAAAAATTTGAGATACTCCCTAATATATTATTCTAAATGTTATTCTATATATAAATTAATTATTTTTATTTTTATTTTATAATAATAATTTGATATTATTATAATAATTAATTTAAAAATTACAATAATATGTTGATTGTTAATTATTTTCTTTTAAATTTGTTACTTTTTTAACAATATATAATTATATATGATTTTATAATTAATCATTTTATTAAAATAATTTATTTTAAAAATTATATATAATTAATATTATTAAAATTCACTGTCATTTTTCTACAATATATAGTAAAAAATTTATTGTAAAAATTTTTACAATTAATTTTTTACAACTTAAAAAATTTTATATTGTAAAAAATTTTAATCATTTCTTATAGCAAATTTTATGTTATAAAAAATTTTATAATTGATATTGTTAAAATTTGCTTGCAATTAATATTATAAAAGTTGACAACTAAGGAGATTTTTAACAATATTAATTATACATAATTTTTTAAATAGATTATTTTAATAAAAAGACAATTAAATTATTTATATATTTTTTAATAATTTAAAAGTAAAATAGTCAATGTATATGCAGAATAGTACTTAAAATAATATCTCTGAGAGATATCTTAAGTTTCTTTAAAAATATTATAATTATTTTGATTAGTCAATTAAGTCATTCATATATTCATAATTATTTATAAATTTTTAATTTATTTGATTATAAAAAATTTTAAACTCATTTTCTTAATAAGAAATTTGCTAAAGTAATCAAAACTAGTAAAATTAAATAATTTTTAATAATTAAAATTTAGAACAATAAGTTTTGATAAAATAAAAAAAATCAATTGATGTCAAACAAAATAATCAATTTGTTAATAAATTAAATTATTTTGATATAATATTATAAGATTAACAAAACAAATAAATGCTAAAAGATTTTTTTTCTCTTCATATTTATTTTTTTATTTATCAAGCAAAATATTTTTATGCAAAATTATTAAAAAATCTAAGATTGATTTAATACATTTCTCCAACTTTATCAATTTAATTAAATAATTTACTATTATAATTATTTTTTTATTTATACAAGTTAATAAAAATATTATAGTAAATGTACCAACCAAAATTATATATTTTTTCTAATAAAATTTTTAATAGTTTTAATATTTTATATAAATCATCTCAATCAAATTCATGATAGTTATCATCTATTCTATATTTAATAATTAGTTTAAGAAAAATCAAATATGATATTTTTTAATTTAATTAATTCAGTTCTTTATGTAATATTATTTTATTTTTTAAAATCTTAAATTCTTATATATATATATATATAAAAGAAAAATCCAATGTCTAAAGAAGATTCTCTCCTTTTCACAACCACCTTTAAAATATTTTTTTTACAAAGTTATCAAAAGAATAAAAAAGTTATTGATTTAATATATGTTTTTCTAATATTATCAATTCTATTAAAAATTAGATTATAATCTACTACTATGCTTATTTATTTTTCTATTTATATATATTAATAAAAAATTATAATAAATATATTAATCAAATTTGATATTATGTTCTAAACTCATTTATATTATATATTTTAATTATACAATAATTTTGTGAATTGAACCCTATTTTATGATTATAAAATATATCATACTCATTGGACTAGTTCCTTATCACAATTCATATAACAGAGATTGATTACTATTATTCTAATTAATACGGAATGGGATAGGATTTAATCAATAATGTGATAACAATAAATTGGCTAATAAAATTGCGTTATATTGCCTAATTTTAATATATAATAATAGAAAATTGGTGCATTTTATTGTGAATATATATTTGCAGCAAAATGAAAAAAATATATGTGTTATCCAACTTCAATTTACATCAGTAGTGTTAAAAATACAATGATTACAAAGTTTACTGTTATTGAAAATATTAAGCAAGTTGTTTTACTTTCAATTTCAAAAGTTTTGATAATATAAAATGATTACAAAATTAAAATAAATAATATTTGTCATAATATAAATTATGTATTTAGGTAAATTCATATCATTTGCACATTTCAATAATGAAACATAATAGCGTAGTGGTTAGTGGGCTATCCAAATTCCTTCGTGTCCTGGCTTCAAGCCCCTTTATAGGTACAAATTTTTACTCCATTTTAAAAGTCAATGGACTGAATTGTTCAAGTGATCAAATCTATGTCTTCGTTTATTACTTTATCAAAACTCTGAGACCAAAGTATTATTGGTTCTCGACCTTAGTTGTTATCTCATGATTTTGACGAATTTGTATTTTATGTTTTATTCCTAATTTCGGGTTGGATTTATTAATATAAGGAAGTTGCGTTTGTTTAAATTCGGTATAACAATAGAAGTTTTTAAGTTTAATTGTGACTGAGTAAATAAAATATGCACTTGACTGTACTGTAATACTTGAGAGTTCGAAAATCTCCTCTTTCTTTTTTTTTAAGAGCTGACCAACTAAACGCCCCCGTTAGACAAATAAATAAATAAATATTCAGTATTCCCCTGCAACATTATACAAGATTAGTAAGAACCCACCGTATGCATAATATGGTAAAGCAAGCTCAACATGATTTCCCTTCAGCCAAATGAAATGCAAAAGTGTTTACAACAACAAATATTGAAAAATTATAAGTAAACTTCCAGTTCCAGGTCAAAATTGTCAAAATTGTCTGCACCTATTAGACTACTTTCAATATATACAAATACAACAAGAGGCTGATACTTACAAACAGAAGCCTCTGAGATTTTCAGTTGGAATATGTGCGTTAGACTACATAGTTAGTATTCCAAACAACTACATTTCCCACAATGGCACCCCTTCAAAATGTAGTTAATCCAACATGTTTTTTGATTAGATTTTAAACTTGATTTGCAACTCTCAGCTGCAAACACTGCACAGTGGATGCTGATCAAAAATATATTTGACGAAACTAATGCATGTTGAAATTCAAACTGGTGAATAGCTCATAACTTCAAGTTAAAACAATAACCTGTGCTTAAACTCCTCATCCTCATCCACGTCATCGTCATCTTCAGAACCACCAGCAAAGTACACATCATCATCATCACCGCCGGTGTCAGGTTCGTCATAGTTGTCAGCACTGGAATTAGCATCAATTGAATGGTGAGAGTTCCAATCTGGAGGAAAAGTCTTCTGCAAGGCTTCTGTAAGCTCTCCACCTGTTCTCTCAATCTTGCGTAAACACTTAGACCAGTGAACAGCAGTTCCCATATCCACAGTCAAACCAGATTCTATCATCTCTCCACAAATGGCTAGCGCTCTTGAGTAATAAGCTTCAGCAAAAGTTGCCCTTGACAGCAATGATGTCATCAAGCAATGGTATACAGCTTTGTCTGGCTTCAACCCAGAAAACTTCATATCTCCAAAGCACCTCAATGCCTTCTCCGGAAGAGACGCACGTGCCCACCCATTAATTAATGTGGTGTAGGTTTTAACATTTGGCTTCACTCCAAGAACTTCCATTTCTTCAATTGTTTTTGTAGCTCTCTGAAAATAATCTCGTTAGAATGATTGGCATAACAAACATTTCATGTTTAGATGGAAAAGAACCAATTCTCTTTTGAATCCTAAACTATTTGTCAACACAAGTTTGGCTTGTATAATGACAAGGCAACAAACCGACCATATTGACAAATGAACATGAAAGCAGGGTCAAGATTTTGTAGCGTGGGGGATGCTTTAACGGAATGAAAACATTCTCCCATCTCCTAAAGTATTTCAACATAAAAATATATAATAAAGGGCAATCCTGTAAAGATGAGGCCGAGTACTTGTTGCCGAAACAGTTCTTAAACAAAATACATGTAATCCAAGTTATAGGTAAAACAATAACAAGAATTAAAAGTGCAACTTTGTTCATCCAAACTAAATTTTATTTAACTTGCAAAACTACCCTTTGCCTGCTTTTTGACCTCTTAATCTACTGTTTCTTTAATGTTTTGTTCTCATTATAAAGGGTAGAAATTTTGAACAACTGAAAGTTTATCCAGTACTTTCTTAGGGTCCATAACCTGTCCGAGTCTGAACTATGCTTAAGAACCTATAAGATCCTGGTCTAATCTGAATAGGTTTAAAAAAAACAAGAATGGAGCTCTAGGATAGCAAGTAAACTCATTCCTACCACTAAAAGTTAGATATACATATAACTAACTAAGGACCTGTTTTCAACAGGATTGAGAGTACCACCTGCATGTCTCCAGCCTTACTGCAAGCATTTATGAAAGATGTGTAAGTATGTATGTCTGGTTGAACCCCTTCTTGTTTCATTTGTTGCATCAGGTCAGCAGCCTCCCATACATCACCTCTTCGAGCCCATCTGCAATAAAACAAACAACAGAATTAAGAGACAGGTTCCAAACAAATGAGATAGTCATATTGAAGATAGCCACCAAACTAAATAAGAAATAACAAAAGAGATAACAGGGAGAGTAAAACTATGGCATTGATTGAATTACTATTGATTCTGTGATTACAAAATAATCCATACCCATCAATTAATATGTTATAAATGTAAGTGTTTCTCGGAATCTTTTGAGCACTCATTTCTTTTGTGACAGCCAAAGCACTTTGCATCCTGCCAGATTTGCAGCATGCCTTCAGCAGTGCCTCGTATGTATACACATCAAGCTCCAGACCCTCATTTCTCAATTTAGTAAAATACTCAAATGCTTTTCCAGTATCACCCAACGATGCATAGCCATGCATAATGGTTGTGTAAGTATGTTCATTTGGACTTATGCTTGCCAATGTCATTTCATCTAATATTTCAACGGCCTTCTCCATCTGTAAGAAACATAAAATAAGTCAAATTATCACTAGTGTAAAAAAGAGATTCAATAGTAATTCACTTTATGCAAGGTCTTGATGCCAGCAGGAAATGAAAGATTCTTTAAAACTTATTCCTCCAAATAATGCATCAGCATGCATGCTTGTCTGTGCACGTACAAGTGTGCCTGTGCATGTGCATATCACGTGAGCATGAGTTACAAGAAACAACCTAAAAGTTTGAATTGCAAAGTCACCTAACATCACCATTAGAATTTTAAAAGATGAGCAAACAAGATACTGCAGCATAAAGAACAATAAATAAGTTATTGAATTCCACCATTATTCAAAATACAGTAAAGGTATTAAGACTATAAACAGTTGGATGAAACAAAAGACTTATTCAACGGAGTTCTGTACATATAAGTCAAGGGAACAAGCAAGCAAACAAACATTTAAGCACAAAAGTCTTTGAGACTGTGACTGTAAGGGTGACAAACAAGTTAGTTTCATATCCAAGTGAAAGCGAGCATTTCACATGTTTCTTTGTTTAGAAGATGGTAACAGGACTCATACATGATTATCTGAGACAAAGATAGACCACAACAGACGTAACCATAAAATTAATACTTACCGTCTCCAACACCATAGACTAAAGAGAAAGAGAGAAAAGTGCCATCAGTTATGACTGCCTATATTGTCCCCTAGAAAATAAATTTGGTTACAGTGGCAGGATTCATGATGGCAAATAATTCTCCTTAAAATTACGTGTCTGCATCCAACTTCATATCTAGCTACTTAAAGTTCCCACAATATCAATAATATAGCTTACCTGACGCTTCTCAACAAGACCAAGAATCAGCGCATTGAATGTATGTACAGTTGGAATGCAACCGCTCCTCCTCATCATATTGAAAATCTCTAACGCTTTTTTCATTTCTCCAGCTCTTGCAAAACCATGTATGATGGGCATAAATGTACGCGAGGTAGGCCTATGCCTTTCCTTCTGCATTTCCTTGACAACATGAATGGCACGATCCATGTTACCCATCCCACAAAATGCTCTGATCATGTTATTGTAGAGCACCACATCGGGTTTCAAACCATCTTTCATCACATCCTCAAAAACAGCAAACGCATTGGCCCAATCTTTCAACTTCAAAAATCCATTGATTAACATGGAGTAGGTCTTCATGTTGTGCTTTATGCCAGCTGATTTCATCATTTTGCTAATTTCTAAGGCTTTAGAAACTTTTCCAACCTGAAAAGGCAAACAAACAATTTCTCAAAATAGTGTATGAACATCAATAGTAAGATCAAACATACCAAGTGCATTATCAAAGCATTGACCTACAGAACTATAAAATCGATATATATATATGCATAACAATTTCAGCAAGTGCATCCCGTGGAATCATAAACCCGTAACAGCAGAGAGAGCGGGGGGAAGGAAGGTAGGTTTTCAACTTAAGAAAGATCACATAGACAAAAGAAAAATGTGAGCGTGTGCATGTGAAAATTTATAATCCCTGCAGCAAAAAATAAATAAATAAGCAGAAATAATAGCTTTTATTTGTCTGTAGTTATTCCTATTGCATTACCATCAGAAACAAGATTACAGAAAATACTGGAAGTTGGTGATGGCTTTGGGAGATGGGCCCGCATCCTCTGTATAATGCGCAAACAAGTAGTGTGCTCAAACTAAGAACCTAAAACTTTTCAAACGATTACAACCTAAAATACTCTTGTGTTTCCCATCTCTCCATAGTCAACTCACTAAGTATGCCAAGCCCTTTCCCTTACCAAATGTAGTGTGCTCAAACTAAGAACCAAACTTAACATAATAAGACCCTAAGAGTTAACATACTAAAAAATGTTTCATATTTTTTTTAAGATTTGAATCGTGATTTATTAAAGAATTTGAATCAATTCTACTAATATATGATTCAGAATTATCTCTTTTGATTCTAAGAATCAGGCTAATAATAACCGCAACCCAATTATGCCCTTAACCTATGGTCTCTACTCCATAATCCTATTTAGCATCCTGTGGAACTTTAGCTCGATCCTGATCACTCCTGGCTATAACCCTTGAAATTTTACAGCACAAGTTCAAAACAAGTCAACCAACATTCCCTGTCCATAAAACAATTGAGCAGCCTAATCATAGATGCCCCAAGTTCCAACTAAAACACACAAAATAGAACTAAAATACTTTGCAAAAGTTCACCATTTGCAACCTTTTATTCTTTACCTTTCCATCCACATACAACTAACTAAAAGGTCCCCCCATTACTCTTAATCATTTTCACTTCTAAATGAACTTTTTTCTCCTATCAAAATTGCTGTTAACAGGGAAAAAGAAGGAGAGGGCTACAGGACAAATTAAAATGCATCACATACAAGTATCTGTATGCTAAAACTTGAAGTTATGGCATAGCCCACAGAAACCAATGCAGCAATGGGATATGAACATTCTTTTTTCAATAATCAATGTTAGCTGATTCAAAAGGCGTTACCTTAGTATAGAGATTTATGAGACATCCATAACTGATAACTGAAGGTGTAAATCCACATTCCTGCAGTAAATTATAGCGAAAATTAGTGCACATAAGTTGTTCATAAAACTATTATAATTAAATAAATAATATAACTGATACCAGAGCAATTTATCTAAAACAGAAGAATCTGTGTACCAGTTAGTGCAATGATCCTAGTCATAAGCACTACTGCAATACTGTAGACAGAGTTTACCATCCATTGAAACTCCATTCTAAAAGTCTTTTCATCTTTTGTATTTCCAAGAACAGATTTTATGAATGACTAGCTCATGGATACAAATGGTCCACATCAGATAAAACGTTTATGAACCTTAAAACAGAGAAATGGTTCTTTATTTTTCTCAACATCGCAAGACCTGCGATTTGGCTTTCTGCTAAATAAATAACCTATATTACCACCATAATAATGAAGAAGAATAATGGAGCAATTTGAAATGTGCTTGATCTTGTCAATGACTACAAAAATGTCAACAATGAAAAGATCTCGATCAAGGTGTCACAGTTCCACTTCCAAGTTTAACTGACTTAGTACTGGTATGAAATAATTAACAAGAAAATGGAACCCGGTACAATAAAAAACCTCAAAAGTCCTTTAAGGAAGAAGCATTTTCAGTTCTAAAACTCATCAAGAAATTACAAAAAGGAAAAGTATAAATTACCTCGTACAAAATATATATAAGCATGAGCTTTTTACCTTAAGTCTTTCAAACACAATCAAGCATTTTTCTTCATTGCCAATTATTGTATAACCATTCATCATTGTGTGGTATATGTCAATAGGAGCATCAATCCCTTCTTCTTCCATCTCCCTCACTAAGGCTTCAGCTCGGTCCATATTTCTAGTTTGACTGTAAGTGATAGAAAAAGGTAGAAAATGAGGCAGTTAGAAAGAAAAGAAAATGAATATAGAACAATGCATAAGGCAAGAAAATATGATAAACTTATAATGTATTTCTCACTACTCACCAGTGACCATATATAATGTTGCCATAAATAATTGCATTCAGAGTAGCATGTCTCTGTTTGGCTTCTTCAAACCAGTGATCTGCAGCTCTTGCACAGAAAGATAAGATAGTATTATATTGGGTCACTGCAAAAATGCCTTTTCAGTCACTGATACAACCAATATACCCTGAGCAGAACAATAAACAGCCTAGTGTGTCACAGTTGCAGAATGCAAGCATTTTGCTCATAACTTTTTGAGAACATTCAGTTTTCTGAGAACTGTAGAACTAAACACGTGCTCATAAATATAAATTACATCATTAGCCTTCTGAAAGTAGTTTTCCTTTCTCTTTTACATCAAAACACTATGGTGCAGGTTTCCCAGGATTTGGTGCAATGTAAAGTTTATCCTATGCCAATCGCTGTTTCTTTTTTTGGTATAGGAAAGGAAGACAAACAGATACTCTAGCACTTGGCCTAGGAGAGCTGAACATTCCTTTTTGCTACTGAGCCCCTGACTTCGCCATGCCTTTTGACCCTTCTACTGAATTTATTTATGCCTATTTTCTAGTTTAATAGTCCGTTCTTCAGTTCCTTCATGCTTAGCCTCATATGCAAGTGTTCGTCATCATATTCACAACTTCTTTCATAGATTAATTGGAAAAAAAATTGTACTGAAAAGGGCAATATATGAATGTAAGATTGTCCTACATATGTATTTCAGCATTTTTATTCTTTCAACCAGTAATATCAGATATACCTTTAAAGATATGTGATTTACACAAGGAAATTCATTGTGCAAGGCACTACAACATAAAACTGCGACTTCAACTAAACATAGTTTCAATCAGAAAATTCCAAAACAAGTGATGGATTGAGCCAGACCTACAGGTTATTCTATCCAGTCAAAAATTGAGAAATTCAAATGTAATTTAGATAAAATACACCCACATTTCCTAAAACAAGTTTATTACTTCAATAATATATTTGTTTACTTGAGATATTAAAAAAGGAATCCCGTTGTTTGTGCTCAAATTATTGTCCATGTTTTAAATAATTTCGCGATACTCCCATGAACTTCACCTTTGTGAGCAACATATGTTCAGCCTAAATAAATGTGATTCAACCAGAATTTGGATAGGATTCCTAACTTGCACAAAAGGAAAACAACTAAAGTTCTAAACACAACACCGTTGCACATTTCCAAGATGACAAATTATCGAATCAAAAGATCAGTAAGAACTGTGCCAACAATCATATTGATAAAACTAGCAGATTATGTGACTTCAGCTACAAAACAATACACTACAGGATAACAAATTCAGAATACTATATATGGGAAAGTAAAGGCATGCTAAGAAATAATATGATTTACTTACTCAGCATTGCCAATTTTAGCAAATCCTCCCACAATTATACTGTAAGTCACCAAACTCATTTCAATGCCTTCTTCCTTCATTTTCCTAACACAAGATAATGCTTCTTCCATGTCTCTACCAACTGCATAAGCGTGAATAAGGCTGCATCAAATAAACTAATTTAATGTTTGAACAAGGACCAGCCACTGTACATACTCTAAACCGTGAGAAAGCAACTGTCCAAATTTGAATAAGGTTTAAATAGTTCTAACAAATATTTTAAAAAGATAATCCCCAAGAGAATTGCAGTAACTGTAACAACAATAAGAAGGTAATCCAGACAAGATAATAAAACACAACAAACCCACAAGTTGAATATAACTTCTAAACTCAATGGGTTCTATCATATTTCACAAATAAATGTTATTGTTCTTCTCCGGTGAAGTCCTTTTAAAAGGGTCACTGACTGAAACTAACTATGCACTCAAAATAGTTCACCAAAACTTGTGTTCATCTGAGGGGCTCAAGAAACTCAAACTCATGCTGATTCACATTGAATTTATATCAAAGCATCATATGTTGTGAGAAGTAATTACTTTGTGTAGACATGTGAGGTTGGTTCTATCCCCCTTGCTCGCATGCACTCAAAAGTTTGCCGAGCACGATGCATGTCCCCTCGTCTTGCATAATAGTTCACCATCAAACCAAACTCTCTTCTTGACGGCTTTCAAGAGCAAAAGAAAGAAGAAAAACACAAAAGAGAAGCAGTGAAATAAGTTAGTGTGATGGTTAGAAATTATTATAACCTTTTCCTGCACTCAAACTCAATTAAACAACAAAGAAATTCTACACTATCATCTTATGATATTCTTAACTGAAGGAGTTGACAACATTATCGCCAATACTTATGTAAACCACAACACAAACTTTGTAGTAGATGAACACAGAATGAGTAGCATTCTAACAAACTGGATGTGATAGCGGTTCACTCAACAAAACCTTGAATCACAAGGTATGACACCAAGTCTTTTCTCTGTCAAATTCACCATGGACCATAGAAATAAAAAACACGCGATTCCATTTAAAAATGCACAAATTAAACGCAAAAAAATCTGGCATGCCAATAAGCCGTAGGGTAAATTTTTATTAATTCCCATTAGATATCACTAAATCTATTGATCCTAAGATTCATGAGAAACACCTCTCGAAATTGCAAATATGGTCAGTAAATCCTCCACCTATTCTTCTTTGAAGTTTCAGTAAATGTCTCAAACATCTCTCATGTTAGGGAGGTATGGACATCAGCTTACCTTTTTAATCCTCTCGAAAGCAATAACAACAGCCTGCCAATTCTCCGGTCGCGTCTCTAACACCTTTCGAAACTCCTTCCTATCTCGATCTCTTTCCTTATGCCACTTGGACCTAAATTCCTCCTCATCGACGCCCGCCACCCACCGAGCTCGATCCTCCGCCTTAGTCTTCAATCTTCTCCCATCGTCCAGCTTCACGGTCAGCACTCTTCCGTGAAACTCAACCCCATCAAATTCTACCGCTTTCATTGCAGATTTTTCAGCCATCGGACTGTCGTATATCACAAAACCAAAACCCACATTTTTCTCATAATCATTATATCCCTTTATTAAAATTACGTTCTTTATCGGCCCGAATTGGCGAAAGAATTCCGACACCTGGTGCTTCTTAATCCAGTTCGGAAGATTTCCCACAAAAATCTTCCCCATTTGCCGGAACTCGGTTTCTTGAGAAGACGAAGAGGAGGAAGGACTCTCTGTACTGGGTAATTCTTCATCTTTCAGTTCAGCTTCTTGTACTGGTGGAGGAGGCGGAGGTGGAGGCGGGGAAAGTTTGCTGGAGAGGCGGAGTTTGGCAGCGAGAGAAAGCGGGTTATTGCTGGCGGGTGGGGAGGGGGCACGGTTGTTATTTACTAGGTTTTTTAAGGGACTGGAAGGAATTTTCTTCGGTGTTGATTGGACGGAATTGGGGCGGCGGATATTGGAAGAGTTGTGTGGTTCAGGTGGTGTTGACGGCGGAGTCGGCGGGGGAGGAGGCTTGAGAGAGAAAGAGAGGGAAGTCGTGGCTGTGGTGGTGGCGGGATGGTTGTGTTTTGGGGTTAGGAAGGTAGGGGTATGAGGAAAATGTGAGGCAGAGAGTGAAAACATGTTATCCATTGTTATCTGTTCTGTTTCTAAGCTTCTCCAGGAAAGCCAAATGAGTACAAGTGAGGACGAAGGGATGAAGTTTGAAAATTTTATTACTTATAGACGGAGCAAATTGGGCTGTTCTTAGGCCCATTGTGTCATCTCAAATAGAATAGACTAAATTCTCTCGTTAAGTATTTTTATTATTATTATTGAACGTAAATAAATAAAAATAAAAATGGATAGGCTAGTTTGTAATTACCTAAGAATATAACAAAATTATTTGACCGTTTTAAAGGTGGTGATAAATACAAAGCTAGTTGTGGTGCTCCTGGCTTGGAACCCTGCTACTCAGTTTATCTGTAGGCTTATTTCCCGCTCATGTGTGCAAAAGTTTCTGAGCTGAACTTTAACTAAATATATCTTTTAAACTTCCAGTAATATTCTAGTTCTAGTAACTAGTAGTCCTCTAATTATTTTAGTGTGTAAATATTTTGAACTGAATTATTCAGAGAAAATTTTGATGGGCAACGCATGCTTTAATTGATTTATCTGTAGTCAATTCGCGGTCCTTAATAAAGAGAATCAGTGGTTAGTTTATGGCGCTTATAGTGATGGTAATGTTGTCTTCCTATCAAAACTTTTCGGTCTTCAACATCAAAACCTGAACTCACATAAAATATCACACTATTTATGATTTTGCCCGTTGAGCTAATACAGCAAAATACAAAAGGTTCTTATCCAAACTCAAAACAGTCGCTAGATTCTATAGCAACGTACAGGCACAGCATTTATGCATACCAACTTCGCTATAAGAATTCTTGTCAGATACCATAGAACTGAAAAACAGAACCAGCAGGCCAATTGGAGAAGTATTTCCAAAAACCAAGTACCATAATTTATTGTAACAAAACCACAATTATACCAGGCAGGAGCTAATACTCATAAATCAACTATCATCCCAAGTCTGCTATAAATCAAATATATATTTGCCTCAAGAACACGAATACCCGATCATCCTCAACCATAGCATAAGAATGGAGAGGCAACACAAGAAACAATTTTGAAAATACATGCACAAATTAATATGCAGTACCTTTAGCAAGTCTCATTAAAGAAAAGGAGAAAAAATGACAAAACAGGTCCATAAAATCAAACTTAAGTATCATTCCCAAGTTCGAGTTTAACTAAATATCGTTCTTGAAACCATAAACAAAACTAGGCATAAAAGCATCCATAACAAACATAAGTACTAACAAAATCAACATCTAAATTTCTCATTCTAGCATCCCGCAAAGCCTCGATTACCTCAGTACCTCCTGCCACCAGCACCCCGACCAAAAACTGGAGGAGCAATCATATTCTGTGGCTCAACTTCAACAAGCCCAGAAATGTCAGACATGCCAAGGGCAGCAAGCATTTCCAGGGTTTCCTTATCAACCTTAATTTCGTCGGTCTTAATGGCTGACTCATCCGGCACAAAGTCCATGCGGCGTTCACGCTCCTCCTCTTGCAGTTTCAGTGAGATTCCACGAACTGGACCCTTCTGAATCCTCTTCATCAGATGGGTTGAGAACCCAGCAATCTTGTTACGCAGCCTCTTTGAGGGAATGATGGCAACCTCCTCCAAGATCTTCTTGTTGGTGTGGAAATCCAATGTCATACGAGAGTAGTACCTCTCAATAACCTGGCGAGAGGACTTCTTCACGGTCTTGGTGCGAACACGACCCATCTCAGAGATTAAGCAACTGGAGCAAATTAACGAGAGAAAATGCCTTTACATGATGAATTGGCAAGTGAAATAATATAGCACAAATTGTAAAAAATGTATGCTAAAAGAAAGAAGACTAACAGATAATAAAAAACCAAGAGAATCTGCACCATAAACCTCCCACCATGCATAATAGCTCACAATGGCAGAAAATTCACAAAACTGAACTCAGTGAAACTATTTGACTTAAAATAGAGTTTTAAGTTTCTCAAAATCCATTCAGATTTAGAGGAAATGTTATGTGGGGCGTTGCCATTATAGACAATTCAAACAAGCATCTGAAAACCAATTAGCTGGTTGAAAATAAAGATTGGTTTTACAAATATATGGGGCATTAGTCCATAAACAGAGCCACATAACAACATGTTCATTCTTCCCGGGCAAAAGAAGGAAACTTTCAACTGCCATCCACAATCAAGCACGCCATATATCTTGTATTTCCAATGCAAAATACCATTTATGGTATATACAAGCAATTAAAATACTCCTTAGCTTCAACAGTACAACTGGTAGCTGACAAATCACCGCGTAAAAGAAGAAAACGAGAAATTTTGAATACCCAACAAAAAATAACAGTGTACAATATTCTAGATCTCAAATAAGCATATAAAACATATATAACAATATACAATTCAAACTACAGTTTGTAGTAACTACAATTTTTCTGCTTGAGTCGTTGATTTTACAAAACAATATAAACAAAAGGAATTAAAACTTTCTGCAATCAAACACAACAATATAATGCAAAACGTACCCTTAAGGACTAGGAAGACGAAAAAGCAGGGAAGCCTGATTTCTCGAGAGGTTGCGGCAGTTGGAGCAAAGGCTAGTGAAGCATGGCTGGGATATAAGGAGCGGGGTCATTAGGGTTTTTTTCCGATCCAGTGTGGAAGTGACCACGAGTTCTCCCCAAAACATGGACCAACCAAAACTAGCCACGTAGATAACGAGGGAAATGGACTTATCATGACTTTTCCAAGGTTGGGCTGGTTCTGAAATTTGACCCAATTATTTTTATGGGCTGGATCTAAACTGAATTCATTAGAATTGTTCAATCACTGAACATTTTATGCAGTAGACATGAGCACGGAGACTCGACTGGGTCCATTTGAAGCAAAATAATCCTACGAGATGAATTTTTATTATCTTCAATCAGAGAACATCACTTTTGTAATGATTTTAAACTCTCTGAATTAGGTGATCAACAGTTTTTTAATTACTAAAAAATGATATACGAATTAATATTTTTTTAAATTATTTAAAAAAATGAAAATAACTGGTGTACTTGGTGTAAAAAAAAAAAAAAACCCAAATTTTCTGTTTTTGCTTCGTTGTGCCACAAAAGTTGACAATCCGCGCGTCCCATCATCGATCACAAGTCACAACAGACACAATAGACTGTTCAATATGCAGTCACAGGCTCACAGCTCATTATCTTCCTATCAACGACTTATGCTCTCATTATTGATGACTAGACTATTTATCTATTTATAAGGCTTTGTCTGAGAGAGAAGAATTCAATATAATCTCTTATGGGATTATAGATTACAGTACGATTTCTCTTCTATTGAGATTTAAATATCAAAGACGGATTACAGGAATCAGTGCCACGGTTTGTCTCATTCCTCGTGTAACTTGCCCACGTCTAGATCATTTTGCCATAAAAAATTTCAAACCTTTTTCGGTTGCTCCCCCTTCTTTGCCGCATCCGATACAGGATGATCCTTCACAGATGCTACCAACATAGAAATGTTTTTCTATTTCTCAGTGGATGCCAGAGCCGTTTGCACGTCTGTGAGATACCACCTCTGTCGTAGACTACAGTGTTCGTTAGGATATGTTGATGTGATGACAATTGCAAAAGCACTTCTTTTACTCTGAATTTGATGGGCAACATAGCTGAAGTTCCACCTCACTTTGGTCTTCCATTTTCCTGTATCAAGCATAGCCCTCCTGCATGGAACATTATTCGAATGTCAATGCCTCAAATGGAAAGAAACAATTTAGTAGAGCTGAACTTACTAAAACATGTAATCCTTAATTACCATGAACTATGCAATTGGCAAAAAGTATCTGAAGTTACTGGAGCCAGTCAAAGAGCCCAACCAATACCAACTGGCTATCTGATTTTTATGAATTAAGTTGTAAAGCATATACTAAAACAACCAACAATCAGTAAGGTCATTCAAGCAGGATTTCACCAAAACTCTCTACAGGAACAAGAGCCACTTCTAAAATGATGAAAACGGTTTACATCCCTAACAATAATTTCTCTTCCTGAAATGCTTGACGCAAACTTCATAAAAGAATGGCAATCCCCACAAATTCTGAGATTCTTCATAATCCTGATGGGGGCGCCAGGACATAAGCACATCAGCCCAAAAGTAAGAGCTAGCTTCTCACTGTGGTGCATTAAAAGTTCCTGCTTTCTGCTATCTTCTACATCATGAAGGTCATGCTCAGTCTCAGGCTTGTAACCTAACTCCTTCATATCTTCCACCAACTTCTCCAACTTTGAATAAATCTGAACAATTCTGGGGTGGTTACTCTCTCCAACCATAAATATATGCACCTTGTCCTTAATTTCTATCCAACTCTTACCTCTGTCTTTTTTCAGCTCGGTGTCCCTAATAAGTTTCCTTGACCTTACAACTTCCTCCCACCTTCTATTTGCTGCATATATGTTTGACAACAACAAATGATTTCCTGCATTACCAGGTTCCATCCTAAACAAATGCTTAGCTGCTATCTCAGCGAATTCAAGATTCCCATAATTCCTACAAGAGGCCAAAAGTGATCCCCACATAGAAGCGGTAGCATCAAATGGCATCCTCTCTATCAAACCAAAAGCATCATGAATCAGCCCTGCCCGACCAAGAATATCAACCATGCATGAATAATGAAAGACAATGGGTAACAAATTATGCTGTTTTACCATGAGACTAAAATAGCTCCGCCCCTTTTCAACCAAACCAATATGACTGCAAGCAGATAATACAGAAACATATGTATATTCATTTGGGTACAAACCCGTCTGCTGCATTTTCTCGAATAAAATCATTACCTCCATGGAACATGCATGTCTAGAAAACCCAGAAATCATTGCGTTCCAAAGAACAACATTTCTTTCTTCTATGCCTGAAAATACAACATACGCATCAGCAACAACACCACACTTAGCATACATGTCTATAAGCGAGGAAGCCACAAACATATTTGAAATAAATCCAGTTTTACACGAAACAGCATGAACCTGTTTCCCTTGGATCAAAGCTGCCAGACTGGCACAAGCACAAATAACAGACGAAATTGTAAACTGGTTATGTTCCAACCCCATTACTTGAGCTCTACGAAACAATGCAAAAGCTTCCTCATAGAGCTCATTTTGCACAAACCCGGCCACCATAGAACTCCAAGTAACTTCATTCCTCTCTGACATGCACTCAAAAACTCGACAAGCATCCTTTATCAAACCACATTTCGCATAAACATCGAGCAATGCAGTTCCCACGAACACATTCCAATCAATAGCAGCTTTGATAGCAAAACCATGCAACTGTTTACACTCAAAAACATAACATTTGGCGGCACACCCACAGAGAATACCGGAGACGCTGAATTCACTAACTGGGATTTTACCTTCTCTTAGCATATCCATGAAAAGAGCAAGAGCCTCTTCCTCTTGTCCATTCGTCGTATACGTTCCAATCATGGTATTCCACGAAACCATGCTTCGTTCAGGCATTCCATCAAACACCTTGCGAGCTTCGCGAAAAAGACCGCATTTCGAATACGCATTGACGAGCATGTTTGATGTTATAACATCGTCGTTGATCCCAATGCGGATAATCTTAGCATGGCAAACTTTGCCTTGAACGGGCAATCTTTCCCTTGCAGAAAACTTCAAGATAGCATATAAATTTGATAGTTGAGAAACCTTTGTATCCACCCGAACATGATCTCGTTGAATTGGGGACGCAAATTCTGTAAGTGCTACGGCCGAGAAGTTTTTGTAACGCAAGCCGTAATAGAATTTGTTTATCCATCTACATAAGGTTTCCATTAATTTACATACAGCATCATAAATTCTTATGAAAATATTATTATACAAAGTTCATGCGGTGAATGCTCGCTAAAAGAAAATAGATATAATATTTGGGTTTTGGTGAAAGCCCAACTGAGTTTTCTCGGCTCAGTTCAGGTTGATTTAAGTAGCACCGTCAATAGGCATAACTACATTTGCTACATAAATTAAATATAAATTTTGTACTCAAATTACATAAATATAAAGACCATTCAATTTTACAACTTTATATAGGCAATAATCACGAATTATACAATTTTTTTTTTGAAAAAGAAAATCTCTACGGTGAGCGTTAGCAAATGACTTCACTCTCTTGGTTGTGACCTGTGAGTTGTGACCTAAAAGGTATGCCTTCAAATCTAAAAAGAGCTATCAAGAAAGACCCTGAACTTTACAAACTTGAAAGAATGCTTTTAAAAAGACACTTGTTTAAGACAAAAAACATTGGTAGAGTAATGTCGTGTATGATTTTGAAATCTTGCTTACCTAACATTATTTGACCGTACCTTCCATTATATATTTAATTAACATTTTAACTAATTTCGTTTTTAACACAAATTACGAAACCCCATTTCCCAGTGTAGTTTGACCAGGCGACCATCTTTCTGATAAACATAAAATTAAATTAGGCTTAATCAAGGCTCTAATGGAGATTAGCTCATCGTAAGATATTGACAAGAGTATGGTCATTTTTTTCCAATTGTTTGATCAGATAAAGGGGAAGATTAGTCAAAGCAATCAATATAAAATATTTTGGTTAGATTTTAATATAGAAAATGCAGGTTGATTTGAATAAGATTAGAAGACCATGTGACACGAAATGGCATTAAAAGTAGTTGAAAATGATGGCTGTCTTCTTACTCTATCCTTCCCTTTTGTTCTTAGTTGGGCAAAGCTGTATTTTGGTTAGGTGTTCTTGATTCTCTGACTTACGTTTTTGCTACGATATTAGATTAGTGATATTATACAACTTTTATTACTCGTCAATTACATTTAATACAAATAATTAAAAAGCATGATATTTTAAAAAAAAATTAATTATTTTTCAATGAAATGCTAAAATATCATGAAAAAGCAATAAAATATATATTTATTTTTGGATCAAATTTTTATAAATAAAAGCACCGTTGTATATTTTCTTATCAAATAAGTCCATGATTATTCCCAATGAAATCTCTAACATCGTCACGTACATTTGAATTTTGCAGTTACGTAATACTCATGGAACAGGGATATTTCAGTTCTGAAGGGATCGTTGACAATGATCAAGAACCTATTTGACACAAATAAAAACTTACGATGGTGGTTATGAAAATATAAAAAATATAGGGACTTGAGATGTTAATATATTTTATTTTATTTCTTGGGGTGTAAATGGGATTACTGTGTTGTTGGTTGTAGTTGCCAGCAGACTGTGCTAGTTGGAAGCTGACTGACAAGAGAGCAATGAACCCATCCAAGAAAGAAGATCGAATTGTAAATTCCAGTAAAGAAGGAAAATGCATTGGGGGCATAAAAGAAGCTATTTATGATTCTGTAGAGCCCACATACATATATTGACCAATAATAAAGGAAGGTCCACTTAGTAAAGATGATTAAAATAATAAGAGAAAATAGTTGATTGGTTTTAAACTGATAAGATTGTGCCCATGCAGTGTACAGGCCATAACCCAATAGGCAATAGGGTTAGCATTAGCATAGGTGGAAGCACCCTGACCCTGACACTATGTGCCACTGAGCTTTCGCCCCCTTGCAGACACATTTATCCGCTTTGGATAGAACTAGAACTACATCCATATATCGATTATCTTATAACTCAGAAACAAAGATAAAACGCATTTAGCTAAACAAACAAGTCTTAATAGAAATAGGTTGACGGAAAATAATGGCAACTAACTGAAATTCCGTCAAAACAAATACTATCGCGAAGACGTCCGAACAATATGAACCTAAACTAAACGATTGTCGTTTGCATCTCCGATCACAAGTGTCTTGTTTGTTGTTCTTTCATACTACTAATGCTACTACTGCTGATTCCCTTTTTTGTCTAAAAGAAAATTGAACAATGTTATTGAATTTGATGCCAGCCTCATCCTTCCCTCTTCTCTCTCTCTCTCAGCACTAAATCCATGCTTATCTACTGAAATCACTTTTCGCTCCCCACGTGTCGAAGCATGATACACGTGTAACGTAACCCCTTTGCTCTTAAGCCTTAATTACGAATTTAGATTAGACCTCCTATTTGCCACATATTCATGTATTATTCACTTATGCGCACCGTTTCGGTACATGTAACGCTTCGTGATCCTTCTGCCACGTGCCTTGGTTTCGGACTTCTTTTTGCGTTGTGCTTTGTGCTTTGTTTTCTTTGCGTTACGTTTCAACTCCTAACTGCAATGACTTGACTCGCTCGCTCCAAATTTCTAAGCGCAAATTCTTGTGACTTCATATCATTTCTTATTCATGGTTCGCATTCTGAATTTCCTTGTAATATGATTACCGGTTACCGGTCCAATCGTCGACCCCCCTTTTCTAGATTAGTCAATTTGGAAATTTTTGTTTGAGCCCAAAATAAATATTATATTATGAACCGATAATTCTAATGATTTTTATATATATATAAAAATGAATCTTCCAAATAATTTTTTCTATACGTTGATCTCCATAATTAACACCTTTTATTATATCCCAGTGTCTCTAATTATTAATTAATTAGTGCAAGGAGTAAATTGTAAGCAAAGTTATTTCTACATATTTCCAATATGAAACTTGGAAAAGTTAGTGGACTTTGTTGTTTTATGCGTAATATGGTACTAAACTTGAATTAATTCCAACTATCATAACGTATTTATGATACATAAAGTGCATTTAGAAAATCTGGAAAACTTGCCGAGTAGAAATGAAGTCGGAGGCGGTTTGGCTTCCTTTGTTTATGCTTTGCTTGTAGACTCCGGTCAATAATATTAAGAAAATAAGGTTTTTTTCCAGCCTCACAATCTACACCATCATATGCTATAATCAACCATGAGACTAATAACATGTATGGATATTAAATTCAATTAACTTTAAAACTAAAAAAATAGAAATACGCATCCCACTATTTATAATGGATTGAATATTGCTAATATAAAATTAAAATAAACCATTTATAATATATAATTAATATTATATTTAAGTGCTATTTGTTTTTTGAAAACATATTCAAGTGCCGTTTAATAACCAATAATACATTAACTCAACAATCATCTAAAATATGACTACAATCGTCGGTGTCACCTTAAAACCGTAAACATAATAAAATTAAGTTATTATGTACATAAATTGTAATAATTGTCTATGAACTGAAACACAAAATTTATAATAAATACAATATCTTGTCATTTACTGTAAATTATGATATATATTGTCACAATTCTTCGAATTTTTTTTCCAACCGCACGGAAAAGCAAATAAATTTATTCTAAAATCTGATTGTTAATATCGACATTATCAAATGATTTTTTAAAAAAAAATTATAATGATTTAATGAATATTATGCGGCGTTAAAAAGAAAACCTCTTGATTTTCTAAATAATAATAATAATAAGAAGTCAAAATTCCGAATATACAAAAGCCGGCAAAAGTACTGCATAAGCATAAGCATATGATCAAGTCAGTGAGAAGACAGATGCAATATCTAATAATTTTAAAACCAAAGAAGCATTTTTTTTTTAATTTTTAATTTTTAATTTTAATCTCAGTGGCCCTTTATTCACCGTCCACTGTCAGACTCTGTTCTCCTTGCTCTATAAATCACACTCATCTCCCTCTTCCAAACCTGCAGAAACAGAGAAGCAGAACCAGAGGAAGAGGAACAATGGAGGCCCATAATTCCTCTTTCTCAACTTGCCGCTCTTACCTCCGAGCTCTCTCTCAGACCCCGTCCCGTCTTGCCCGCCGCGCCTTTTCCGTTTCTACTTCATACGAGGAAATGAGCCGGATACGGGCCAGGTCCGGCTCTGACATGCGCCGGACTCTCCGATGGTATGACCTCGTCGGTTTTGGTATCGGTGGCATGGTAGGTGCCGGTGTTTTCGTTGCCACGGGAAAAGCCAGTCGTCTGAATGCCGGTCCGGCCGTGGTAATTTCCTACGCCATTGCCGGGCTCTGCGCCCTCCTCTCCGCCTTTTGTTACACTGAATTCGCCGTCGATATGCCCGTCGCCGGCGGTGCTTTCAGTTACCTCCGTGTCACTTTCGGTACAATTATTTCACTAAACCGTTAAACATCTTCATTTTTTTTTTAAACGCTTATATTTATGATCTTTCGAACGTTATGTAGGCGAGTTCGCGGCATTTTTGACCGGCGCGAATCTCATTATGGAGTACGTCATGTCAAATGCGGCAGTTGCTCGCGGCTTCACCGCTTACTTTGGAACAGCAATCGGTGTGTCGACAGCAAAATGGAGACTAACCGTCAACGGTCTCCCAAAAGGCTTCAATGAAATCGACGTCGTCGCCGTCGCCGTCGTTTTACTTGTTACTTTCATCATCTGCTACAGGTAACACTAATCCTAAAACAAAATCCACTTAATTTTCAATATTTGACACGTGCATTAACTTATTTTTCTTTCCTCTGTTTTTTCAGTACCAGAGAGAGTTCAGTGGTGAACATGATTTTAACAGTGCTGCACATTCTGTTCATAGCCTTCGTGGTACTAATGGGTTTCTGGAAAGGAGACTGGAAAAACTTCACGGAACCGGCAAATCCGAAAAACCAATCTGGGTTCTTCCCATACGGAGCTTCAGGTGTGTTTAACGGAGCTGCCATGGTTTATTTGAGTTATATCGGATACGACGCCGTATCAACTATGGCTGAAGAAGTCCGTAACCCAGTCAAGGATATCCCTATCGGCGTCTCAGGCTCCGTTATCATCGTTACGATTCTCTACTGCTTAATGGCGGCTTCAATGTCGATGCTACTCCCTTATGATACGGTAACAGAATTTTCATTTTTTTTTAAATTTTTTGTAATAATAATTTATTTAATTAATTATGGGGTGTGGTTGTGATCACACAGATCAATGTGGAAGCGCCGTTTTCGGCGGCATTCAGCGGGAAATCGGACGGATGGAAGTGGGTATCGAATGTGATAGGAGTGGGGGCCAGCTTTGGGATACTGACGTCGCTGTTAGTGGCGATGCTGGGACAGGCTCGGTACATGTGCGTAATCGGACGGTCGAGCGTGGTCCCCGCGTGGTTCGCTAGGGTCCACCCCAGGACATCAACGCCTGTCAACGCCTCCGCTTTTCTTGGTACGATTTTGGTTGCTTGCTCTGGTTTCCAGTCTTTTCTTGGATATCACGCGATTTGTGTTGCAATTAATTATTCTATGTTTTGTGTTTAAGATTTGTCATTTGTTTGTTCTTGAAGTACGAGAGTGTTGAAATTTTTAATTTACGTATAGACCGAGGAAAAGACAACGAGACTCCTATTGGAAAGGGGTAGAGAAAAAAACAATTAGAAAAATAATATTGTAAATATCCCATTTATGATAATTGTGTTTTTTTTTTTTGTTTTGTTTATTTATGAACCATTTTTCTCATTTTTGTTTATATCATTATTTAATATTAATGTAATTTTGAAGTATCATGGTTAAAAACTCTATGCATTCATTATTGTGATATATTTATCACAATGCACTATCATTGATGACGACGTTGTCGTTGTTGTTATTATCATTCATAATGTTAGTACGATTGATGAATTGTGTTTTGCATTGTTTTGTAATGGATATAATGTGTGTTGTCATTATGCTTGGGCTCAATTGTTTCTTCTTTGTTCTTTTAAGCCTTTATTATGGGACCTACATGAACGGTTTCAGTTTTAGAGTGATGTAATATTATTACTCAGCAAATTGAATTAAAATTCATGAATATCGAAGAATAACAATAATAGGAGGGCATTCATTTTATTTTTTGTTTTTTTCACTAATAACTGAACAAGTGATTTAGTAGAATAAGCATTCAAGAACAGCTATTTATGTGATAAAACATACCACATAATTCATAAGTGATATCGTCCAGGGCATTAGTTGAAGTTGTAACTACTAGATATACGGGATTATGATTAGTGCTTTTCATTATTCTTACTTAATGCATCATGTTACTTGAATTTTTGGATTTAGTGACGGTTGCAAATATAAATACCTTTGTAGTTAATCATAATAACATTATGCAGGCTTTAGATACTGACATATCAAGAGAGTTTTACAAAATGTTATTTAAAGAGAGATGGTACTGGGTATTTTATGAGTGGGATTCAGATATCCATTGATGGATATGTTCGGGATGATCGGATTATACTTTTATCTGTTCTTTGACAGGAACTAGTCTTTAGAAAAATGCTTGGCCTGACTGTAAAGTACGACACTTGGAGATATCTTTGCTAGCTGTCGGTCGTCCTTTAATGTTAATTTTAATTTTAATTATGAAATCTTTGCATTGGGTAAGACTTCAATTTTTGCCAAGAAAAATATAGGTGAGCTTTTGCCAGTAGGTTAGGCATGTGATTTGACCAAAAAGGTTTTTGAGATGTGCATGAATCAAGAGTAAGAGGCACATCGAAAGTATTATGGCAGCTGATTTCAGCACCACCTCCATTGTAACCCCGTCGTTTTTGTTCTTAAAGTTATAAATGTCTTGTTATATATTTCTGAAAATGACCTCTGCTCACAAGACATGGTCACTAATGAAAGTTGCTTTCTAATTTTGATAAGGGCCATTACTTGTATGTATATTGAATGAAAGGTTTTCCTCTCTAGTTCTAATTTAATCTTCCATGTCATCTATGCTTTCTTGTCGACTTTTCATCATCTAATTCCTGAAAACCAGGCATATGCTTAGTTTCTAATATGTGCTTATCCTTTTATGTACAGGAATTTTTACTGCTGCCATTGCTCTTTTCACCGACCTAAATGTGCTCCTCAACCTCGTATCAATTGGGACACTATTCGTCTTTTACATGGTGGCAAACGCTGTTATTTACAGACGTTATGTCAATGTCGGGACGACAAATCCATGGCCTACATTATCCTTCTTATCGTTATTTTCAGTCACCTCCGTCATATTCACTCTCATTTGGCACTTTGTACCACCGTGCAAATCTAAAGCCTTTATGCTCGGAGCATGCACCATAATTGCGATTGCTGTATTACATATATTTCACTGCACGGTTCCACAAGCACAGAAACCCGAGTTTTGGGGTGTCCCTTTGATGCCGTGGATACCATGTATATCAATCTTCTTGAACATATTTTTGTTGGGGTCACTTGATGGGCCATCCTATGTGCGATTCGGATTCTTTTCGGCTTTGGCGGTGCTTGTATATGTGTTTTACAGTGTTCATGCTAGCTTTGATGCCGAAGAAGACGGGTCTTTCGGTCAAAAGAATGGCGAAATTCTGAAGGAATCAGCAGAAAGTGAGGACCCAAGTCTAAAAGTGTAAAGTTTCTTCTGTTGTTACATTCTCCTTTTTTCTAATGACTTCTTTCTTTCTTTCTGTGCGGATGATGGATACTTAAGAAAAGTGGGGGGAGGAGGGGAAAAAACAAAAAACAGAGGAGGCTTATAAGGAATGGAATAGAATAGAATAGAATAGACTGCAATTTTTGCAGAAATGGCAACTTGTATAGTTGGTGTTTGTTTGGGTAGGCTCATTATGATCCTTTATATATATATATATATATATTAGGTCAAAATCCATCTCCATTAACCACTCTTAAGAGTTGTCAGTTACGCGTTTGACCTCTATAGTTAATGGAAGAAAAAGCATGATCATAGCTCTCAATTGCTCTATGCATGTGATTGTGATCATATCTAGTTTCAATGTTCTTTCAGTGATCATCCCCTTTTTTAAGGGATTGGATATAGCACCAACTTGGTATTGGTAGGATTGTAAGTTCAAAGATCTTGTCCATTGTACAATAATAATAATAATAATAATAATAATAATAATCAATTAGAAGCCGTGTATTTGTATCGTACCATATGCATGCATGATTATAAGCTACGTATTCATACCACATATATATATATGATGTAATTGCGAAAAGGGATGAGATTCTGTAATCTGTATACTCTCTATGGTAGTGGTAGTGGTAGTGGTTCAGATATATTCAACTGAGATTATAAGATTATTAATTATTGAAAAAAATACTAAAATAAGAATTGATAAAATAATAACAACATTCCTAATTATAATAGGAATTACATACAACAAGAAAAAGAAAATTAAAAAAAATCAGAATCTAGAAAAAGAAGAAAATTATGCCTTATCCAACTTACTTTGTAGTTTTGACAAATTATAATGGGCCAACGTGTTTGCTTTTTTATCCTAATTGAATCCTTTTTGTCTATTTCATTAGTCAATTGCCCGTTTTATTTATTAATTTTTTCCTTTTTTTCTAAAAAAAAAAGAGAAACTATATATTCTTTGATGATTTATAGGGGCCTCTTAATACGTACTACTAGTCAGCCTCAGTTTGCCCAATCAAAACAGTCAAAAACACCTTGATATTAACTTTTGAATATATGTCAGTCAAATTATTGACTTTTGAATAAAAATCAAACCATTTTTTCCGATCAAAATAATGATTTTCAACAGTTCATTTTTTATTAAATTAACTTTAGTTCTTTTCTTGCATATGCGAAATATTAAATCAAACCTATTTGAAAAAGAGTGATTGATCGTAGATTACTTTTTACTATAATTTCAAAGGGCTTTTCAATATTGTAACTTTTTTATTGTGAATTTTTACTTATCGAGATAAATTTTGTTCAAAGTACTTAAGATGCTAGTCCAACCATCGTTTTTTTTATTATTACTGATTGTTATCTAGTGCCTTTTTTCTTTTTGGGTTAATTTTTTTGGTCAAATAAAAATGATAATTTGTGCTTCAATTAAGAGATAAAGTATGATTGGTTAGAATATATATATATATATATATATATATATATATATATATACATCATATTCTGTGAAGTGTTTGAGTCAAATTGATAATATTAATATATATATATTTTATGCTTCTTCAGCATCTTGAAAAATGAGGAACTTGGATGCCTTCAAGTGGAGTTTGCAATTGGTGGTTTCCCCTCCTTAGGAATCTGTATTTGTCAAAAAAACAAAGATAAAAACACAGTTGTAACCAACACCCAAAATATTTGAAGTAAAAATCAAAATGATTATTTCCCAAATAAAGCAATTTTTTTTTGCCAAAAAATTATGATTAATAATACTTATTTAAATAAAATACCACAGTGTAACTGTATGAACTATGAAGTAATGTACTGCCATTATCTGTTTCTACTGGGGAGGGTTTGCCTTTGCCCTATCCATTGAGATTTTAGATGAAGCAAGGAAGAAGGCATGTGAAAACAAGACCCAAAAACAAAAAAAAATTAATTAAAAAGAGGACCCACCAAAATAGTCATACTCATTATCTCATAGCCATAGCTACTATTATCTCATCCCAACCACAAGAACACCCACTTATAACTTTCCCCACTGCAACTTGCAAAATCTCTGACTTTATTTTGTAATATCTCTCAAAACAAATTAAATTAAATTTAAATTAAAAAAAAAGTACATGCAAAAAGGTGATGGAATTAATTCATTGGGAGGTTTAAATTTTGTGAAATTGACTTCTTTTTCCAAAGAAATCTTTCCAAACTTAAATCTCAAGTATAAGACATTAATAATGCAAATATAATATTTGCCTACATAGATACATACATACATACACACATCCTATTACCATCTCATATTTAACAATAAAACATAGAATAGTTGGGACTTGACTTGTTATGTTGTGTACTTATCAACAAAAACAAAGTAACAGAGAAAGGAAAAGGGTCCACACAAAATTGAAAGATTAGTGAAACAGATTAGAGTTAGAGCCCACTTGGACCAATTTTTGGTTTGGCTCTTGTATCAATATCTCTATCTAAATGACAAATTTTGTCGCTACTCTTCGTGTCCATGTCTGTCAAATCGTGAAATAAATCTTCACAACTCGCCTGTTTATGGCGCTTCCTCTCAATCTCACTCTTCCCATCTTTTTGATAAGCATCTAGTTGTAATATAAAATGTTAAAATTTTAAACATACTTAATCATGAAGCAATACTGATTTGATATCATAACAATATCAATTTTTAATTCGCTTTTAAATACTTATGTTTCACAAAGGGGATTTTGGGCATTGGAGACGAGTGATTATGTTCATTATCAATTAGAAAATCGATGGGGTTCATTAAAGGATAGCTCGTCACACGGGCCAGCACGGTTTTCCATCTGATCCCAATACCAAATACACTTTGTAATATTCTGAATACACCCATATCAAATTTAGAATACCTTGCTTCTTGTCTCTGTCTTTTTCTCTACGTTTGACACCCCGCAAATCTCCTCTCTCATAGTTACTACTGGAAATCAATATTGGTTACTGTTGAAAATTCCCCAATTTTTTTTTTTTTGTTCAAAGAAAAGAAAGTCAAGATCTTGTTCATCTCATGGATTTTCTTCAATTTCTTTAATAACATTGCTTTGTTCAAAGAAAAGAAAGTCAATGTTTTGGTCATCTACTGTTCAGCTCATAACTCTTCTTACCTAAGCCAACTCATTCAATTAATGTCCCATTGAATTGACATTCAATTTGGTATTTCTCTACACACGCACAACCTGAGAATTCTTTTGTGTATAAATGGACATGCTATGAAATTAGATTCGAAGTTTCAACTTAATTTTTAAAATTGTCATATCGAAGAATTATTGTCTGATTTGATAGTATCCCATCCATCTACTTACCTCTCAACTTCTGATTAACGAATTAATTATATTTGTGTATTTTTTATTTGTTGGAGTTGTTGTATCTCTAAATTAATAAAATCAAACTTACTTACTTGCATATTCAAATTATTTTATTATATTTTGAATTATTATTTTTTTTAAAAAATTGTCAAAACAATCTCTCTCATGTATTATTATTTAGATAGAAAATAGTTTAATCTTATTAAAATTAAATTTTTATATAATTAATTAAATGCCTGTTACAAGACATAGTAGGAACATATTGACCAGCAAATCAAATTAGCTTACAAGGCATGGCTAACATTATCTTATAACTGACTGTAGCTCTTATACACCAACCAATCATATTCATTCTCAATAATAACACGGTCGTTACTGTATACTCGACCGCTTCCAATCTCATGCCAATAAATATATATTTAAAAGAACTCTTGATGATGTGTCAATTCAGTCTTATCCAAAACTTTGGTGGACTGATTGGACCAAAACGGTAGTGCGTTACACGTGTCAAGAAATTGAAGATGCCACGCAGATGGGAAAACTATATGAGTTGGAGATACTTCCAAACACAACAGTAGCACTTTCTAGAAAAAGGCCAAAAAATGGGAGGAGAGGCGGCTTTTGGAAACAGTTATAAACTGACAGGTGCGTCACCGAGCTGTATAAAACGTCAACCTCCGACAGTCGGTTGCCGACATCACGAGTTCACATCTCACACTACTCTTCGACTTCACCTGATTCATATGATTTTTCATTTATTTATTTTATTTTTCTTTGTTGATAGAATCGTATGAGATTTCGTACTTTCTTTATATTTAAATAAAAAAATGTAATACTAATACTAATATAAAATTTTATTTTATTAAGTAATTATATAATAAATAGATCTATATTGTACTCACCCGGCTTTTCAAATTTGGTAAAAATATAATTAAATTTTATGTGAAATGTTTATTTTATTTAAGAATAATGTATTTTGTCATCCTCATTTTTTTTAAGAAAATGAGAAACACTTTATTAAATTTTTTATCAATTTTAAATATTTTTTATTTTTAAAAAAATATTAAAATACCTTTATAAAATATTATTTTATATACTATTTAAACTTTACAACAAACTAAAAATTTTTTTATAACAAATTTTATTTTATAAAAAAAATTATAATTAATATTATTAAAATTTACTTACGATTAATGTTGTAAAAAATTGACAATTAAGGATTTGATAATTTAATTATATATAATTTTTTAAAATAGATTATTTTAATAAAATATAATTTTAAAAATATGTATAATTAATATTGTTAAAAATTAATAATAAATTTAAAAGAAAAATAATTAAGAATTAAAATATCATTATAATTTTTAAATTTAAATATTAATATAAAATCAAATTGATTATTACAAAGTAAAAATAAAGATCATTGAGTTATTTTATATGTTTTTATTAGTTGAGGGATAAAATAATTAATTTAAGTCTAAATAATATATAAAATAGTGTCTCATGAGTATCTTAGTATTTCTTCAAAAGTAAAGAGGTATCTAGAACTGATAAAAAATCTAGAGGTATTTTTCTTTTTTTCAAAAATGAGGGGGTAAAGTACATTATTACTTTATTTATGTTTTTATATACATAAGTTTCAAGAAAAAAGTTAATGTACTTTCCCTGATGTTTGAAGAAATCCCAATTTGATAGAAATTTTGTGAAAAAAAATACAAATCTCTCATACAACGTTTGTCCCTGACAGATAAATAGTACACTTATGAAAATATCTCAATTTTTTTTTTAAATACAAAATAATATAAATTGTAGTGAGAATCAAACTCATGAACTCAAAATAAGAGACCAACATTTTAACCACTCCACCGAACACATTCAATGCAATGTATTTAAACTTTTAATAAATAACTCTTTTCAACGTATATATATATATATAATAATTTTTATAATAATTAAAATTATTTTGTTAAAATAAAAAATTATATTATAAATTTAAGTTATTATATAAAATTTTAATGATTATAAAATTATTTTTGAATTTTTATTATAATAAAATAATTTTAATTAGTATAGAAATTATTATATATATACCTTCAAAAAATTTATTTATTAAAAATTCAAACGCATAATATTAAAATATGTTTTGTGTAATGGTTAATGTATTAATCTCTTATCTTAAGGTTATATGTTTGATTCTCATTAAAACCATATTATTTTACATTTAAAAAAAAATTAGAGATATTTTTATAAATGTAATGTTTATTTATTAAAGATAAATAAATGTTGTAGGAAAGGTTTGTGTCTCTTTTTATAAAATTTTTATCAAATTGAGATTTTTTTCAAACTTAAAAGGAGAGGAGGTATGTGGACTTTTTACTAAGTTTTAAAGATACGTGTTATGCAAAATTTTCAAAGTAACGGCACCATCTTTTTGAAAAAAATTAATATATCGTTTAAATGTTTATTGTATTTTATTTACAACATAATTAACACTAACTTTTATTCTTATCCGACGTCATATTTTAAATCAAATAAAAAATTCACAATAAAAAAAATAATATAACTCTTTTTTTTTCGCTACTAACGAGAGGATATAGAAAGGGTGTAAGAAGAAAGAATAGTAAATCTTGTAAACCGAAGAAGCAGAAGGTAAAAAGGTGGGAGGGATGGAGTTAGAAAAGCAAAGTGGATTTGGTTTGTTGATAAATACGACAAAATGAAAGGTCAAACCTGAAGTGTTTGACCTTTTATGGATGAGAGCCAATCATATTTCGCACATCATCCATTTTACTTTGATCCTCCTCGCGCGTATGACAACTCATCACAGCTGACATTTTTCTTTTAATAATATTAATTCGACATTTTAAAATTTCTAGTGCATTCTTTAGGATCACCTAGCTGTCTTAACCAGTATTTTTAAACATGCGTATTAATAGCGAGTTAAAATTAATAATATAATCTTATTTTCTTAAAATAATATATAATAATTAAGAAAAAATGAATTTAGCAAAAAAATTGTAGAACACTTGTAGCGAGGACTAAGTACAAACTGTCACACCCAAGAGTCTCTTGTAATTGAAATGAACATTTTTTTTTAAATACTTTTATTAGAAATGTAAAAGTCGGTTTTTTTTTTTTAAAAAAATAAAAATAAAAAGAAAAAGTAACAAAAATGGCGGTATGGTAAAAGTGATGAAGTAATATAGCAAAAACAGCTATCAACGAACTAAGGTCCAAAGGAGGAAAAAGCTCCAATAAAAGAAAAAACGTGTTGAATTAGGAATCTGAGTTGGTAGTGCCGAAACCCAACAAAATTCCCAAATTACTTACTCAATCGCAGGTATAAATACGAAAAAGAAGAAGAAGAAGAAGAAGAAGTGGATCCGCTCTCAAAATCAAAATCTCCCACCAAACCCCCTTTTTTATTTGTATGCGAGATCTCCAAGAAAGTACATATTCCTTGAATAATTTCATCAAACACATCATCTGCGCTACGGCTCTATGTATCAACAAGACATCAACTCCAACTCCAACTCCTTCTCTATGACTCAATCCTCTTCTGCTACTCATTGGAATCGCTCCGAGGATAAGGTTTTTGAGGATGCCCTAGTTACGGTTCCTGAGGACTGTCCCGATCGATGGCAAAAGATTGCCAGTAAGCTCCCTGGAAAGTCTCCCAGGGATGTCAAGGAACACTATGAAGCGCTTGTACATGACGTGTCTGAGATTGATTCTGGAAGAGTCGAATTGCCTAGTTATCCTGATGACTCGGATTGGGATTCGCCGGGTCAGATCTCCTTTGCTCCCAAGCACAAACATGGCGAGCCTGAGAGGAAAAAGGGAACGCCTTGGACGGAGGAAGAACACAAGTAAGCGAATACATATTTTGTTTCGAAATGATTTTTAGATACTTTTTCTTATTTTGATTTTTGCTTCTTCTCCTTCTGCTCTCAAAAATTAAAATTTTGTTTGAAAATGATTTCTTTTTTACAAAACAGAATATTTGAATATTCAAAAGTTTTGATTTTTTTCGTGTATAATTTTTAAAATTGAATAATACAACCTCATGAGAATTTCTTTTTTTCTTTTTTTTTTGTTGTTCTTTTTTACTATTTTTAGCTTATTCCTAGATTTCTGCAGGAAAACGATAGAAACTGAATTTTCATTTTAATGTTTTGTGCTCTCTGTATCTTATGCTAAAAATTGGACAAAATAGATTGCTTAAAATGATGTAGGCAATTAAGCAAATAGGCAAAAACCATCTTGACTTATATGCGATACTTAGAATTTTATAATCCATATGTTTGTTTCGTGTGATTGGATGGTGCATTTGTTAGACTTAATTGCCGTTTGATTGTGGAAATGCTAATGAAGTCTGTGTGGAAGTTATTTGTTTAGTTTCCAATAAAATTGCCTTCATTTTTATGTTTGTTTTTTCTAGTTTTGAATTAATCTTAATAAATCATGGAAATTGTCAGTGTATTCTGATGTTGAAATGAAATTTTTAGATTTCTTCCGGTCTAATTTTGAGTAATTTTTGATACATATCTTTTGTAATTAAATAATGGTTAGGCTTATCTTTCAGCTGTTTGTTTCCACCAAACATATTGGACAAGTGTTTTGAATACTTGAAGGAACCCTATCCATCTGTTCATTCATTATCTAGGACTTATAGATCATTTATGTTATAATGAAATTTTATTCACCAGGTCAAGGTTATATAAGTCGAGACACTAGATTTAAGTTTGATAAATTTGAAATGAAATTCCATTTGTCTGATTTTTTTCATTTGAAGAGAGCGCAAGTTCTTTCTACTCAATCAACAAAATTGCATGTGATGCAAAATATTTAGGTTGGCAAATTGAATATATTAGCTTTACTGGGCTTTACTGACATGTCATTATTAACATTACTCTCTTATTGTATGTTAGATGCTTATCACCAGCTGGTTGTTGTAACAGGTTATTTCTAATTGGACTAAGTAAATTCGGCAAGGGTGATTGGAGAAGTATTTCGAGGAACGTAGTTGTGACAAGAACACCAACTCAGGTTGCTAGTCATGCCCAGAAGTATTTCCTTCGCCAGAGTAACGGTGCTAAAAGGGAGAGGAAAAGGTCAAGCATCCATGATATTACCACAGTCGATAACAGCTCAGTGGCTGTGCCCATTGACCAGAACTGGATTCCTTCCCCTGGAGGTGCAGGTCACCAACAGCCACCCACATTGCAACAATTTCCTCCGCCAAGCCAGTTTCCCAGTCAAGGAGGTTCGTTGGGGTATCAAAACTATGGCTTTCCTATGTAAAGATGCAATGATAGAAGTACACACTCTGTATATAAAACAATGATATGCATGCAGCTATGCAATTTGTAAAGTTTATTCATGTTCATTTTAGCCAACAGTTGATTAGGAGGAGCATTGTGAATTATATTTAATAGTCTAGGTTGTGTTTTAGTCATTTGTGGAGAGCAAAGAACTAATTGTTGAAGAGGTTGGGAGATAATGTACGGAAATTTAAGAATGAATTTGATAGGGATAGGAAGGTAACAAATTTTTTCTTACTATTTGCTCAATTTACATATTACGTTCTTTACTCATTCCACTTCTGTTAAATACCTTGTTGGCACTTTAGCCTCTTATTTTATCTAATTGTGTTCATGTTGTTAATCAATTATAGTTGGGAAATAAAGTTACTGAGAATGGGATTGTGGGGATGAATGATACAACTCTCTCAGCATGTTCATTTCATTTTCCTGAATCTAGACTAAATTTATATAATTCATCGCTTATTATGGAAAAGAATTTCAAAGCAAAAGTACGAATATTATGGATTTTTGGGTGAAGGACAGCTCATATGATATGGAAAGAGGATTTCTGCGTTGGTTCGGGAGAGAATTTCAAAGCAATAAGGGCAAATCATAGCCGAATTCCTAACATTCGATGAATGTGTAGGATAGGAAAGGATGAATTGACATTAACCTTTCATTTGTTATGTTCTGTCAAAAGTCAAATACGATGTCTTTTAAGATATCAAAGTGAACGAAATATTCGTAAATACTATGTTCTTTTTGTTGTCTTTAGGCATGTTATATATATGACGTGCAAATTATTTATTTATTTATTTACTTTTTTTTTTTTTTGGGGAGGGATAAGATCATGATCATCCCTTCTGTTACTATTGTTTTCAATTAAAATACCACCTCACGTAGTTGAGAAAGTTACTAGTGTCAGACTTTCAGTACGTCTCTTCGTAGACAGAAGGGGTGTGATATACAGCCTTTTAACAAATAAATTTGTCCATTAACTGCTAATCCCACTGACAATTTAACAAAGTAATGAAGAATTTATATGCCAAAGCTTGGGAAATCTAGCTCAAGATAATATTGCAAGATGAAAGATTTTTAACACTCCTATTAATTAATCGTGCTGGAAGTATGAAAGTAAATCTAACTAACTCCAGAATCTATCGAAAAAATCAAACCCAATGGAGATTTCTTTGCTCATATCATATGCAACCAACTTAATCCACCAAAGTTTCAAAATAAAAGTTTTAAAATGTTACTTTTCAAAAAGCTCTTGAATAAATGAAGGGTCGCTTTGTATAATTTTTTAGATAAAATATTTTTGGAGTAAATATTTTATCTATAGAGTTTTATAACTAAAATTTTAATAAAAATTTATTAATTATTTAATTGTCATAAATAATTTTTAAAAAAAATTGAATAATTAATTTAATAGATTAATATTTAATGTCATATTTTTTAAAAATAACATAAAATTTTTAAAATAAAATAAGAGTATTTTAGACAGTTTTAATTTTAAAAAAATTTAAATTTTAAACTTTTTCATATAAAAAAAATATTTTTTTAAAATTTTCAGAATTTTTTTTATATTAATAAAATAATAATTAAATTTTTTAAAAAAATCTATTATTAAAAATACTTTTTAGCTAATAAAGAAACCAAATTAAGCTTGCACTAATAAATGTTAAAAGTTATAGCTGCCGAGAAGTCAAGAGAGCCACAAGAGAGAGAGGGAAAAACAAGAAGGAAACAAAATTGCTTGATTGGGAAATTAATCTTATTAACATACAAATTCGGGTCTTCAATTCCGAACCAAAAACCAAACGGGTCGGAGAGCAAGGGACGGTACCGTTACTGCGTCGGTGGCCTGGGTACACGTGCTGCAAGCAGAACCGACGGATAATTGAAGACTGTGATCAACGCCGCCAATTATAAAAGATTGATTTTGCATTTAATCAAACGGTCTATGTCTGATCAGGCGATCGTTTTCAAAGTAGGATGACCTCCAGGGATACATACAATCGCATTAATTTGCATGTCAAGTTAACTCTTAAATTAACAATTTATTCAATATTAACCGTTAATTAACAATCACAGAACAAATTTAGATATGATATATAATGAAAGTCATCGCAAAAGATTGGGCTGGGCCTGGGGGAGTCCGTCCAATTAATTGAATTATCTGAATAAAAGCAGTTCATATAAATATTAATTTGTATGTAATTTTTTAAGAGAAATGTTTTCCGTTATTTTAATTTGGTGTACTTAACTTTTTTATACGTGGCAATAATACTTTTTCTTAGTTATTCAACAATTTATTTATTTATATATTTATTTATTTTTCTGTAATTAATCGCAAAATGATTATTTCCATTTCCTTAATTCTCGCATAGCAACGTAAAAAAAGCCATAAAATACTTAGTGGTTGTTGGATTATTCGTATTAAAAGAATTAAAATTCTATTTGAGTTAATAAAAATGTTATATATATATATTGATTTAGAATAATAAAAATGAATAATGAGTTGACATAGAATAATAGAAATGTAGTAGTTGTGATTGTATTTGAATCTTATTTAACCAAATTAATTGCGATAGTAAATTTGTATATTTAATTTATTTTATTAAATGCATAATTTATTAATTAACAGTCAACAAACTAACATATTTCTCTACCTCTTTAATTTTCATATATTTCTCGGCCCTTTGCATCATTTTACACCCCACTAAACACCCAATTCAATTTACCAAAAATAAAAATATATTTTACTATATACTTAAATATAGTTATTTAGAAAAGATCAACATGTGAATTAAGAAAGATTAATTCATGTTATTAATCTCATGTACATAATATCTTCCATTAAATATGAATATATTTTAGTTTTCATGTACAATTATCCTGAATTAACTTAATATAAATAATAAATCTTTTAATTTGATAGGTCATTTTAGGATTTAGACTCGTCATAGAATTAATTTGCATGGCAATGATCATATTAATATGATGGAATTAATATTAAAAATAGGGATTTCTGCAATTTTTCATTATAATAAGAAAAATTTCAACAATTATCATTAATTTTCACACTCGTGCTTACAGGAAACCAAATTATTATTCGGGTTCATTATTTCAACAACATTTTGAAAGGAGGGAAAACAATCCAACAAAACAAAACGACACAGTATTGCAAGCAAGCTTCAATTTATATATATAAATATTTTAAATTTTAAGCCTTCGGTGCAAGACCCGCCTTGATCTTCTCAATAGTTGCAACGTCGCTTTTGAAAGCCTTGGCAAGGATTGTACTATCAATGCCGGTAGTAAACACGCTCAGAGGAACCGACACGGTGCCGGCATTAGCGCTTCCGAAGGCGGAGATGGCGTACGCCGGCTCCTTCGCGTCAGGGTTGAACTGGTAATGCACCAATCCCTTCGGAAACACAAACATGTCACCCAGTTGCAGAGTTTGCGTGTAAAGCTTGTTTGCGGTGTCGACGAACCCGACTTCCAGGCTGGAGCCGCCGACTAAGAAAAGAAGCTCCGCGGAGCGGGGATGCGTGTGAGGTGGGTTGACGCTTTGAGGCGGGAACTCTAAGAGAGCGTAAGAGACGCTCTGGCCGTTAAGAGCTGGAAACTCGTTCATGCCGGCTTTTGTGACCCTGAAATTTGGCGGGACATCGTCGGAGTTAAAAAAGCTGCGCATGCCGGTGAAGGTGAAGAAGTTTCCGTCAATGGGAACGTTGGAAAAGTTGGTGGGGACGATGAAGTCGGTTAGGATATCAGGATCTCCCGCCCTTGCCCATGTCAGCAGCAAGAGAAAGAAAGGAATTGATTTAAAAAAACTGGAAGCCATATATATATATATATATATAGAGCTGCTACTGCTAGCTGTTAGGTAGGTAATGAAAGTGAAGTCGAAGTAATTTTCTTTCTCTCTCTCTTTTCTTTTGGTGAGCGTTGGATAATGCATGTATTGGAGCATATATTTATAGTGATTTTGTTGGGAGATCAGGTGAATTGGAAAAGTTGTTGTAGATGGGTTTAATGGCCGGCTTGGCTATATATGCCTAGCTGGAAGATTATTTCTAGGTTTGTTTTTGTTTTTCTTTATTTTATTTTAAAATATAGTTTTTAATTCAACGATAATTGAATTGTTTGATAAAAAAAATAAATTCCGACAATTTGATTTTTTAATACCTAAAATGTATATAATTTCGAATACGTGACTTTTATTGTTATTAATTTTATTATCATGTTAATTCAACCGTTAACTAAACAAACATACATTTAGTAATAATATTATTACTGAAATTTTAAATGAATTTAGGTTTTACGGGGAAGAGGATAGATATGCTAATAAGCTTTTTAGAATTAATTGGATGGACAGCTATTACATTACAGCATGGCTAATTAATTGAGAATATGTTGGCATATTATGTAATTGCACTATGTATTCTAAAATTATATTTTATTGTAATTTTATAATTAATTCTCTATTGATAATATCTAAAACTTATTCAACAAACCAGTAGTTTCCGACTGTTTGATTCGTTTGTGCCTTATTCTTGACACAATATACAGTTAAGTCAAAAACATTAGATATTTTTAACATCGAATGAATATCTGTTTTAATGTTATTATCCTATCCAATATCTCTTAACTGCAAAAATTATGAAATGGGTTTTAATCACATCACAACTCTTATATTTATCATATTATTATATGCAAGCAAACGTGGTTTGTTTGTTTATTATTCTTGTGCCTTTTATACGACTCCCCACTCATAACCTTCTTTGCAGCATTATTATTTCAATTCATTCTTCCATTTCTCATCGAGAGATCAGATTTTATGAACCCTATCCCTCAATATGTGAAAAATAACACCATGGAAATGTTTATAATCAATATTTCCAACTTTATCTCACAAGAATTTGCAGTACATCAGTTTTTAATATATAGATTAAGACGACGAGCTTTCAATCCAAAATTTAAGCTGCAGAGATAACAAAGGCTTCAGTTTTGTACTTAATGCTTGCAAAGACTTAAAATAACAAACACCTCTATAATAACTCTTAAATTTCCTGATGCCATTAAATAGCAGTTCTATGTTGCATTTCTGACGATCATGCCGCGAATTTGACAGGTGAATGAAGACCGACATAATTTCCTGCAATCATGCCTATCATTATATATATCTCAGTTAAATTCACAACTTCAAAAATCGGATTGTCAGTCTTGGTCGAAGGACTTGGACCGAAAAACTCATGGTTGAATCTGGAAAGCTGAACCACTTATCAGCAGTATATGTTATGCAACTAAAAATCCAGCGTCCCAGTCTTGGAGGACCCAGAACAACTACCAGATGTGCCATACGAGCTCCCACTTGAACCATCAACAGGGGCTTGGTTTAGACATTCTAAAACCAAGTACCGACGTTTGTGCAACTTTATGGAGAATGTTGTTGCATCAAGTATCACAGGAACCTGATGAAAACTTTGATCAATACTTTAAGATTATACAGACAAAAAATTACAAGAACCCAAGTATTTTGGATCATCTATGTTTTCCTAATTAGGTACAAGCAGCACCTAGGGCTAATGTAAGATTTGGATGAAGAACTCTCAACGCTACCTGTGTATTCATACGTGCTACTTTGTGTACATTAAGAAGACCAACCATGTCCTGGTAACCAGACAGGAGTTTCGCCAATTCCTTGTCCTCATCTGAAAGAAGTTTTTGTTTAGAAGTTTAGATAATTAAGGTCACTCATGCAGTAATAACACTAAAAGGATGAAATTATACCAGGGATAGCTGCCACTGAAAGCAAAGTGTCTGCCATGTGTTGCCATCTCTTTGTGCAAGAAGGCGAAAGAAGGGAAGGTGGAAAGGTTATAACAGCCACTGCATTTGAAGATCGCAACATACCTTTCAGAGATTTAATAAAGGAAAGCATGTCCCATTCCTGCAAAATTAATATGTTAACAACAGTAAAAAAAAAATTATCAAATAAATTGCAGTATTGCCTATAAAATGACATGGTGCAAAAGACAGAAGCCAGGGCTGAAACTAAACATTTGCAAATAGGAAAAGTGTAAAAGAAAGATATCAAGTTCCAGCAGAGGTTTAAGGTGATTAAGACCTTCAGAGCAAAGTCTAATTGCCACTGACCATGTTGGAATGTTCACATTGTGGAGCACAGAATGACTGAATGGCTATACGACCAACCAATGAACTGCTTCCATCATTTCTGGGGACACAAAAAAGACACCAATAAAATCACAAGTCTCTGAAAAACGAGAGAGAGGAGAAATAAAGCCCTCTAAATACCTTCATCATAAGGTTTAATTACAAAAATGCCTAAATATAGTCTTAATTAAACCACCAATATAGTTAGGATGCTTAACATACTTGATAGAGCTATATGATGAAACGAAACAAAATTAGAAGCTAGCTCAAATGGGGTTTGACTATTTAGAGTTAGATATATGGTCAAGATACTTGAGAAAGTTGATGATGAACCTCAAAATCTAAAATCAGATCTATAGGGTGGTCTTTTATCACAGAACAGAAGGTGTTGTCACACTGAAATGAGATCAGGACTCATTCAAGAAAATATTGTTTGTAAACTTTGATATGCAAACTTAAGTATCTTTAACATTTCTTATAATATAAATTCATTCCATCTATATAGCAAACAATCTGTCAACTGTCATCCCTTCAACAACATATCTATATCATATCATCGATCAACTTCATTATCTATATCATATCATCCATCAGTTGGTTCAATTCCTACTAACACCACTTAAAATATGGCAAATCCCTACAAATAAAAATTAAAATTCCACGTGGTCTGAAAATTCAACTAAAACATTTCAATTAATAAAAATTTGGCATTTCCATTAATATGGACTTGGACATGATGTGCCAAATCTCATCCTCTACAATCATTCTGCCCCTCTCCTCATTCTCGTAGAATCAAGAAGAAGAAGATAGATTGACTCTTTGATATCAGAGGTGTGTATTCATGCCTAAATGTATGCATGCATGCATGTGTGTGTAACAATACCTCTGAAATTGAGCTAAAAATGTGGCACAACGGTCCTGAAGAGCAGCAAGATTTTTTGAATCTTGGATGCTAAAACAATCTACACGTGGCCCAGTCAGATAGTGCCTCTCCAGTGGCTTCCGCAAGTCAAACTCACTGCAATAATCTTGCTTGTTATCTGCACCACTATAACATAATGAGCTACTCTCATCGCGGTATTTTTCTAGGATAAGACCAACAATGTTTGTTTTATGATGTAAAATGTAGAAAAGGCGCAACCTAATTTGCTTTTGTGGCCATAGCACCAGATCACATTAGCAGCCAGTGGCTACTTAACTCAGAAATGCTTAAGGTTTAGAGTCTATCCAAACAATCCCTCTCAAGATCCCCTCTTGGTAGAAGAAGTAGAGGGCAATGCCTTTACACTCCATTATAGATGTATTGGACCAATTATGGAAGCAGAATACTGTAATTACTTCCAGGTAAGCAGCTGGTATACAATGCTATGAATCTGAAGGAACAAGCGCATAACATAGTTCCATCTTAAGGGAGAATGGTAATATGGCCATTTTCAATTATCATAAATTTCTTAGTAAGTAAAAGATTTATTCTTTATTTATGTATTTTCCTTTTGCTTGGAAGTGACTGCTTAGCTCTCACATAAAAAAGAATATATCATATATATTATATCCACTATAAACTGAACCAGATTTCAGCGTTGACAACTTGAGAAAACAAAAGAAAATAAGACTTGAACAAGCTTACCTCTGTGACTATCAAAGTTTGGCTGCTGTTCACCCATATACTTCTTATACTGCCAAGCAATCCTCAACCCCTTCTCCTGCAATAGTCGAAAACAACATTCATAATTTTCATCTCAACTCAAACAAGAACAAGTACATGAATAACAAGACAAAGGAGTTGAAGCAGAGGGACACCTGTTCTGGATCCCGATCACGAGATTTATCATCTTTTGAAGAGGCAGGACTAGGCAATGTACCCAAAAAACTTCTGGGGTCCTTGGATGGACTGGCATAAAGAAGAGGTTGGTTGTGAACAAGGCCCTGAGACATGAAATTCCTCAACAGAAGCATGTGATGAGGTGCTTCCGCATCTTCCATTACCATGACTAGACTTCCCAGTGGGAACCCACCACCAAGTATCTCTAAATATCAGGAACAAACAAATAGAACTAATAAAAGTAAGAAAACAGATAAGTTTTACAAAACAATTACAAAGAAATGGAGAGGAAAAAAATGAAGAAGACTACTGTCAAGATCAGGTATTCCAGTTGAGACGAAAGTAGAGCCATTAGGCCCATATTTGACCCCAGGGGATTGAGATGAATGTAAAGCCGATATGTTGCGAGAGAAGCTGCTTAACCGAGGCTTGGTTGCAGCCATGGCAACATCAAGAGATTGTAGCCTGATTAAGAGGAAATTGAAGTTATAAGCTCTGCAATAGATGCAAGCCCAAGTGTTTTCGAACATAAACAAAGAAAAATAACAGCCTTAAACGTTCTTCTTGATCATATAATATTTTATGCAACCTCTAAGCAAAGGTCAGCTTATTGTATCAACAGACGGGATTCAAGAGACTTATCAAGGGTTTCTTAAAAAAGATGTCGCACTTTGCTTTGATTATGGTATGTTACCTCAAAGTAAAACGAAATTTGATCACCAAAGCACTTTTGTTTTAGATTAATCAATAGCTTATTTCTGCTCGACATTTCATCGAGCACTGGACATGCAGTACGAAGCCATTTCACACAACGACCAGAAAATTCCGTTTACTGGAGGCTTTCTTAGCAACCAAACGTGGGTTTAAGCAGTCTCACCTTGATTTGGTTGAAGTTCAGTGGTTGTCTCTGCAAGCAGACTCGCTGCAAGTCTAGACCAGCGCGCCCGCAGCTTCTATTTATTGCCTCACTTCAGAGTTCAGTTAATAGCCAATGCGTTCGTTTAATTGCTCTAGTTTTAGTGAGAGTTACAAAGTGCTGCGTTTAAAGAAATCAATGTCAACTACCATTTCGTCGCATTAAAACGGCATCGTTTGGTCTCATGGACTACAGGTTTGCAAGTTCTGCGCATGTTCAAACACAACAATTCAAATAGTTATTCTCGATCAAGTATCAACAAGAGAGAAATTTGCCCGCACGTATAACAGGTCGAGTGGTGCCACTTAATCGAGTGGTGCCACTTAATCAAGTGGTGATATTCATCATTTAGTAGTTCAATATTTACTCGAATTAATATAGGTGAACCCGTTGATGTGGCAACTCAATACAAGGGAAATGGCAAACAAAATTCTTATTAAATTCCTCATTAAAAGATAATACATTCATGGGACAAAGAAATCAACTATATTCCTTCTCTCTCTCTCTCTCTTTATATATATATATATATATATATATATATGGAAAATTGGTAGATACTCCGGAAGTATTAGGAAACGGCAAATACTTTCTAGTATTTTGAAAAAGATAAATATCTAGTAATACCCCCTATAAAATATTATACATTCACGTAAAATAATTATTTTATCCTTATATATTATATTTAGAAAGCATATTAATAAACTATTTTAATTTAATTATTAATACATAATTATCAAATATCATTATGTATTTAATTTTTTATAATTAATCTCTAAATTATTATTAATATTTTTAATAATTTTATTATCATTATATTAGTTTATAATGATAATCAACTAAATAAATTCTAAATAATATTTGAATTATATGAATAATATTATTTATATTTTGAGAATATTTTTAATAAATAAATATTTCATATTGAATATTTGAAATTTATGAATCAAAAATATTATAAATAAAATATTGATAAAATTTAAATATTAGTTTGAATTTATTTTAATTGTTTGTATAATTTTTAAATTTTAGAACATTTATATAATTTATATATAATTGTATTAATTTATAAATAAAATAACTTAAGAAATTTATGCAACTAATATTCTTAAGCTATAGCACAGTCACTTAAAATAAAACCCAAATAATATTTGTATTATATTAACTATATTATTTATAATTTTGAGAATATTTATATAATTTATACATAACTCTATTAATTTATAACCCAAGTAAGAATTTAAATAATTTATATAATTTATAATCAAATATTCTCAAAAAATGTTTAATATTGTTAATATAATGACAACAAAATTATTTAAAAATATTAATAATTATTTAAAAGATAATTATCAAAAAATAAATTATAAAAATATATTTATAATTAAATTAAAATAATTAATTAATATGTCCTATAAATATATAGGATTAAAATAGTCATTTTATATCTGAATGTATAGTAACTTTAAGAGTATTCGTCGTTTGTTAATAATTCGGGGCATGTTCAGGGCTTTTGTCGTTTCTAATATTTCACCGGTATCTATCAATTTTCATATATATATATATATATATATATATATATAAATAAATATAAAAGAAACTGTTAATAAGCCTTGGGAACAAGGCCAGTCTTGATTGCCTGGATGGTGGCAACATGAGTCTTCGAAGACTTTGCCAGAGCACTGTCACTAATCCCAGTAGTGCAAACAGCAGCAGGAACTGACAGAGTTCCAGCATTTACCCTCCCAAATGCAGAAACAGCAAAGGCGGAATTCTTAAGATTGCTTTCGAGACCTTGAAAGTGGTGGGAGGCTCTGCTCCGACGAGAGCTCTCAATCTCATGGCTGCGTAGTTGAAAAAGCTTCCATCTCCAACGTTGTGATGTTTGGTGGGATGATGAAATCAGTGGTTATATCTGCGTAGCCGTCAGTTGCCATATGGAGGGTCGCGAAGGCAAGCAAAAGGGCGAGAAAGTACAGTTGATGTGCCGAAGGCCATGATTGTGGAAATATGCATGAGAAGCTGAGAATTGAAGAAAATTTGGTGGAATTGCTTGGTTCACTACTTGCGAGTTAGAAAATTAAAAAAATGTGTGTACGCACTCTCTCGATCTATTGCAGGCGGCCAGCCAATGAAATAAATATTGATACGGGAAATGGAAACTACAATAAGAGGCAGGTTTTATTGGATCAGCAACAATGTTCTTTTATATTTTTATATATATAAAAATATATATATGAAGCTTTTTCTTTCATTTTCTGTTCGTTATGGCATGTGGTGAGTAGTAAATCAGAAATCTCCGGTACAATAATAATTTATCAAACAAGTGTAGTACGCAGTGAAAATATTTTGATACGTATGTGCAGTAGTACATGTACAGACTGATATCATATATATATCTACAAAGTAATGTAATGCCAGGGTGAAAATGAAAAAATAAATAATAGAAAAGTGATATAAAACTGCTTTATACCTCGTGTGAAGTCTTATATATAATCGGTTACAAATTATTTGTAACATTGTAGAGAAATGTTCTTAATTATAAAGCTTAATATTTCATCGAAAATAATTATTAATTTCACTGTGATGAATGAAATATTTGTAAAGTTGAATACATAACAAGATTATAAATCATTGCTACTTATAACATCACATTAAGTTGTACCTGTAAATATAGATACTAAGTTACTGTCCTTTTGGATGAAAGCAACGACAGACGTACCTCTTCATTGTCTTCAATCTGTTCTCAGCTGCAGCAATCAACAGCCAAGCCGGCCACCAAATGTAAAACTTTTGGCACTTTTAAGTAACGAAGTTTAACAACGCAACCCTATAAATACTTAGCCGTGTCATGGTTTTCAACAAAAACTCAACCCAATTCTTCGCACTCTTTCCTCTCTAGCAGAGCATCAATTACCATGGCCTCAACTATCTTCCAGTCCCTCATTTTCCTGCTAACACTTGCAGTAGTCACAGCGAGTGATCCGAATATTGTCACAGACTTCATGATCGCTGCCAATTCTTCTGCCAACGCCATTGATGGGAATTTCTTCACCTTCACTGGACTGAGCAGTGTACTTGAAGGTGATGAACCACAAACCTTCAAGGTGACAAAAGCCAGCACTGCAGAATTCCCAGCTCTCAACGGGCAGAGTGTGTCCTACACCGTGCTTCAGTTTGCTGCCGGAGCTGTCAATCCTCCTCACACTCAACCCCATTAGCTGAACTCCTTTTTGTTGTTGATGGGAGCCTAGAGGTTGGATTCATCGACACTACGAACAAACTCTACACAGACTCTTCAGATTGGAGACATGTTTGTGTTTCCGAAAGGATTGGTGCATTACCAGTACAATTCCAATGGCGATCAGTTTGTCACGGCCGCCTCTGCCTTTGGTAGTTCTACTGCAGGAACTGTTTCCATTCCTGCAACTGTGTTTGCTACCGGGATTGGTGAAAACATACTTACCAAAGCTTTCAAAACCGATATTGCTACCGTTCAGAAAATCAAGGCAGGCTTGGCAGCCAAAGCATAGATATTATACGACTCTTCTTCAATAAAATTTCTCATTGTCATTCACTGCATATTTTAAAACATGGGTTCTAGCGTTGGAAATAAACATTTGCGACAACGTAGCTGCTATTATTTGTTGATATTATTGCAATAAATAAGGAATATCTCCAAAGAAAATTGTTATTTCTCATTTATTTATGGGTATTAGCTACCCAAAACGAATAATACTTTTTTGTTTGCTTTAAATTATCTCAAACTGCACTTCATTCCTCAACGTGTACGAATGCAAATTTAACATAAACCCACTTCGGGACTGACCTAAAAGGCATACAATTGCTAAACGTCGTACTCCATCCAAGCTTTATTCCCTTAAGCATTTGACTTGAGAAAAATATTTCTTCTTCCCTCGTATTTACTTTATTGTCTCAATCCATTAATCCAAAGGGAGATATGAGATCATATGAAATGAAAGGAATTGGGCATTCCTATTTTGAGGGCTCTATAAAAATCAATCAAGTAATTGGGAAAAAGATTTTCGTTCCAAGATAGCTGTAGTAACATTGCAAACACTGCTGCCTTTTTCCACTGTAACAACACAAGAACACAAGATAATTAATTTAACGGGTGAAAGGGGTTAGATTTATCCCCGGAATATCAGTGACATTGGAATTTATAATGCTACAGCCTAAAGCAGCAGGTAAGAGTAGACGGAGGTTATATAAAAAGAAAAGTGAACGGAACGCAGAGATGCAGATCCATATTGGTCAGAAATCTAAATCTGGAATTTTTCAACATCATAAACCACTGGTGAGTACATTATCAACGGTAAAGAAGTCATGACACCCACAAAAGCAGATACAGAATGAACTATCCAGGAAGAACATTATAAAGCACAGAAAACAACTTAGCAGTTTTCAGAACCATGTACAGGAGGAACTGAGGAACAATGTCTACAACTATTCATGGGAAAGGATATCAACATCAACCATCACTCAGTACAAAAGACCAAATCCTCACCAGGAATCAAACATTTATTTCTCATCATTACTCAAGCACGAGTGTCATGATGTACCATAAGTCAGATTTAGCCCTTGTGTGGCTCTTCAGTTTTCTGCCAAAGAAATGTATATATTTAGGTAAACAAAATGAAATCTCCAGCAGATTCAGAAGAAAATCACCATAAAGCAGAATCATTTTTCTGCAAATATATATATATATATATATATATATATATATATATCAGAAGAAAAACACCATAAATCAGAATCAGATTAGTCATGGATTATGTATTCGCTACTCTGTTAGGTGATATATGTTGAAACACAAGCTTAACAGGAAAATATAGCACCAAGCTGTAGGCACAACATCTTGTATTCGCACCAATGACCTTCAATGTATGTTTTAAGCAGATAAGGGCAAATATGGTCTAATTCCACATGTCAATTCAACTAGAAATCCTAGAAATTGAAATGAGGCCAATCATAGCATAACTGTTAAGAATCCTCCAATTAGTTTTAAGGGTAAAATTTTTAAACCATAGCCGTGAGAACCAAGTCACAAGGGAGAAAGATCAGGTCATTTAAGCATCAAAAAGACAGACTCAACTGAGTTCACTTCGTTCAACAACTAAATATACCATCTACTTTATACCGTATGATGGTGTGCCCACTCCCTTTCCCACCCATCCACATATATTTCTCTGTATGCTGTACTACATTCAAGTGAATCTTACATCAATGACAAATTCTCGAGGTTAGAATTCAGAAAGAAGTGTACGTTACTTTAAGCATTGAACTACATTTAAAACAACTCAGAGTTAAAGCACTCATTAAGTCAAGATCCCAGCTCACACCACACAGTAATCATAGGATAATACAACATATTATCATCTGATCACAATATAAAACAATTTTTTCTTAAAGAAAATAAAAGCGAGAGAGTCTGATAAAAAGAACTTTTAACTAGCTTGGTATTCTTCAGAAGTCAGGCATATCCTTGGTTAATTTATCAAATTGATCAGCCGCACAAACACTTAAGATAAGAATACTGGCTCCTTGGTTAATTTATCCACATTATGTTTCAGATTACAATGTCCTGAACTAAAGTCAGCTCTAGAGGCCATCATGGCCAAGCTATTTGTGTTGGCTGCTGCATTCTCTTTATCCCGGATTTTCACCTTAAATAGTGGTGTCTCACACATACACAATGGATTGATGATTTTGATTCTAAGCATGCAGAAAACGAAAAGAATAAAATAGAGCATAAGTTGTACAGTAAGACAACTCAATAAAGTAGAAACCATCGCTATACATACCTTGTCAGCACTCTCTTTCTCTTTCTCCAATTTTTCTTTCTCAGCTTTCTGCTTCAGTTTCTCCAGCTTCTCCCTCTCCATTTTCTGCGCACAGAATTAAAATCATTAAACTCCATCTCTAATAAAATGGAAATACACAATAGGAAAGAAGCAAATTCAGAGTAGGAGCACCTCAGCTTAAAGTGAAGTGATCTCATAAATAATCGTGATCATCAACTAGCCTGCATGAGTCTAGTTTTGCAATTTCGCTCCTATACCTTACTTAATTACTATCATGTCTTTCATGTCTTAGAAGAACCATGTGAGTTTTCACAAGTTTAGCTGATTTAATTTTGTAGTTTCAGTCCATGTGAAAGAAGGGCTGATACTCTAGGGTTATTATAAAATAGCTGCTTTTAGTTTGTTGTAGCTGCTTCCTCATTACTCTCTTCATTTTCTCCATAATATTCATTTGTGTCAAGTAGCTTGAGAAGGTGGCATCATTTCAATAGATATGATCAATTCTATGTTCAATTCCAATAACAACATGCTGCGCCATAATCAGTGACAAATGCAGAATGAAATGGCTTAATAAACACAAGAAGAAAGAAGAGCAGTAATGTATTTTAACTCATATCCAATGCAGTACTCTGATGTGAAATAAAATGGGAAAAAGAAAGAAAAACTATCTGCATAGTGTGCAAAACCCAAGGAAAAAAAAAGAGGGAAATAAAACCAAATTCAAAATTGCCACAATTAGTTTAAAAATAGAGGGAAATAAAATCAAACTCAAAACTGTCACAATTTTTTTTTATGGGAATGCAGCTACACCTTGCACAATATAATATCTAAATACATTATATCAGCATTTTGTTCTGCTCATACAGGATGCTCCGAGACCAAAACAAAATATTGTAAGCAAATAAATAAATAAAGAAAACAAACATTCCTTTTCCCAATTATTTACATAAACTATCAACAAGCAAACAGGTAAATCATAAAGAGTTTACATGAATAAAGAACAATCAAATTAACCGTATTGAATCACCCAGAAACTTGAAAATAATACAAATTGACTGATAAATTATAAGGAAATTAAAAAAAAATCAAAAGATAGACATGATATTTCCTGTGTTCTGGCAAACAAAGTGAACTCTATGACTGGATATTCACTGTGTTTCTCCTTCGATAATTTCTCAGCAACCAAATAGAAAATCATCGGTAGCAAATAAAAGATACAAACAGCAAACATATCGACCAAATGATCGGAACAAAAGCTGACAATTCCGTTGAATCGGCAAAACTTAAGCTCAGCTAAAGGTGAAGTCATATATCGAGCAAAGTTGACGAACAAAAGGATACTTATATTCCGTTCTTATTTGTCACGTTTCTAAGTTTTCTCGAGAACCAAACGGAAGAGAGAAATGATTTTGGAACCTGAATGTAGACGTTCTCGGCAGCGCGTTCCTCCTCGCTCAAGATACGGCCCTTGTCATCGCTGAAGTAACGAGTAGCTCCCCGAGTTGACTGCATCGAGCGTGTCACGCTAAGTCGGCACAGTGCAGATCTCATAGCCATGTGACTTTGGGTTTATTCCGTTCGCTCGCGTTTATGTTTCCGAAAGACTAGGTAAGTTATTCTCACTCACTCGGCTTCGTATAGTATGTATAAGCTACGAGATTCCTCTGTCCGAACCAGCGGACGGGTCGACCCCAGATGGTCCACATCGGGTTTAGATCAAAGAAACCGGATGAAGCTTCCAGCGAAGATATGTGAATGTACTGGTTTGCCCTTGAATTGTCTCCCTTGTATCTCATTGCATCACGGAACTTTCTTGTCAATCGTGCAGTCCCTTTCTATTTTTTTAATACTATATTATATCTACAAATTATTATCATTACATAATAAACACGGTTATGTATACTCCATAAATCTACTCACATTCGATAAAATATGATTTTGTCCGAATTAAAATTTATTTATGTAAAACCTATATTTTAAAAATACAAAAATATGTAAAAGAATGAATATTTAAATTAATTAATTCAATATAATTTTATTTTATTTAAAATAAATTGATAAATTTGACAAATTAAATGATATCTTAATTTACTAAAATAAATTTAATATATTTTATAGATATTTTTTTACAAAAAATACGAGTAACTTATCAAAACTATATTCAATCAGATAGTAGAAATCTCATTTATTATTCACGTGAATAATGATCTAACCGTAACGAAAATGTTGATATTAACACTGTAAACTAGATTATTTAAATTGGACCACTCTTTAAATATTTCATTACAAGTTATTCACTTAAAAAATTAATAAAAAGATAATGAAAATTAATATAATATGAATTTTTTAAAAAATAAAGAAAGTGTCACTTCAAAAATTAGCAAGGCAATTGTGAAATATAATGTATCTGAAATTTGTATGAAATATACTATCAAAACCTCAAGTAAAACCCCAATATGCTACAATGAATATGATTGCTTATATTAGAAAAATAAAAAAAAATCTCAGGTTTATTTTTCATAATTATCACTCTTTTTTTAAAAAAATATATATAGAGAGAAAATTACAATGACCTTTTTGAATTATTACATTTACTCTCTTAATAGTTTAAAAAATATCAGAATTTCCTTACCTTTAATTTTTTGACGGAGAAAGCTTACTTTTTTAAGGGCAAAATAGATATTTACTTTACTGACGGAGGGAAATAAATTATGATGATTTGACAATTCATTTTAATTAAAAGAAAAATAAAACTAATTAATTTATATTTATATTTTTTATTTATATTTATATTTTTATTCTTATTGATATATCTATATTCATATTTATATTTATATTATATTTATATATTTATATCTATATTTTCAATTTATATCTATTTTCTTATTTGTATTTATATTTTTATGTTTGTTGATATATATGTATCTATAATTATATTTATATTTTTAATTATTTTTGTATTTATATTTATATTTTTATTGATATATCTATATTTATATTTATATCTATACATATATTTATATTTTTTATTTTATTATATAATAGTATTATATTATGATTTCTTTATTTTATTTCTTTTATTATATAATAATATATTATATTATTATCCTTCACGTCAAATCATCTCTTTCTTTGTTCATAATCAGATACGGTCCCAAGGGTAATAACATAAAATTACAAATTTTCTGTTAATTTAACTGAAAATTTTGGATTACAGGGGTTTTAATATTTTTTGAACTATTAAGGGGTAAATGTAACAGTTCCAATTTATTAAGGTGGTAATTGTAGTTTTTTTTCTCTCTCTCTCTATATATATAATTGTTTTTTCAAATAATGGGCTATTAGCAGAAATACTGAAGAATACGTGGGCACCATCCTAACGAAGATAATTTTCAACAAAATAAACGTACACAGCCGTTTTAGCCTGAAAGCATTCAATTTGATCGGAATAAGGTCGATTGGAAAAGAGAAAATATGTACCATCCAACCAGAGGCGGCGTCCGAGGCGGTCGAGACCGTAAGATCTCTCTCTATCTTCGTCGTTTATTATATGCGCACCTATCTAGGTATGTGTTTGTATGTTTATATATCTGCCTCTAGGGTTTTCTTTCTACCATATGCTATTTTCCGGGAAAGTATCTTCGTGGAAGTATAGTTTTCAAGAAAAGGGGCCTTAATTAGCAGTCGATGCATTTTGTTGGTGGCTTTGGTTTATGAACTCAATGATTACCTTGTTTGATATTCTCGATCTACATTTTTTGTAATTCTTAATCCTTGGAGAAAATATTGGGCATCTCCTAGTTGGTGTTGAATGTGAAATGAACAAACAATGAAGAATTAATATTGTAGAAGCAAACGTTTGTTCTTTGTCTTCTTGGTCGGAGATGAGAATATTAGTAAAAGAGTATAAAGAAAAGGTCGAAATGAGAGGAACCGGATTTTGTGAACAGAAGTGTTGTAGTTTGACATTGGTGTGGTGAGTTATTGTTGAACAATACTTCATATGATGAAGTGTATTACCTATATTAAGATATCAAACTTGTTTATGGAAAGAACGGATCATTGATGGTCTGGATGAAACCAAGATTGGGGAACAGAATTCAGTGGTGAATGTGATTAGAGACGGTAAAATGATTGAGCTTAAATGCGATGCTAGAAAAATTGTGAACAAGTGACAGATTCACGCTTTCTAATAGGCTCATGCTGTGTAATCTGATGTGTAATCTGATTAACCTCTATGGATCATAGAGCATTTCTTTTGCATTGATTTATTTGTGATTTATTAAAATGGAATCTAATCGATCAGATGGTTGACATCGCGTGGGTTGAAAGATTCTTTGGTTTTTTGACTAAAGATATCAATTTAATGTTTATTTTACATTTACCAAGAATCTTTATTGTGTTCCGCCAATTGTTTGTGAAGCTTAATATCACTGCAACTTTGGCTAGTTATTTTTAGATTTGTTAGGTTTCTGGTCCCTACTTAATTTATGAAAAAGATTTTATTCTCGTTTTGTGCAGAATTTAGTTGGGACGATGTCAAGGCTGATAAACATCGTGAGAATTATCTTGGTCATAGTATCAAGGCCCCTGTTGGAAGATGGCAAAAAGGTAAGGTTTCGGTCTCTGTTATAATTTGGGCATCAAATATCCAACAAAGTTTTCTTTTTCCTTTAAGCAAGGAAGCCGGCTATTATTTTGCCAGATAGTAATAAGTTTAAACTTATGGTGTTGTTATGAAGCTCAAAATGGTAGATAATATTCGTTTTTGCAAAATGGAGGTTGTGATATGATTCATACGGCTTTCTAATTTTTCTTACCTCTATGTAGGCTTTGTCTTCCATATCAATCATCTTTCAAACCTTTCACATGGCTAATCAACTATTGCAAGTATTCTCCATAATTAAAACTCATGAGAACCTGTTATGTCTTATAATCTTGAGGCCATGGATTCCGTCAAAACAGTCAAGGCAATTCTTCCTCTTTTCCTTTGATATAGTTTTAAGGAATAATCCATGATTGTAGGCACCAGTTGTATAAATAATACCTTTCCTTTCTTGAACCAAACCTTGAAGAATTTTCCTATCTGATTATTTAGCCATTTATATTCCATTGCTTGTGGAGATCAGAATACTTTGGGAGCATTTTGTCTCATTTAGAATTCTTTTTTGAAAAATGAATGAAAAGTGAAAAGAGATATTGGATTCAGTGTTTTCAAAATCTTAAAACATTTTGATAGCATTTTTGACAATTCTGGTAGTGCAGACACTGGAAAATAATCTGATATGCTATTTACAAACGGAAAAATCAATGATTTCCTTTGTAAAGATTCGAGATTCTTTTCTGGAAAACACAAAAGTGGTGTTTCAGATTTACTTTGTAAAATTTGGAAAACAGATTTGTTTGTTTCAAAAACTGTTTCCAAATGAGGGTACCAAACTTGTACTTGGTTATTCTTAGATTCCAAAATTATGAACAGGATTTGAGAAAGGCTACAAAAGACCACTTTTGTGTTTTTGAGTTTTATTAATATTAAGGCCTAAAATCTGGGTTGTAATGGTTGGCTGGGCAGATTACTGGTCAATTTTTCCGCTTTTGAATTTTGTTAACTTTTTCTAGAGATGCATAGTCTACTTAGAGTGCTTCAATTGTTTGTCTTATCATTTTCAACAGGGAAAGATCTGCATTGGTACACCAGGGACAAAAATGCTCAGGGTTCAGATTCAGATGCTCTAAAAGAAGAGATAGAAAGAATTAAGGAAGAAGAGGAGCAGGCCATGAGGGAAGCTCTTGGCTTAGCTCCTAAGCAATCTAATCGGCCTCAAGGAAATCGACTTGATAAGCATGAGTTTCAAGAGCTTGTGAAACGAGGTTCTACTGCAGAGGACTTGGGTGCAGGGCATGCTGATGCAGCTTGGGTTCATGGACTCGGTTTCTCAAGGTATATGACTAGAAATTTGGAATCGAAATGAATTGGTTTGATCACAATCCCTTCAACTGTTACAGCTTTAGAATGTAGGTTGTGGCTGGTCAAAGTGGACAGCCTTGGTTAAAGTAAAACATTAACCACCATTAGTTACTGGGTTTTCACTATTGAAATAATAGAGTGTGGTATTTAACCTATAGGTGAACTTGTTGATCTCTGTCAAGGATGCGTTCTATAGTCATGGTTTTACCTTCTGGGAGAAAAATATCACTGATATGGTTGACTGCCACTCTCTCAGCAAATGGCAGAAGTTAGGCTGTAGGATAAGTTTTATGAGTTCAGGCATGGCTTATATGTAAAGAATTAGAACTAGGTAGCAATCCTATATCCGCAAGCATAAGTACAAGTTTCATGTGTGGACAGAACGTATTTTGGATGTGGCAATTGTAAAGTCTAAATATGAGTAGATGGTTGTACATGTGTTTGTGTCTCTGTGCGTATATCTTGTTTGCAAGCAGTAGGATTCCATGACAATATATTTGGTTTTCCACCAGTAGCCTACTGTGTACTCTTTCTTATCTATATGTGGCTTCATGCAGGCTAACTGGTGAAAGTGATGCTTGTTAACCAGAATGATAATTTGGTTTCGATATTTTTTAATAATCTATGTTATTAGTGTTGCTTACTTAGCATCAGCCTACCTAATTATCTTTCTCAATTATGTGTTCTGTATTTCTGCTCCTTTTTTCTTAAAATTGATATTCTTTTGGATTCTACAGAGGAGCGCCTCGCCCATGGGAAGATCCCAGTACACTTCAATCCGGCTTAACTGAGGTTTCGCAGGAGACAGGAAAAGCCTGCTGACCCCATTCCCCCACCTCAAAACATTGAGAAAGAGGAATTGGAGGATGAAAGCAGTCGAAAGAAAAAGAGGCGGGAGGAGAAGAAACAAGAGAAACATGAAAGACACGAGAAGCATGAAAGACGAGAGAAACGTCACTCTCGTGATTCTGATGACAAGAGGAAACACAGGAAAGACAAGGAGAAGAGGAGGAGACATGACTCTGACTAAATATGTTACTAGAGCCTTGTATCGCGCTTATCTGTCTGTTATAGACTCTTCTTTATGATAAAAAGAGAAAATGATATGTTAGAGAGGTTAAGTTTTAATGTAACCTAATATTCGTGTTCGTCTTCTTGTTTTTGAGCCGAGATGGGTGATACTGATCTGCACTGCAGGCATGGGAAGTCTAAAATGAAGCCTTAATAGGGTATGTTGAAATCGGTATTAGTCTGAAATGTCATCATCAACGTCGGCTGTAAAGTTGTGGGCCAATTTGCTATATTCGTGAAGAACCACTTTGAAAGAAAACTGAGACGCAAATTCTTTTCGAGTAGAAGCACCAGTCAATTCTTGAAATGACTATTATTATATGGTAGGGGTATTGATACTGCTTACCATATTTAAACATTGGTGGAGTAGGTGGTGGGAGAGAGAGTTGTAAAATTCAAGATGGTATTTAATTTGCTCTCGAAGAGAATGGTATGTATTTAAAATTAAAAATAAATTAAAAAAAAAAAAAAAGATAGTGTTTCTTTCTTGCAGTCCGTCCTCTTTTGTGCCTGGCGTTGCAAACCAACTGAACAACCACGCCATTATGAATTAGAAATGTTATCATCTTATGTCACCTCAATTCAATATAATGCATCATTTTACGTGTGGGATTCTATCTCTTGATTGGTCCAAGGGCGAGAAACTTGGTAGTGTTCATCACCAATAAAATAACCCCCTATAATTTATTATTAATTTATCTTTCCTTTATTGTTTCAGTAAAATGTCACGTCAACGTAAAAGTTATAATAATGAAGGGTTTCATAGAAAGAATCATTTCATTTTTTTTTTTAAAAAAAAGAATCATCTCAGTCTTCAAACTTATCTGCTCTCTGTCTACAGTAATGTTTTCCTCTCTTTTTTTTTTTTGTATTATTTGGTTAATTTGATTGGATTGGGCGCATTATACAACTATTACCTTCGTGGATCATATTTAGCTTTCATAATTTATTTTATGTAGTTAAGACGGTGTCAATTATGTGAAGTAAATATTTCATCTAACATTACCATAACTAAAACTAATTATTAGTTATGAATTAATTATGATACGAAATTTGGAAAAAACTAAAACGATCATAATGACATTAGACAAAACAGTGGTGGGTCCCATTTGAATTCAGCAAAAGCAAAAAGTTTCCAATAAAGAAAGCAAAATTGAGGGTTATTCCAGTACTTTCGACTCAAAATCAAGGGCAATCTCGGGATTCTATTTATATTTTATTGAGGGTTATTTTTCTTCTCTTTTATCATTTTCGTGAACATTTATTCTCGTTTCTCAGAGAAGACGTAATTGACAGAAAAGGAAACAAAAGCTGCTCTTGCTACCCACAGCGTAATGGTGTTTTTATCAAATTTGTCCCTGTATTTTACAAACGCAACATATGAGTACAAATATAAACATACGTGGCGTTTCATATTGCATGAGGCTCATTGTTTTTTTATGTTAGTTTGTGTATTAGCCTATTGATTTGTCTAAAATATGTGCAAATATAAACATACGTGGCGTTTCATATTGCATGGGACTCATTGTTTTTCATGCCCCATAAGTGCTGTCTTGTGCCAGCTCGACCTATTTGATACATTTAAGATTTAAGTTCAGGAGCTAATTTGAAAGAAGTAATAGTCTTTTTGACTTGTTTGTTATTTTCAAAAGTTTTTGGCACGAGTTTGATAATAATCGCTCAATAATTTCGGAGAGTAACAAAATTTAAAAAATAATAAAATAAATATATAAATAAATAAAAGAGTCTCTCTCTTTCTTCTTTAAACAAGCAAAAGCAACCTTCCCTCATTGCTTTCATTATTATATAACTCGAACTAAAACTTCCATTCCTCCGGAAAAGAAAACCAAATTTATTAGATTTCAGAATATAACCACCATTTCTCAGAGCTTGCAAATTCAACAACCAGAAAAATGGTGTCGGCAAATCGGGAAATGGCGGTGTACTGTTTCGACACTCTAGTCGCTCACTACAACAGCGAGGACGCTCCTCCTCCCGCCTTCGATGAAGGCCAATAGTAATTTTCTCCTTCTCTGTTTTTTTTAAGAATTTCTAATTTTACGTGATCGTCTCCTTTTTCTTTATTTTTTATTTACTGTTTGCTTTGCTTTTGGCTTCGATTATGATCTGCATGTAGTTTTTTTCCAATCGAGAAAAACTCCTTTTTCATTTATTTTTTTTCCTCGTTTGAAATATGCCAGTTTGATTTGATTTTCACCTGTTGATGCTATTTGATTAATTTATTTTCTGATATTTTTTTGGGAAATTGACGTTGATTATGTTGTTAATTTTGTTGTAATTTTAACTTTTTTTTTAATATATATTTGGGAGATAGTGTAACACAAATGTATCTTGTATTTGGCAAACAATTAACGCCCTGCACACTCTACTGCAACTGGATGCAGCTCTGAATTTGTTGTCTTGTTTATAAGGTCTCGTTGGGTGGAAACTTTATTTTTCTTTTTTGGGTACATTGAGTTTTGATTCTACAGTTAATCTTTGTGTAGGGGTAAAATTGCTTTTGCTAGTGTTGTTGGTTATTCAAAATACCCCTGTTTATGGAATTTAACCAATTTGGATATTAAATTCCATGGAAAATATTGTTTTTCAAAAGAAATTTTCTTGATACCTTGAAGGCACTGCTGCTGTTTCAAGAAAACTTTAGCTTTTTTATGTTTATTTTTCTTTTTTAACTTTCGTTCTTCTTCTTTTTTTGTTAGATGACTTCTGCAATATATTTGAGTTGTTTTCTGCTGGATCAATGAGTTTTATGTGTTATGTACTTGGCTGCGTAAATTAGAAGGAGTGTTACTCTTTAGAATCTGGTTATTGACAGTGCAATTGTACATTGTGCTGATGTGTATGCTATAAGGTTTTTATAAATAGTGCTTTGAGTTAGTACGACATTGAAATTGCCTTTGACAAATATATTGCAGAAGTCATTTGTATCATCCATAACTTATTACTGTGCTTTCTTTTTTCAATTTATGCTATTTTTTTAATTTAAAATGGAATATACTTGTGTTGAACATAAAGATAACAAACACCTGGCTGTTGAAGTTCAGAAGTTCAACTATGTTATTTTTTGTTTTTCTTCGGTTTGAGATTGTGCTGTGATGGTGGTACCATGTTCGATCTGCATAAATGATTTTCATTTTCCCTTTTGTCTTCATTGGTTTATGCGTTGTTTTCTTCTATTAGTATTTGATTTGCTTGTAGAGGCATAGTAACTATCGTTTCAGTTTACATGGCTTATTGTTTCAATTAACCTGTTGCTACATTAGCAGTTTTCTTATGCATCGGTTAGTTCTTTGTACTTCTTTGGTGGTCAATAATTTCTAAACAAGTCATTTGATTGTTGGTTTGCTCTAATACTTATGTAGAAAGAAATGCTTGACTCTGATTAATATCTGGAACTGTGTTTGACACTACGTACTCCTTTGATACTTATCTTCTTGTTTCAGCCCACTGTTCGTCACTTGGAAGAAAGTGGTGAATGGTGGTGAACCTCGCTTGCGTGGATGTATTGGAACTCTAGAAGCTCGTACTTTGATTAATGGCTTTAGGGACTATGCTCTGACCAGGTATTTGGAGAACAGATACTTCACTTATGAGTTACATGTGTGTTGATTGTTTCACTGTAGTTATGGATCTATCTTTCTTTTTCTTTAACATTTGCAGCATTTTTGCTGCGTGAGTTCTTTATTTTAGTACCACTTGCAATTCATGTGATAGCATTAGTACAACGACTTCCTGTGTGATAGAAAGTTATGCAGGGACAAAAGTTGAGAAAGTATCACAACAAGAATCCTGCCACTTTAATGAGTAGGCTGATATTTATATCATCATGACAATTAAATAGTGGAGCGTCGCCTTGGTATTTTTATGTTTTTGTGGAGCCATGTCTTAACCACATCCTTTGATGTGAGGATGAGGTCAACCTCTGGAATTTGAGCCCAATGCAATTCTATGATGGTAATGAAGTCTAAATAGTTTGGGATCTTTTTGCTTTCTCCCTTTTCATTTTTTGGGTTTTTTCTAGTGGGATTTAAGAAATTCATTGGTCAAGAAAATACACTGCATCTTTCACATGTTCTGATTGCCTTAATTAATTTCAATGGTTTCTGTCTTTTGGGCTTCTCATAACATGGCTATTGTAATGTTATTTATTATTTCAATTCTCTTTAGTCCTTTATTTTCTGGTGCACAAATAAAAAATAAATAAATAAATAAGGAAAAAGTAAAAAGAGTACACAATAAAAAAGCAAAAGAAAAAAAGAAAAGAAAAGAGTTTATGTTTTATCATTTATCTGTGATACCTTGCAGTGCTTTGAGGGACCGAAGATTTCCTCCTATACAAGCTAAAGAGTTGTCATCTTTGGAATGTACAGTTTCCATTCTGACTGAATTTGAAATTGCTAACTACCATCTTGACTGGGAGGTATGTCCTTCTTAACTGTTTTGGTACTTGGAAAATTCTTCATGTCTTTAATTCAGTATGCTAAGCAGCAATGTACTTAAGCTTTATATTATCTTACCTTGTTTCCTTGAACTGTAGTACCTGATAGATTGATTCCAACAACCTGGCATATTATAATAGTAACGCCTAAGATAGTGATGACTTATATAGTATTTTTACTTGAAGTTTTACGACTTGGAATTTGTAAAGAGAAGTGTTCTTAAGCTCTAAAATAAGTACTTCCCCTCTGGAGACTTTTGAGAATACATTTGGGGTTTATTATGTTGGTTGATTGGCTTTAATTTTGGTGTTAATTGGATGTATCCCCTCTTCTACAATATGCCATGTGGGAGTGCATCATGTACTGCTTTCCTTTTTTCTCTCACAAAAAAGAGAGAGAGAGAGAAGATAGAAGAAAACTGGCAATTTTCCTGCATTCTTGACTATTTTCTGATTACACTGAGTTCTAATTGCAGATTGGAAAGCATGGTTTAATTATTGAGTTTACTGACCCTGAATACAATACAAGGCGAAGTGCCACATATCTGCCTGAGGTGGCTGCCCATGAAGGTAAATTTGTTGCCTATTGAAAACCTATCTATTGGTTTGAAATTATTCTGTTGCAGAAGTGGAGCACTCCATAACCAATGCTTATAAGGTATTGATTAAAAGGTTCAGAATTAATTTATCGCATGCAATAAATTCTCATTCATATTTCAAAATACTGACAATGTTAGGCGAGTACTCCTTATGTAATGCTGCTCTATTTATATCTTCTCTTTTGTTAAAATCATTATCCTGTTTGAATTGTGAACTGTAAAGGGAACCCTACTTTCCCCTTTTTTGTGAAGAGATTCTTTATAAAAGTTTTGATATGCCATTTCATGACTAAGTTCATCCTTAGTAAATACACAGTTACTGGCTGAGTCACCCAGGCCCTAGTTGTAGTTTGAACCTGCTATTATGATTGCTGGGTCGCACTCATTCCATTTAGTATTTTCAGTTTAGTCTGAAGTGTAGAAACAAGGGGGTATATACTTATATACCTCTTTATGCCTTGAGTTACAACAGAAAGCCAAGTGGCACTGATGATACAACAGGTGGAAGTCTTCTTCCTTCCCATAAATCTTTCATATCCTTGTTTGAATAGGATTCTGTCCTAGGTGTTTCAAGTAGCGAGTACCATTATCGCCTACATAACAAAAGTCCAAGGACAAAAGCACATAAGCTTCTCATGGAGTGAGTTTTGCTTGTAGTGACTTGATAACTAAATTGTCTCTTTTGTGGTTTTACTTCGGTGTAGGTTGGACAAAAGTGGAGGCAATTGACTCGCTGATGCGCAAGGCAGGCTACAGTGGTGCCATCACTGAGTCACTTCGCAAGCGTGTACGACTGACCCGTTACCAGAGCACACTATTTACACTGCACTATAGTGAGTATGCCTCATATGTCAAGGCAACTAGGGGTGCAGCTCCATATGTTGTTGGGGGTAAGCCCAGCAACAATTGATTCTTCCAAACTGCTTTTGCTGACACTGCAAAGCTGGTGTGGCCTAAACAAAAAAATTTATTTAAGTTAAAAAAAAAAAGAAAAGAAACAAAAGTGGGTTGGAATAGATTTGTTTATGTTCCTCCCCATGTTGCTTTAGTAATTGTTATTACCTGTCTATACCATTCTTCAAATTCATTTGATTTTGAAGAAGGAACCGACCGAAACACAACTGATGTGGACTCAAAACTTTGTTGCTTTTGTTGCACAACATTCATTCTGCAGCTTCTCTGGGAAAGTTGTGCATATGTAAACCGTAAACCATTTACTTTGTGTAAGTTATAATTACCCAGGATTGTGTTTATTTACTTCGTGGTTCTCTTCTTTTTATTTAACATGGATGATCATTGTTTACCTAGTCCATATATTGTCCGTGGTAGGGGGTGGGGGGAGGGGAATAGTTTATATGACACCCGAGTTTTGTCAAAACTCTTAACGACGGTGTTGCGCTGAAATGACGATACTGCCCTGCAGTGTTACCTGTAATGTTAAATAACTGAACATCATAGGGGCAATGCGATCCTTTTACGAAGGGAGCGACTTGTATAATCTATAGCCGGGGAAATTATGAACTTTGTCTAGATTTCTCTAAATTGATGGAGCCCCACTTCATAATTACTTGATTTTTATTGCAAGTACTTCAGTTGATGTTATTGTGTCTTTTAACGTTCATTCACAAGGGGCAATGTTAAAATTTTCTATTAGAAATTTCATCGCATGCTTTTAGTCAGTTTTAAGTAGTAAGATGCGTAGAGCTACGGATTCTATTCCTATTTTCTTATCTTAAAATTTGAATTATTTTGTAATATTGAAAGCATATACAGGAAAATATAATGAATATATTTGAGGAAAAAAAACCATTATGCAGTTGGGTGTCCTCTCTAGGATCCAACAATTAAGAATGAAAAATATTCCTTCGAAGAAAAGAAAACTAGTTCTGAATAATTATAGAGAAGACAAGAAAATATAAATGATCGAACCGCTGATTAGTTCAAGCATAAGTAAAATGTAAAGGTTTTTTTCAATATAGGGCCCTGGGAACACTAATTTTTTTTTTTTTTTCGAAAAACAAAGAGTTTTTGATAAATTTTATCAAAAATTAATAGAGGCATATGCACAAATATAAAAAATATTTAGTAAATACTATAATTATTTAAGAAAACAAAAATTTTGAGTGTAAAATAATTTAATCTATATATATATATTAATGTGATATTTATACACTTGTTGCCTTGCAATTTGCATGTGCGACGTAATGATGCATAGTTATCAAATTAATTTGTATAATTTACGTTACCGTGCAATTCACAGTCAAGATCGAGCAATCCAACGGCTGTTATTCCCCCACCCCATGCCAGTTAAACATATGTATTGTAGTCAATCCCAAGTAAGAAAGATGAAATGGACTTTATTTTTTAACCTGTCCAATTGTATAGGGGATTTCCAGCCGTTAGATTGCTCGATCCAATGATTGAAAATTAATTATTCACTGTTAATGGATTACAAGTTACAACTCCGTCTTACTTAACCAAACCAACAACACGTTCCCCGTTAAAAAAAAAAAAAGGAAGACGTTAAGAATTTTCACGCGCTCAAAAGCCGGTAGAACTCACCACGTCTTTCTCTCTCAAAGTTTCAACTGCATCAAGTCTTGAACGCCAAGCATAATTTACAGACTCAAGGTTCTTTCTTTCTCCCTCTCTCTAATCTTTGTTTTTAGATTCATTTCACTTTTGCCCGTCCAAATTCTGAAATGTTCTACTTAGATCAATTAATTTTATCGATTGCTTTTTTTTTCAGATTCGTTTTAGTTCTTAATTGAGTTTTTACTGCCTGGATTTTGTTAGGTTGTTGTTGGATTTCATTTCTGAGTGTTAATAATTGACAAAGATGAGTCAGAAAGGGTTGATATATAGCTTTGTTGCCAAAGGAACTGTCGTTTTGGCAGAGCACACGTCGTATTCTGGGAATTTTAGTACTATAGCTGTTCAATGTTTGCAGAAGTTGCCTTCTAATAGTAGCAAGTACACGTATTCCTGTGACGGCCACACTTTTAATTTTCTTCTGGACAGTGGATTCGGTATTCTTCTTGTAATTTTATGTAAAATGTTTCATAGTTTCTTTTAGTTTTAAAGTGTGGAATTGTGTTGTGAAGGTGTTCTGTTTGTTGGTTGTTTTGTGCAGTGTTTCTTGTTGTTGCTGATGAATCGGTTGGGAGGAGTGTGCCCTTTGTGTTTCTTGAACGAGTGAAGGATGATTTTAAACAGCGTTATGGAGCAAGTATTCAAAATCAAGATTCACACCCGCTTGCTGATGATGATGATGATGATGATTTGTTTGAAGATCGATTTAGCATTGCATACAATCTTGACAGAGAATTTGGGTTCGTATATGCTGGATTGCCTCAAATCTTTGTGTTTTGATTGCAATATTCAATTCACAATAGTGTTTTGTTATCATTTGTAGGCCAAGGCTCAGGGAGCACATGCAGTACTGTATAGATCACCCTGAAGAAATGAGCAAGCTTTCCAAATTGAAGGCTCAAATAACTGAGGTCAAAGGGATTATGATGGACAACATTGAGAAGGTAAATGTTTTATTTCTTGAAGAATGTTATAGGTTATAGAAACACTTGTGTAATGTGAGAAGTGAAATGTAGGTCTTGAAGTCTTTCTTTATCAGTATGTGCAGTCTATAGATTTATTTCATGATATATGCTTTTGTTTGTATTGATCCTGGTTAATTTGTGGAAAGTGTTGCTATCTGTTCAAATTTTAGGAACATATATATTATATTGCAATAGTGGTGGGCACTATTTAACAAAATTTAACCAAGAGATATACTTAAATTGTGGGAAGGAGTAGACGGCTTGTCTTTTAGACTATCCTGCATTTTCTTTGACATGGATCTCATATCTAAAGTTAGCATAGAGTTACCTTCTCATGTGAAATGAAAGTTGTCGTCTTTTACTGTCTTAGTGTCGATTATTCATGAGTAGGTATATACATATCTGGTTTAGTTGTTGATTATAATATATGAGAAGTTGGTAGACAGTGTCTCTTGGATATAATTGTTGGACTAGCATGGATTTTCTCCCTTGGAAGTTAAAGTTCATGAAGTGAGAAGGTGAACCATGTTTTAGTAAGGTAGGTTGTTGGAGACAAGTGGTAGACAGATTTAAAAGTCTACAGAAGGCATACAAGAATAGAATAGTTAATACAAGATGGAAAAATGCAAAGCCTGTTTTTTTTTTTTATTTTGTCATTGATTTGATGGCTTAAGGTTAAGTATATGAGATATATTCCAGAATCTGAGATTTGGGTCATGTTTGTGACCAAAATTCTAGGATATGATATATATATACACCATTTTCCTATGGCACCTCTGTCTGTGGTCTAAGGCTTGAAACTTGTTAGGAGTTGTATTTTCCATAAGGGTTTTAAAGTACTTATTGATTCATCTGTTATTTGCATTAGCAAGTGCCTATGTTTCACTTGTATTATGAGCATGACTAAGGTGTGAATGATGGAACGGGATAATTAAATTTAAATTACAACAGGCTCACATAAATGTTGCAAATAAGCATTTACTTCTTTGCATGAATTATTTACAATCTTTTTAAGCATTTAAATTTTCTTGAACTGGTTCTCCTAATATAGTTCACTTTTACCCTTTGATTTTGCCTCCTTTAAAATGAAGAACTACTTTTCTTTTAATAAATATGATCGTGGAAAGTTCTTATTAGAAGGAAAGAGAAACCTGTTATTACCAAACCACAGATAGTGTTTGAAAATGGTTTGCATCTAAGCTGAATTTAAATTTTTCTAAGACTGATGCACACATGATGATCTATTTAAAGTTGCTTTAATTATTTGCAATTACTAGGGTATATTTTACTAAGCTTCTTCCATGTGCGCTAGAAAAGCACAAAATAAATCACTTCTATGGCCCATTTTATTAATTTTTAAATTGGACATGGTTTAGCTCCTAAAATTCAGTGGTCTCTGAACTTGTTGGCCTTTGATTTGATAGAAGAAATGTCTCCATTGTGTGTGGAATTGGGATAATTAAAATGTCCATAGCAGTGAAGGTGTATTTTTCTCTAAGTGGGTGCCTGGTGTATGTTGCATTTCCACGTGGGACATGTGAATTTCAGAAGATATTGGCACAGCATTGGTCGAAAATATTGATAGAAATGAGTGTGAAAACTGGATTGGGAAATTCTAAACTGGACTAATTGATACGTTACTTTTTATAGTTACTGTTGCTGTCAAAGCTTTTACCCATTGAAAACAACTGCTATAAGGTCTTGCTGATGTCAAAATTTTAAATTCTCTCTCACCCACTTACACTCTGGCTGTGGTATATGATGTATAACAAGATAAGAGGAAGTAAAGGTTTCTCCCCATAATGCGAAGTTAGGGGGCAGTCCGTTCTTGGCTAAACATTGTGCTATTGTTACATTGTGCTGCCAAGTAAAAGAACTATTTGTTACATTGTGTTCTCTGTTGTCAAGCCGCCAGTTCATGAAACTTTCTGTTGGCAATCTTGAACCAATTGAATAATTTATGTTCTCCCCTGAGCAGGTTTTGGATCGTGGGGAGAGGATTGAGTTACTGGTGGACAAAACAGAAAACCTGCAGTTCCAGGTATGGATATTTTCTCATTGCTCTTATTTGTTTTAAAAGGCATTTGGAGTAAGTTCTAGATTGACGCACTTCAGCCGATTCTGTGTCTTATGATTATAGGCGGACAGCTTCCAGAGACAAGGCAGGCAACTGCGTCGAAGGATGTGGCTGCAGAATCTTCAAATGAAGCTGATGGTAGGAGGAGGAGTTCTTGCCTTGATCATCATACTTTGGCTCATTGCCTGTGGAGGATTTAAGTGTTGATGACTTGGATGGGTACGAAAAAGGAAATCCTAGTATTAGTAGAATTGTATGTTCCTTTTTACATTTGTATAAAAGAGTAAAAAAAAATAAAATAAAAGAAGGGGAGAAAAATATTTCTGGTTTTGTATATGACAGTGTTGCTGCTGCTAATGTAGAATCCCACTCTGTGTTTTGACACTGTTATGGAACCCTGTACTATCTGATAGTTTTCCGTTAATATCATTTCTTAGTGTAGATGATATGAGATGAGACCTGCTGCCTTTCCTTCATTTTAGAATGCTTTGTTTGATTCTGGTTTTACGTAATCAAAGTCAATCATGGATCGAGTAGATTTTCCCTAGTTTTCTCAAGTGATTCTTTGAGCCTAGTCCTAAGTGGATTAAACTACTTTTGCAATGATGAACGTTAAACTTGTATTAAACTGCGATTTATTGTTGAAATAGGTACTAATAATGTAGAAAGTAGTAAAAAAGTCTTTAACAATGTCACAGACACATTTGATGACACCATATGCCTTTTTAATTCTACCCATTGAAACTAAAGTTTTCATATATCACTCTTAAGAGATTCTTTCGTTGTAGGCTCAATTCCATTTACATTTCTTCCCGTAAGATTCAGTTTTCAAGTAATAGATACCTTAGAACAAAAGGAAGAATTACATATATAAAAGATAATAATGACGTATTTAAAGACCCTGTTGATGATTGCACGCAGACTGACAGACACAAGAAACCTTTTACTTCAATTTGGGGCATTCAGCAAATCAGCATTGATATCATTAGTTTTGGAAGATAGTAGAATTATGGTACTTAGTCAACAATTAAATAACGAACCAAATTCAATTATGACCACATAGACAAGCTATTTGTATCACTTGCTTCACTACCAAATTTAACACACACATCATGCTCACCTCACGAATATGAAGTAAGTAATAAGGTGAAAATTTCCGGCATTGTCCATTAATGTAGTGATAAGTGTTTTTTTGAGAAAACAGTTTGATTTTAAACATTATAAAAAAAAATTGTAAAAAAAATTGTAAAAAAAATTGTGCACAAAACAATCTTCTGCCTGTACTGTACTATTGACGTCATCTTTGAACAGATGTGCATCATTTGTCTCTAATTATACGGCACCATAAATGTCAAAACGGGCAAAGTTAAAGTACGGTTTATCGAATTAGGTAAACGGGTTGACCCGACAATAGATGATTGACGGGTACGGGTCGAAGTCAGAGTCAGAAAGCACCTCGTGTGTGTTGCTTAAGGGGTAATGAAGAAACATTATTGATGATGAGTCAACCAAACGGCTAGTTAGCTTTTAAAATTATTTAATTTGATTTATTTTTAGTGTTTCGGATGATTGAAATTGCGAAAGCAAGCAAAAATAAAATAGATATTTTTAATTTTGTTTCTTTTCGATGACTATATATATATATATATATATATAGTTTTAACATGTGATCAATAAAAGAAATTTTAAGTTCATTTTGTTAGATTTATTTATGTTACTGAGAGAAAATGCAAAATTTACATTATTAAAAGTGAACTTAATTTAAACGAGGTATAAAAAGATAACATGAATGAGTTTAATCGGAAGTTATTGTTATTGTAACAGTAAAACCCGAATGTGAAATTTACAACTCGAGCTAGCAAAGGTTGAAAACATGAAATAAAAATTTGAACACATTAATAAATTTTGATCACATATAAATTTATTTTAAATTTTCAATTAAAATTAAAATAAAAGAAATTAAAAAAATATATGGTATATTTTTCTTAGATCATCATCATCATCCTATCCTATTAAGATTATGTTATCTGAATTTTTTTTCACATTATTCCCGTAGATTTGTTTTCATTGATTAGAGTTGAGTAGAAATTGGACGTGGAGTTATACTTTCACCGTAGCCCTTCCTTATCTTGTAAAGGTAGACGTGCTGCTAATTAATTTTAAAGCTCAAAATCTCTTATCAGAGATATGCATTATCCTAATATCAAATCAGATTAATGTATTAATTAATGACACACCCACAACAGAATTATTTAATTTAGGAAACACATTAAAAACCTAATCCAAGACAACCATGCAATTATTATAAAAAGGAAAAAAAACTTGGATTACCTAATTAATTTCTTTCTATAATCATTTTTTTTAATAAAAAGGAAAATACAAGATTAGAGAAGAGACAAGCCGCATGAGTTGGCTATAATTGATGGCATTTTCATACATAACGGGCAAAAAGAAAGATAGCGACTGCTGCTGTCAAAGCACCAAAATAAAGGAGCGTACCCGATTGATTCTCCTCTCTCCCTTATATAATACGGTGAGTTCAGTGTTAAAAGCTAGCTTTTCTCTTAAGCCTTATCCACATTTTACCCCCCACCACCTGTTTGTATAAATGTCGTTCCATCACTTTTGTCTCTGTAAAAGCAGTAGGGAGATGAGTAAATAAATACCATACCCCAGCTAATTCAGTTAATTCTATTTACTTAACTAACTACTACTCATAAATTCCATTCCTGTAACCTTCTCTTCTCTTCTCTTCTCTTTCTTGCAAGACACTCTTCGAATGTCGTCCTAACACCTTCCCAAAGTCACCCACCTCCATTTTTGTTTTAGATCTTTGTTTGTTTGTTTGTTTGTTTCTTCATTCACTATGGGAAACTGTTTTTCTGATTCGAAGAAATCAACGTCCGAGATCGCGCCATGCGATTTGGTTAAAGTTAATAAGCCTACCCAAACAACAACGCAGCAGCAAGCCACTCCCAATGTTCGATTATGTGGCTCGCCTGCTAGCATTCTCACTGCCTACATTCGTTTCGCGCTTCTCTACAAATCTATCTCTCCCCGGTTTATCCCCTGCGACACGCCGATTTTCGAGTCCGAAACGCCGACGATTCTCCGCATCGGTTCGGAATCCGTTTCGGGGTCCCGGGAAACGCTGCTGAATTTCATCGAAAGTAAGTTCCCGAACCCGCCGTTGACGACGGTGTCGAGTAAAGATATTGATGACGATGAAACGGCGCCGCGTATTGTGAGGCTGATGTGGCTGCAGCACAAGAGCTTGAAATGGCATTTGGAGAGAATGGCGAGGTGGGCGGAGGATTTGGCCAAACGGAAAGGGAAGAAGGCGGTTGATCCGGCGGTGGGGAGTCCGAAAATGGAGGTGAGAAAGTTTGCGACGAGCTACTCACAGTTGCTGGAGCTAATGCTGGAGCACGCTCAGATGGAGGAGAGAGTCGTCTTTCCTGTGCTGGAGAAGGCTGATCGAGGTAATCTGTACCGTATTATCATGAACCGTATTGCAGGAAATCAAATTATGTGTAGATTTTTTTTTTAATTGTTCTTTTAATAATACGTGTGATTTGTTTATTATCACGATGTATTGTGTTAACGTGCGTCTTAACGATAACGTTAACTTTCTTTTCTTATTAGTAGGAGCTGAATAAAATATAATATATGCATTTTTTAGACGTTAGATTAGATTTAGTGTAGATTGATTTTTTTACTTATTTTTTTTAGAAAAATAGGAATACATTAACTTCAATTTATGGCTTAAAATAGTGACACAAGTTTGAGCTATTATTTAATGGTAAAAATAATTGTTCTTTAAGTTTATATTTAAACTATTATATTATACATATGAATTCAATGAATGGAAATTAATTTTCGCAATTTCAAGTTAAAATTTCCTTGCCTTTTTTAAAAATTAAGTCCTTGCGCACACATTAACCAGATCTTACCCTGGTCCAAAATCTTGAAAGATGTTTGTTGTTATGATTTCTCCATTTGATTGGTGTAATTGATGAAATAATAAATCAAAAGGCTTATAATGATGTAGATGTAAGAGCATTTTATTATTCTTAGACTTATCTTTAAGGTGTCTTTTTCTTATTATATAATAAGTCTTGGAATCAATCATAGTTTGCTTGTGTGGGGAGCAATCTGCATGATTCTGATGAAACAATTGGATGTGAATATGATGGTTTAGGATTATGCAAGGCTGCAAATGAGGAACATGCGAGGGACCTACCAATTATGAATGGCATCAAAGAAGATATCAAGTCCATTTTAGTTTTAGACTGTGGAAGCACTGCCTATCAAGAGGCATTTCGCAGTCTTGCTGTCCGGCTCAAATCATTAAAGGTAAATGCTCAAGCGATACGTTAATTAGGTCAGTTGTGAGCTCAAACATGGCCAGCTTTATGTGACTAAGATGTAAGAACAGTGTTTAGTCATCAATAAATGGGTGAGCGAAAGCAATATGCAGTAGTTGCATGGGCAATTATCACTATCATTTCCTATGCTTGGCAATATCTACTTTCTCCTATGGTATATGTTAGTGATAGTATATGCTATATTGATTCTCATTTATGTTGCAGTAAGCAGAAAGATTTAGTGCTTAAATTGATTAAGATTTTGTTATAGTGGGTCTAACATTGTTTGTTAATAGGAGCATTCTAAGGAGCACTTTCAAGAAGAGGAGAGAGATTTACTGCCATTGATAGAGGCAACAGAGTTGAGCCAAGAGCAGCAGAAGAGAACAATTGTTCAATGTGTGAGTGCAATGCAAGGAACTCACTCACATCTGTTTCATTTCTTCCTTGAAGGACTTCCTCCTGCGGAAGCTATGCAGTATTTGAACTTAACCACTTATGCAGTGATAAAAAATGAGCTGTCGCCCAGTTTCATATGACTGTTGGGTAAGATCGTCACTCTATCTAGCTTCCTGTTGTCTTTAATGATTGTGATATGCTTGAATAAATTAATGAACTTTTTTATGTTAATAGCGAATCTATTTTCTGATGCTTCTCTATGTGGCTCGAAGTATTGCACAAAGCCTGTTTCTGCAGATTGAAATTTGTGGCATGGATGAATGGATGGCTGCAGTTGTCAATAGAAGATGTGAACTCTTTTAATTTGCAGGACAGGCTGTGTCATGAATTGCGTAAAGTTGTTCTTGAAAAAATGTGTAGTATTTTGTAAATCATTGTCAGTTAGGAAGTAATTGAATTTTTTACAATCAATTGGATGAAAGATTGAGATGTTTGAATCCGTGAAAGCTGTTAGAATTTAATCTTTGTTGTTGACATAGCAATACTTCATAAAATAACTTACTACAAATTAAGATCGACTAATTTGAAATAATAACTACAAATAAAGCACTTCACATAAAAATAGAATACAAAACCAGGTCATTATAAAGTAGTAAAAGAAAAAGTACTAATAACCAAAAGGAAAAGAAAATTAAGAGATATTAAATCGAATGCTAATTATCTGCAATTTTTTTCATATTCTATATATATGGTAAGAAAGATATGAACATTAGAAGGAAGAAAAACCTTGCGAATGACGATTTGTTCACTGCAAAATAGTAAATTTGTAAATGTTTTACGTGGAGGAAAATCATGAAATACGGCTGGGTAGAAACTCACAGCAAAATCCTCATCTTTGCATGACATTACTTTTATTTTATGAATTTTAGGTATAAGAAATGCTACTGCTATTACACCTATAAACTATATCTTGATACAAATTTAGTATGTATGAAAAAAAAAGATAATACATCTTTTCATGTATATATATATATATATATATATATATATTTACATATTAGTTTAAGATATTAGAGTAAACTACTAAAATTTTCTTAACTAAACAGCAACCAACCGTGTTTTTCAATTATCCAGTTACATCAAATCAAATGCTTTTTTCTTGTTGCTGTTTTAGAGTAATTGCTTAGTTACATCTATTTCAGTTTATGGTGTATCACCGCCTCTGAAGTTATTTTTATCTGTAATAATTAATTAAGTAAAAGATACAAATCTCTTTCAATGAGAATCTTTTGGTGGACTTAATTGGAATTGTTTTGGTGCAAATCATATTTATATTTTTTTTATCTCTTTAAATAATTTATATAATCAAATTATATATAAATAACTAATTTGTACTTAATAATTGATTAAGTATTGAGATAAGGAATTAGTATTTTTGAATTTATGCTGAAATATAAGCACATTATATTTTGGATGGTAAGAATATTGAGTTTTCGTCTAAATAAAATGTCTAATTTAATAAAGGTTAAAGTTACGATAAGAATACTTTTAATGTCTAAAAAAGGCTTATATAAAACTAATAACTAAAATACTTTATTTAAAAATTAATTATGAATTTTAAAATAATTCAAATAATTTTATTTATTTATTTTAATTTCTAATATGCATTGATGAGAAATCTTATGAATAAATGTTGTTATTATATAAGAAACCCATAATATTATTAGTCAAATGAATTAATTATAATTAATTAATACTTCGTACAGATTAGTTTAAATATTAATTATGAATTTTAAAATAATCCAAATAATTTGTTTTATGGATTTTAATTTCCAAAATTGAATGATAAAAAATTTATATGAGAAACCTTATGAATAAATGTTTTATTTTTATAAGAAAGTCGAATATTATTAATTAAATGAATAAATTGGTAATTAGCTGATACTTCTATTCACCATATGAAAAATTAGTAATCAAGTTTTATATTAATATATTTAATGATGAATTTGGAAGCTTTTCATATTTATATATATGTTAATTAAAATTATAAAATATAGCAAGGAGAGAGGAAGGGTAACACCAAAGAATAATAGAAAAAATAAAATAAAAATTAGAGGAATGAGTGAAATTATGACTAAAGAAAAAAAAAGACATAAAAAAATCTTATTTAATGATATTACAGAAATTTTTACATTTATCACATTTAGTTTTTTTTTAATTATTATAAATATTGAAAAATAGTTGTATGGAGTGTGACTCGATTACAGTAACTTTAGTCACAAGACGGCGTTTCTCGTTTCTGGCGGGAATTAGAATTAGTAAAGCTAGCCGCCTTGTGTGTGTGTGAGAGAGCGAGAGAGAGAGAGAGAGAGTGAGAGAGTGAGTGAGTGAGAGAGAGAGAGTGAGTGAGTGAGAGAGTGAGAGGGGAGTGAGCGGGAGCGGAGCAATGGGATCGGAAGCGGCTCTCGCAGAATGGACATCAAAGCCTTGCATTATGGGCATCGACGAAGCTGGCCGCGGTCCCGTTTTAGGTCTTTTTCTTCTTCTTGTTTTGCTTTCGCTTTTTTTTAAATTTAATTCTTTCATTTTTTTTGTTAAAGAAGAATAAAACAATTTGTTTATTTTAGGACCCTATGGTGTACGGATGCTTGTATTGTGCTCACTCCTATCAGAAGACTCTTTCTACCTTGAACTTTGCAGGTTTCACCTTGAACCCTTCCTTGTTTCTTGTTTCTCGTCTAATCTAACTTTATTTTCGTACGTGCCTTGTTTTCTGTGAGTTCCTTTTTCCTTTTTTCTGCAAATTGAAAATTATGGCCGTTATCTTGATCGGTGAAATTTGGCTAATTTGTGTTGCAAAATTTGAGATTTTATGCAAAACTAATATGTTAAATCAAACATTTCCCCTTCATTTATAGAGGAATAAATATAAAAAGTTACTTATGTTTTTATTCTGCAGACTGGCTTTCATAAATTATTTGATCTTGAATGTAGGATCCTCTATATCGCTGAATTTTGCATAAGTAGACAAAATTCTGCATGAATCTTTCCAACTGTTAAAATGTGGATTTATTAATATTAGCTTCTTTGGTCATATTAATTCATTCGTATGAGCTATGTAACTCGGAGGAGAATATTTGTCGCTTTATGTTTGGGTTGCAGGCTGAATCTTTTTCTATGCTTCTAGATGTCCAATATTTCATCAAATTGTGCCTGGTATAGCTGAAATTTTGGGGGAAGTCAGTGCACAACATCAAATTGGTTCTGAGTGTTCTCTTTAAAACTTAAAAAAAAAAGGGGAAAATGGCCTCACTAGATTACCTGACCATTTTACCATGGATTGTGGTGCTAGAAATTTTGGAGGAGAACTGGCAATTGGGAGCCACTTGTCCTTTTCCATATTGTCTAACTAGGTCACCTGTTCCGTCAGCACTCAATATGTATTTACTTACTTTTAATGGCCTGCAGATTCGAAGACACTAAAGGAAGAGAAGAGGGAGGAATTATTTGAGGATTTGAAGGCTAACAAATCAATTGGATGGGCAGTGGATGTGATAGATCCTAGGGAGCTCTCAGCTAAAATGCTTAATAAGTAAGAACTCTGTACAGTGACACTGTTCAGTTTCTAAGAGTTTTCTGTTTCTCATAATATTTCCTGTCTGCTTGACAGAAATAAGATAAACCTAAATGAGATTTCACACGACTCAGCAATTGGCCTGATCACGAGAGTACTAAACATGGGAGTTCTTCTAACTGAGGTAAAGTTCTTCATGCAGCTTATATGAGATTCATTGTTCCTTTTAATGGATAACCATCTTTTAATGCATTCTTTACTCCTAGCTGAAAGCCAGCTCGCAACATGAAAGTTTGGCTATGAGCTGTTAAATGTAGAGCACTATTTCTCTTTTGATACCATCAGGCAGACAAAGAATGATTGATTACCTTCTTTTTCTTTAGCTTGATAAAATTTGACCTAGGACCTTTTGGCCACCCCAGCTCTCTACCACTTGAATATTCTTCAGAAGGTTACACATCAGGAAGAATGTTTCTTTGTTACAAGTGAAATATTTACTAGATGAACAATAATAGCATGGAGCAATAACAAAGTTTAAATGGTTTTTGACTGATATATTTTCTGCTAGGGTGTACTAATTAATATAGCCTGTGAAGCTGGCAAAGAAGGAGATAAATGAGGATATGTTTTTCCCTTGAAGAATATACAAGCATTGGCAAATAATTTTTAGTGAATAAAATGGGCCTTTGTTACACCATTGGATTGATATATTGAGCGTAGTTAGAAGTTCTGGCACACAAATATCAGAAAGTGATGAAAATATCTCAAATAAGCCTTCTTTGTTGTTGACTTACTCCATGTACGCCTTTTAATTTAGTATATTCTCGCATTCTTTCAAACGAATCTAAGTCCTGAAAGTGCATACAAATCCAACAACACTTGTGGTATAGAAGACTGCCAAAGTAAAAGGCTTTGGTAGATTTCCTAGACAAGATTGGAGGTTTAGTCAACCTACTCGCAGTTTCAACTCTAATGGGTTCAGCTCAAGACAGTTTTTTTTTTTTGGTCCTAATAAGTCAAAATAGTTAGATAATCCCATGATATAAGTGGAACAAATCTCCACGTTTGTACATTTCAGGTCTATTTGGATACAGTGGGAGATGCAGAGAAGTATAGAGTAAAACTGTCTGAAAGATTTCCTTCAATCAGATTTGTTGTATCAAAGAAGGCTGATAGTCTATATCCAGTTGTTAGTGGATGCAAGCATAGTTGCTAAGGTAGTGAGCTCTCCCTTGTTCGAATTTCCTGTTGTTTAAGTTGTTAGATTATTTCTATTTTATTTGAAAATGTAGGTCACGAGAGATCGAGCTTTGAGAGAATGGACGTTTGAGGAAACAGCTGAAAACATGCATAGGAACTTTGGTTCTGGATACCCTGGAGGTGAAAGATGGCTTTATTCTCTTTATTATTTGCAATAACTTAAGTTGCGAGGGTTAATCAAGTAATCTTTTTGTGTGTTTAGATCCTGAAACCAAGGCCTGGCTGGAAGATCACAAACACAACATATTTGGATTCCCGAGTTTGGTCCGCTTCAGTTGGGGTACATGCACTAATCATTACAAAGACATCGTTGAAGTCTTGTGGTCAGTCCTCATTCTACATTCCTTGGCATTGTTTTCATTGCAATTTCCCAGTATAATTTCATGTACCTGTGTTTGCATCTGTAATATTATATGTCTATTTTATGCCCAAAAGCAGACTGAACATGTGGTTTCCCTCGCTTTTAGTCGGAGTGCAAATCAAGTTGTATTATCCTTTTTGGCCTATAGTTACTGGCTCATTTATGCCCATTGTTGCACTACCATAATGATGAGCACTTTGTAATAACATTCAGTTAGTAAAATGATATGTTTCTTATAAGCAGGACATGATAGTCACATTGCAAAAATAGTGTTTCAAGTGTTTTAGCCATAAGTAGGCTGGAGAAAGGATGGTTGGAGTATGAGACAGAATAAAAATGTTTAGAAAACCTTTATGATTGCATTGGAAACCCACCATTAAAGTGCTTTTGAATCTCGCTTACTCCTTTTGAAATATTTCTTCATCCTAGTTATATTTATAATACATCTTCTTCTGATAAATCTGGTATTATTAGGATCAAAGTCTATCACCACTACAACTATTATTTCTCCTCTCTTTCTCTTTCTCAACATTTGTGCTGCTTAGTTGTTGCAGCGATGCATTTTGTTTTGGCAATCTTGTCTACTGAGGATCAAAATTTATGATGGCTATTATAACTATTATACTTCAATTGATGTTAATTATTTGTTTCCAAATATAACATGAAAGACTTACAAAGCTAGCTTGCTTATGCCTTTTTTCAATCACAAGACCGTTTTCAGGGACATCATTACTTTGAGTAATTTGATGTATTATTGCACGACTGTATCCTATTTGGATGGTTGACTTTTATTTATCTATTAATTTATGTTTGTGATTAGGGAATCTGATAAAATGGATGAAGATGGGTCCAGCAGTAGCCGTGGCAAACGACAATTGAAATTAAGTAATGTTGGCTTCACATCTTCTAAGAGGAGAAGTGAAGAAATTGAATCGAGTGGTAAAGGGCGCTGCAAGTTTTTAGAGGCTCGTAAACTTGAGCAACTCTCTCATTTCTAATTGAAGGTTGATTACTTTTTCTTGAAAGATCTTTGCTTTCATCAATTAATTTATCTCCCTAGTACCTGAATCCATGGAATGATCAGATTATGCCTACATATAATCTCTTATTACTAATGAAAGTAAATGCAGTTGTATACTAGAATGCAGGAAGCTGAAAATTTGACTGTATGCATCGAATGCCCTTTCCATAGCCATAGTGCTGGCATTTTTTGCTTTTCAGAAAGAAACTTTCTTATGTCAATAGCATGACCATTTCTTACAACCAACTTCAGAATCTATGCTCAATTGTGTGGAAATTAGAAAAGCAGATTATCCCTGCATCAAAGCATTTTTTAGCATTATGGTCTACAAACTACTAGACCAAAATCTCGATGACAGAAAAATTTGTAGAATATATCAAAAACCTAATACTGGTCTGCTGACATTTACAAGAAACATTAATACAGAAGCTTACAACAAGAAAACCAAAACAATCACAATTATTATGTACATCTCACACTAACACTACAAATAGAAGCTGTTTTGTGCACACGTATACATCAGTCTAGTTTTGCCATTCAATACACAGATGTACGAGAGTGGCAAGGCCAGACAAGATGAAGGTGAAAAGCCCTATACAATTCTGGTTGCAGCTGCCAGCACCATGGTGTGTGTTTGGGTGGTGGTTACTTGCAGCGCCGCCAACATATGTGTGAGGTGTTCCAGAGTCACCGTTGTTACCATGTTGACTGGCACCTGTTGATCCCGCTGTATGTGCTCCTCCATAACCGATGCCCCGGCCAGTTTTCTGGCTGTGTGCTATGCTGCCTCCGTTATAAGCTTTCCCGTAAGCTTCTCTGGTGCCATTTTCATGTTGTATATCTTTATCATCCAGATCAATATTCTTTGAAGAATCTGAGGGATTAAAAACTACCGGTGAGAGATTTGTTTTTTGTTAAAAAAAAATGAACAAACTGTCGTCCAAAAGCAATAGATTATTACTCTTGCCTAGTATGAAATGGAATTTATTTTTCACTGAATCATTTTTGTAAAACAACTTGCTGAACATTTTTGTTCTTTTTTATTTTTTCAAACAGAACATAACTTTTGAAAATAATATGAAAATGAGAGGAATAAGGTCAAGATCATGAAAGCTGTGAAGTTGGAGTTGAATTTTCTTGAATTTCTACCATTATTTAGAATACTTGGGTTAAAAAATTTGAATTTATTCATTCTTCTAATGTGAAGGATTTTCACATTTCTAAACCAATGGGGAAAATTCGGTTCTAGAAATTGATTTTTGGAGGCAGCAAGAATCTGATATCATTTTTTGTTCGTAGACAACAAACTTTGTCTTATAATGCTGATTTGACAAGAACAAATAGTTCATATTTCTTTTATACTCCTTGACTCAACGATGCAAAAGCGAAAATTCCATAAATCCTTTAATTAAAACAAAAATCGTTTCATTCAATGATACCTTATAAAAGAATAAAATGAAGAGGTGAAGAAAATTATAATTACATGGTTCGACGCAAGAATTTTAATTTTTAGATAAAAATTCAAAGGTATGATGTCAAAAGTGAAATTGAATAGCTACTTTTAAAAGTTAAAAAGGCAGTTTATGTACTTGTTATTCGTTCATAATGGAAGGAATATGAGAAGAACAGAAGGAAAAATGCCATGTCTTCTCATGATTATTTTGAGAATAAAATCCCATGTAAATGCTTGCAACTCTTCTGCTTTGCATTTTCCATGACAAAGAATTTCAAATAGGAAAAATTATTGAAAAAGAAAAAAAAGGTATACAGCAGAAAATTATTGTAAATGCCTGCAAATAACTTTTGGTTTCTCTCTTCAATTTTCATTTCTGTTTGATCATCTTCCTAGTCCTCCCAATTTCAAGAAATCAATTAAAAAGACTATTTAGCAGCTTCTTGAGTTGATGATTATGATTTTATCCTAATCTACACCAAACTTTCTGTCATATTAGTTCTATTGCTCTTACAGCTTTGGAGAATTTATTGCAGGCAACTTAATTCAGTTCTATAATCTCATACTATACTATACTATAACTATAACTATAGGGAGCCAAAATAACAAAAGAAAAAGCACTTAATTAAAGCTTCAAATAAGAAATTACCTGAAGGCAAGCCCTTTTCAATTATTGGTTCAGAGGAGGCTGCAAAAACACGAAGGTTCATCAAAAACATGACGAGCAGCAAACCCTGAAGCTTTTTACTTCCCATTTGGTTTTTAGCTTCCCTCTTAATCTTGCATGCAAATCTAAGTGGCTTTAGATCTTATTCTTCGATCCTTCCCCGCAGCTTCAACTCTAAATATCTGCATGAATTTATAGATCAGCAAAAATTAATCCTTATCTTTTGCCACAAATAAAGTTTAGCTAGCCAGTGATCTTATCAACAATATGTAAAGTAATAATTTTATGGGCCCTGAAAAAGTCATAAACTGGAATAATAAGTGGGTACTGGTTTTGCTTCTCATTTTGTTGTGGGCATTGAAAATTTGGAAGCTTAGCTTCGCAATTTGATTCCACCTGTCTTTCTGCATGGGCCACTTCTCAATATATAAATTAGCGTTTCTTCTCTGCTTTTTTTGCTTTGCTTTTCTCTAATTAAGAATATGCATCATAGTTTTAGTCAATAACATTGTTAAAAACTTTATAGCCTATTTAGGGCAAAACAGTGGTGGAGAATGTAGTTCACTTGATACAGCATGCACTAGTACTAGAGAATGTTAGTTCACTTTAGCATAAATATCACACGCTTAATATGATTCTATAATATCTTCTAGATAGCATAAATTATTTTGTTAATAAACATCGTTGGTTGGTAGCTTACTTTATTCGGTTTTGTACAAGTTTAAAAATTGAAATAGTGGAATTCCTTATATTTTCTAACATAAACAAAGCAAGGAAAAGAGATCTGTTGGGTTGCTGAAGATCCTCGGGTCAACTATATATTGTTTTTTCTTGAAAAAGAGAACCGCATATGTGAAGTAAAAGACTGAAATGATTGATTAATCAATTCATATATTATTCTGAAAAAAGAACGTTTAATATTTAATAATTAGAACTTCTCTTTCTTTTGCGGTATTTGTAATTGTGATGGTACCACTGGTCCAACAAGAGCCTTGATAGATTTGCAGGAAACCAGAGCCTGCAGTCAAGGAAATAAATGACTTGAAGGAAATTAAGGACAGAAAGGAAAGAGTTTCAAAGAAATCAAGTCTGAATTTCAAGGACAGTACTAGCCAAAATTAAAGACCGAGTTTCCTAAATTATAATCTCGCTGATCATGCTTGATTTGATTCCATATAGAAAACCCTCTCCGTTAATGGCTACTTGTATAGCGTCTGTATATAAAGATAGTATACATATAGCTTGAATATTGTGCGCAGGAAAAACAATTCGGTCTCTTCATTCGATATGGCTTCTCTACTAAAAAGCACTTCCTGCTACTGCTTAATCCAATATGTCTTCCTGTTTTCCCTTCTTTTGCATCAAAGTAGTTGTGCTCCCAAAAACATGAACCCTTTAATCAACAAAATCTGTTCAAGAAGTCTGGATTTCTTCGTCTGTGAATCTGCTTTGTACAACGATCCTCGTTCTGGGGATGCTGATCTTGCCGGCATGGGCATCATTTCCCTGGATTTAACGTCCAAAAATTTCACGGACACTAGCAGTTTCATCAAGGTCCTTAATGATTCAACAAGTGATTCTGATATGAAAAAAGTGCTTCGGTATTGTTCTGTGGCATACAACAACGGGCTTGATGCCATAGACAAAGCTACAGACTCGTTGAATAGCAAGGATTACGAGAATTTCAATGAAATAGCTGTGGTGGCTCCAGCAGAAGCTGTTCAATGTGAAAGAGCTTTTGTGCGATCACCAATTAAGTCTCCACTCACTCAGAGAAATCAAAATGCTAAACTTCTTGGTGATATTATTGTATCTGTTTCTATTCTTTTGCTTGATCAGAGTTCTAGTATTCCTTGAGCAATTTAAATGGTTAAACAAATTAGTGAAAGTTCTTTAATTCTTTGTCATCAGTTCTTGTGTTATATTTTTCCTTTCGAATACATGTATGCCTCTTATGCAATGAATGTCCAAGTTATAACTTAATTTGAAGAAAAAGAAGAAAAAATCGGGAGAGAGATATCAAATTTTTGTTAACACTTTACGCGTTCACTTGGTCAATTGCACATGTGAAAATAAATGAAAATACAATAGCAAGAATAGCCCAATTATATACTCTCTAATAACCAAGGACAACGTCTATACTTAACCCTTTTTACCAAGTAGAGAAGGAGGAGCTAACATGAAATTTTTGTTAAAAAAATGGATTCAACCAGGTATAATTACTGAATCATTTGCCTTTTTTTAGATCTTTTCGATAAAGACGTCAGATTCGAATTTTAACATATTTGTAAACTTGAATTCTTTAACTTAGAATCCTTTATCAATATATAGAAACATACATCATCTTCTTTCATAGTATTTACACACAATTTGTAAATAATTACATTGACCCAAAACTTTATAATAAATAATGTGGAGCTGAGGTCCGGTTCTTAAATAAAAAACACAGAAGTAAAAATAAGATGAATATTAGAGTAATCTTCAATTTACCCCAACCATTATTGACAAACATCAATTCACTTTTAAATTTATCAAAAGTCCTCGTTCCACCCCCAAACGTTAAGTTTAACATAACCATTAAATATTACTATTGACCATAACTTATTTATAAAAATACGATTATATCCCTATCAAATTCAAAAATATTTTTTCTCATTTAAAAATACCTATTATTGAATTTGATACTTATATTAAAAATATTTTTAAATAAGAAAAAATATTTTTGAATTTGATAGGGATATAATCGTATTTTTATAAATAAGTTATGGTCAATAATAATATTTAATGGTTATGTTAAACTTAACGTTTGGAGGTAGAATGATGATTTTTGATAAATTTAGAGGTGAATTGATGTTTGTCAATAATAATTGGGGGTAAATTGAAGATTACCCTGAATATTATTCAATAGTTTTGTAAAAATGAATAATTTGTTCGTTTATTAGAGTTTTGTAAAAAATATAGGGAGTTTGTGTGATTTACAGATTGGCCCACCCCTTAAAACGGGTACGGAATGCGGCTATACAAGAATCCAAACACTCGGCTAAAACGATAAAACCCTAGTAATACCAATCCTATAAATTTTCTGCGACTCTCAACTCTCTGGCCCGGACTCAAAAGTACTCGGTCTTCAGCTCTAATGGTAACCAACGAGAAATCAACGAAACGATCATTTTTTTTTATTATTTATGCGGTTGCAGCAAATTTTTCCTTTTTTGTCGGTTTTTTATTTTTTATTTTTTGGCATTTGTCAGGCACCGAAGAAGGATAAGGCTCCACCACCGTCATCGAAGCCCGCGAAATCCGGCGGCGGCAAACAGAAGAAGAAGGTAACTGTATTAGGGTTTGCATTTTGTTTTAATAGATGCGTATTTTTTTTTCTTGATTAGCAACTTGTAGTACGATCATTCATCTGGATAATTAAATAGATTCATTGCGACATTGTTTGAAGATAGCATCTTCATTAAGTGTACGAATACTTGCAGTGTTTAGGAAGTGTTTGTGAATTGCTGAAGGCATTATTTTTATGCGTTTATTACATAGTTTGAAATAGAATGAAAAAATGCTATATAGGAATCGATTTTTTTTGTGTTAAAACACTGCTGAGAGGTACTTGTTAGGTGCCTCTTTATGGCCTTGAAGTGTTTTAGGTGACAAAGCGTGCTTTCTGATGAAAGTGCTTCTTTCATGGTTCTACATTTCTCATTGAGGTTTTGTGTTTATTAAAATTTTGCTTGTATTTATGGAGAATTGTTGAGATTATGTCATTAACTTTTTCTATGTTATTTTAAAATCAGTCACATTGAGATTACTGTTTGTTGTTTAGAAATGGAGCAAAGGAAAGCAAAAGGAGAAGGTGAACAACATGGTTTTGTTCGATCAGGGTACTTATGACAAGCTTCTCTCTGAAGTTCCCAAGTATAAGCTTGTCACCCCTTCTATCTTGTCTGACAGATTGAGGGTATGTTTTCTCTAACTTTCTCTCTTGCTGACTTTTTGTTGTTAGGTTATCACGGTTTCATTTAGTTGTTGCAGTTGCAGTTTATTGACTTACAAATTATCAGCAATTTTTAGTTACTTGACCATTTAATCTGCCTTGTTCTTCAGTTTTCCTATTGTTTGATGAGTTAGCTGGGTGGTCTCCAAAGAATAGTTTGTGTTAGGCAATTCATAATTATCAATTTTGAAAATTCTAATTCTTTTAGGTGGTTTGTATGTATACAAAGTTTCGAGATGAACACAGGTTCCTTTTTATTTCTGAGACTGTGTATGGATATTTCCCCGATTAAAAGTATGAATATAGGCTGGAATTTAATTACATGGAATGGTATATGCTTTTTAGTGTGACAGTTTTTCTCTTGAGGTGTTCTAAAACTGTTTACCAATTATGTTCATAAGTCTATCAATTCTTTAGATTGGTACTAATTGATAGTAGAAGTGTACATTTTTGGGTTGGCTTCTGTAATTACCCAAACATCTAGTGGTGTGACTTGGCTTTTGGCAATTGTGTACGTGCTTGTTTTTGGGGATGCTCCTTTATTCTATTTTGTGTTTGGCCTCGATATTTCATGGGTAATCTAGCTGTTCTTTAAATACTAGTTATTCATTTACTTGTGATTTCACCTACAACATGTTCTCAGCTTGCTGATGAATCTTGTTTATGCCATTTGCGGGACACTAATTAATTCTGGAAATAGAATATTTGTCCATAAAGTTAGTAGTTGGCTTTTGGCCATTCCTATTTGTTGGTTATTTTGCATTCTAAGCCAAAATGATTTGACATGTATTTTTTCCTCTTCTTTTTTGGTTGGTTCATTAATGAGACTGTTTTCTTCTATGAACTGCATTCTTCAGATTAGCGGGTCACTTGCACGCCGAGCAATTAAGGATCTGATGGCCAGAGGTTCAATTAGAATGATATCTGCACATGCCAGCCAGCAGATTTACACTAGGGCCACCAACACCTAGATAACAACTTATTAGTTATTTTTCCCCTCTTGCAGTAACAGAAAATAGTTTGTTTTATTTTGTTGTTATCTAAGTATTACTGGTGAAGCAATTTTGACTCTTTAAGCGTTACTGGTGAAGCGATTATGATTTTAATCGTTTTGAGTAGCATTCAAATGCTTTTTATTTCTCTTGCATAGCCGAGTTTTCTCTTTCTTTAAATTTTTTAATATGTCGTTTGTCTAAATATATTTGTTTTTTTTTTCTTTGATTCTGTGATTCGTCTGTTTATTTGTAATCTTTAAAGTTGAAAGACTAGGCCATCACACGTGAAATAAACGGTTTCTACCCTTAGAACTACTGTGCTGCTACGCAAAATGCACAGGTAGAGAAGGCCAAAGCCAATCTCTAACATCAGTGAATAAAGCTCATGTTCCCCGTCTGTAAATCGCGTAATTTGATTTTATAATTCAATATTAAAATTCAAATGTTTAAACAACTGTCAAATAAATCCTAAAATTTCGCATGATGAAGACTATTAATTGCATGTATTTCTTGTGTGCCAGAAACATTGAATTACATGACATACGGTAGTTACTAGTAAGTTCTACATCAATTTATGTTGCATTAAGTAATATTATGCACAGATATTCATTTTTGTAACCGACAGACGTTAAAATATTTTACGAGATTATTATTATAATACAAATAACTTGATAATTTTAGAGTCTGTTTAATATAATTTTTTATATAATTTTTAGGGATAATTTTAATTTATCTCCAAGATGTTTTGGTAATATTCAACTCTTACTCAATGTTTTGAAATATAGTCAGCGCGACTCCACACCGTTTATGAACTTCGTTCATTTTAATAGCTAAATGGGTATTTTAGACATTTGATAGAGCACTTGATTACATTGTAGAAAATGAAACTTTGAGCCGTGTGCGATGTGACGGATCACAGGTATAAGAAGACATAAGCATGAGTGTGTGCCAACTACCACAAATAAAAAAACGATTTAAACAAACAAAGACAACCCAAATGTCACCTTACTCTGTGTGTTTTGGCGCGAGACTCCATTGCACACACTCAACTTCGAAAGAGAAATATAGCAGAAGCAAGCAAAAAACCCATAAATCATCTTAGTACAAACGGTGAAAGAATTGAGCCGAAAAGAAGAAAACTTTGTTTCAAGTTTTATTCGAGGTAGAAAGAAGGCAAAACGCAAAGTTCAGGTATGTGTACTGTTGTTACACTCCAATTTAAGAACATGTCTACATTTTGATCCTCACTGTTGAAAATTTTGATTTTTCCTCAAAAAACTTAGTTTTTGACTAAGTTGTGGGCGTGCGTATATTATTCCATGAAGTTTATAAGCCAACCCATGGAATTTATTCGATTATAATGGTGTAAATGTGGGTTTGGAGTTTCTTGATGCTTATAGAGAGTATGATTTGGTGTTATTTATGAATTTCAGGTGATGTTGCAGTGAAGTAATAATTTATAGGGTTTGGATGTGTTACTGAAATAATGTAATCGATTTAGACGATATGTTTTGTTTTTGATGTCATGTTATAGTTTATTTGCATGTGCATTATATATATATATATATACAATATGACGAGGTCGATTATGAACTATGAAATCTTTTTATGGGTCATTGCTATGCATTTTGATTGATTGAAATTTTGGTGTTTGTAAATGTAGTTATATTCCATACGGTGAAATAATGTTTGTCCATGATTTGTAAATGCTTTCAAGCAATGGAAGAAGTTAGATTAACTACTAGCTTCTGTGAGGGCGATTATTTTATAGGTTTAGTTTATCCATATGAAGTCAGTTTGGTTCGGCTGATTAACTTTACAGGTTGCATTCAATAGGAATCGATATATCGAAGAACAATTCATTGTTGATGTGACATTGTCATGGAATAATAAGAAAGTTATAATTGAAATTGATGTAGATTTGTTCAAGGTTTAGGAAGAGCACAATAAGTTTGATTGATTTGATATCAATGTTGATGTTACCTTACTGTCACTCGAGTCATTACCACCGGTCAAACGATGCTTATTTCAGGAAGATTCAACGGACAGGTAATGAAGATTGTATTAACCAATTGATTGACAACCAACCAAACCATGAAACACCTTTTTCACAACCTGACTTGCATTCCTAATTTCATGGAGATACAGAAACTGATTATAATCCTGAATTTGAAACTCCCCCACCCCAATATACCTCTCATATTGAACCCGGACCTGAACCAGAATTTGAACCCGTTCGAACTGACTTTAAACTTTAATAAGACACTGAACAACAAGAAACAGAACCTAACCCCACTCTAATATATGGCCAAAGTGATCCCAACACACAGGCTAGTCAAACTACAACACATTATAGGCAATCTTTTCATAGTAATTAGTATGAATTTGAGCAATCTTTATAGGTCCCCACTGTTGGTAACCAATAACAAGTAACAACAAATTCAGAAGGTAATGTAATTCAAAAAGATGATGAGTTTGTTCTCATAAAGGATGAAACCGACGATGATGAATAAACAATTAGTGATGGTGATAATATTGGGTATATGGGCCATGAGGTAGATAATAATTTGTCTGATAATGATGAGATATTAGAGGGTATGAAAGTGATGATAATTCAAAGGGGGAATTGGCAGATTTAGATTGTGAAGAATGGCTACTTGGAAAACTTTTTTCGCAATTAAAAGGTTTGAGGTTTAAAAAAGATGGATTTATAGAGTTTGTTGATAAATTGTCTTTAATAACAAGAAGGAGTTCGGTTTAGAATTAAAAGAGTTTGCTATAAGAGAGGGGTTCAGGCTTAAAAAACTTTATTGGGAAAAAGATAGAATAACATGTGGGTGTATGGGGGCTCCAAACTGTCATTTCAAGATTCATGTAGGTCGTAACCTAAAGGTTCATGGTTTCAGATACGGGTGTTCAAGAATAAGCATGCATGTGATAGAATCATCAAGAACCCTAAAGTAACCAGTGCATGAATTGCATTCCAGATCATAGAAATTGTCAAGTGTAATCCTCATATTGGTGCAGAAGCTATGTCTGACTACATTCGAAGGAAATTTGGGGTCCAAGTCAGTAAACAGAAGTTGTATAGAGCAAAAAAAAAAAAAAAAAAAGCATTAGCTCAAAACAATGTGGATTTCGATGCCTTTTACAAGCAAATTTATGATTATGCCAATATATTGTAATAGAAGAATCCTAGATGCTTAGCATAAATCACGGCTTTAAGGATGCCAACAAATCCAAGACCAACATTTAAAAGATTTGTGGTTGCATTTCCTAGTCTTAAAGAAGGATTTATTAGAGGGTATAGGCATTTTTTGAGAATCAATGGATGTCATTTGAAAGGCCCATATGGTGGTGTTTTGTTATCAGCAGTATCACTTGATGTCTTTATGAAATTTACCCCATTGCCATGTGTATTTGTGAAAGTGAAAATGCTGAAACTTAGAGCTAGTTTCTGTGCATGTTACAAGACTTCTTAGGAGACAACTTGACAACTTGACAATAATGAGTGATCGACAAAAAGGAATAATGGGTATATTGTCACAAAATTTCCCCAATGCAAACCTTCGCTTTTGTATAAGGCAAATTTTTTGCAATTTGAAGAGCAAATACCCTGAGCGTAATGTCAGAGACAACTTTTGGGCTATTGCTAGGGCACCAAACAAGGTTGATTTTAATGCTACGATGGCTAAAATAAGGCAAGCCAGTGTTGATGCTTATGATTGGCTGAAAAAGATTAATCCAAAGCATTGGTCACTTCATGTATTTGATCACAATGCAAAATGTGATCATGTCACTAATAATATAACCGAGTTTTAGAATGCTTAGATTGAAGAAAGGAGAAAACTGCCTATTGTTAATTTGTTGGAGTATGTCAGAAAAAAATGACGAGAACCCTTTATAATAGATGTAACAAGTTGGTAATTGGGCAACTCTTATGTCTCATTTCATTCATAAGAAGCTAACAAGGAATTTGAATGCAGGTAGGAAATGTTTAATATGTTCATCAACAGAAAAACTTATTTAAGGTTGATGATAAAGGAAGGCAGTTTGTTTTTTATTCGGGTACATGAACTTGTGACTACTGTTCATGGCAAAATTGTGGTTTGCCTTATAAATATACCATAACTTACATTGTACATAAAGAGGCAAGTCCAAAGGATTACATGACCGATTTTTTCCCCATGGATGCATTTTTAAGGTGTTATTCTTCAAACATCAACCCTATACCAAACCAATCTTTATGGCCATGGGTTAATTGTGATGAATTGAACCCTCCACCCATTACAAGAAAGGCTGGTAGGCCTAAGCTGTTGAGAAGAGAAGCTGATGAAAGACCACTAGAAAAAATAAGATATAACCTGACTTGTAACTTCTACAAAGGTGTGGGCCATAATAAACATTCGTGTGCTAGCAATCCAGTAAATATAAACAAAAGAACTCGAAGATATCAGGTTTGTATTAACCAACTAATTTGGGTGTTTCACTTTCAGTGTATAATCATAAAACAAAAATATATAGATTATATTGCTAATTATCTGTATTACAAATTTCAGGCTCAAGTTAAACATCGTGAGAGTGTTTCAACTTCGACTATAGCGAGGGGTAATGTAAAATGGTCATCAAAGGGTACTAGAATATGGATTAGTTGTCGAAAATATTAAATTAACAATGTTGTGAATGTTGAGTGTAGAGTTTGTCAACACAACATCACAGGGTGCTGGTCCATCGCATCAGCAATGCTCCCAACTTGCATTCTCCTCTCAGCCCCAACAAAGTACAACAATAGGGTCAAGACCTACGATTTTCTCACAGTAATCATTGAGCAAGTCCTACAACTCTCTGACATCTAGATAAGCAAAAGCCTAGTAATGATCCTTATTATGACATTTACTTTATGAATGCAAAAAACATACTTATCATATTTTGGTTCATACAAGAACTGTAAGAGAAAGGCATCGCAAGAGTGGATAGTACAATAGTTATGTTAGCAAGCCTTTTTAATTATTACTATAGCATGTTAAGCAAATTAAGAGACGGGAATCAAAAGAGTATTGTTCGACAGAAAATCATAAAGCAATCTTTAGCAGTTAATGCTTATCCATGAATTGATATATGCAGGTTAGTTATAAGGTTATCAAAGTCAATATCAACAGTTTTACAACAAATAAGTTTAATATTTTTTTGGGCATGAAACAGTTGATAGTTGTAGCTTTTGCATTTGATTAGGGGGAAATTTTTGTAAATGTAGTATTGTTCGACTTGCAGAAAGGTCTATCCATTCCTAAGGCTTTGATCATCAACTTCTTGGTTATATTTTTTGGTTTTGTTGGTGATATGTATACCCTATACAGAAGTTGGTTTGAACTTCTTGGTTGGATTTTTTGGTTTTATTATTGATATATACACCTATACATAAGCTGGTTTGAACTTCTTATTTGAATTTTTTGGTTTTGTTGGCGATATATACACTTATACAGAAGCTGGTTTGAACTTTTTGGTCAGATTTTTTGGTTTTGTTGGTGATATATACACCTATACAGAAGATGGTTTGAACTTCTTGGTTTGGTTGTAATATTTTCTTAATATGAACTTTAACTGATGAGCAGCAATAGAACAATTTGGTTGGATTTTTTTGAGATTCTGATACCTTCAAAACAACCTTAGATCCACAATTACATGCTTTGTTCTTCAACTTAATCAACCCTCCATTCATAACAATATCTTCAAATTCACCAAAAGTTAAACTAGCTGTTGAATATGCCATTTTTTAAAGCAAATTTCATGGCAAAATTTTCTCCCAAAGTTTAATTTCTCATCACCACATCTGATCCTATATATATATATATATATATAGGAGACATATCATTGTTGATTCCTGTTGCACCTGCAACTCCAATGGTAAAAAAAATGGCTCTTAAATTAATGACTAACAAATATATAATTCTTTAGATTGTTAAGGGTGTTTTTGTAACAAGCACCTATACACTTTCCACATAAGTAAATCAATCATTTTTTTTTTCTAACAAAACCTGTTAAATTGAGGATACAATTGTAACTTCTTATTCATGTGTAACGTTCCAAGGGTAAAATGGTTATTTACTTGGTCAACCTTAATCTGTTGTTAAAATGGACAGAGATTAGTAACGGTGTGGGGTCGCGATGACTATATTCCAAAATATTGGGTATGAGTTGAATACTTTCAAAACATCTTAAGGGTAAATTAAAATTATCTCTAATTTTTAACAAAAATTTGAATAATTATTTTAATAGATGAATTTTTACTTTTTTATTTTAAAAAATAACCTAAAATTTTAAAATAAAATAAGGCATTTTAGATAATTTTTCTATTAAAAATTTTGAATTTTTTTCAAAAAACATAAAATTTTGTAACATCTTGACTCCAGCATTACAAAAGTGACATCAAACTAGGGTACTACGAAAATATTAAACTTTCAAAACATAATTATTTCTCTAATAAAGTTAATGCACTTAATCCAATTTGAAACATCCCTAATTCTATAAAATGAATTTTGGCAGAATCTCCTCTACAATAAATGTATGTTAAAATATATAATCCTACAAATTTTAAAATTTCATTCTAAACACTCAATAAAGTTTAACACCAACTGCTTCATTTCATTACCTAATAAAACATAACTAATTTTAGGGTTTCTAAAATTTAAATACAAATATAAAAAAACACATTAAAGCCGTACATTACAAACTCCTGTATCTATAATTACATATAATTTTCAAAATAGTAAAACTCTTGTTTTGAAGTATCCTTTGTCTTTTACATATAAAATCTTCAGCATTACCTAATAGATATTTATACACAAAGGTGATTTTAAAAACTTTGCAATAAACAAATTTGCGTATATAAAACATTTTTCAATTTCAACAGCAAACTTAACCAAATATCAAAGCAATATTTTAATTTTGGTATTCACAAAAATGACAACAAAAAAAAAAACACATTTATTCCACGATTTAAAATAATTTCTACTAATTTTATTCTTGCGTACTCTACTGGCATTATTCCGAAAAATCACAGCCTCAAAAATTGGCCAACGTATTTTACGGATATTATTCCGAGGGACCATCACCCCAAACACCGATGTTACATCATAACAACAACTATGACCATCACATTTTTATTTATCCATTTATTTCACAATATATTTATACAAATAATTAATTTATAAAATCACAATACGTACTGATACAATTTTCTCACTGTATTTATAAATATAACATTCGTATAAAATTTATTATTTAAATCTGATTCGAAAAATAATCAATTGGATTAACATAATAATTTAAGAATTTCGTAAATATTTATCGAAACATTAAATGTAATAAAACACTTTACTTTTCAGTTTTAAAACTAAAATCTACCAAATGTATATAAATACTTACCTAAATATCATACAATAGTTCTTACACTCCTGCTGGCTTTTTATTCCCCTTTGAATCACTCTCCAATATCAATTTAACAATAATAATAGATAATAATTTAATAATTCAAATTCAATTTTAAAAATATATGTATATATATATATATAAACATCTATATATATACACTAACAATTAAATTTCTACAATTAAATCATATGAAATAATTTATAAGTCTTTAAAACAAAAAGCTAATCATCCAAAATACATATTTGGGACAAACCTTCTTTCCTTTCTTTCTTTCTTTTTCTTTATTTCTCTGATTTTGTTTTTTGTCCATAACTTTTAATTTATGAAAGCAAAGTTATGCGTATATCCACCGCCAAGACGAACATTTTCTTTATTTATTATTATAATTTTGTAATATTTTATTATTATTATTACTTTTTTTATATTTACTAGTCATTAACAACATACACGCACTACCCAATTCGCACATCAATGGAAGGAAGGGATATCTGCCTCTAAATTTCAATCGAACTCTTTAACTTTTCTTTTTATACTTTTCACTCATAACAAAACTTATATTATCTAATAACTATTTTTTTAAAATCATAACATATTCATCCTAGTAAAACAATCTCCTGAAAAATTAAATAGAACTACTTTATAATTTCTAAACTCTTATATCCTTATTTGATATAAAGTTGATATATTCAATATACGTATTCCGATTAAAATAAAAATTCAGTGTATTACAAATTTAAACTTTTTTTAGTAGAAGAAAAACAACTTTTTTAATTCACACAAGTCATTCCCTTTTCTATTATCAACTAAATGACATCAAAAAATTTGTAAAGAATATTTATCATTAAAATAACTCATTTTACTAATAAAAAAACCAAACCAAATGTACACTTAAGGTCAGTTTGGTATAGCTTTTCAGATATAGCTTTTCAGACAATGTTTGTCAATTTGACCAATAAAAAAGTTATACGAAACTAGACTTAATCTACTAATGTTGTATAAATATTGTTTTATATTACAAAAAACTTGTGCCGGAATATGATGCCAAATGGCATGGTGGCTAAATAGATTTCTTCACTTATCATTAAGATGCTAGAACTTGGACAAACATTCATGATTCAACCACGAAATATAATCCTAAAACAATAAAGATCAAAAGATCAACAAAAATAATACGATGCTAAAGATACCCACAAATGAAAATCCAAAGAAACTATCCCAAATGCCAAATTGACGGCATGTGTCCTTGCTCACAATATCCTCTACTGTTCTATACGACTGCATCTGTCTCAATCAAAAGCAAAGGCCAAGTTTTGAAAATTATTTAGTAAAGTTCACCTTCCTTGTGTGTGTAGATCACACAGTCTGATTTTGGATATGAGATGCATGTTAGCACATAACCTTTCTCCATCTGCCCCTCGTCCAGGAATGATCCTTCTGCTTGGTCCACGGAGCCTGAAACCAGTTGTCCAGCGCATGTTGAGCATGCCCCAGCCCTGCATGAGTAGGGCAGCTCTAGTCCAGCATCTTCAGCAGAGTCAAGGATGTATGCATCTTCAGCAGCTTCAATCTCATTCTCCACACCATCTGGTCCAATTAGTTTCACTTTGTAAGTTGCCATTGCAGATACTTTGAAGGAAGAAGACTTCAAGCCAAACGCTTTAGAAACACTCCTGACAGAACCGGGGCTCTTGACTACTGCGCATGATTTGGTTGGGAGTCCACTTTGGAACAGGCCAGATTTTCTGCTAGTGGACACACTTTGGAATAGGCAAGGTGTAGGAAGTCTCACAGTTGACATGTTTACACCTGTACCAAAAACCAAATAAAAGTTCAATGAAAACAATTAATAGATGGAGTCAAGTAAAAACATTGGTAGAGTTTCATTTTAGACTCCTTTAAGTTCAATCAGTAAATAAAATGGTTCTAAAGTGTACTTTAATGACTTTACAAAGGAGGTAGTATGTATAGAAAGGCATATGTGTGTAAATCCAACAATACGAAGTCCTAATATATGCTCAATAGAAGACTGAATCCAGAAACCTAAGCAGCATGATATTGTTAAACAAACTATAACAGCTTCCAAGAAGTCCAATTACTTCAACATTTATATAAAATTACCAACGACAGCATATTGTTTCTATGTTGTTTTGAATCAAGGTAGCTGACAGGCAATTAAAGTGGAGACTTTATTGCACTTTTAAGACTCTATACTAGCATGAGATAGAGAGACTCAATGCCAGCAATGTGGAGCTATTCAAGTAAGCCATCAGAATAATAAAACTGCAACAAACAAGCACCACGAATTTTCGAAAATCGAAAGGTATTAGCACCATCATTTGCAACCTTCAGACACTATTCCTAAACTGAAGATAGACTCAGCTTATATCTGTTAACATCTTAATTCTTTGAAACAGACAGAAAACTGAGATACTAGATGAAGCAGCAAGAATAATTATACTAACTATAAGAATTCTACATTGACCACAACTTCTCTTGATTAGAAGAAAACATTATATATATGTAGCAATATCATCATAGTGTCAGTGATTGACTTTCATTTCTTTTCCAATAGAGGAAGGAGACCTTTATAAATATTTATCATTATAATAACCACAGCATGTCCGGCATGAATTTTCATTGACTAATTTGTAGGATAATTTCTCTGAGAGAAAATCACAACAATGTTAAAGAATACATTGACAATTAGAAATGTGAAATCATTGACTACATCCATAAATGCTATATCAAATGCAGGGACACACTAACATATTGAAGCCAATTTGGCTCAACCACACAAGGACCTCTAAAGAAATATCTGTATTCCAGAGAAATATGTATATATTTATCCAAAATTATTCAGAGACAAAATGTTTTGTGTGGTCAAATTGAGATCATCGTTGAAAAAAATTTCAAAGCCATATTTTATGAATATTTCAAATAAATAAGCTTTACAGATGACACAAAACTAAGGTTCTGCTTGTAATAAGAAACAAATTGATAGATTATAAACACCTCAACCGCAAGCTCCATATGTAATATTTTCAATTTCTTGGGTCCAAAATTATGAAAACCATACTTGCAAATTTCAGAATGATCACAAGAAAGAAAAACACAAAAACCCCAGAGTCAGTTTCCGACGAAAACAAAAAATTATCTAGTCCTAAGAATCAAGCAAGCTATTGATCAACACTGAAAATAAAACAACAGATAATTATTAAATAATGAAAAAAAAAAGGGTCAATGAGGAGATCTTACAGGGAAAGAGAAGTATGAGAGTGAAACAGCAGTTTGGTGTTGTGATTGTGGGAGATGAAGGTGGAATGATCTAACCTAACGCAGAGTGGTGCGTACTTCTGTTTACAAAATAAACTTGTGACAGAGATAGCTAGCGAAGTGTTTGTTGTGTTGTGCTGTGTCCTTCTGTTATTGGAAAATGACTTGTGGTGTCAAATTACCTGCCTATTTATATTAAATTTTATTCTAATGTAAACTTACTCCAATTGGATACAGTGTATCACAACTAGGCACTTCTTAAATTTATATTATATTAGTAATCTACTCTTTTTATAAATTTGAAAATATTATTTAATAATAAGATATTACTCCAAAAATAAAAAAATAAAAAAATTTCCCTAAAACATGAATTTTAATGTTATATTGACAATTATTATTTACGCTATATATGTATTTAATATTAGATAAGTTGAGTGATTGAGCATTTAGATAAAAATTTCAACAAACAATTAAAATTAAAAGGTTATCATAAAGTAATTAAACAACCAAATAAGAGTTTTAAAGTAATCATGCAACTATATATTAAAGTATTTATTTTGGGGTCTCATATATGTCATTGGTGTTGTTTCCTCTTGGTGATTAAAACAACACAAACACAAAATAAAAGAAAAATCATGATAAGATGTCATTGGTGATGCAATTACAAACTTGAAGATTGTTCTCATACATTCTTTACTTGTCTTTATGCACAATTTAAAATTGTTCTTGAACTAACCTTCACATTCGAACGATGACAAGATTAATTAGGTTTAGATTTATGGTGAAAATGCCAAATAATTAGCTACAAATTAGTTCCTTTTTAAGTTTTTGAGAAAAGGGTTGAAAAGATTAATCAAGAATATTTTATTTTTAATTAGTGTAAAAACATACTTTAATTAGCTATTAATCAACTTACGTCATAATTATATAGAAATTTGTAAAAAATATATTTATATATATTTTATGCATGATAATAATAAAAAAAAGTATGCATAAGATAAAAGAATTTATTGCTTATATTACTAACAAAATTAGTCATAATATGTTATTAAAAACTATATTTATAAATAAAATATTTATGATGTTTAGGCTTGACAAAAAATTGAGTCTAAACATGGTTTTTATTTATTTTTTATAATGTTTGACTTGATTTAACCCTGGGTTTAATATTCTCGATTTGAGTTAAAATTCTGCTTGGATCAGGCCGGATAAAAAAAATCGAGTTTTAAAAGTTCGAAAAAATAAAAAAAAAAATTATTATTTTTTGTAACTCAACCCGATCCAATCCAACTTCAATTTATTCAAAGTTCAGTTTATCCAAATTTAATTAGATCCGAACTCTGCCCGATCTAGATTATAGTGTAAAAAATTCATGCCTGATCTTGTCTATATTTAGAGCCAAATACAATCTAATCCTAAAAAATAGAATTTTTTTACCAAATCTCACTCTTTTATATAAATAGAATTTTCTAACAATCTATATTTTCGTAAATTATCTCTTTACTTTTTTTTTCTTATTTTCTTTGTCATCAAACATCAACTAAACTTGAAAATATACTTGTAATTTTGTGTATAAATATAATTACAATATCTATTAGGATTCTAAATGAAGTCTAGTCTAGCCCATAATTTTGTTGCTCACATAAAATAAGACTTAACCTTGCTGGTTTCAACTAGCAAGAATCGAAGGTTTGACTCATTTTTTAGTTATATAATTACTATAATGTATGATCTATTAAAATTGTGTGAATAATTTTGACTTAAAATTTTCACCTCAATGTAAATAATTGATATTAGTAACTAATATTAAATCTAACAAAAATTTTAGTTAGTTTATATCATAAAGAATCAGCAATTATAATTTATAACAACACTATTTGGTCCATGGGCTTACGGACTCGGAGATGATTATGATATTGAACCTAAAAACAATTCCAATTAGATGGCATCTTTGCAATATCAAGAATCAACGGCTATAAATTTATCAAGAAACTTAGTTACGTTATTATTTTCTAAATATTAATATTTCTCGGTTTGGTTCGATTTTTAATCAATTCTAAAACAAAAATAACAGACTCGGGTTGTGAAATATACAATCGAGTCAAATCGAAATTAGCATTATCATTAATTTTTAATTATTATAAAATATAATTAACAAAAATTTATGAATAATTTCGATTAAATTTATTATGATCACTTAAAATCTCATCATCATTATTTCAAGATGAGTAGATTCTATAAATAATTAACGTTAGTGATGATAATCTTGATATTGAACATAACAACAATCTTAGTTAGGTGTAACAATCATTAGCTATAACTTTTAATAAAATTTGGATACATCATTATCTCTCAACTTGAAAATGGAACAAAATGGCTCGACTAGTAAAATTGTTCATAATTTTTTGTCCACGTTTTTGTGTGTAAACCGGTAATTACTTTTCTATCAATTAAATGCATGAAAAATAGCGTAGTTATTGAAATAACATTATCATTTACCCAACAGAAAGTACTTATTTTACTTGTTTTTATTTATTTATTTTTGTATAACAAGCATTGAAATTGGCCCATGGGCCTACTGACTAGAGACTTGAGATGAGCCGGACCTCGACCGGTTCGGTCTACTTTCCGTTTATGTAGAAAAAATCAAAGGAAACTTCTGAAAGATTTTAAGAAAAAATGGACATTTGATTTGATTGAGGAAAAAATGGCAGCTTCTTCGTCTTCGAAAGTTCTAGCGGAGAAGGTTGGCACTGCAGTCCGGCGGCAAGCCCTAACGTTAACCGAGGCTGCGGCGGATAGAATACGTCAACTATTACAGCAGCGCCAACGCCCTTTTCTCCGACTCGGCGTCAAGGCTCGCGGCTGCAACGGCTTATCTTACACTCTCAATTATGCAGGTTCCTAAGCTTAGCCCTTTATTACATTGTGAAGCTATTTCTCGATGACAAGAGTTGTTAATTTTCCATCTTCAATATGTTGAATGTTTATAAATTTTAGAATTGGAATAAGTTATTATTTCTATTGATAGATTGTAATTTTACCAAACTAAATTGGTATTATAATTGAATTAAAATAAGTTTTTGAGTGAAATTCTTAAATTTTGTAAGGTTATAGGCGCACAGATCGTCGTAAAATTTAAATGGTCGTCGTGAAATCAAAATAAGTTTTCCTGCAAGTTTTCTAGCTTGCAGTTTGCTCATTTTGTTGCAAGTGTCACCGTTTGTCTTCACTCTTCAATTATTCCTGTTGTTTTAGTCAACTACTGAGTTCTGAATGTTGTTTTTCTGTGGCTTGCCTATCTTGTCTTAATGTTTTGTTTCCAATATTCAGATGAGAAATCAAAATTTGATGAGTTGGTCGAGGACAAAGGTGTTAAGATACTGATTGATCCGAAGGCCCTGATGCATGTAATAGGAACCAAGATGGATTTTGTCGATGACAAACTCGGGTACAGACAATACCTATCATTGTTGTCTCAGTACATACTCATTTTTTGTATTTTTTGTGAAGTAGGATGTGATTGTACTATGCTTCATTTGTGATGATGCATTCACATAATTCTTGGTTTTTTCCAAATGGTGTTCTAGTCCTATCAAATGAATGTCTAACAGCTCCTGTTGTCACCTTTTGAGCTTGATTGAATATCTGCACCTCTGATTGTTTAAATTTCAATTTGTAGTGTATCCAGCTGGTGCATATTTTTTTAGTATACCAAATTAGTATTTATATGAGCCTAGAGTCTAGAACTGTCCTTTAAGCTTTTTCCATTGTGTTCTAATCATACTCTCTCTTAGTTCCATATTTGGAAAGGTTCCCTGATTCTTCAATATACTCCCTTAAGCTATTGTCAATGAATTACCTATACTCAAATCAAGCTCTTTGAGATCATAGTGTTTGGCAGGCGTTTGTTAGTTCTTGGCTTTCTGTTCTGAGACTAATAATTCAAGTTGTTTGGTTTTCTAATTCTCCTTTGCTCTATCTCTCACATGTATTTATTTGTTCATTCATTTTCTTTTCAGATCTGAGTTTGTTTTCATCAACCCTAACTCGAAAGGGCAGTGTGGATGTGGAGAGTCCTTTATGACGACAATCAGTGCAGAAGCTGCAAAGCGAGGTCGTAGCTAAGGATTATAATACACTGTTCAGAACCATTGGCAATTTTATACGTTGCATGCCTATCCTAGCAACACAAAAAATCATTTTGCAAGATAAAGAAAAAAAATACGTGGGTTGTGCAGCGATGACAATGTTAGGAGTGATAATGGTCTACAAAGTCACTAGTTCATTTTTCTCATCCCTTATCTACCTTAATATGGCACTTCACACTGTTCTATCTCACTGCATTACTACTTCATGTGTCTAGAACATCTCAGATTTGTCAATTTGCCGTCTCATGTAAATAAGAGTCATAGCTGTACTTGGTTTCCGGGTATAGAAAGCATTGTAAAACTTTGACCTGCTGAAACTCTTATTTGTTGCATAATGTTAGAAGATCCTTGTTATGCTTGGTGGACTTTACAAGAATTTGCTGTTTATTTTTTATTGCATAAATGAGTTGGGACCTATTCGGCTGTAGTATTGTATTGAAGTAGTGCATCTGGTTAACAGAAGTGGATCAGATAGTTTTGGTTTTGAGAAACCAGATAGTTTTGGTTGAAATTAAAACATGAAGAAATTTCTGTTTTTGAGTGTTACTGAAGTGAACTACACGACATCTGATTCTGGGTTTGTCATTCTTCATAAACTTTTAAATGTCTCCTTTGTTTTTTGAATACCCAAAGCAAAACCATAATTTTCAATTGGGAGAATATCCGATTTTCCCCTGTTGTTTGAGTTAATACCCCGATATTTCCATATTATTTCAATAATATTCCGAATCTTCCTCTGTTAACTGACGGAGTTAAACATAATAACATATGGGTCTTTAAAAATTTATTTATTAACTTACATAGTTTTAATATTATTAAAAATATCTACAAAAATTTTAATTTATTAAAAAATAATAATTATAACCTTATATAATAATAATTAAAAAAATATTTTCAACTCCTAATTGATAATAAATATTAAAATAATATTATTATTTTTTGATAATACATTAATAATTAATTCATAAATTATCTTTTAAATATAAATTGAATAGTTAATTTTATAATTTTAAAATAAATAAAACAATAATATTTTATAATACAATATTAAAAATTCATAAATAAATATTAATTTATAAATAAAATATATTTTAATACATACTTATAATTATATATAATCATAACTATTGTACTATAATATAATTATAAAATTTTATAATATATTAACAATTCAATATTATATTAGTATTATAAAATAAATCATATATTTAATATTTTATTTATTTTGTAGCTAACTACTATTAATTTCTTTAGCTAATTACTATTAAATAAAGATATAATCATTATTTTTTAATAAATTGAGCCTTTTATAGATATTTTTAACTACTAATTGAAAATAAATATTAAAATAATAGTATATTTTATTTTATAACACATTGATACCTAAATATTTATTAATATATTATAATTAAAATTTTCAATATTAATTAGTTAATGGGTCAAATTTTAGGGGCTCGTATGTCATTAATTTTTTTTATAATTTGAAACAATAATGAGTATTAAAATTGAAAAGAAATTAATATTTTAAACTAAAAGAATGAATTTTACAATTAAAAAATATTTTAAGCTAAAATATTTTATGAAAATGTAAAATAGTAGTGATATGATATAACATTAGCATATCAATTTATATAGATAGATTTATATATGTAATTTATTAATATAATTTTTTTAACATATATTGTTCTTCATACGTGTTAGTCAATATAAATAATATTTTTATATTAAATATTAAATAAAATATTATAAATTATTTTTTGAATAAAAATTTATCTAAATTTTGAATTGTTTTATAAATGATCAATGTTATTATTATTTTATTTGTTTTAAAAATTATAAAATTTTATCTTTTTATTATGAATATCATGTTAAAAAAAATTAAAGTTTAAATAAATTTATATTTAAAAGATAATTTATAAATTAGTTATTAATATGTTATAAAATAAAATATGTTATTATTAATTAGGAGTTGAAAATATTTTTTTTATTATTATTATATAAGGGTATAATTATTATTTTTTAATAAATTAAAATTTTTGTAGATATTTTTAATAATATTAAGATTATGTAAATTAATAGATAAATTTTTAGAGACCCATGTGTTATTATGTTTAACTCCGTCAATTAACAGAGGGAGAATTCGAAAATAGAAGAGTATCGGGATATTAGCTCAATCAACAGGGACAATCGGACATCCTCCCTTTTTAATTCTGCATAAAACTATTTGACCTAATTAATGCTTCACTAAATCGACAGCTGAATTAGGATGGGGCATTGGGATATCATGAGTTCATAACAGGCAATAATCTAGCATCAAAGCAAGATTAAAATTTGGAATTTAGTTCAAGGAAGACATCAAATCCACAATTTCTTGTCTTGTCTGAACCGACTGTCCGGCAGTGGCAGCAAGCTAAACATAGGACTCTTCATTCATTTATCATTCCTTTCAGCAGTACATAAGCGGTGCTTCGACCGCTCTTCTAGTGCCTTGCGGTTGAGGAGAGCATTCCTTTTTTCAGTAAACCTCTCAGCCTCTTTCCAATCTTCTCATCACTCTTTTTGCAATCTACATTTTTTCAAATTTTTTTTGTCTTTCTATACTTATTTTCCTTTCTTTCTTTCTTTGTTACCAAACTTGAAAACGTATTTGTAGTTGTTTATACGAATTAATACGGTTGAGTCTTGGACTTTAAATTTTTAATTTGAGAGAAATTACAAAATTAATATTAATTTTAAATATATATTAAATAAAATTAAATAAAATAATTTATGATCAATACCTACTAAATTATTACCAAGAATGTTCAATAAAGGTTGGCACTATTAAGAGACTGCATTGTCAATAATGAGAACAATATATTCTATTTAGTTATTTTGATTAATTTTAGAGACTAAAACATATCCTTATTTTTCAATACATTATTAGTGAGTGATAAGATTAAAAAGACACAGCTACATACCTATTTTCCAATACATTATTAGCGAGGAATAATACCCTTTAATCTTATATCTTTGCCCTCACTACTCAAACCTGCACATGTACTATCCAATCTTGTGTCTGCACCATTTAATCTTACTGGCTATTAAAATCGAAACTTTATTATGTCTAAAATGAAACTGAAGTGAACTATTTCGGTTTGTCATTCTACATAAATTTTTAAAGTGCAATAATGAGTATGAAAGATCGTCAATTCATGACAAGCAATACTGAAAATTAAACTAGCATCAAAGCAAGATTAAAACTTGGAACTTAGCATGACTAAGACATCAAATCCACAATTTCCTGCCTTAACTCACTGTCCCGCGGCAGATCTAAGAACATATCCAAAGACACTCGTGCCAGGAAGCTAATAATAGATAGAACTATACCAACAAGTTAACTATTAGAACAAATAATTGATAAAAAATATTAAAGTTGCTACATTATACAGCCTCCTTGAACGGAGAATATGACTTGTTTGATTGGTACATCTCAAATTCTTTAATAACGAATAACAGTGTAAAAGAGGATAAGGCAACAACAGCAGTTAAAAGTCAATGGCAATGACACGACATGGAATAAGCAATAACAGCCACTAAAATGATAGAAGCACATCAATCACTTTTCATTCAGGCCTGCAAGATCATGTGCATTCAGGAGCACTTGGAAGAAATGCAGAACTTTCATTCATTTACTATTCCTTTTAGGAGTAGATAGCCGGTGTTTGGACCACTCTTCTAGCGCGTTGCAGTGGAGAGCATTCATTTGAATATAAGGTCGCCTTTTTTTGATAAACTTCTCTGCCACTTTCCAATCTTCTACAATGCCTAAAGCCACTAATAATGCGCACATCACAGCAACACTTCTCCCATGACCTAGAGTATTTACACATTTTCTATCACAAAATTGTTGTTCACAAGCAAGCAAAGAGTACCCCAAAAAAAAAAAAAGACAAGCTGTAATCAGCCCAACAAACAAGTTTTCACAAATTATCAGTATATTTTATTCTTTTAATATTACAAAAAATAATCCAAACCCCTCCGTAACTTGGTGTGAGCGGGGATTGAACTCAATACCTCTTGTACCACTCCGAGAGAGATTTTACCAACTAAACCAACTAGAACCCGCTAGTTTGAAAATAATTCATTATTACTCGCACAAAAGATTTCAGTTTCATAAACAATGTTAAGCTGAAGTAGTTGTATCTACTGGATATAACGTGCCCCTATCACTCTACCAAAACGGCCCAAGTGATCCTCTTGGCCAATTTTCGAGCCTAAAAATCCTTGATAATCTTGAAATTCAAGCAAACCGTATGTAAATACATAATACGTGTACAATTTACTTCTTTTAAAGCTTAAACCAAAACAATATTAACCCTGAAAACAGAGTGCTTTATGTGGTCTTTAGCTTTCTTGGATCATAAACCGACCCCTATGAGAGTTTCAATAACAGAAGAAGTTTCATAGCCCAAAGGCTTTTCTCTCAGCATCTGGCAAGTAGCAATGAGGGAAAAAGCCATAGAATCATTTATTTTAATGATAATGTTGACGTAGCTATGAAGACAACTTTCTAAGGTTCTTTGCCCTTTTTCCAACACAGAGCGATAGCAATCTCTAAGTGAATTATCTATAACAGTTACAAAATGCTCTCTGGCCCTCCCAACCTGGTTGAGAATAACCATGGCTCTTCCATCATGCTTTATCAATACCACCAAGCATTTCATAAAGTAAAGAAGATAAACCATAAAGAATTAGTTCCATGTCTCTTTCTCTGGGAAACTTTTTATCTTAAAAAAAGCTTTTTGTGAAATTTATCAGCCACTGAAGAATATAACCTGAACCCACCCACTATGATCATAAGGTTGAAAATGGAACAATGGCAAGATAAGGATAAGAAAGCAAGTGGAAATCTTGTTGGAACCAAAACCACACAGGGAAAAGTAAAGATAATGCTTGATCTACAATATAGTCCAGTGCCAATGTTACCTAATATAATTCGGTATGTGCAAATGTCAAAGATAGCATTCTTCTAAACACCAAAACTAAGCATCATTTCTTGGCTATCAACTAGACTGAAACCTAACCAACTACAAACAAAAATGTATAGATAGCAATTGATTACAGCTGAGATAGTACTAAAAGGATATGAAAAAGTGAGCAACTTGTATACTTCAGCAATGATACAGACAATAAACAAAATGATTGATATCATACCATATGCACAGTGAACAAAAATAGGCCTATTCTGAGCTCTCTTTCTACAAGCCCACTTCACAGCTGACTCGATCTCTCCAGGCCGGGGAGCCCTAGTGTCCCAAGTGGGCACACACAGATAAGAATGTCCCTCCAATTCCTTAATCTTCGGAAACTCACAAGTGCAATCAATAATGGCAGGATTTCCAGGCGGCAATTTACTAGGGGAAGATGGCCACCCACCAACATACAAGCCTTCAGAAACCTCACTATAAGGTTCTTCACCGCTGCTCAATCTTCTCAATATTGAAAAGGTTCTAACAAAGTAAATATAAGGGCTGAACATTATGATTGACCAAATAGGGAAACTCCCGTCTGATTTCTTGCCCAACAGCATGGGCAGATTGATTAACTCGTGAGATGCAAATGAAATGAGGAAAGAAACTAGTGATGCATACAAGAATGGCAATGACAACAGTACAAAACCTAAGTTTCTTAGAAGTGCAAAGAAGAGGAGAAGAACTGTTGCTTTCAATGCTATTAAGAATGAAATGCCCACACCCATCTTGGATTTTTGCTTAAACAAGTATAAAACTGGATCAAAATCAAAAACTTAATTCACAAGGTTAATTGGGTTCGTGGTTTTTGGCTGATAATTACGAAATCTTTTCACTTGGCTCCGTGTTTTTCAAAGAAATTAAGGAACTGTACTGGGTTAGATGCAACAGTTAAACAAGAAACATGATAATGGTAGCCAAGAAACGGGAATTTACGCACGAGATCTGGCCTGGGTTTTCATGGCAATATTCATTATTACACGAAAGCAAACAAGAAAAAGGCAGAAGAAACGAATCGGTATGACGGGTTAATCAGCTTAGGACACGTGCGTTTGTTGATGTTTTATTAAATTAAAACAAAACTCAAGAGATCAATTTTTTATTTTAAACTATTAAGAAAATATTAGGTGATATTAGAGAAAAAAATAAAAAATTTCTTATTTTTAAAATAAAATAAAATATAGAGATATTGTGACTTTTGAATATCCCTAAATATAAACACAATTTATAATTGCAAACATATTTCAGTGTTTTTCTTTTCTCAATATTATTTAGCAATAATATTTTATTTTATTAATTGGAACATATCCACAAAATTCGGTAACTGTAAGTTCAAAGCTAGCTGTAGTACACTTCCACTTCCACTGAGCACTATAAATATTTGATTAATTCGCTTCCACTGAACTCAACGAGTGTTCAGCCTATCTTCCGGTTGCTTTCATCGTCCAGCGGCTGTAGCCGATCACGAGAAACCCTGGAACCGCGGTCGGACGGCGATTGGGGCTGCCTTCCCCTTACCTCAACCACTCTCTCCATCGCATCTGCAAGGTTTGTGACCTTCGGTATTTCATTTTCAGCTTCTTGATTTTTCATAACTGTTCCCTTCCCATCATCGGAAAATGGATCATCTCGCCGGAGATGGGATTTGTGAAGCTTCACGTACTTATTCTTAGTGAACATTATTTTTTTAAACATCTGGCTTTGATGATATTGTGAGAAATTTGGCTAATATTTATAGGATTGTTTCTTGATTATGTTTGTTGAGAAAAAAACACTGGTTAGGACAACCGACGCTAGAAAAGTTACGATCTTTTTGCTTTTTCTTTTTTCTAATACTTTATCAGAAGAGGTCACGTCATCGTGGCTGTCAAGTTGAGCTAGAGTTTTTAATTATTTGTCAAGTTGAGCTAGAGTTTTTCCTTTTGGGCCGCACAATAATAAGCAGATCAAAAGTAGAAAAATTAACTGCAATTTTATTTCAATCTGTGTATAGATATTCATCCTTTAGGCCCATATCAAATGATGGAAAAGTCTGCCGGCCATATTCTGGTTAATTGATTTTTTTTCTAATTTCTTTTTTCTTTTTGGTTAATTTTGACAAGAACCGAGCCATGCTTATTACATTCTTCATTGATCTTTTTGTATATTTTTTCTGTTGTTCGGTTGGCTTCTTGTGATGGTATGCAAATGGAGAAAGGAGTTCAGAGATGGGTAGTGGACATATCAGAATGGAATCCGACTCCCCATGATTTCTCTTTTGCTCTTTCTGTTCTGCCTCAACATGAGCAGTCCCCTATCACCAGGTTAGCTTCTCTCTCTTTGATGAGAAAGATAAGAATTTTGTTCTGCTAGTTTTCTGGAAAATGTTCTGACTTAACGTAAGTAACTGGAAGCTTGGATTTTTGAGCAAGTCGTTCAGTTCATATTTTTCACTAATTTTCTTGTAGGCTCTGAAAACATTTTATATGATCAAGCATTATTATTTTCTTTATCTTGTCTGTCATAAATGCTTTTGGCTGATGGGTTATGGCAAAACAAAATATTATAAAGTTGGACTTTTGAAATAACATCAGCAGTATGAGTTAGAACTTCACATCGGTTGCTTTGATTTATTATTGCAGAATCCAAAAGTGATTTGTGTAAGGGTTCTATTTAGTGAACTGCCTTCCATAAATTTATTCTGGTTTTGATAAATGTTGTTACTATGAGTTGTAACTTTTGTGAATAATTGAAGTTAATACTATAGATAATGGGGTGTTTGATTTTTAATGCTTCTTCGCATTTGTAGATTTGTGAGAATGGAAGACAGGAAACGGGCACTTGTAAGCCGTTTACTTCAGTATGCTCTCGTGCGGCAAGTGTTGGGGATCCCCTATCAAGAGATTATCATAAAGCGCACAATTGAAGGCAAGCCCTATCTGGTATGACTGGATGTTAATTTCCATTCTTGTTTCTGTGGTCCAGTTAGCAGCATTTTAGCTATAATTATCTGTAGTTCTGTAAGGATGGATTTAACACGTCATAATAGTTACAATGGAGATGTGTTTAAGTTTTATGAGTCCATCGAGCAGGACATCTTACTATGTTTGGAAATTTACCGACTTCCAATAAGACTTTATGGCTTAACTAACATGTAAGTGACATGAAAGAAGATCTATACTGCATATTAGCTTCATAGTTTTTGAATTTAAATGTTTACTTTGAATTAACTAAAATATGTTTCTTCGGCATTCAGTAGAGGTTCTGGATGTCAACTTCATTAGCTCCACTAGAGGAGGAAGTCATGGAGTTTCAGGAATTAAGTGCTTAAGGAGCTTAGTGTACTTGAAGTTGTCATTTAATCTTTCTCATAGCTAATGTAAGTCAAGCATTTGTGTTTTTATGGAGTTTATAGAATATTCCTACTTACCTTGCACATACTTCTATTGTTCCAGTCATGTTTGCTTTTACTACACCATGCACATTGTCTGTGTTTTTCAGGAATGTGATAGAGTTAGCATGGACTTTCCAAATTTTAATTTCAGCGTGTCCCATCATGGTGATTATGTGGCAATAGCATCTGAGCCTCTGTGCCTTGTGGGATTGGATGTTGTTTCCTATATGATTCCCTGCAAAGAGCCAGTTGTAGAATTTGTTCAAAACTTCTCATCATATTTTTCAAGTTTTGAATGGGATAATATACTAAATGCAGGCACTTGTGATGAAATTCTGATTGAGTTTTACAGGTATGGTTCTGCTTCATGTTTGTTATCCTATTTGAAAATGTTTTCACCCGCTAGGGCAGCCTTTCAGTTTAATTTTCAGCTCAAGGTGGCTCATAATCAGTTCTCTGCCTAGTGTCAGTTTAATTTACAACTTGGTGCTAACTGTGTGGTAGGCACCCAAAACTTCCAAATTACAATGTTATTTACCAAGCAGATTCACTCTTTCCACATGTATTAGGTTAGCTTCATGTTTGTTTTCTATCTTTTGACACGTAGGAAATACAAGAGATGAAGACATGAGCAGTGGAACATTTTGACTAAATGTATTTCAAACATGTTTCAAGTGTTGATGAATTCTTTTGCTGCAGATATTGGTGTCTGAAAGAAGCCTATGTTAAAGCCATAGGGATTGGAGTGGCAAATAGTTTAGACAAAGTGGAGTTTCATCACACTGGCTGGGCGAACATATCTGTTAAAAGTGATGGTGTAACCGCCACAGATTGGAGATTTTGGCTTTTTGAGTTAGGAAAAGGACATTGGGTAAGTCCTTTAATGAGTTCTCATTCCATATCATTTTCTTCAATCCATATTGAGAACAAGCATTTTCTGGGAACACGCTGCTAAAGCATCTAAAATCAATAGAACATACAAACGTTGTCTGTGTCATTTAAAAGCCAATGAAATCTTGCCAATGTGAATGTAACTGGGTTGTCTTTTTCTTAGATAAAAGTTCAGATTGCATATGCAAGAACCACTCTCCTATCTTCTTCTGAGATAACCAATTATTTCTGATCAAATTACAGGTAGCTGTGGCAAAAGGTCCCCCTAGGTCAGCCACTGAGAGTTACAAGAGAACATTAACAAGATCAGATTTCGATGAAGAAGACTATAACAATGGCCTCAATCTTCCAAATGCACCATTTCTCTACTATAGCGTAGAACAACTGATTGCATTCTTATGCAAAGGAAATGGGAAAGGGAAACTGGAAGCAAACCAGAATGCATGATACATTCTCTCTTGGGTGCTGAAGTATCTTTTTCTTTGGCAATTTCTGCTTTCTTGGACTTCTCTGCGATTATCATGGAAGTCATTGCCTCCGCAGCCTTCAGTTTATCTACCGTAACAACCACTGTTTGCCCCAACTTTTTTGAGAATTTTTCTTTCCAATTTCTGGACTAGTTCAATCAATTGATTACATAAATACTCGTTCAATCTTAGGGAGCAGAACTGAATTACTCCATAAATTGGGGACTAAAATACTAAAAAAATTGAGGTAATAGAGATTGTTGTGGAAGATCAGGTATCGAAGCTTTGACCTCCATGATGATGCAGAGAAGAAGAGAATCTTTTCGGTGACCGTGGTAGCAGTATATGTATAATTGAGTTGATCAGTGAAGGAGCGTGCCGGGCGTACCAACATTTGGCGACTTCGTAATTTTCATCTTCAAATTTATCAAAGTGTATATAGATATGGCTTTTCATCATCGATACAATAAACAAATATGTCCATTTATCCAAAAAAATTGGTAGTAAGCATTTTTTTTTTTTTCCCTGTATGAAATGAAACTAAGCAGATTATATTTAGAAAATAAAAGAGAAATGAATTGCAGAAGCGAGATAGAGGTACGCGAACTAAAATCTCCCCTATTGTAAAGCAACCCCCAAAACTATACAATCAATTCTCATAGACATCATAGACATCAGACAATCTATGGAAGGAGAAATAATAATCCAAGATTCAGATTCTGTGAGCGCCATTCAAGCCGGAAAAGCAGGAAGCATCTTTAGAAACCGAAGCTCACGGAGAAGTAAAGAAATGAACCCCGTTCCATAGGTATATAGCCCATTGACATCTTCCTCCTTTTGGAAAAAGTGTCTGCCATGTGAGCTACAAAGACTACAACAAAGTTATAAGACTGTACACTTCCATAGTATGTTAGCACCGTACATTTCCATAGTATTTTACCCTGTCTGCCTTTTATTAAAAGAAAAAATATTCTCCATCAGTAATCCATTGAACGAAGCTGGAACTACCCACAAAGTTTTTCTAAGAGCTACTGTCCCAGCAAAGATTAACTTCAGGAAGAACATTAGCTTTCCTACCATTCTAAATTGTCTGAAATCATTAGTAAAGCTATTTTCCACCATATAGCCCAATTGCCCAGGGATATAAGTTTCACATTCTTGTACCATCTTGAGTTTCATCAATGGTAAATGAGTCCAGCAAAACCATAAGAGCAGTATACTCTTGAATTTCAATCTTATTCAAATTTCTCTAAAAATTGAAGTTTCATCTCCGATCTTTGCAAAAGGGATCCATGACCACTATAGACTTTGTCAGCATGTCCTCTAGTAAAGAGACAATTAATAGAAAAAGGGGGCAAGAAAGCAAGAAATTTAAGGAAACAAAACAGTACTTACAGAATAAGGTTAATTTTACCATAAAACTTCAAATAAGTATTCTACATTTATTAGAACATATACATACATAGGCTACAAACCAACTCCTCTAAACAAAATGTCAAACAACTGTCACGCAGGCCATATGTGCATCCACTATCACCAGTAACAGGACAAAGTCATACCCATTGCAGCTTTCTATACTGTAAAACCAGTACAAGATCTCCTAACGTTGTAGACAGTTAAATGTTTCAACCACCAAGACAATAATCCCAAAATATAATAAAGGAACAAGATGAAGCAGTGAAGGAGCAAAATATAGCATATGGATCAATTCTATTATTACAAAACAAAATATTGTAACAAAATGAAAAATTCCTGAAAAAAAAATCCTGATTTGTCTATTATGAATATAAGAAGCTATATAAGCTAAACATGAATTTCCCAGAGCCGGGTTGCTTCAAGTCTGGTTTTTCATCCCATAGCTCCCAGTCTTCCAATTATAATGGGCATACTGATGATAAGGATTCGAGAAAGCAAGAAGAATAAGTAACCATAGTGGCATGCACCATAGGGCTATAGTGAGTACAAACACTGTTCCCATTGCTAAAGTGCCTCTAAAACAAATTAAAGAACTTGATAACTATGTTCAGGCCTTTCTACACTTTTGCAGTCTTTGAGAAGTTCATTGGAGAATTGTGGTATTCACAGAATAAAGAACAAATATTTATCACAAAATAGAAAAGATAAAATACCTTAAATTCTGCCCAAGCCGTAGGCTTCTCTTAGTAATCATCATCAGAAGAAAACAGGTGCAGGCTGAAACATCATCGAGTGATAAGATGGATTCCAAGATCTTGCCAGAGAACAAGAAAAATCTGCCGATAAAAACCCAATGTAGCTCAACAGTTATGCCAGACAGCAGAAGCAGGTTAAAATTAAAATGCTTAAACCTCAAATTATTTAACAGAGCCAGGCAATTGATAAAAATTGAGCTACAGGGAAATTTAAGTTTTAACACCTACAAAGATAAAGCTGTACCAAGGCATCAGGATTATTGGAGAAATAAGAAAGAATAAAGTCCAAACCAACATGCAGATCCAAAATGAAATATAAATTCCTACATAACTAAGAACTTTACGAAACCAGAAGACAGGGAAAGAAATAAACAAAATGACTCTTTAAGAAAGCTGTGATTTGCTACAATGGGATAAATTGTCTAGATCACAAACAATTAGGAGTATTTGTGTAACTTCTCTAGAGAAGTATACAGAAAGAATGGAAATAATTACAAGTGCCAATTCACCAGAGGCATAATTATATTAGCAGTTTGTCCCCTGGCAACAGCACTATCATTCTTATCTAAACAGTTGAATCAACCATGGGAATGTACAGTATACTGTCTTCATCAAAACATATTCAACTCCCAGAGGTCATCCATAGGTATTTGAAGACCCACAAGATCTTGGTCTTGCAAGTCATCCTCATTAAAACTATTGAACAAATTACTCAGGTCATTGTCTCCACCTAACTCTTCTATTAAGTCAAATGGTTCTTTTATTTCTTCGGAAGAATTCTGGTGAACATTGTCTCGAGAGATCAATCCAACTTCTCTTTTCTTACTGCTATCACTGTTAACATCTTTGGAGACATGAGCCAAAGAGTATGAGGTTTCTGTAAACTTGTCAATAAATCCATTTCCTGAAGTTGATAGCTGAGCTGTCTTCTGCTTTGGCTTCGATTTCATTTTACGCTCACCCTTAAAATTACCCATTGAGGTGCGACCAGATTTTGCGTTTCTGCTTGAAGCATCTTTGTCCCTTTCTCTTTCACTTCTCTTTCCCTTTGCCCCACCTAATAAAGGATTACCAAGAGCTGTTGCAGCTCTCAAGGAAGAAGTGCCGCCAACATCATCAAGCAGCACTTCCTTCTTCCTCCCTCTGTTAAATATCGGTCCAGTTTTGACAAAATCTTGGTCCGTGGGGTGGGTATTAGTTCCCAATGCATCAAATCTCTCAATTTTAACACCATGGAAATCACGCGGCTCACCACTACCAGGAAAGCTGCCTGCAGAAGAAGAGTACAAATTTATCAAGTAAAAATATTACATTAATTGGACATGCTTGGATATGAAAATCCCAGAAAAAGCAGAAGGGAAGTCCACTGAATTTTGCCCATATCCCTATGAATGGCCCCTAAGTAAACACCATAGCCTTTAGTGTCTATAAAATATGGTTCACCATGACATATAAATAGCTAAAACTATATGCTTGCACAAAATCAAAGCGTGTTAAAATTATTAACATATTCCTTGAAAGCACAACAGTATAATAAAAAACAAACCTGAGACTGGAGGCAATGGGTGAGAGTTAGCAGTTTCAGGTTGTATAGTTCTAGAAAACCCACAGCTTCTGGTAGATTCCACATCATTTCCTCTGGGAGGTGCAGCAAAAATAGCATCTCGCAGAAAAGGCTCAGCAAAGCAACTTTTGCCTGTTTCTTCAAACTTCCGACATCTAGCAAGAGTCCTCTTCATAAAAGCCAAAGCAACTTGTTTTGAAACCTTTGTAACACCACTTTTTGAAGCATTGCTTCCCCGTGTTGCCTGCCATTTTCATTCAAAGAGGCATTTTACAGTTCACACTTTGAATAATTATTGTAAATTCAGAACCCTAATAGCTAAAGATGATCACAACATATTAATTGGAAATTCAGGAAGCATCAAACAGTTGGGCATTTAGACAAGAAAGCATCATTTGACACATTAAATATGACACATAACCTTTTAAACAAATTATCCTGAACTCTACCAAAGACAAACCCCCAAACCCCACAATCCAATTGGCACATGCATGCATCATTGAAATTTCATGTCAAACCACCAATAAACTTTGATGATATAGAAACTAGAAATCATTCAGCCAGCATGGTAGATGGGACAGGGAAGTATTACCAACTTCTTTTTGTAGGCCAACTCAACAAGTCTGTTCATTGCAATCTGCTCAAGGCCCCTGCAAATTGACCACATAGTATTGATCTTCATCAACAGTGGGAAAAATTGACTAATGTAGAAATTGAAAAGGAACAAAAGCTTAATTCAAGAAAAATTTTACAGAGTATTGAACATCCTACCGTTCTTCCGTTTCCCTGGCTTCCTCTATTGCTTTGAGTATTTTGTTTAGATGTTCCTTCTTGTTACCAATCTATAAAATCCCAAAAAAAATGATGATATATATACAACAAAGATATAAAAATAATTTGAGTGAAAATGCTAGAGATTGTTCAAAAAGATGGCAAAAACAATTTTATTGTGGAAGCAAAGTAATTAGAAAACTGAATATTTTAAGTTCTGCCAACAATGCCAAATTATTATATTTCAAGAACTTATACATGAAAAAGAATAATAACCTGATGAGAAAGTCCCTTTTGTAGTTCAATAATTTCTTGATTAACTGTTTCATCCTCCCCATCAGCTAGATCAGGCTGTAACATAGCAACCATAAAGGATGAGAAAAAAGAAACACGTTAAAGAAAAGATTCAGTAGGTTGTGTATGGATAAAGTAAGAGAAATCTACAGTGTGAATAATATTATGCCACTCAATTTACATGCAGATATCTAAGAAAAGAACTTCAACAGTAACTTTTTGTTATAGGAAACAAAAAGAAAGTATATAGACAGCAGGAAAAACCAAACTTTAACTGCAGTTTCAGGGAAGAATCTTAAACAGAAAATATTAAACAATTAATTACAAATCCTTGTACTTGATTGGGGAAAAAAAAAATTAAGTGCTTCCATGCACATCATTGTTTTACACATCAAGCTTACCACTGCTTCTAGATACAGTCCAATACTCTGCAGCTCCAGCATAAGTCTATCCCGAACACAAATTTGCTCATATTGCCAATCAAAGGAAGAAATGCCAGAAGCATTCGAATATGGAGCTTGTGGTCCATTTCTGCCATTTTCAGAAAACCCATTCTCTGAATGCAGGAGTCCACTCCCTCCATTGGAAAAATTATCATTATATAATTGGTTTTGGATGCCTATGCCTCTATTAAGGGTAGTGCTCCCATTACAGGACAATCTGTCAACAGGAAATTGGGTATGATCTTGATGAGCCAGAAAGGAGTCATACTCAAATTCTATTTTGTCCCTCTTTCTAGAGTCAGGATCAACACGGAGAGAGGTAGCACCATGATAATTATCCCTACTATAATGGAAAGGAATATTTCTCCCACCACTGCTTTCTTCAAGTTCTTCAGTTTCATCTTCCACAATCAAAGCTGACAGCACTCTTTGATACAGTGGCGTCTCTTCATTCCTTCCTTCCGAGTCCAATGTTCTACAGAAATCACCATTGTCCTGAACCTCATCACTCAGCTCAAGAGCCCTACTTGACTCTTTTGGATGAATTTTCTCTAGCAGTCTTCTCTCTTTTCCACCAGCAGCATGAGTAGGAGATGTAAAATCTTCTCCATGTACAAGATCAACCTATGAAGAATATACAAATTCAGAACAATCACATGAGAAACAAAATCCATACAAAAACTTAGAAGTGTTCTCTCTAAGTACTTCTATCTTTTTATTATGTTTTGGAGACTAGTGCGACCTGTACTGAACTGCAAACAAATTTTTTGGATAAGGGATGAAAAAATAAAAGGAAATAATAAAAAATTTCTACAATAAGTTATTGTAGGAGTAGAACCATATAGAGGAGAAAGTTGAGAAATCAAATGACAATGGAAAAGAGATCGAGCAATTGCAAGTTCAGGATGCCAAAAAGGTGACTGCAGAGGGAATGAATAGATTGTTAAAATGGTTTTGTCAAATGAGAATGGACTTAGCCAACATCACCCAAGGTTTGGGAAGTAAGAAAAATGAATTCAGCAGCAATGCCATAGTCCAAGCAAATCAATATGTTGTACTCCACATAATATTTTATTCCCTCATGGAATTTGAGGCTAAAGTGTCCCCACATGTTGACAGTCATTTCCAAGGACTTCATATAAAAGAAATAAGATTTCAAGCTAACCACAATTCTTGGTTATGCATCCCTCTTTAGGCATCACGTTTACTTGCAAAAAGGAATTTACTTTCAGAAAATGCTCAAAGAAAAATTAATTCAATCAGACTGACTACAGAAGGTCCAAATCAACGTAACAATAAGAAAAGACACGTTGATCAAGATAGAACATCACAATCCAAAATTATTGAAAGGCGTCAATAAAATAACATATATCCACTTTTAGACATTACCAAAACATTACTGTCAAGGCTACACACCTGAGATAAGCTTTCACAGTACTCATCTGCCGATTTCACCTGATTCAAGATGACAGCATAGAACAAAAGAAGTGAGTGATCATTTGGAGTAGATGTAATAAAAAATTAACTCACTGTGGCCTGAATTATTTGCTAGTTGTAGATTCAAGTTCTTACCTGTTGCTTTAGGAAGGAGATGTCTTCTATGCTGAGAGAAGCAAAACCCAATTCCATTTTCTTCCAGAAAGAACCAGAACAAGCAAGATCTACATAAAAGCACATTTGCTTAATTAAAAATTCTGACAGTAAAGATAGAAAAGATACAGAGCGGAAAAAAACTGCAGCCATATAAAATACATTTGATGTATGTGCATGAAAGTAACATAAAATTAAGGTCAGACACATACAGCTGGAATTACAAGCAAAATTTGCAGCTGCCAAGAGTTCTTCACGATCATCATCTGATTCCCCTGGAATATTAAATGATAAAAGATGTCAGCAGAGCAATAATTTCCAGCATGCTTCTTTCAGTAGATGTATGTGTACAAAATATTGGGAACTGGGTAACAGAGAGATGCAATTTTGACCTTCATGCCAAGTTATAAACACATGCAGCACCACACACACATAAAAGTTTAGCTGTTTGCAAACAGTGTTATTACATATATATATATATATATATATATATATATATATAAAAGAAATATGCAAGTTTTTTAAAATTACCACAGACATTAATAATGACACATATGCAACATACAGATACTGCAATGCTTATTTGATCACAAAGAGAAAGAAGACAAAAAATTGAGTTTCTGAATGTGAACTAATACTTTAACTTGAGAGAGCCAAATATAACTTTTAATGCCAAGTTATATGAGCCTTTCATCTTCAGAAAATCTCCCAAAAGATTGACTCAAAATTATTTTCAGTTCCTTCCCTTTACCGGCTATTAAATCAATAAATCAGTTATATGTCCTGAAATATAATGTAAATTATTGAACCGGTATCAGAACAAAAAACATAAAAGTTTGACTCTGGACACAGAAGTTAATACTATGTATTAGATTTGAGATAATACCTGAGAAATCTGGGGAACCAACCATTGACGTATGCCCTAGACGTGTAAAGACCTTGCGATCTGACAGTTTCTTCAGTGGGGGGCGACCTGACTTACTGAAATAAATTAAAATGTTAAATATAAGAAATAGAAAACACTAGTCCATAATAATACTATTAATAACTGCCACCACAATGAAAACAAAAAGCAAAAAGCAGAATCTCCATGCTGCTAACAAAACAGTTATTAAGCACCTGCAATTCTTATCAGAACCAGGTCTTGTACTCTTAAGCAGTTTTGAACAAGATGAATTCTCCAATTTTTCCCTCGTTGGTGAGACACAAGCCCTAGAATACGATGAGCCCCTACCACTCCTACCTTGTCTACGAACACCATCTCCAATCTCTTCCTTATTCAGTGTTTTGCTCTTCTTTGTAAGCAACAAGGACGAACCAACACTCTGAACTGCAGTTGTAGCTCTTTCATCCACTTCACTGCTACCAGTTCCCTTTTCCTTTAACCTACTATCACGATTTTCGCCAACACCAGATTCTTCACTTTCAGATAATCTGACTGGAGATGAAACAATTTCCTGTTTCACTTTAATAAGTTGGGTGCCATTAGTCACACCTCTGGGGATAAGCAACCCGTTGCTTCCAACAGAAGACATTCTAGCGCCTAAATCAGAAGGTGTACAGCCTTCTGAAGATATTTGCCCTTCATCAAGGTTTGAGACAGGAGACACCAAATTAGCTCTTCTGCTGCGAGAGATTTTTTGTGGTCTCTGACCAACCCATTGAGCCATGGGAGGAGAGGATGATCCTGCCGACAAAGGACGCTTGCGATTGTTTGCCCCAGCCACAGAATTAACTTTGTTTATGCTTGGAGGTTGTTCCCAGTTTTCTGCACCAGATGGACGAGCAATATTAGGAGAGGAGTTTGCTGACATGATGGGACCAGTTCGAGGTGCCCTTGAAGCCTTTCCTTTTGTCAATGGACCAGGACTTACTATATGATTATCCTCACGTATAGTTAACCTGAAAATATGAAGTTGGCACATATTGTTAGACAAATTCAGAGCATCAATGCACAAGTCTCATAAAAGGAAGTTAGGCACCAACAATCGAATGACTGATTGTAGGCATGAAGACATACTTATTGTTTCCTTTAATGCGCTCCTTACTTGACCCAGCTATGAGATCCCTTGAAAGAGAAACCTTTTCCAGATCATTCTTGGGAAATGCGCGGACAGTTGAACCAGCAGGGAGAGAACTACTATCTGACTTAATGCTGCCATTGGCAATATTACCAGATCCTGATCTGAGGAAAATGAAGTATCAAGAACATATTATGTTACATTTTTGCAGCACATACAAAACAGGGCAACGAGGAAGCAATAAAAACAATTGAAAGCAGCATCAAAGACTAAGAGACGGAAGGAAATACACACAGACAGAACTGCTTCCAGAATAAATATGCACAAAACTCATGATAGAAGTAATGATGTCTAATTATTGGGAACTAAGCAAGTTTATTTCAATTACAAGCATTTTCTTAGATTATGGTGCTTAATTTAAGAGAGTTCCTTTTGGGGGGTTAAATATCAACAAGTTCGTTAAAAACTTAGTTATGACATTCAAAATTTTTCTTTTGATCTATTTTACTGATTGAGAGTGAGGGAAGACACATTGAGTGCAACATTTCTCTGCATTTAGGAACATCCTTCCAAAAATATCTTTTAAAAGAAGAATATGACAATGATCAACAGAGAACCAGAGCAGCATACTTCCTCTTCTGGCACCTCAGACTGAACATTTTCAGGCAATCTGTAGTTTAGCTTTCATAACTTTATGAGCGCACAGATACCATAATCATCCCATTAGCTTTCCGTGTTCTTTCAGATAATGCATACAAAAGTACTTGCATAATTATCTTCTAGACGAATGAGAAAACTATAATTGGAAATTTTCCAAAGCACCTAAAACCCATTGCCAATGTAAAATGAGAATGAACTTCTCATAATTAAAGCCGCATGAGACAACAGAAATAAACATGTTCTCAATACCTCAAGCCCTGGGCATCGGAGGACGGCTGACCAGGTTCACTGTTAAGCTTATGATGCACGACTCGTTTAAGTTCTCCGTCACTGTCCATGGGTCTGGTAAAAACAGTGCCCACAGAACGTTTCCTTTTCATTTTTTTATCCCACCCCTCCCCACCAGCAGGCAGCCTTCGAATCTTTTCTTCGACCAGATCAGAAGTGTCACCACCATCTTTAAGCATATCTCTATCTTTCATCATGACTGATGGCAGCCTTGTAGGAATATTACTTCGGCCCTCAGCCTAAAGAAATTTAATAAAAGAGAGAAATAACTCATGATCATAAGTGATTGTAAATTACGATACTAATATCTTACACAAGCAAAGACAGTCAAGATAACCAGCAAGAAGACTTAAGAAAAAAAAATTAAAATAGAAAACAATGTCAGTGTCAAAGTCAAAATACTATCTTTAGAAAGATCACACTAATTAAGTTTTCTGATAATTTGAAGTAAACTACAGGAGTTTCGTACTCTTCTAGGAATCATGTAGGGATCTATTGGTTTACCAAGCAGCAGATTTTATGGCTAGGAGGTGTTCTGCAGGAGCAAAATTCAGTGGTTCTCTCATGTCAATGAATTTTTCTATAGTTGTTCCTTTCTTGGCCTATTATTGTTTAAGATATATGTTGGCTTTTGTTAACATTCCTCATTGTATTCTGCATCTCTTCTTTGCCAAATTTACATTGCCTTTTAGATAGAGATGAGTTGAACAAAAAGGGTCAATTGATATCGTCAACAAAAAGGTCAGTTTTATTCTGGTATCAAAATAATAAGAGAGAAAGGGAGAGAAAACTGCTATGCATGCATATTCATTTAATTGTCTTTCTTGTACTTTATTATAAACCAAACCCCACCTCACCCACAGTGTTAGTAGGATTAGATTCTATGATACCAACTGCAGAAGCCATACTAGATGGGGTTTGGGTTAAGTTAGTGAATTTTGGGATTTTTCTTTTGTTTACGAGTTCTCCAGGTCTTATAGATCCTAAACTTTTGCTATTTAGTTATAACTTTATAGGTTATTTATGAACTTTAGAGGCTTTTCTTGGTGGACATCTACCTCACATCTTTGCTCTTCTTTTTTTCAATATAAGTATCTTTGTTTCCTATCAAAAGACCAAAGAAGCCTAATCAATTCATATAAACCAACAGTAATAGAAAAAGGTCTCAATATTTTCAAAAGACCAGCATAAAAACAGGAAAATGAACAAAGAAACAATATAGATGTGAGCATTTTATGATGAAAATAAAGAATACTCTCAAAAAAAATTTTATTTACAAACCCTTGTTTCAGCTACTGAAGAGCGAACTCGTTTATTCAGAACTACATTTTTAGTCCTGTCCTCTAGTCTTTGAGGCAAAACATCTGGAGAGTTCCGCTGTGACAGACTTCCAATCTTTAACAAACTCGACCCCCCTGGTCTTTCATTTGCTAGCAACTCAGTCCGTTGTTGCTTCTTTGAATTTAAAGCTTCACAATACTTGTTCAGTTTATGCAAGGATTCATCCAACCTTTTTGCCCTACCCCTGATACCACAGATGTTGCATTTTCAGCTAAGAGACAGCAACTATATAGGTCACAACATACCACCAATTTACTTTTCAACAAGTGACAAATTTATCACAACAAAAAAAAGGTCAGAAGTTTGGTGCAAGCCTGCAACAAGAATTGCAAGATGGTACCAGAAACAAAAACAAACTAAAACCCTAAATTTAATTAATGAAAAAAAATGCACATTAACATCAAGGTGAATTGCATATGTGCCAACACCAAGATAAATAGAATATTTAGTTTATGCACAAATGTTCACAGGTACATGCTAACAATATGGTTAATCCTCAATGAAGTATAAAAGCATCAAGTGTCTCATACCACAACGAAAGATAATCAGAAGACGACAAAGCATGTGCCACTGGTAAAGAGTTTCTAGAAAAGCAAAATAACATAAATTTAAGGACCAAAGGTACTTCATAACCGAAAATTTTAATTACCTGGCCTTCATAGAGGCATCTATTACACTTGCTTTGAACCGCCTTAGTTCCTCTGTTGCCACCGGAGGAGGAGGCTTTGAATGAGCAGCTCCAAAAGAATTTTCTTCTGTGGAGGTCCCAGAAGGAATCCCCAATACTCTTCTTAGTTCACCTGAACGTGTATACTTTTGATCACCCATCGTAATAAGATCCAAAATCAAACACTGAGATAGCGGTGGCACATCTCCTACTGATGTAACCATCCCCCGAGACATATTGGTTGCAGAACTAAACATCCTGCTCTCGCTTCCCTCCCGGAAGCTTCCAGACCTATCCAAAGCAGTAAATTCCCCGCTGCCCATTTGAATAGTTCCCTGGAAAAGCCAAATCTTCCGGACTAGCTGAACTAGACTCAAATCTCACATTTCCCGCCATATCTCAGATACAACTCATATCTACAAAAGGGTTCAATCCGAAACTCGTTTTTAGTGACTCAAGCAAATGTCTCCAGTATGAGGACACATCACAAATCCATGAAAAGTTTGCAGAATTTCAACATATTGACCATATCCATAAAGCTGGAATAAGTCTCAAACAAAAGTACATTGATCTCTCTTTCTTCAACTCAATATCTCAGTAAATTTCACTCCATAAAATAAGAACTGAATATTTGGATGAAACAGTAACCGAAAGTTAGCCTCGTCCTCAAGTTTTCAAATATAGAATATACTACTTTCATTAAGCTACAGGTAACATTTAGCACAATTTGAGCAAAATGTTGCTCTTCTATGCCAAATAAGTCCGCTTATCTATCAACTTTAAGGCACAAAAAAGAACAGAACAAAAATCCCTCCAAATGTTAATTCCAAATTTGCCAATAGTAAAAGCAAATCCTAGCAACCACCAAACGACGAGTAACATTACGTACAAAACTACCAAAGATTGAGAAGCCACTTAAAACTTAAACCTCTAAACATATAAGCGAATAAATACTAAAATTCAATAAAATTATTAAAGAAATACAAAATTCGGCAAATTTGAGCTATTGGGACAACTAAATATCGAGAGATAAGAGACGACGAATCCTCTGAAACCTGAATTCGTGAAATTAATGAGAAGCTAAAATCAACCAATCGCGAAACTTTGACGGACTTCAAAAAAGCTAATTCGAGCAAGAAATTAGGGTTTTACAAATTTCACCTGAAATAAAACCGTGAAAATTTCTCGAAAACGAAATAATTGAACAATTCAAAGCTATGGAGAAGCAAAAACGCACCGGCATTGACCGATCAAGCACGAAATGGGATCGTATTGCAGAGAGAGAAACAACAAAAGAGGGGTTTTTTTTTTAGAAAGAGAAAGTACCCAAGCAGCAGGAGCCTTGAAGCTCGCCTCGTGGAGATTCTTCAGCGCGAGAGAGAAAGGCGAAAAAGTGGGTCCCGCGAAAATTTAGGAGGAGAGTAAATACGGATCAGGACCGTCAAATGCCTTGGGAAAGGCAAATCGGGACCGTCGATCAGGTTCTTTTTGTACGTGTGTTTTGTGGGGTCCTTTGGATTTGGATTGTGAATTTGTGTTGGCGTCTGTGCTCTTAGAGAATATACCATTTTTGTGTTAGAAGATGATTGAATTTTTCTTTTTTTTTTCCTTTTTATTCTTAGATTAGATACCAGACAGTATTTTATAACATATAGTAAATAAGAATTATTAATTATTAATTATTAGTTATTAATAAAAAATAATTTTTATAATAATATTATAGAAAAAGACGTGGAGATCCTTAAAGTTTGATTTAATGAATATATAAATCCTAATAATTTTAAAAAAATTTATAAAAATTTTAATTCATTTTAAAAAACAATTAATACTAGTGATAGTTATTTAATAAAAATTATTATTAAATTATTAAAATATGATAAAATATAATATAAATATATTAAAAATATCTTAATAAATAAATCATAATATTATTTTATAATATATTAATGATATAATATTTGTTAACATATTATAAATTTATTTATTTTATAATATATTAATAATTTAATATTAATTAAGTATTAAAAAATAAATTATAAATATATATTAATATGTAAATAAAATATATTATGCAATACTTATGATTATATTATAATTTATATTTATATGTGATTAAAATATGATAAAAATAAAATTTACTATTTATAACATATATAAGTTTACAACACATTGATAAATTTTATATTATTAATATACTATTTATTTATGTATTTTTTATAAATATATTATATTTTCTCAAATTTTAAAAATTTAATAATAATATTTGTAAATAATTATTTTAATAAGAGTATAATTGTCTTTCTAAAATAGATAGGAACTTTTATGAGTATTTTTTAAATCACTAGAATTTATGTGTCTATTAAACCAAACTTTAAATACATGCATGTCTTTTTCTCTAATATTACATTCATAAAATCTAACAACATCGCCCACTAAATTATAAAGTACTTTTTTATTTTTTTAAATAATTTTTTTTTAGTTTGTGCTTGTTATTGTGGAATTGATGGGGACCAAACTAAGGAATAAAAGGATTTCTAAAAATTGACTTTTGGTTGACTTAGAGTTGAATGGGTGGATGGGGTCAATTTCATTTGGTTGGTGAATTAATGCTTTTGTTTGATATTTGCTAAGGTCAACTACCTCTACTACAAATCACATGTCAAAGTTTTGATCTAGGTACTCTTCAAGTTTTACTACATTGCTAATAATAGATTAAATTTAGGTTAATCAAGATCTAAGCTTCTTTTTATAAGTAATCAAGCATGTGATATTATTTGTCACTCTTTTTTCTCACAAATTTTTCATTATTTTAATATAATTAAAGTGATTTTTAATTATAAATATATTAAAAACAACATTTTTCTTATTCTATATTATCCATCCTTTAATTTATTCAAGACTAAAGAGTTTTTAAAAATTATCTTTTTTTTTATTATTTTATCATTCATTATATCACCAAATTATTTATTGATTACAAAATTTTGTTGATTTTGTCAATTAAATGAATAGGGAGTTTGCTTTGAAATTTTATGCCCCATACCCACCTCCCACATATATGGCTCAATAGGAATCAATAAAAAACCAATGGTTAAAAAGCTTTTTGTCCTTACACTTGTTAAATGAGCACTACCTCTTTAACTAAACCAACTCCTTGCCATTTCAGCTCTGCTTGCTATTTTGAGAGCACAAAAGATTAGCGAAAAGGGAAGGAATGAATGAGTAATTTGATCTATTTTTGTTGAGGGATAGCACCTACTGTTTTATCCTGAGAGAGGTATCATATATCTAAAATCAATTTCTAATATATTTTTTTTATACGATTAATCTACTGAAACCTTTGTTCATTATAGTTAATATACAATAAACAATCGAGTCTATATATGAACCAATGTTTATGCCAGATGTATAAATTATCAATCACCATACAATTAACCAATAAAATCGTACGATACCAAAAATTTAGTACCATACAAAATAATTTTATGCACACAAATTATTAGATAATTTCAATGAAAGCTTTCATATAGCTTAAATTAATAATATATATATACTTAATAATTATTTAACTTATAACATATGTTGGTGATTGCTTGCATAAATAGTTGATTAAAAATAAAAAAAAATCGTCATGTAAATATCATCAACTACTTTTTTTTCTTTTTTACGGATGATATTCATATTTTGTTGATGAATTTGATATAATGGGAAATGTTAGGCCCATACTACATATTTAGTTGATAATTTAGAAGTCCAATTATATTCTTAACTGGTCCTTATGTTGTAACCATTTTGAGCCAATTCTCCGTCCCTCAATTAAAGCCTTTTATGCTCGGGATATTGTGCTTTGCCTCCCTCATTTTTTAGGAAAAATAATATACCCCCTTAAGTATTTAAGTAAAATAACATACTCTTAAATTTTAAAAAAAGTCTAAAATACTTCATAGAGTTATATTTACAT